>CM060254.1:18330017-19057305 GCA_030684275.1 Acipenser oxyrinchus oxyrinchus
TTTGAATGATTTTTGCTGCTGCAACGGTGTTTGCCACTGCTCCTATGTTTGTGTTGTCTGCAAATTTAAGAAGTTTGTTTACTATACCAGAATCTAAGTCATTAATGTAAATGTTGTAATGTAAATTCCAAAAAATTTTTTAAGGAAAATCATCTAGCGAATTTATTTCATGCGAGTAAGCCGAAAACGTTGTGACACATGCAAATTAGGTCTATGAGGACATTTAACATCACAGATAAACCTTTCTACTCGGCAGAATCTGCATTGGGTGGAAAACAGTTTTTCCTCCTTATGTTGCTGCTAAACTCACATGGATGGAAAGAGAAGTCATGATAGAGCCCTGCATCGGGTGGGGTACCCCCGGGTGATTCACAAAGCGGGCCGGGTTCAGGTCGCAATGTGACCTTTTTCGTGGTTTGCGGTGCGGGTCAAAAAATATCATTTTCGGGTTAGGCTCCGCTCAGAATATGAATCGCCAAAAAAGTTTTCTGTCCTTTGGACGTCCTCGTCTGTAACCCTTTCCCAGATAACGTATCAGAAGGTAAATGTATTTCCTGCACCAAAGCAGGAGGTGATTAGGGAGGAGTCAGCTGACTAAACAGTGCTCTTGGTTTGTTTTGCCGCTTGTTTGATACGTCGCAAGATCCTTTTATCACGTCGACTTGGTGATACAGCAGTCCATCGCGTATACGACTGCGGTGGGACTAGAGTAAGGGTGGATATGGAAAAAGTCGGAAAAATTAACCCTGTTTTACCATTATACACAGCTGTAACAATTACTATATTCACATATTTATTGTTTTGAGATTCAGCTTTTATTAGGGAGCTCCCCTAAATCCCTTGTTTAGAAAGATATAGGGTATTAATGCTTGTGACAGAGTAGCCGTCTGCAGTGTGGATGCGTGCATTCGCTGCTGAGTGACAGGCAGGAGATCGAGACGGAGGTTGAAGTTGATACACCATGCAAGCGAACAGGATTTATTTACATATCAACACACTGAACAGCTCACATGACCTGCCAGCATTGGTAGAGCATGGAGTTCATACAACACAGTGTACGAAAACTTTGGTGGGATCTACAATCTCTGAACTACAATTCTCTGTTCAATAATAAACTGCCGGCGGTTTCGACTTGCTTACTCACTCTTCTGTATCCAACCCTGGTTCTGGTTCTCTCTTACTCACCTACTCACTCACTCTCACGCACACACACATGCACGCACGCACGTACACACACACACACACACACACACACACACACACACACACACACACACACTGTGCTGAAGAGCTTGATCATGGCACATAAACAGTTAGGGCGGATATGTGACGGGCGGATACACAATGGACAACTTATAAAAATGTCTGTGGACAAAGTGAAACAAAAGAGTGCAGGGTTTAGGGTTTGCATGTCTTATTAAAGTGGATCGGGTCACAGGTAAGAAGACGGTGCTGCAGCTGGTTGCAGTTTCGGATCGGGTCCTGTAGTAGCGGGTCCGGGTCGGAAGCGAATCATAAAAATCTGACCTGCGCACGACTCTGACTCGTGATAGGAACATCTGCTTAGCTTACCTAATGGCATCTAGGTCCTAAATGCAATTTATCCAATTCTCTTTAACCCTTTCAGGACCAAGCATTTTTCAGTGGGATGCTCCCCCAGGACCAGGCATTTATTGACACTAGTTGACTCTCTTCTTATAAAAATTCACTAAAAATCTATTTTTTTACAGTAGGATCTTGGAAATAACTACATAAAACCACACATAACAAGCCAGACAATAAAACAAGAAAAACAATAACTACACAAGACCACACATAACAGGTCAGGCAATAAAACAAGAAAAACAATAACTACACAAGACCACACATAACAAGCCAGACAATAAAACAAGAAAAACAATAACTACACAAGACCACACATAACAGGTCAGGCAATAAAACAAGAAAAACAATAACTACACAAGACCACACATAACAAGCCAGACAATAAAACAAGAAAAACAATAACTACACACGACCACACATAACAGGTCAGGCAATAAAACAAGAAAAACAATAACTACACAAGACCACACATAACAAGCCAGACAATAAAGCAAGAAAAACAATAACTACACAAGACCACACATAACAGGTCAGGTAAAAAATATCCCTGCTGTACCTTGTGATTAAGGATGTAAAGGGATAGCAAAGCAATGATAGATAATATCGCACGCAAGAATAATGCCCCCCACTAGCTGAGGCTGTGCGTGCCTGTGGTGATATCCAGATAGCTGAGCTTCCCAGACTGAGTGGTGTCTGGCGAGCCGTGTGAGTCACTCGTCTTAAATTAAAGAGTGAGCCTTGAAAGAGGTTTGTGGAGCGCCTGCTTCACATTCACACGGATCAGCTTGCAGCCTTTCGCTGCTGTAGTGTGGGGCTGACAGGGCACTAGAGGGGACACCAGAGCTCTCCATAGTAACAAGCACTCCGGGACAGATACAACTTTTTAAATTGAAGCCGGTCTACAAAACAAAATAGTTCACAGAGGTTCAATCAGACAACGCATTTCACACAGCTAATGTGTAGACTGTTGACAAAAGCCTTGAAATTCAACATGCATGGGCTAGTAATATAGCATAGAAGTAAGGCTCCAGACAGAGCACCAGGGCCATTCATCGATCAATGAATGTTTATTGAGGATCGCACATCTCTATTCCATAAATACATTACCGAGCTCCAGTGTTGGGGAGTAACGCATTACTGTAATCCAATTACATTTTTCAGTAACTTGTAACTGTATGCTGTATGAAATGTGGTAACGCGTTACATTTTATTACAAAAAATAACAGTTACTTTTAGTTACATTTAAAAAAAGACTATGGCCAATGCACATGAAAATCAGAAAGTACTTAGATCTTACATTTGACTTGAGCTTGCCTTTTCATGAGAGGAGGAACAAGTAGCTGCAGCCTGGGCAAACTAAGTTACTGTAACTGGTTACTTTTTAAATGTAACTTCACCAATACTGTCTACCTCTCATGTGTGCAGTTTTGAAAGAACATGTTTTTGCAAAAACATATCTACATTTTAAAAAAAAATCACATACTGAAATCTCTGTTTGCATGGCTTATTTTGTTCTTCCTTGATCATTTTCCAGCAGAGTGAGATTGCCCCCACCCCTTCAATGCCTTCTTTCCTGTCATTAACCAACCAGCTGCTTCCCCTCTTGACTGACATGCTTTGCAGCCAGTAAGATGCTTTGACCCCTGAAGACACAGCTCAAATGAAATTCATTAGGAAGTGAAACAGAAACAGACTTCCTGAAAGTAAGAAATGGAAATTCAAATCATCGTTCACCCTAGAATTGTACTGAATATGTTTTCTCTGCATGAGTGAATGTGTAAAGCTGGTACACACTATTAGTACTACAGAAAATTAAACAGACAACCGAGTAGGTAGTGAATAAGCGTATACACTACTTGAGGTCTGGATTTCTTGATGTAAATCGAATTTCTGGTGAAAATCAGGATACTACTGTAGAGGTGCTTTTTCACAATGTCTCAAGGCTGCTTTTGCATCTAGTGTATGAGGTAATGTAACTTTAAATAACAAGGTAGTGGTTATGTTGCCAAGATACTCACTTTGATAGCCATTGTAAGATAATATCTCTAACAGACATTTCATTCCGCCAGCTTAGTTTGATTGCTGAGGCAGATGGCAAGTTCAAGTTGCCTCGTGTTTAACTGGGTACCGCAGACAGCAGGCTAGATTCTCTTGCTTGTATCTCTGGAGACTAAGGTCCTAAACAGGCAGCTTGGGTTACTTGTGAAATGATTAGGTCAGGGGTCTACCCTAGAGAGAGTGCAATCCACATCGCCCATAACTTCAAAACACTCAATTAAAAAGTATAGTATAGGGATTAACAGAAACTAAGTCGAACAAGCCGAATGGCCTCCTCTTGTTTGTAAACTTTCTTATGTTCTTATGTTCTTAAGTAGACAAATGTCTTGCTATTGCCTTCATCAGTGACTGTAGCCAGTAAGGCATACAGAGCTAGAGAGTTTTGCACAAGTTTTGCTGCCAAAATTAGACTAGGAGCCATTGTTTTTATTTTGTTGTTAAAAAGTGTTAAAATGGATCATACGGGCTCCTGAGTGGCATCCAGTAAAGGCTCTGCGTGGAGTGCAGGATGCGCCCTATAGCCTGGACACCGCCGGTTCGAGTCTAGGCTATTCCACTGCCGACCGTGGACGGGAGCTCCCAGAGGCGGCGCTGGTGGCCCAGCACCGCCCATGGAGGGAGGGCTTAGGTCGGCCAGGGTGTTCTCAGCTCACCGCGCATCAGCGACCCCTGTAGTCTGGCCGGGCGTCTGCGGACTTGCCTGTAAGCTGCCCAGAGCTGCATTGTCCTCTGACGCTGTAGCTCTGAAGTGGCTGCATGGTGGGTCTGCAGTGTGAAAAAAAGCGGTCGGCTGACGCCGCTTCCATCTCTATTCTAAATTGGGAGAAAAATGATAAAAAAAACAATTGGTGACTCAAATTAAAAAAAAAAAAAGGATCATAATGCTTGTATAGTATAAGTATAATCTGGCTACAACTGTTGCCAACTATTTATTTATTTATTTATTTATTTATTTATTTATTTATTGAATTTATATAGCGCTTTTTATACAAAAGTATCGTAAAGCACTGTACAGTACATAGCAGAAAAAAAGAACAAACCACAATACATTTGTATCGCATGTCACTCATACAACTGCCATAATCAGACAATTTAAATAACATATTTAAATAAGTCTACACATAATACAAAAGCAGCAATTTTAAAGTTAAAAGCCACTAAGATAAGAAAGCCATTTTATAAAAGTGCGTTTTTAGTCCTGACTTGAAAACTGTTACAGTCACTGTTTAGGAGCTCTACAAGAACAAGCCCCGCCTCCTCCCGTGTTGCTCTTGTTGACCCCAGGAATTACCAGCAGCCCCGCATCCTGTGATCTCAGAGTGCGGTTTGGAAGATACAGGTTCAGTAACTCCTGCAGATAACTAGGTGATAATCCATTCAGGGCCTTGTAAATTAACAGCAAAGTCTTAAAATCAATTATATACAGCACAGGGAGCCAGTGTAAAGAGGCCAAAGCAGGGGTAATATGTTCACTTTTCCTGGTTTCCGTCAGAATTTTAGCGGTGGTATTCTAAACAAGCTGCAAGCGGGATACCACACGTTTTGGGACACCAGAAAAAACTGCATTACAATAATCAATTCTAGATGAAACAAAGGTATGTATTAGTCTCTCTGCATCAGCCACAGAAATAATTGGTCTAAGTTTGGCTATATTTCTCAGACAGTAAAAAGATACTTTAGTAACTTCCCTAATACGATTCTCAAATGAGAGATAAGGATCAAAGATGACCCCCAAACTCTTAATTTCTAGTTTAAGTTTTGATGAGAGACTGCAAGGGTCAAGCTCATGTAATCCTACATTTCCTTTTAGTTGGTCCTGTGAGCCCACTAGCATAACCTCTGTTTTATCTGAATTCAACATTAGAGAATTCTGTGACATCCAGTGATTGATGTCTGTAAAGCAAGTAGCTAATAACACCCAGGCAGAAGAAATTCCTGGCTTTAGAGACAAATATAGCTGGGTATCATCAACATAGCAATGGAAGTTCACTCTGTGTCTGCGGATAATGTCACCTAACGGTAGCATATATAATGAAAACGACAAGGGACCTAGAATGGAGCCCTGAGGAGCACCACAGATAACTTCCGATAATGCCGATTTTACCTCCCCAGTAGAGACAAATTGAAACCTATCAGAAAGATAAGATTTGAACCAGGATTTAGTAGGATGGAATGGTCTACAGTATCAAAGGCAGATCTAGAAGAATTAAAACTGATGGAAAGATAAAATGTGGGTATTACTAACACTAAGAACATCTTTTAATAGTTGTGGGGGAGGAAAGAGGAAAAATGTAGTTATGGGGTTTAGTACAGGACTATATCTTCCAGAATGCCTTGGGCTGGAATTAGAGCCAGGATTGGAAACACCAGGGGTGCGTTCAATACATGAGCGCTCAGAGCGTTACGTGGCGCTTTCCATTGAACGATCTGCACGCCGAGAGCGCTATGTAACTTTAGCTAACATTCTGAGGAGCTTACTCGGTGGCCATTTCAAAATGGCAGAGGTACAATACCAGTGGGGTGACTGTGGTGTAATTTCCCCACATATTGGACTTTTTGACCAACATATCTGTATGCATTCTTTTTTGTAAAAAAAAAAATCTGATAGTTTATTTAAATTAACAGCACAATTATTTGACTATTTTTCCTTTTAAACGAAGTGAATCTGCAGCATCGCATGCAACATTTGAAACGCTCAGCTTGTCATTGTTTATTCGGTCAGCCTTACTGTGGGAGGGTGTGGGAATTCACTGGACACAAGACAGAACTTTAGTTTGGTGCACAGATTTATTTCTGCCACAAGGTGGCACTGTATCATTGTCTCCAGAGCACAACCCAATACCAGCAATGGTAAAAGGTTGGCCATTCACTCGTGGTGCACATGTAGGTGCTCAAAATAATATTAAAAACAAAAGGGTGAAAGTAAAAAGGAAAATAAAACACTGTAACAAAACTACAAATAAAAGGTTCTGCTCTTGCATTGTTCCCTCACCGTCGCTACCCACACAGCTCGGGTCTTCAGCCTGTGCTTAGCTATTCCCCTACTATACTCTATGGGGTTGCCCAGGGTTTCCCCACTAAATACACACGTCCCGATTCGGGTACGTAAATACAGTTATTCTTTTTTTTTCTTATCTGGTTCGGCTGCCTTCCTCCTGCCTTGTTTGCCTGTCCCTTTTTGGTTTCTCCAGTCCCTCACGACCAGGACTGTCACTGTTGTTCTTCCTAGATAGGCAGGGCTGAGGAATAACAAAGCACAGTTTTTATATGTCAGGCACCCCCTAAGGCCGGCCTCCCAACCACTCAGAAAGAGTGAGAGAGCACACCCTTACCCAACCTCTCTGTGTCATTGCCATGATTGACAGGGGGATCCTACAGGGTACCTAACACCTCCCCTACAGGATCATGCATACGTCAGATAGCCAGCACAGATCTCACCCTGTTACACTTACATTAAGGAATATTTTCTTAACTGCATTTAAAAAGAAAAATAATAGACAAATAGGTGAGGTGTTAAAGGTGAACTATATATAACACTGTTTTTCTATATATGTATAAATATGTATAGTTTTTGCGAGATTAGGCTTCACAGTGTATTCCAACTTAAAAAGCACAGCAGGCTATACCAAAAACTTTAAACCCTTTTTTTCGTGGCAGAAAGGGGACGTTAGAATAAGAGAACTTTACTAAAATGAGGTACTTTTGCAGTGTTGCATTTCTATCTAACGAAGAGCACATTATAAACAAAATGATATATGTATTATAAGACAAAACACATTGGAGAGAAAAAAACAAACAAACAGTAGTACTTCAATTGGAAGACTTTGCAGAGGAACAGAAAGGGAAGAAGGTTGCAAAACAAAGAAACTAACTGCTAAAGTCATTCACAGATGTATTGAAAGACTTACTGTGAAACATCTTAATTGCAAGCGTAAACTGCACTGCAGCCATCTGTAAATAAAACATGCAATATTCAACAATCACAGTACAGAGGAACAATGCTCGCAACATAGTTTTCAACCCGTACAGGGCTCTTGCATGTGTTTGAATTCACTGCCGCTAAAGCCATGGTGTCGGCTCTCGATGCAAGTGCAGATGTTAAACAGCATATTTTCTGCACAAACTTCCACAAATTCATCCAAAAACAAAGCTAGTGCTGTGTTTTCCGCCTTCTGGAAAGTTCTCTCTTCGTAACACACTGTTCAATAAGAGCGCTCTGCCTACTGAACCCAGCAGAATGAAGGACACCTGCCTGTAGTCAAGCAACCTGTGTGGTCAGACCTATGTCAGGGTAAAGAAGGGACTGTGTGTAACCTGTGTGGTCAGCTCTGTGTTAGGGTAAAGAAGGGGCTGTGTGTAACCTGTGTGGTCAGCCCTGTGTGAAAAGAAGGGACTGTGTGTAACCTGTGTGGTCAGCCCTGTGTGTAAAGAAGGGACTGTGTGTAACATGTGTGGTCAGCCCTGTGTCAGGGTAAAGAAGGGACTGTGTGTAACCTGTGTGGTCAGCCCTGTGTCAGGGTAAAGAAGGGACTGTGTGTAACCTGTGTGGTCAGACCTGTGTCAGGGTAAAGAAGGGACTGTGTGTAATGTACACTGTGTGTAACGTGGTTTTGGTGACCAGTAAACGTATATTATAAGGACTGGGATAAAGTGTAGTTTGCACTCCTTGGTGGAGATTGGCTATTGTTTTGCTCCTGTGGTTTGTTTTGTTTGTTTTATTAGAACATAAGAAAGTTTACAAATGAGAGGAGGCCATTCGGCCCATCTTGCACGTTTGGTTGTTAGTAGCTTATTGATACCAGAATCTCATCAAGCAGCTTCTTGAAGGATCCCAGGGTGTCAGCTTCAACAACATTACTGGGGAGTTGGTTCCAGACCCCACAATTCCCTGTGTAAAAAAGTGCCTCTATTTTCTGTTCTGAATGCCCCTTTATCTAATCTCCATTTGTGACCCCTGGTCATTGTTTCTTTTTTCAGGTTGAAAAAGTCCCCTGGGTCGATATTGTCAATACCTTTTAGAATTTTGAATGCTTGAATCAGATCGGCGCGTAGTCTTCTTTGTTCAAGACTGAATAGATTCAATTCTTTTAGCCTGTCTGCATACAACATGCCTTTTAAACCCGGGATAATTCTGGTTGCTCTTCTTTGCACTCATTCTAGATCAGCAATATCATTTTTGTATCCTTTTTTTCTATATTAAATGTCATTTGCCATGTGTCTGCCCAGCTCTGAATGCTGTCAAGATCATTTTGAAGCTTCAGCAGTGTTTGTCACTCCTCCTGTTTTTGTGTCATCTGCAAATTTAACAAGTTTGCTTACTATACCGGAATCTAAGTCATTAACGTAGATTAATACTGATCCCTGTGGTACACCACTGGTTACCTCGCTCCATTTTGAGGTTTCTCCTGTAATCAGTACTTTCTGTTTTCTTAATGTTAACCACTCCCTAATCTATGTGCATGCATTTCCTTGGATCCCTACTGCGTTCAGTTTGAGAATTAATCTTTTACGTGTGACTTTGTCAAAAGCTTTCTGGAAATCTAAATAAACCATGTTGTATGCTTTGCAATTATCCAATTTTTGATGTTGCATCCTCAAAAAAAAATCAAGCAGGTTAGTTAGACATGGTCTCCCTTTCCTAAAACCATGCTGACTGTCTACTGACCCAGGATACTGTTACCATATAGATAATTTTCCATTTTGGATCTTTTTATAGTTTTCATAAGTTTACATATAATAGAAGTCAGGCTTATTGGTCTGTAGTTACCTGGTTCGATTTTGTCTCCCGTTTTGTGGATCGGTATTACATTTGCAATTCTCCAGTTTGTTGGTATAACCTCTGTCTCAAGAGACTGTTGTATGATCTTGTTTAGCGGTTTGTAAATAACTTCTTTCATTTCTTTGAGTACTATTGGGAGGATCTCATCCGGTCCAGGGGATTTGTTTATTTTAAGAGCTCCTAGTCCGTTTAACACTTCTGCCTCTGTTATGCTAAAGTTATTTAAAACTGGATAGGAACAGGTCGACATGTGGGGCATGTTGTCCGTCTCCTCCTTTCTAAAAACTTGTGAAACGTAATCATTTAATATATTTGCTATTTTTTTCTCTTCATCTATGATCTGTGTGAATAAAAGAGTGCAGAGAGCACTGAAATGCAGTTCTTGTGTCTGGGTCGAATATTTCAAGGGCACAGACCAGCCTTGGCTGGGACACTGTGTGCTTTTGAAAATGATGTGATTGCACAAATAGATTGGAATTGTCTTAAAAATGCATTTCTGAAAGTAATCAGATAAGTGCTCTAACATTATTTGAAAGTGATGTTAATCATTTGTCCAAATGTGTATTTTTACCATCAGAAGTAGGCAGAACATAATAACCAGAAGTGCTTTAAAAAATGAGGGAGCTAAAAAGCATTGTACTGTACTTGGTGTAATACTCTTACTTGTTAGGAATGTTTGCTTATATTTGTTACTCGGCACATCATACAATTATCCAGCTCTGGCCAAATGTTTAAAATCACTTAGAATTTTAGACTGAGACATATTTAAAAAAAAAAAAAAGATATGAACATAATTTAGATATTTTTATTTGACATCATGTGATAAAACAAAACTACAAAATGATTGCACAAATCTACCAGAACCATAATAATAGTACATTATTTCATGTTAGATTTCAAAATGTCAATCCCTATAAAGAATCTCCCAGAATTCCATTGTACTGATGGGATAATGTAAATAAATGTTTAAAACTATGTGACAAGAAAAGATGCGCCAATAAACTGGTACAACATTCAGGGGGTAAAACAGGCAGAAAAGGTGTCCTTTGACTGGGGAGGCCACAACACAGCCACAACATGTGAAATCGAATCCAAAGACATGTAAAGCACTGTATATCGAGAATGATGAAATGAGTCATTATTATGTGTGTTCTGTATGATTCTGTATTGCTGCTTCTGCTTAGATCAATATTTACCAGGCTTACTAACTATTCCAGAACAAAGACTCAAAAGACAACTGAAGGCAGTGAGATGGGAAACATGTAAGAAGCTTTGAAGCACAATGCATGCAACGCTAAAGTCCGCTAAAATTATCAACAGGAAATGTACATCGAGCTAACAAAATAATTCCTCTGAATTTTACATAATACAAATTACTATGATTTCATGCAGTAAATTCCACATTTTCACATATGAAAGATGTAAATAAAGATGAATACATTGTAAATAAAGATGAGTGCTTCATTGTAAATAAAGATGAATACATTGTAAATAAAGATGAGCGCATCATTGTAAATAAAGATGATTTATGATTTCCATTACATGAGAGTAGATGTTAAAACTTCATGCTGATTTGAAGTTGGCTCTTGCCAAGATAAGCACCAACTAAGACGTAGCTTCACAGTAAACTAATGTGATCCATATGTGTCTCCATCCATTTGCGCTTCCTTCCATATGATGATGTAGATATCCTTCTGTCTGGTGTTGATGGCTGAAGTGTAATGCTGGCTCCAGGGATCAGCTTATTGCCTCCCTAGCGCATCAGCACACACAACAGCTGCGATGCTGGCTCCGGGGATCAACCATAGTGCGGTCTCCCCAGCGCATCAGCATGACAACCATCTGGATTGAGCTAAGTAGGGTACATCTCTGGGATCTTCAAGTGGGCACCTTCCATCCTCGGTGTTTCGTCGACTGGCCCACGACACCTCAAGAGGGCTCGACGGTGATTCTGGCGTCCCAGCATCACCCCCCTCCGTCCCCCACTCAACTCAGCCCAGCTTACTTACCTGTACATCAGTGTTTCTTTCTTTCTATTGTGCTTGAGATCCCCAGCCAGAATCTTTCCGTCTCAACCACAGCCAGTTGCTGCTCCTCTCTGGTGCTTCAGACGCATTGAATCTGTATTGAATCCGTCATCTCTGAGAAACCGGGTTGTAGAATGTCCAGGAATGTCACATGGAGCTCCTTCCTCTCCTTTTTAGCTGATTGAATTTGTTGCCAGATCACATTGATGTGTTCTAAGCATCCTGGGAAACCTGGAATGCCCGCTTTTTGTATTGAAGTGTCAATGAAGCAGTTCTTTAATAGGTAAGTTGACAATCTCTGAGCAATAATGCTGAAGAAAATCTTGCCTTCTACGTTTAATAGGGAAATAGGGCGAAACTGACTGATGCTTGTAGAATCTTTTTTCTTTAGGTATAAAGACTCCACCTGCTCGGCGCCATGCTCTTGGTACAACCTGTTTTCCCATGCTACTTTCATCAATTTCCACAGGATTCGTAGAACTCCTGAAGCACTCTTGTACACTCTGTACGGAACTCCATTAGGCCCTGGAGATAGTGAAGCCCTTGCTTTTTTCACAGCTTGCTCTACTTCTTTCCACTTAGGTGCACAGTCCTCCATTTGGTATTCTGGTGGATTGATAGGTGGGATGTCTGACAGAATTGACATAGGCTCCTGCCTTTTTGAATCTGTATGCGTTTCCTCCAAATATCTCTCCATCTCAAACTTAGATGCTTTTAGTGTGCCATTCATCTCACTGGTGAATAACTTCTTTACAAATTTGAATGGGTCTTTATAAAAGTTAGTTCTCGCACACTCCTTCTTTTTGTAGCGTTTCCGTAGGCGCTCAGCTCTGCACAATGTTGCAAGCTTATCTTTTATGACCCTTTGTAAGAGATTGAGTCCCTCCTTCTGACTTTCTTCTGCTCTTCTCCATTGCTTCCTCAGCTGTCTCCTTTCTCTAACTAAGCGTTCAATCTCCTGCTGCCGTCTAGACTTTCCAGGAATAGTTTGTACTTTTTCCTTCCTTTTTTCAACTCCAAACCTCTCGCTTCCATATGCGTAGATGATGTCCCCAAATGTATCCAGTTTCTTTTCAACTGTTCCACTTAACCTTTCCAATGCAAAGCAGAGATCTGTGTTTACTGTGTCCCATGCAGTTTTCTCACAAGCTCTTGGCCATTTAACTCCAGGCTTGTGCCCGTTGAGGTTCTTTTCTCTCTTACGCTGGTTTGTCTGATCGGGTTCACAAGGATCATTAGGTTCATCACTAGCTATGTCCATGCAACTCCTCACAGCTATGACAGGGGTGCTGATATCCTGCGAACTGTGGTTTGCTTCCTGTCGCTGGATTTCATTCGACTGACTTGACTGACTTCGTAAGAAGTACTGATCAATGCGAGGCCCTTGTCCCTTCTCCCTCAAGCATTTCATTCTCCCTTGATGAATCTTCAAACCCCTGACCGTTGTCGCCTTGCTCCAGCCGCAGACACAAACCTGGAATTCCATGTCTTTGCTAACTGCAGATCTTGACCTAGTCTTTTGTGAAGTACTCTCCATACTCATATCCGTTTCCGTTCCTAAGTCCTTAACCGTGTTGTCCAACATTGAGTCATCTTCCGCCCCCGCTCTCGCAGACTCTAGGGGTATTTTTCTCTTTAATTTCTTTGAAGCTTTGGGAGGGTGTCTCCAGTATCCTGTAAACACAGAGCTGGATACTGCCGACAAGAGTAGCTAACCCTTGCCAGCCCCAATGGGGTCTCTTTCCTCCAGTCAGCTGTCTCTCCAGGCTGTCACGAGGTCTTTCCCTTGTTGCCAGCTGCACTATTCACAGCAGTCACTGGACGTATCCAGATCTTCATGATTTCCATTACATGAGAGTAGATGTTAAAACTTCATGCTGATTTGAACTTTGCTCTCGCCAAGATAAGAACCAACTAAGACGTAGCTTCACAGTAAACTAATGTGATCCATATGTGTCTCCATCCATTTGCGCTTCCTTCCATATGATGATGTAGATATCCTTCTCTGGTGTTGATAGCTGAAGTGTAATGCTGGCTCCAGGGATCAGCTTATTGCCTCCCCAGCGCATCAGCACACACAACGGCTGTGATGCTGGCTCCGGGGATCAACCATAGTGCGGTCTCCCCAGCGCATCAGCATGACAACTGTCTGGATTGAGCTATGCAGGGTACATCTCTGGGGTCTTTAAGTGGGCACCTTCCATCCTCGGTGTTTCGTCGACTAGCCCACGACACCTCAAGAGGGCTCGACGGTGATTCTGGCGTCCCCCACTCAACTCAGCCCAGCTTACTTATCTGTACATCAGCATTTCTTTCTTTCTATTGTGCTTGAGATCCCCAGCCAGAATCTTTCCATCTCAACCACAGCCAGTTGCTGCTCCTCTCTGCTGCTTCAGATAAGTTCTTCACTGTGCGACGCAACTCTTGGCCATTGAATCCGACATCTCTGAGAAACCGGGTTGTAGAGTGCTCCACAAATCCTCGACAACCCACTTCCACTGGGTAAACCCAGACTCTCCATCCTCGCTGTTCCGCTTCAGTGGCTAATTGAGCATACCGCAGTTTCTTCCTCTCATACGCCTCATCTATACATGCATCCTCCAATACATTGTAAATAAAGATAAACGCATCATTGTAAATAAAGATGAGCGCATCATTGTAAATAAAGATGAATGCATTGTAAATAAAGGTTAACACATTGTAAATAAAGATGAGCACATCATTGTAAATAAAGATGAATACATGGTAAATAAAGATGAGCACATCATTGTAAATAAAGCTGAATACTTTGTAAATAAAGATGAATACGTTATAAATAAAGATGAATCCTTTGTAAATAAAGATGAACACATTATTGTAAATAAAGATGAATACATTGTAAATAAAGATGAGCGCATCATTGTAAATAAACCTGACCGCATCATTGTAAATAAAGATTAACACATTATTGTAAATAAAGATGAGCGCATCATTGTAAATAAAGATGAATGCATTGTAAATAAAGGTTAACACATTGTAAATAAAGATGAGCACATCATTGTAAATAAAGATGAATACATTGTAAATAAAGATGAGCGTATCATTGTAAATAAAGATGAATACATTGTAAATAAAGATGAGCGCATCATTGTAAATAAAAATGAGCACATCATTGACTTAATTAACTTAAGAATCTATAACTTTTTTATGAAAATGCTTTTCAATGAATACATTGTAAATAAAGATGAGCGCATCATTGTAAATAAAGCTGAATACTTTGTAAATAAAGATGAATACATTATAAATAAAGATGAATCCTTTGTAAATAAAGATGAACACATTGTAAATAAAGATGAATATATTGTAAATAAAGATGAGCGCATCATTGTAAATAAAGCTGAGCGCATCATTGTAAATAAAGATTAATACATTATAAATAAAGATGAATCCTTTGTAAATAAAGATGAACACATTATTGTAAATAAAGATGAATATATTGTAAATAAAGATGAGCGCATCATTGTAAATAAAGATGAGTGCATCATTGTAAATAAAGATGAATACATTGTAAATAAAGATTAACACATTGTAAATAAAGATGAGTGCATGCATCATTGTAAATAAAGATTAACACATTATTGTAAATAAAGATGAGTGCATCATTGTAAATAAAGATTAACACATTATTGTAAATAAAGATGAGTGCATCATTGTAAATAAAGATTAACACATTATTGTAATTAAAGATGAATACATTGTAAATAAAGATGATTGCATCATAAATAAAGATGAGCGCATCATTGTAAATAAACATGAGCACGTCATTGTAAATAAAGATGAGCGCATCATTGTAAATAAAGATGAGCGCATCATTGTAAATAAAGATGAGCGCATCATTGTAAATAAAGATGAGCGCATCATTGTAAATAAAGATGAGCGCATCATTGTAAATAAAGATGAGCGCATCATTATAAATAAAGATGAGCGCATCATTGTAAATAAAGATGAGCGCATCATTATAAATAAAGATGAATGCATTGTAAATAAAGCTGAGCGCATCATTGTAAATAAAGATTAACACATTATTGTAAATAAAGATGAATACATTGTAAATAAAGATGAGCGCATCATTGTAAATAAAGATTAACACATTATTGTAAATAAAGATGAGCGCATCATTGTAAATAAAGATGAATACATTGTAAATAAAGACGAGCGCATCATTGTAAATAAAAATGAGCGCATCATTGACTTAAGAATTAACTTAAGAATCTATAACTTTTTTATGAAAATGCTTTTATAGAAATACACATACATTTAAGATTTAATATATTACAAAAGCATAAATAAGTGTTGCACATTTATTTAAAATTTTAAAAACACAGGAATGTTATAAATGTTATGTATTTATTTATCTGCTTTGCTTGTTTTTTTGCTTTTTTTTTCTCACAATTTACAGTTCAGTACCAACGCTTTTTTTTTTTTTTTTTTAATCTGATCAGATCAAATGCAGCAGGTCCAGGAAAAAATGTATTCAGAATGTTGTGTAAAGTTAAATTGTCCGAACTGTCAGCGGATACATTCTTTAAAAATACATTGAAAAACAATTGTAATTGTACTGATATAGTTCTTAAATTGGTGACGAATAAAACAATAACAGCGTTTGTGTGATTCGTAATTTTATTGAATGCAGAGTTCAGGAAAAAGACGGGGAGGATGTGATATACTATACAGGGCATCGTGGTGATTGAAGACAGGGAGGATGTGATATACTATACAGGGCATCGTGGTGATTGAAGACGGAGGATGTGATATATTATACAGGGCATCACTGTGATTGAAGACAGGGAGGATGTGATATACTATACAGGGCATCGTGGTGATTGAAGACGGAGGATGTGATATATTATACAGGGCATCACTGTGATTGAAGACAGGGAGGATGTGATATACTATACAGGGCATCGTGGTGATTGAAGACAGGGAGGATGTGATATACTATACAGGGCATCGTGGTGATTGAAGACAGGGAGGATGTGATATACTATACAGGGCATCACTGTGATTGAAAACAGGGAGGATGTGATATACTATACAGGGCATCACTGAAGACAGGGAGGATGTGATATACTATACAGGGCATCGTGGTGATTGAAGACAGGGAGGATGTGATATACTATACAGGGCATCGTGGTGATTGAAGACAGGGAGGATGTGATATGCTATACAGGGCATCGCTGTGATTGAAGACAGGGAGGATGTGATATACTATACAGGGCATCGTGGTGATTGAAGACAGGGAGGATGTGATATACTATACAGGGCATCGTGGTGATGACCTCATAATTGAAAGGAATAGAAAAAGAACATGCATGATAAAAATAACCAAACCACCAAAGACAGTATTTACCCGCAAGATGCTTTCAAAACAAGATTGTGGGGAGTAGCCTATAAATGTTGCATGCGAGGCGCATGCATTACCTATTAAATGTTACCTCACGCTCAATGAACAAATAAAACTGGAATTTGTATAATTTTTGCATAAGGAAATCTATATTTTATTGGCGTTCCAGTACTTTCAGATGTAGGACTACACCACTGGTGAGTATATATTTATATTAAACATTTTCCTTCATATAAAGCTACAGATTTTTTTTTTTTCAAAATAGGCAGTGTTAATCTCTGGTATGTCAAACTGTATAACAGCAAGTGTAGTAATAAAATAGGTCTTTAAAAAAATAGTCTGCTGAGGCTGTCCTTAGTTTAGCCTTGACTAGAAAGCGTTCAATAACCCATTTTGCTGTCGTTCACTCTTCTGAATGGCAGGTTGACGCTCAGGACCGATGAAAACTTTCTGCTAATGAGGTAATTGTTAACCTTTCTCTCAATTTGTTTGCCTTCATAAATGAAAATCGTTGAGGCTTAACGACGCATCTGAATTATCTCTTATGAATAGCAACTGCCGTTAAATAGGCAGCTATGGACAAAATACGATCATGTACTCCTGTTAACTCCTGTTAACCCTTTATGAATATACCACTGAGTGCTTTTCTAAAACAAACAAAAGTAATATTTAAACAGAACAAAACACAAAGTCAAACAAACAAACAGCAACAAGTAGTATTGTGCTGGTGCAAAGCCAGCACGTCTAACAATTGTTATCTTTTTAATAATTTGACCTCCTGTCTCCACTCTGAACACTCTCTCCCCGTTCAGCTAAACTGCACATCTTTTATATTTGTGACCGAAGGACTTACTAGCTATGAATTATTATATTATCCCTCGGTCACATTCTGCATGGATTACTAAGTCTGCATGACTGTCAGCTAGTTAAATAATCAGTAGCTACAGTAGTAACAGTCATGCATTCTCACGAGGTATTTAAAACAATAACAAATAATGATGGCGTCTTTTAGTCCGCGCTGTAAACAATAATAATACAGGCTTTTCATCGTCGTATAATACTTAAATCATAACAATACAACAAATAAACAAATATATGTACAAAGGGGCTGGACACTCCGCCACACATGGCCCCCCTTGTACGCAGCACACATGGCCTTAATGGCCACCTCCCCCCTTAAAAACCCAGCAGTCCCGGTCAAAGTCCTAGACCAAGAAAGGAGGCTTCAATGGGCCCATAGCTGGCAATGCTGTTGGTGCTTCTGCTGGCAGTGGCATGTCGACAGCTTCACAGCTGACAGCGGAAATGCTGCCGGCTTCCCAGATGACAGTGGAAAATGCTGCCAGCACAGCCATCAGTAGCTCCCAGGCTGGCTTCTCCAGCCCCAGAAAATCCCTGGGCAGTAGTGCATGGCCAATCCCAGGTGCGGCAGAGCCGGCCTCCCCAGGCGACAGCGACTCGGCAGCCCCATGCGTTGAAGGCCTGGCAGCCCTAGGCGGTGCAGGCGCGGCAGCCCCAGGCGGTGTGGGACAGGCAAGCCCAGGTGGTGCAGGTCAGGCAACCACAGGCGATGCAGGCTCAGCAGCCCCAGGCTGTGCAGGACAGGAAACCCCAGGCGGTGCAGGACAGGCAACCCCAGGCGTTGCAGGCTCGGCAGCCCCAGGCGGTGCAGGACAGGAAACCCCAGGCGGTGCAGGACAGGAAACCCCAGGCGGTGCAGGCTCGACAGCCCCAGGCGGTGCAGGACAGGAAACCCCAGGCAGTGCAGGCTCGACAGCCCCAGGCGATGCAGGACAGGAAACCCCAGGCGGTGCAGGACAGGAAACCCCTGGCAGTGCAGGACAGGCAACCCCAGGCGGTGCAGGACAGGAAACCCCAGGCAGTGCAGGACAGGCAGCCCCAGGTGGTGCAGGACAGGAAACCCCAGGCGGTGCAGGACAGGCAGCCCCAGGCGGTGCAGGCTCGGCAGCCCCAGGAGGCGTGGGACAGGCAACCCTAGGCGGTGCGGGACAGGCAGCCCCAGGCGGCGCGGGACAGGGCAGGAGCGGTCCCTCTGAAGTCGACGGCATCAGCAGACCCTCGTAAGACGATGGCAGGTACGGACCCTGCGACAGCTTTGGACCCTCCGAGCGATAGCTCTGGACCCTCCGACAGTGACAGCTCCGTATCCGTTGGGAGGTGAAGCCGGGAGGGGTGCCCCTGGCCAAGAAGGCAGCAGCAAGAGCTCCACTTCTCCCTCTTTCTCTGTAGCCAGCAGCTCCCTTTTCTTGGGCTTCTCCCTCTGATGGGATTGGATATGGCGTGACCCCTACCGTATCTGCAGCCAGGTAGTTGAGCAACATGGCTGCAATGTCTGGGAGGGATGCTGGGTGGTGTTGCTGTTCCCAGGCCTCCCAGCACTCCCCATCTCGGGCGCGCAACAGGTCAATCGCACCCGGGAGGTCCCTTACCATCTGCCCTTCAGGGTCCGTCAGCCAGTCCCATATCTCCCTCGATGGTGGCCCTTGAGCCAGCGGGGCTTCTCCCACCGGCACTTGGGAAGACTCCTCTTCCCCTTTCTAACACTGAAATCCTCCCTTCCTCCCTCCCTCCCTCACTCACTCAGTCTAACACTGACACTCTCCCTGCCTCCCTCACTCAGTCTAACTCTGCCATCCTCCCTGCCTCCCTCACTCAGTCTAACACTGACACCCTCCCTTCCTCCCTCCCTCCCTCACTCAGTCTAACACTGACACCCTCCCTGCCTCCCTCACTCAGTCTAACACTGCCATCCTCCCTGCCTCCCTCACTCAGTCTAACACTGACACCCTCCCTTCCTCCCTTCCTCCCTCACTCAGTCTAACACTGACACCCTCCCTGCGTCCCTCACTCAGTCTAACACTGCCATCTTCCCTGCCTCCCTCACTCATTCTAACACTGACACCCTCCCTCCCTCACTCAGTCTAACACTGCCATCCTCCCTGCCTCCCTCCCTTTTTCTTTACTTCTAGTATGATTGCAGGTGTTCAGTGGCTACCTCTAATCAAGTTGAGAGTGTGTTTTATCTTGCACTATGTATAACAAGCATGATGCAGCAAAGAGTGCACAAGAAACACTCTAAACCTGATTAGAGGTAGCCTGTGTACATTGACTTCATCTGATTAAATGTGGAAAATAAAGTTTGGACAACTGCATCTCCCATGTTGTGTTTGCAGCCATTGCATGGGGAATATTTGTTAACGCACAGAGCATTAAGACCAAGAACCCATGAAGTCATTGGCCATTGGTTCACAGAATGTGCGTGGCTGTGAAGATCAGCCCGCTTGTGAATGGGGTTTCTGAGAAACGCTGGACTATGCATGTGGCTGCACAGTCTCCCTGGCCCTGGCCCCTTCATCTTAGCATGGTATCCAGGCTGGCTGCTGATATGGAGGTCTGTGCCAGAATGGACACACTGCAGGCTTGGAATTCAGGACATGCCAGGCGATCCCGTCTCTCACTCTATCGAAACCCAACTCACCGAATTACAGTCATCTTCATTTTCCACAAATGTAGCAGCCTTGTCATGGTTTTATCCAATCAGGTTCCAGTTCAAGTAGCCACCATTCCCCAGGCAGACGCTCTCCTAAAGCTAGCAGGACTGTGGAATGTTGAAACTGCCTAGAAACAGTGCCACTACATTGGAAGCTGCTTCAGTGGTCATTCCTATAGAAGACAGGTCTGTATTGGTGTTGGAGAGCTGCACTGAGCTGTTCTGATTCAGCTCATGCCAAACACCTTTTTGTTTGTGGATGCAGTTACACATGGCATTATTGAAGTGTCTGTTGCAGATTAGAAGGCAACTTCTTTTTACCTCTTTGCTTTACACATGTATAAATTGGGATGCTCTGTGATACCTACAGTACAGTCAACACTGGAAGAGAATGAACGTTCAAAATTGAAACGCATGAGAGCAAAGACAAGCGAATCATGCACAGAGCAGTGGCTGCTGAATATTTGAAATGCGGTATCACTGTGAACATTCATATATTTCATTTATAATGAAATCCTTGCACAAAGTATATATAATGGCTGTGTAATGAGGGTCCCTCTTGAAAACAAAACATGTTTGTGTGTGTGCAATTTGTTTTTAAGTAAATAGAAATTAAAATAATATATTATAGCTGTAGGCTCTCCTGAAATCCTATTAACCCTGACATGTAGCTATTCCATATGCAGTACATTCCGTGTATGTAGCAGTTTTGTGTTTTGTGTGGAGGAGGTATGTCATACTGACTGATTTGTAAGATTAATTCAATTCAGTTCAACCTGTTTTAAAGACTATAATAGGACTGTCTATAGAGGCCACCCAGGTAATGCCCTGCTGTCATTTTAGTGTACTACCTCTTGTTTGGCTGCAGATGTTAATGCTGCTACTGTACATTAGAATCTCCCCAGAACCACCATGAACTTACTGCTTGTATCAAATTCAACAGAAATGTGACACCTGTGAAGTGTGTGTAGATCTGGGTTTCTGCAGTCACTCTCAGCAGCTCCTCTCTGGAAGGGTGGTGATTATGTATTTATTACTTGTTATTTATTTATTGCATTTATACAGCACTTTTTATACAAAAGTATCGCAAAGCACTGTACAGTACATAGCAGAAAAAAAGAACAAACCGCAATACATTTGTATAGCATGTCACACATACCACTGCCACAATCACACCATTTAAATAACAGTATACACATAATAATAATACAAAAACAGCAATTTTAAAGTTACATTAAAACCAACTAAGAAAGCCATTTTATAAAAGTGTGTTTTTAGTCTTGACTTGAAAACTGTAACAGTCCCAGCTTCCCTGACAAACAAAGGCAGAGCATTCCATAATTTAGGAGCTCTACAAGAAAAAGCCCTACCTCCTCCCATATTGCTTTTGTTGACCCTAGGAATAACCAGCAGCCCCATCCTGCGATCTCAGAGTGCGGTTTGGAACAGTGGCGGCTCATCATAACAGGCTATAGAGCCTAAGCCTACGTGTCATTTTGTAAAAGTAAAAAAAAGCTTACCTTACGTCATGCTTTCCAAGATCTACTGTATTGCTATTGGCTAATGCAGCCTCAAAATGGGTGGGATTCTGTGTGTCTTCAACCTATAATCACACTCTGTCTGTCAAGTTTTAATGTAATTGTATTGGCTACACGGTAATTAGATTTAATCTTGACGTGCCTGTTGCCAGGCAGGTTATGGGCCACATGTGGCTACTCGCTGCAGTTTCGATTTCCATACAGTACGTTGCTGATTTTTTTAATTCATACGCCATTTTCCTCACTTTCAATTGAGGAAAAAATAAGAATAAAAAATAACAATAAAGGTCGTCCAAAGCCTAAATTGGACCTTCAATAGGGAGGACCAAAACAAATTGCCTTTTTAATTTAATGGTACAAAAAACAAAATTGTTGACTGCTATATATTTAGCCTCCCCGCTTATTAAAGTCAGGAGCCTCTACTGGTTTGGAAGATACGGGGTGAGTAACTCCTGCAGATAACTCGGTGCTAATCCATTCAGGGCCTTAAAATCAATACTGCACAGGGAGCCAGTGTAAAGAGGCCAAAACAGGGGTAATATGTTTACTCTTCCTGGTTTCAGTCAGAATTCTAGCGGCGGTATTCTGAACAAGCTGCAAGCGGGGTACCACACGTTTTGGGACACCAGAAAAAAGTGCATTACAATAATCAACTCTAGATGAAACAAAGGCATGCATTAGTCTCTCAGCATCAGATACGAAGTAATTGGTCTAAGTTTGGCTGTATTTCTCAAATGATAAAAAGATAATTTAGTAACTTCCCTAATATGAGTCTCAAATGATAGATCAGGATCAAAGATGACGCCCAAACTCTTAATTACTAGTTTAAGTTTTGATTAAAGACTGCAAGGGTTGAGCTCATGTAATCCCACATTTCCTTTTAGTTGGTTCTGTGAGCCCACTAGCATAACCTGTTTTATCTGAATTCAACATTAGGAAGTTCTGTGACATCCAGTGCTTGATGTCTGTAAGGCAAGTAGCTAATAACACCCAGGCAGAAGAAACTCCTGGCTTTAGGGACAAATATAGCTGGGTATCATCAGCATAGCAATGGAAGTTCACTCTGTGTCTGCGGGTAATGTCACCTAATGGTAGCATATATAGTGAAAACAACAAGGGAGATAATGCTGATTTTACCTCCCCTATAGAGGCAAACTTAAACTTATCAGAAAGATAAGATAGGACCAGGATAGGACAAGGCCCGACAGTCCCACTGTGTTTTCAAGATGGGCCAAATGACCTGTGGGCTGCCGCAGAGTGGGCCACTTACAGTACCCCTCCCACCCAAAAAATGTGTTGCAGTACAAGGCATACCGGCTCGTCAATAATAAATATAGCTGATCATGCCAGTTGAAAACAAGCCAAAAAGAAGTAACAACTGTGATAGCATGTCTTTGTAACCTCCAAATAAATATTAGTAAAAATAATATAACATCTGTGTTGTTTCTGTTAGAGACAAATTAGTTTTAACATTCCGATATGTTGTAAGTGAAACGTAACTCAAAATGACTCTGGGGCAAGGCAGTAGGTAAGAGCCCTGCACACATGCGAAGAGGCAGGGAGAAGCCCTGCGTGTAAATAAATGCATTTTGGTGTACTGAATTATTATTTTAAAAATATTGTTTTAGGTGTATTTAAATTAGTGTTCTGTTATTATTATTTATTTATTTATTTATTTATTTATTAATAAATACGACGGCAAATAAAAACCAGTGGCTTTTGTTATTGTTTGGCAGCGTGGCAGCCCCATCCCACAAAACCTTGTGCAGAAGGTGGCCATCTCCCGATTTAATTAATTGATTAATCTGTTACTAAACGGGAGACGGGCACAAGCATAAAAGCCTGCAGCTCTCTGCGTTCTGTGTGGGTGTTCTAGAGGAGAGAACGAGAGCGAGAGAGGAAAACGAAACTAAAATGAAAGTAAAAATAAAGATCAGTCGAGGCAACTGCCCAGCCTAACCTTGTATTTGAGACTTTTGTATAACCATTTATTTTCGCTCAGTGAGCAGTGTTTTTTTGTTCAAATATTTAATTTATTGTTTGTGAATAAACACGGCGCCACAGTGCGCTTTGCACCCGAGTACCTTGCCTGTGTTTCAGTTCCTGCTTCTGGCCTGACGTCACTGCCTCAGCCGTCCTGTCACAGACTCCTAACGATGACTTTATTGTACAGCTGAAAGACAATTTCAGTGCTCGCTTTGACAACTTCAGCATTCCCAGGCACGTAATCGTTTTTGTCCGTGATCCGTTTTCAATCAACACCGATGGTGATTTCTCGTCCCATGTGAAGCCAGTGCTTCCCGCAGTTGGCGAAGCAGCTCTGCAAATACAACTAGTAGTGGATTTGCAGGCATCGTCATTGCTAAAAACTGAATTCATTAACAAAGCAAATCTGGAGTCATTCTGGTCTGCCTATATATGTCCAGAGATCTTCGCAACAATGAAGAAGAGGATCTAATTACACATGTGAAGCGACTTATTCCACAATGAATGTAGTATTAAAAACAGATGCACGAAACAGACTGACACAAGAATCTGTGGAGGACTGCCTACGTATCGCCGTCACGTCTATCACACCTGCTGTTCTAAAGCTGATCGCAGAAGGAAAGTGCCATTTTCTCATTAAATTTATCAGAACGCAATGAAGCATTTAAAATAAAAATGTATGCTACTTTTGAATTGTGTTTGATGTTATTCTGCATTCCTGTTTATCATATGAGGATTCCAGTACCATAGCGAGGCATAAATGTATCATCACAATCAGCAAGTACTGTACTTTGGAATCGATATTGAAAAACACTTCATTAATATATGGCAATGCAGGGAATCCCCCAAGACAGCCCCCTTGTGGTAATATTAATGAAGTCCCTCTCTCGCTCAGCCCTTGATACAGCCCTGCCAGGAGGCATCCGCGACACATGTCCAAGGCTAGATTGGGCCAGCGGGCCGCCATTTTCCGACCACTGGTCTACAGTATCAAAGGCAGCACTTATATCTAGAAGAATTAATACTGATGGAAAGCCTGAGTCAGAGCTTATCAGCAGATCATTCACAACTCTGACAAGGGCCATCTCGGTGCTATATGCAGCACGAAAACCAGACTGAAACTTCTCAAATATACCATTAAGAGATACATTTTTGTAATTAAATTGAATAACTCTCTCTAGAACTTTATCTAAGAATGGTAGGTTGGAGATTGGCCTATAGTTATTGAGGACTTTAGGGTCCAAATTGTGTTTCTTAAGCAAAGGCTTTACCACAGCTACCTTAAGTACTGAGAGAACTATACCATTGTTGGTGTAGTGGATTCCATTTTTGTGCTATTGGTTTGTGTTTGCATTCTGACCACTGTTTCTCCCATCCAAAATCAATGTGTTTTCACTGTCCTGAAATGTTTTCTTTTAGATTATATCAATGTTTAATGTTACAGGTAGTGGACAAAAAATGGTAACACCAATGTAAAGTCACTTAATGGGGCGTTGGGCTTCTCGGCGGATCGTTTTTGATGAAACTGGCTGCTCACGCCCCAGGTTGAAATTTGCAGTCAATTGATCTGCAGTTGCTCGCCTGTTTTGCCTTGCACTTCGAATTAATGCATGGATATCACAATCCTGGAGTATGCGCTTCCGCCCACTGTTGCCCTTTGCTGATGATATCTTTTCCTCGGTTCCATGCAGACATCACCTTAGACACTGTTGCTCGTGAAACATCAGCAAGTTGAGCTGTCTTGGTCACTGAAGCTCCTGCAAAATGCGCCCCAACAATCACCCCTCTTTCAAAGTCACTGAGGTCTCCTCTTGCAGCCATGCTAGCCATAATTATAGGCAACCAGGCCTGTCCAGCATTTTTATACATGACCCTAACATGCTGGGATGTTATTTGCTTAATTAACGTATGAGCCACACCTGTGTGGAAGCCCTAGCTTTCAATATACTTGGTGTCCCTCATTTACCCAGGTGTTTCAATTTTTTTTGTCCACTACCTGTACAATATACTGATAAGTTGCAATTTTTTCCGTAGTACACAAACGAAAAGTTGAAACAGAAGTGAGTTCATTAAACAAACCAGTGAAATCGTGTTTCAAATAACACCCAGCTCCTTTAAAAGAGGGTTTAGTGTGGCACAGAACAGTCATTGATACTGGCATCTTCAAAGATGGGAATTGGGCAGCTGAAATTGTATAAACAGAAGGAAGACAGATGGAGAGAGGGAACACAAATCTCTCTCTTTCGCGTCCCAGAATCCAATTAGCACAACAATGGTTCCCCAGTGGGGCAGATCCCCAGTCAGCACCCTTCTTGGGGGTTCCAGGGCAACAATCCCGGAAACCACAACAACCGGCCTGCTCTGAAGGCCTGCTCATGACTGCCAGGCCTGGTTTTGTTGTTGTTGTTTTTGTGCTGGGCCTTGCTGCAGTGGACAATCTCGCATTTCATCGAGTAGCTTGGGTTTCTACTGAATGAATGAGGCGATTGATCATTTTAACCTGCCATTAACCCCTACACACACACACACACACACACACACACACACATCCAATGAATTCTCATAGGAAGTCACGTTATTGTGTTGCCCCACAAACAATTCCACCTGCTCCTAATTGCCCCCTGATACTGTGGGAACAAAAACATTGAGTGAAAGTGCTTCTAGCTAACAGAATCATGTCATAAATCTTAGCCAATGGAATGTGTTCTAACATTGAAGTAGTGCTAATGTAGACTTAACATCCATTATTATCCCCACCCAGTGGAGGCAGGCGTACGTATGCAAGTAGGTATATCACAGGTTTTCATATGTTTAGAAAACCACACAATTTTTGAAAGGAATTTCTTCAGCACGAGTTATGAAATGTGTCATAACCACAAGGTATTTGTTTTTCTTTATATCATTTTGCATATATTAAGAGAACCATCCAAAAGCAATAAATGTTATTATTATTAGTTTATTTAGCAGACGCCTTTGTCCAAGGTGACTTACAGAGACTAGGGTGCGTGAACAATGCATCAGCTGCAGAGTCACTTACAACTACGTCTCACCTGAAAGACAGAGCACAAGGAGGTTAAGTGACTTGCTCAGGGTCACACAGTGAGTCAGTGAGTGAGCTGGGATTTGAACCGGGGACCTCCTGGTTACAAGCCCTTTTCTTTAACCACCAGACCACACAGCCTCCTGGACTGCCACAAGGTATCGAGTGTATCAGATTCTGTGAGACAGTGCATGTCTGTCCATATGCCTGCCTCTATATTACACTTACATGTGCAGTGTATTCAGTGGGTGTAGATCATAGCGATCAATTTTTTAATGTTACCAACCACTAGTCTTGAATTTACAGCTGTGGCAGGAGGTGAGTGTCACTGACATACTTGTTAGCACTAGCAGCATTATCTGTGGCCACACCTTAAAAGAGTGCTTTCTTATCTGTTAAAATATTTAATATTTTATCAGCTGAGTAAATAACAGGGTGCTTGTATTTCAGCTCCACATCACATGCTCTGATTGCAGTTCAATCACTGGCACGAATCTGACCTACAGCACAGGAAGGGGCAGAAAAGGAAGTGGACTCACCAGGCAGGCTGCTGCAGCAGCAGGCGGGGATTGATGGTACCCCTGCACTTGTGAGACGACTTGCTCAGTAAAATCTTTTGCATATATTTGAGGAGCGGGCGACTTGTCATTCAGGGATACCAAGACAAGAGCAAGCAAGGGGTTTAAATGCAGGTGCAGTCTCCCATTCCTCTGCCCCACTGAGCTGAAGGCAGAACAGCTTCTCCCTCCCAACTGTGCACATGCAGGGCAGCTTGTTGTTATAATACTGAAATGTGACAGGTCTGATGCCGGCAGCAGAACACAGAAACCTGAGAATCCTCTCTGTTATAGATTACTGGGGGCAGTGGCCTTCAGATCACTGAGAGGAGAACTGGCACTTTACATTGATAGAGTCGTAAATCTGAAGACTTGTATGTTAAAACGGTGCCTGAAGAGAAGCAGGAGGGGGGCGTGCCATTGACCCACGAGGTAGAAATGGGAGATTGATTTATAACCAGGGATAATCCCAATCTCTAATCCAACTCACTAGCTTTGCAGTTTTGCATGCTTTTAAAGGGGTAACTTGGAAATATCACACATCACAGTGTCGCATCAAAAAGGTGTAAAAGCAGATTCAGGGCTTGACTGGCTGCATTCATGAGAAGGGATTACATCAGAATAAAACAAGTTGGCTTGGTCACAGCTCATGTGTCCACACAAGCTGTAGGAAGATAGAAAAGTATTGCTGCTGACTAATAATAGAGCCTGTCTCACTGGATTCAGAACATGGGGATAGAGCCTGTCTCACTGGATTCAGAACATGGGGATAGAGCCTGTCTCACTGGATTCAGAACATGGGGATAGAGCCTGTCTCACTGGATTCAGAACATGGAGATAGATCCTGTCTCACTGGATTCAGAACATGGAGATAGAGCCTGTCTCACTGGATTCAGAACATGGGGATAGAGCCCGTCTCACTGGATTCAGAACATGGGGATAAAGCCTGTCTCACTGGATTCAGAACATGGGGATAGAGCCTGTCTCACTGGATTCAGAACATGGGGATAGAGCCTGTCTCACTGGATTCAGAACATGGAGATAGAACCTGTCTCACTGGATTCAGAACATGGGGATAGAGCCTGTCTCACTGGATTCAGAACATGGGGATAGAGCCTGGCTCACTGGATTCAGAACATGGGGATAGAGCCTGTCTCACTGGATTCAGAACATGGGGATAGAGCCTGTCTCACTGGATTCAAAACATGGAGATAGAGCCTTTCTCACTGGATTCAGAACATGGGGATAGAGCCTGTCTCACTGGATTCAGAACATGGGGATAGAGCCTGTCTCACTGGATTCAGAACATGGGGATAGCTTTAACACGACAAGACAAGCAAACACATATTGAGAAATAATTATACAATTGAGGCAGTTTTAAAGAGAACATGAAAGAATTTGGTTAAACAGTGTCAATAGCAAAATGTGTTGTCTGTTGTGTAGAATCAACCCAATCGGAAGAGACCAGACAGCCCAACTGGGGTGCCGTTGTTACAATAGTACCATAGTATGCTAACTAAGAAGCCCCCTTTGTTACATATCTTTAGTTGCAGTGCGATAGTTCAATATGAAAGAACATTATGATACTACATGGGCATATGCATGGCATAACAGTGGTATGGACACATAATACACACTGCTGGTAAGCCATTACAGCACCATTTTGAGAATTTGGCCACATCCTATTGACTCGAAATATGTTTGAGCACAGTCCAAGAAAATAGCAACCAGTATGGTCTAATATAACAGTAAAATACAGGGACCCCGAAAACAGAATAGCAACCAGTATTATAA
The DNA here is from genome assembly GCA_030684275.1 of Acipenser oxyrinchus oxyrinchus. Classification (NCBI taxonomy): domain Eukaryota; kingdom Metazoa; phylum Chordata; class Actinopteri; order Acipenseriformes; family Acipenseridae; genus Acipenser; species Acipenser oxyrinchus. The sequence goes on from CM060254.1 coordinate 18,359,296, forward strand.
AATATAACAGTAAAATACTGGGATATCCAAAACAGAATAGGAAAAGTTTCCATGGGTGAAGTTTATCATCAAAGCAAAACAAAAGCATTTTAAAGGGTTAATAACAAAGTCTTTAAAACATTACCCCCCACACCCTTGTTTTTAAGCAACATTTTAGTTGAATGTATTATTCTTTGACTCGGATGAAGTCTAGTTTTAGTTGAATTTATTATTCTTTGACTCAGGTGAAGTCTAGTTTTAGTTGAATGTATTATTCTTTGACTCAGGTGAAGTCAAGTTTTAGTTGAATGTATTATTCTTTGACTCAGGTGAAGTCTAGTTTTAGTTGAATGTATTATTCTTTGACTCAGATGAAGTCTAGTTTTAGTTGAATGTATTATTCTTTGACTCAGATGAAGTCTAGTTTTAAAGCACAACTCTGTAAGTTCACTGCCTTCCTGTGTCACGATTATTAGGTTCCCACATCAGCCTTGCACTTCTGTTCCATGCAGAAAGCTGAGTGGGGTCAGTAGGGATTTGTTACATGTAACACAGGAAGGGAGGGAATGATGAGAGGTGAAAGTACAGAGATCAACAGTGACAACTGACATCAATGAACAGCATATCTATTTGGCACCATGGGGCTGTGGTGGGTTACAGCAGTTTATCTGAGTTGATTTTACTCTCCCCTATTTATGCACAACCCTGACAGATCCCCTCACTCACACAGAGAATCAATACACTGGCCTTTAAACACACAACAGTGTGCTCCCTGGTGAGCCATTGTATGAATTGCAACATTACACTGTTATATTAAAATCCCTATATTAAGTGTTTTACGCATTCAAAACTGTCTGATTGTCCATCCATCCATCCATCTGCCTGTGTGGACCAGGTCACTGAACTCCATAACTGGCCTTTTACTCTTTATCTCTTACCCCAGCTTCCTTATGGCCTTGACCTCTATCAGTGTATCTGGATTTTCATCTGAGTACAATCCGATAAACTGTGCATGTCATACAGGCAGGTATAGGGCCCTCCACGTGTGAATATCAGGTAAATAACTTGCACTTCAGAACCAGCTCTTCAAAATGCTGATCGCTGAAAATAAGTATGGATTAGATTGCAATACCTGTTGTCATGCTACTACCTGCAGCGGCAGGCGGTTATCGGTGGCTGTAGCTCAGGGAAGCAAAACAAAAATGTAAGAAAGAAAGAAAAGGGGATCGTCTTTTCAAGGTCCTCAATCACTAATCTTGTGTCTCACTCCACATGGTGAACACAATAACTGCCTTCAATTTTCAAGACTCTTGTGTGGCTGAACTGAACTTTCTTTACCTACAGTTCTACTTCTCACCTGAAGAAGAGACCTCGTGGTCAGAAAAGCTTGTATTTTATATACATATTCAGCTCATTATATTAAAGGGTATCACAAACTACAAATATTTTGTTATACTTCTCGTATGTGGACCAGCATGACCTTCTTTACAAATCTTCTCCTTCTTTAATCCTCTAGCCTCCTATTGACATTAGATTGCCAGCATGCATTTCACTACGATAGCAGTGTGGTTTGAATTATAATCACTTCACACTATCAGGGTCTGGATTAGTGAGAGTACAGTAATGAGAACACTGGAAGCCCACACAAAGCTCATGGGTTCAAGTAGCAATCTTCTAAAATTGTAAAAATGATATTTAAAACCATATGTGTCAATGCACCTCTATGTCCAGTTTACTGGCGCATTTCTACTGACAAGGGAATCTTGGCAAAGCAGCGTTACAGTGATCATACAGTGCCCTCTGCTGGTAATAAAACAGTCTTGCAGGTTTGGTCTGTGTGGCAAGCTGATGTTTATTCCAGTCCGAGGGAAGCGAAACAAGCTGCAACATCTTTAATCACAATTATTTAAGCTTCTAATGTATTGAAAAGGGTTTTAGCTTTTGCAATACAGAAATCAGAGTCTTCATTGCCCAACAATCCTAGCAGTCAGAAATAATATGTATAGTATTTTTTATTATATGTACAGAGAAAGAACACCTGTTTATTCTGGAACCATAAATAGCATGGGAAGTCTGTGTGTGTGTGTGTGTGTGTGTGTGTGTGTGATACTTAAATTGTGCTGCCCTTTGCCTGATGCAAGTAGTACCGGTACTGACCAAAACTGTTTCACTTGTTACATGAGAACCATATATACCATATTAACGTTTCCTACAGTACGATGCTGTAGGTGCTAATCCGGGTTTGTGAAACCAGCCGATAGTGCTGTGGTAACTCGACCAAACCCAATCCTTGGACTTTGTTTGAAAATGGCTTTCTTCAGGTTTAATTTCAAGTATGTCAGTACCATCCACCCCCCTCCACGGCTGTAAATTCGAAATGCAAGCTATAGTGTGAAGTTAATGTCATATCAACAGCATGTCCAGAGTAGTATAGCATACGCAATGGCAATCACATGTTTAATCTCAGTTGGATAAGCAGTTCTCCAGCTGTCTACAACAATGGAAGTGATACAAATGGACAGGTGTACGGACAGGCAGACCAGGGGTGTAACTTTGGGTTCAAAAGTGGGGCATGCATGAAGATTATTATATTTGAACCCTAATCATTAGATTATCCATTTTAATTTTTCCCATAGAATATATTTAACTCCGCGTAGACGCTTCCAAATGAAAATTATTCCTAGTCCTCTGTGCACACTCTGTTCTCAGGGTGCCATGGGCACCTTTCTACATATGGTTTGGAAGTGACCGGATGTGGCTTCATTCTGGGCTCGGGTTTCTTCTACCTTGTCCACTATTTTGAAAAAGAGTATTCCTTGTTCTTCTTTGGTGCTTTTACTAAATGATGATTCAACCCTTGACCTTTCAGTGCAGCAGAAATGTATCTGGTTGGCTGGCCTCACAGCAGCTAAAAAGATGATAGCTCTGCATTGGCAACCCCGGCATTCCCTTCCCTGGCAGCGATGTATCCTCTCTTTTCTAGATATTATATATTTAGAACTTTCTACAGCACGGATCCATCGCTAGGGAGGGACTGTAGAGCCTGGAGAGCTACTGCAGAATCGATAAGATTTGTTCTGAACCCGACTCCAGCTATCACTGTCTGAATTAGGCTTTGAGGAGAGGGGTGGGAGGGGTTGGGAGGAGGAGGGAGGAGAGAACTAAGACAAAAAACTTTTACATTGTATGTTTTATTGTCAATAAAAAAAAAAACATTTGATCACAAAAAAAAGATTATTCTATTTGAAATAATAATGTATGTTAGAAACAAGTATAACAAAACATTGCACCCCTTCTATGTCTAATATAAAGCGCCAAAGATATTCCTGCGGCAATCATTCAAAACAATAAATTGTGAGGAGTGTGGCAAATAGCTGTATTCAGTCGCTTCTGAGTCATGGAATTATGAAGCCATGACTTTAGTCTTGGAAGAGCATGAAGCTCCGCTCAGATCAGAGCCTGGATCCAGGATCACATCCCTTTAGTACAGCTGGCCCCCGAGGCAGCGTTGAGCGCTGGAGCGAGTGTGGCACACTGCAGATTTAATGAGAGGCATGAGAATTGCCCTTGAAATATATTTCTAGAAACAAGGTTTCCCCACAATTGAAATACTTCAGATAAATACAGTGTTGCCATTAAAATGATGCTCGTACTGTATTGGTATAAGAACAGAGTGTTTTTAAAAAGTATTTTCAGCTTCCATCCACTTAAAATATGCAGATGTAGCTTGAACCTCAAACCGCAGTGTATTGACGATGATGTAAACACCAAGCTCCAGACAATGAGTTTCAAACTTTAAATGTGATCCTGTTTACAGGTAAGAACTCAACTTTACGATCATGGTCCTTATGGTAATTGTTTATTTGTTAGTTTAACAATGATTAGTAAAATGTGACCAAGAGTGTGTTTTTGGGACATTGATAAATAGAGATGTCAGAGTCTATGCAATGTATTTAAACACGCAGAATAATTTAGAATCAGTAATATATTGTCATTAATTTGGTATAATTGTGTAAAAAGTTATTTGGTATTGATGTCTGTTTATTTGGTCATTTAACTGTTTTAAGTGTACTGTTTCAATTTAAAATGAGAAGTTACACTGTAAGTAGACAGAAACCTCAGTGTGATAACATCAGTAAATAGCAAGAGCTATGGTCAATTACAAACTTTAACCATTTTCCTGTGCTTTGGATACAGCAACATAGTGCATCCTCCTCTAACCTTGTCCATCTGCTTGCCATTTTTCCCAACATTACTGTGATCTCAGGCTGTATACAAATGTGTCAGCCAGGGTCTTTAAACTACGCACCACGTATGTTCACTTCTCATTGGTCAGTTTCCCTAGTTAAGGCGTGTGCAGCTCCAGGATCGGATCAGCATTATGGATCCAGTGGAGCCTAATTCAGATCCTCACAGTAAAACACCATCTCATGATCCGGCTCCAGTGATCCTGGATCCGAGCCCATTTTTCTTGCCATTGACTTCTATACTGACTAGTGATTATACCAATCAACTATCATGAAATAAAAGTTTTAGTACTCCTGGAATGTGAGGGAGACATTTCCCCATCATTGAAAAAGTGAGGGGGGCATGTCCCCCGTGTCCCCTGTGTAAATTAAGAACATAAGAACATAAGAAAATTTACAAATGAGAGGAGGCCATTCGGCCCATCTTGCTCGTTTGGTTGTTAGTAGCTTATAGATCCCAGAATATTATCAAGCAGCTTCTTGAAGGATCCCAGGGTGTCAGCTTCAACAACGTTACCGGGGAGTTGGTTCCAGACCCTCACAATTCTCTGAGTAAAAAAGTGCCCCCTATTTTCTGTTCTGAATGCCCCTTTATTTAATCTCCATTTGTGACCCCTGGTCCTTGTTTCTTTTTTCAGTTCGAAAAAGTCCCCTGGATCGACATTGTCAATACCTTTTAGAATTTTGAATGCTTGAATCAGATCACTGCGTAGTCTTCTTTGTTCAAGACTTTATAGATTCAATTCTTTAAGCCTGTCTGCATATGACATGCCTTTTAAACCCGGGATAATTCTGGTCGCTCTTCTTTGCACGCTTTCTAGAGCAGCAATTTCCTTTTTGTATCGAGGTGACTAGAACTGAACACAATATTCTAGATGAAGTCTTACTAATGCATTGTAAAGTTTTAACATTACTTCCCTTGATTTAAATTCAATCACAGGTGGTTATATCAAGTTACATGACAAATGAAGCACTTCTCTAGATACTTGGAACATGGGATAATTAAAATCAGAAGTGTTACGTTGCAATATTAAATACATTAAATACACTGATTAAAAAGGGAATCCCAAGAGCATGTTCCTAATCATTGATTAAGTAAATATTCTTGATTAAAGTGTAATAGCTACAGAACACTATCACTGAGTTCGTCAGGGTTCAGTTTAACTCAGATTAATTTAAGGAAAAGCTCATAAACTTTAAAAGCAGAACTTCTGGTTCAATGTATTGTGGGTTTTGTAATGTATTGCGAGTCCTTTAGACCCTGCAAACCCACATTAAAGAAGCCCTGTTGAAACTGGTTCCCCCGAGCAGTCTGTTAAATCTCAGCAAATGTCTTCCACATTGCCTCTGTGGAAGTGTATCAGTTTGATCTCTTAGTTAGTGGTATTTGTTTCTTCATGTGTTGCTATAAATATTATTAATGCAGCCATTTCCTTGTGGAGGAATGCAGTGTTGTTCAGCTCCCCCCAGCTTCTCAGCCCAGTTTAAATACTGCGGTTTCCTGCACAGACGATTCAAATTGCAACATGTCAGGATATAAGCAATGAAGTTAGCGAATTCTTCTCTCGTGTTTTTCCAGTTACAGCACGCTGTGGGGCTCAGAGGAATGGAGTAACAAAGTGGTGATACTGTGATGAATTTAGTCCACCAGGGGGAGTCCTAGGTCAGACATTGTGTGGAGCTGCAGGATGAACATGAATGCCAGTAAATTCCACACGAGATCCATCAGTAACATTAAAAAAGTAGATGACTATGACCTCTAGCTACTGTCTGCACATGTACAAATGTAACTTCTAAAGAATGCCCTTAATAAGTTGCATTACATATTACTAAGGGGTTTTCTAGACAGATGAAAGTATGATAGTGTGACAAAGACAGGCAGTGCGATAGACAGACAGCCTCATACACCCCAGATGATGATACGCTCAATAATTAAAACAAAGTCCTTGGAAGTTTCTTCACAATTTGACAAGCGGTTTGTTACAAAAAGAAAGCTTGGCAGTCAGTAGTTTTTGGTGACACATATATAAATGCTGAATTGCTATCGTGCTGGAGGGCCAGCACGATACTTGTTGTGTGTTTAATGTTCGTCCCGTTTGTTAGTGTCTATCTGTTTTGTCCAAAGTGCGGTTCTGTTTTGTTACACTGTTTTTCGTTTGTTCAAACCTCTTATTTTGTTCACCAGTTGTTTATTTAAGAAAAGCACCACAGCGCATTCATTACCACAGTCTGCTGTAGATTTCCCTTCCTTTCACTCACCATATCACCTTGCAGTGCTGCTTTTCTTCAAGGTCTGATGTCATCATAAAACCTTTACCGCTAATTATAAAGCAGCTAACACCACTGAGCAAACTCATAAGAACATGAGAGCATGAGAAAGCTTACAAACGAGAGGAGGCCACTCGGACCAGCTTGCTTGTTTGGTTGTTAGTAGCTTACTGATCCCAGAATCTCATCATGCAGCTTCTTGAAGGATCCCAGGGTGTCAGCTTCAACAACATTACTGGGGAGTTGGTTCCAGACTCCCGCAATTTTCTGTGTAAGAAAATGCCTCCTATTTTCTGTTCTGTATGCCCCTTTATCTGATCTCCATTTGTGACCCCTGGTCCTTGTTTCTTTTTTCAGTTCGAAAAAGTCCCCTGGGTCGACATTGTCAGTACCTTTTAGAATTTTGAATGTTTGAATCAGATCGCCGCGTAGTCTTCTTTGCTCAAGACTGAATAGATTCAATTCTTTTAGCCTCTCTGCATATGACATGCCTTTTAAACCCAGGATAATTCTAGTCGCTCTTCTTTGCACTCTTTCTAGAACAGCAATATCCTTTTTGTAGCGAGGTGACCAGAACTGAACACAATGTTCTAGATGTGGTCTTACTAATGCATTGTGATGTTTTAACATTACTTCCCTTGATTTAAAATCAACACTTTTCACTATATATCCAAGCATTTTGTTGGCCTTTTTATAGCTTCCCTACATTGCCTAGATGAAGACATTTCTGAGTCAACATAAACTCCTAGATCGTTTTCATAGATTCCTTCTTCAATTTCAGTATCACCCATATAGCATTTATAATGCACATTTTTATTGCCTGCGTGCAGTACCTTACACTTTTCTCTATTAAATGTAATTTGCCATGTGTCTGCCCAGTTCTGAATGCTGTCTATATAATTTTGAATGACCTTTGATTCTGCAATAGTGTTTGCCACTCCTCCTATTTTTGTGTTGTCTGCAAATGTAACAAGTTTGCTTACTATATATACTATGCTTACATATGTGAGTGTAGAAGCTAGCCTGGGACCCAGACCTCCTTAGTGTAGGAGTCCATTGTCTGTGCACGCAGCTGGTAGAATCTCAGAAGAGCTTTGCTGATCAACCTTTACTGCTGTACAGCTAAGCCAGCTGTCTTCTGGTCTCTCTCTCTCTCTCCACCCTTCATTACATTCCTGCTGAGTCACAGATATTCTATAGCAGTCGGTAGCAGACAGCCTGTCTGGGCCTGCACTCCAAAGATTACAGCCTGCTAGTCAGAGCCTCCCAAAACTGTGGTCACTGAGCAAATCCCAGGTGATCCCTGACATGTTCCCCGAATTAGACTGCTCAACCCTCCAAACCAGGAATCTTTCATGCTGCAATGCACAACTCCATCAACAAAGCCTTTGCGTCTGAAGTTTTCCTGTATGAAAGATGCATACATTATGTTAAGCATGGATTTGATTTGATTTATAAAGGTATTTTTTCAAATAAAACAATCATAGTGGACATTGGAAATACATAAGTTCCATTTCTTGTAAAGTGAAAAACTATTCATAATGTTTCGCTTTTACCATAATGTCTGCAAGCAATGATGGCAATGCATGTAAGATTTATTGGAGTTATGTAGTTATCTCTTTGTAGTTTAAATACATGTCTGGACCCAGATGCTGGACTGGAATGTAGTAGAACAGATCAGCTCTTGAAGCAGTTTGAAGTGTAAATACAGTATCACATGATCCCCGTTCTGTGTTGGATTCAGTCCTTGGAAAATGTTTTGGTGGTCACTGGTCCCTGGAAAGCATTCATTGTGGTTCCAGGCTTGCATTTCAGGTGGTAAAATGAAGAACAAATATCCAGCTATACCCAACCTGCTCACTGTGCTTTGGTAGTAAATTGATAATATTCGGGGTGCCGATGCACTTGTGGGACTGTGTGCTGATTAAAATCCCTTGTCTGCTTTTCAGGACAGGGCTGGGGTGAAAAAGCCTGAATACTGCACATGGATGTGATACGTCCCGTGCTAATGTATTTACAGCCATAGCGGGTGAATGTGTGTGGCTGTCATACTCATGTTTAGTCTTGTACTCATTTCTCTTGCTACAGGACATGCATAATTACAAGGCATTGTTCTGTTACTGAGAAACAGCCGGTTTGCAATTATGACAAATGACATTTAAAAACCTTGTTTTCATCCAGCTTGTCCATGATAACTAGGCATCTCAGTGAGGGGAGCTCATTCTACTGCTTCCATCTCATAAACCATTTGAGATGCCGACTTCATATTGTCAGTGTTATTGAAACTCCTCCTTCACTTTGGCCCTGTCCACACTACATAACCCATTTCGAGAACTGTACTCAAAAACTTTTGAATTAAGCCAGCTCAAAGCATCCACACTAAAGTTCTGTTTCATGTTTAGTCAAGCTTAATGCGTACAAACGCTATTAAAAAGGTTTGGCTACAGTTACTAGCAGTGCAATGGACTATGGGACTTAATACAATAGTATCCCACCATGCACTGTATTTTATGTTTACAACCTGGAAAATATGGAGCCCGTGCTGGAAGACATAGCACTTCTCATTTCTGGCTTTGTTTCTTAAAAACACAAGGTACATTTTATCATAATGTGTGCGTTTTGTTTTGAACGCTGAAGTTCTCTGTGGCAGAATGACAGAGGTTGACACTCAACAAGCGGAGACGGTGGATCCTCAGGAACAGCAGACAGACCCTCTGGAACAGCAGGCGGAGAAGGCGGCCACTCCGGCAACGGCAGTTCCAGCTCCTCCAGTGGCAACGGTTCCAGACACTCCGGCATTGGCGGTGGTGGCTGTAGCGGTCTCTGAAGTCGGGCTGGCACCTCCTGCCGTCGCAGTCGGGTGCGCCTCCGCTGAGCTCCTCTCAGCAGCATGTGCAAGGGTTGCTGAGGGGCTTCAGCCTTCTCTCCTTCTGGCTCTCGGGTCTGTGGCTCCTCCCCCTCTGGCTCTCGGGACGGCAGCTCCACCCCCTCTGGCTCTCGGGACGGCAGCTCCACCTCTTCTGGTTCTCGGGACGGCAGCTCCACCTCTTCTGGCTCTCGGGACGGCAGCAGCAGGGGAACCAGCAGGCATGCTTCCTCTGCTGGTGGCGGCGATGGAGGCAAAACCAGCAGGTACTTTCCCTCTGCTGGTGGAGGTGGGAGCGACACACAGTCCTCCCACGGCGGTGGAGGCGGAACCAGCAGGAACTCTCCCTCTGCTGGCGGATACTTGGACTGTGGACGTTCGGCCTTCCCCCTCTTGGGCTCTGGACGCACCGACTCCCCCCTCTTGGGCTCTGGACGCACCGACTCCCCCCTCTTGGGCTCTGGACGCACCGACTCCCCCCTCTTGGGCTCTGAACATTCGGGCTCCTCCCACCCAGGCGCAGGACGTTCGGGCTCCTCTCACTCAGGTGCAGGACGTTCGGGCTCCTCCCACTTAGGCGCAGGATGTTCGGGCTCCTCCCACTCAGGCGCAGGACGTTCGGGCTCCTCCCACTCCAGGTCTGTGTCCTGTAACACCTCCGGGCAGTGATGCTCCTCATGCCCGTACTGCATGCATTGGGTGCACCACTCCTCTTCCTCCCATGTCTTCCTTCCTCTCTGCCTCCTTCTCCTCCCCTCTGTTTGGGTGGGGCAGATGGCCACTGTCTGCCCATATGCCCCACAGCCGGGGCACAACTCTGCCGCGAGCCTTTTTAAAAACAACTCCCAGTCGTCATCTGCCTCCTCCTGGGCCAGGGTGTAGGAGCATCCTGTCCAGTTGTGGCCGTAGACCTCGCAGCGCCCACACCAGTCCACTGGTGCACCGCTGGGCAGGATCTCCAGCGGTGGTCCTCCTTCCCACACCAGGAGCACCAGGGAAAAATGCTGGCTGGGTCCTCCGGCTGGGGTGGCAGCAGCTTTTGATGCTGCCTGCTTCTTCTGCCGTTTTTTTTTTTTTTTTTTTTTCAAAAAAACTCACAAAACTCAAAAAACAAAAAAAAATACTTGAGCCTCCAGGTGGCGTTATCCCACTCTGACACCAAATGTGGCAGAATGACAGAGGTTGAGACTCAGAGACAATATGAAAAGTTCAAAATAAAGTTTTTAATTCATAAAAATACAAAAATAAACCGGCATGAGGGCCAAACAAAAAGGTTTCAAAACACACACAATAAACACAAAACAAAACTTACAAAAAATACGGCTTCCAGACTGGGCGTTGCCTTCACTGGTTTGCAAAAACAAAAAAGAACAGCACACACAAAACCACTCTTGCTTCCTCTCCTTCTAGAACTCTCCCCTACTGGGAGGCTGAGGCCTCCTTTTATGCCAGGTGGCTGGGTGATCATTGAAAATTAATTAATTAATTGATTGCTCCCACCTGACGCAATCAACCTGGGCAGGGAGGAGAATTTAACTCCATCCCTGCCAATATTTTCGAAGGCAGAGCTCTGCTCTGCCACATTCTCCTTGACCGATTTCATCGCTCCAGATATTAGTATGCCTTGATTGTGGCATCTGATCACATCACTCCATGTTCAACCATTTTACAACAAGCCTCGGAAATTGTATACGGTACAGCAGTATTGATAGTCGTTCTCAACTCCTTCAGCCGCCTGTTCTGAGTACTGTATTTGTAATGTTCACACACCAAAACATATCAGAAAGCATTCTGGGATATTGGAGGATACAGAAACAATGTAGTTCTGTATTACAGCATCCACACTTCTGATAAACCGCACTACCTGATGCAATCTAATTAGAACCGGACTCGAGACTAGCCCCTGAGGTGGTCTTGAGTCTAGTACTCGAGTACGGTATTTAATACTGCGTAGTGTAGACGCTAACAGTATTTAGTAACTAATATGGTTTAAAAGCATAGTGTGGACAGGGCCTTTGACAATGATACAGACCACACCCTTTGACAGTGTCTTTAAAGTTGGTGCACAGCTGTTTTGTATGATTTTTATTTATTCCATTACTGGTGTTGTCCAGTAAAAAATAACCACAGCAACATCAATGATACAGATTCCTGTTCTACTTCATGTTTAAACAATGCCATCTGATTCTATTCTCCTTACATGATGTCCCCGGGAATGTTTTGTTTTTGTTGACAATAAACCCAATTTCTAGTTACCTAATGAAAGTGGCAGTAACCACATTTACGCAATGAAAGTCCTACTGGACTCTTGAGAAGAGTTTTAAAAGAGAAAATGCATTTTCAAATATGAATCCATAGCTGTGAGAATTGTGGGGCTGGTTCTGTCATATTGCACACTGTCACTTGTCTTCTAATAATCTGAGGTAGGATTCCAATCCTTCCAGTCCTTTATTCTATTGTAGATCCCAGCATTCCAGTGATCAAGTTTACCTTCATTTCGATGGCTTTGTAAAGCTCATAAACTGCAGCGAACATGAACAGATCATTCTTTTTGGTTTTCCTGTAATGAGAGCAGCATGTTTGATAAGCTAATCGTCAGTGACAGCTTGCAGGCTCGGGAGACGGGGGAGCTCTTTGATTCCGACCCACGCAATATATCTGCTGTCGATGCCATCCCACTTCCTTCCAGTTATATGGGAGGCATTAATTCCAGGCACACCCCAGCTGCGAGCTGCTCCCTGTGAAAGAGGCAGAGCAGTGGCAAGATGACTGAGCCCTGTGCCAGACTGGCAGGAGAACCCGTGTGACCTGTTACTGGAGCCCCAGCCAAGGCTATACTGTTCAGTTTCTTATCTCTTATTAGGAGGAGGCTGTGTGGTCCAGTGGTTAAAGAAAAGGGCTTGTAACCAGGAGGTCCCCGGTTCAAATCCCACCTCAGCCTCTGACTCATTGTGTGACCCTGAGCAAGTCACTTAACCTCCTTGTGCTCCGTCTTTCGGGTGAGACGTAGTTGTAAGTGACTGCAGCTGATACATAGTTCACACACCCTAGTCTCTGTAAGTCGCCTTGGATAAAGGCGTCTGCTAAATAAACAAATAATAATAATATTAGACACTGCACTCTTTAACTAATGCTAACCATGCTTTCAAATCTCTTTTCTCACCTCTTATTAGCACTACAGGGGTGAACATTTTTTTGAAAACTGGTGCTAAACTGTTTTGAAAGAGCCTACTGGTGCTAAATGATCAAACCCTGCTCTTCAATTAGTTTTTAATGTTTTGTGGATGAGAGCAGGTTTGTCATGTGAGTGTCAGTGGAAAGTGCATAATACATGAAATAGTAGCAACAACACAGCAACTAATAGCAGATATCAGGCTTAAAGAGCATGGAAGGCAAGAGAGAACAGGTGGGTCTTGAGAGTTGATTTAAAGCGAGCACCAATGGGAGCATCATGCACCGAAGCTGGGAGAGAGTTCCAAAGAGTCGGAGCCATGAAGCTAAACGAGCATTCTCCAAGTGTGGTGCACTTTTGCTTGGGGATAACAAGGTTGCTAAGGTATCAAAAAAATGTGGATTAAGAAAAAATGTAAACATGTCTACTGGCAGCAGAATGTAATGTTGCTGGTGCTGTATGAGGTACCCTGCTGCTAGAATCTTTGCAGCCCTGGCACTAGCAACGTTACCAGAGAAGGCGCGCTGATCAAGGCATCCAAATCCATTTTCTTGCTCTCTTTTTAACACTGCCCCCATTTGCAGTGTTCAAATAGGTTTTTGTTTTTCATTTGTACTCTTTTTTTTTAACCGGAACACTCAATAGTTTAGTTCAGCCTGTTTCTTCCTGGTACCTTATCACTTCCTGTGCTGCAGGACGTATCAGAGTTTGATTGCAGCTAAACTGGAGTAAGGCCTCCCTGCTCCTGTGAAATAGACAGCTGGCTCATTTGATGAGCAGGTTTCTCTTTATCTCTTTGTCTTCTCACTATAAGGAGATTGTGGCTGGAGGCTGTGTGCTGTGCAGAGACATGCTGAACAGATTCCTTACCTCGAATAACACCTGCAACGAACCAGCTGGCCAATGCTTTCAAATCACTTACATCCTTTAACATGATAGGAAAAATATCTCTAGCCCCCCTTTAACAGTATATCAACAATATCACTAGCCCCCCTTTAACAGTATATCAACAATATCACTAGCCCCCCTTTAACAGTACAGCAACAATATCACTAGCCCCCCTTTAACAGTATAGTAACAATATCACTAGCCCCCCTTTAACGCAGTGCTATCCAAGGCTTAAATCAATCAATCAATCACTTACATTCTGTTAGCATGAGCGTCATTATCAACCCCCCCCCCCCCCTTGGCTGACAACAATATCATTGGTACCCCATTACAGGAATGCTAACTAAGGTTAACCCATTTCCAGCACCTTTATCACTGTCCCTTTTTTAGCTCTTTGCATAGGGCTTATTTTTACTTATGTATTCATTTTAAACTTGTATACAGTTTGCAGCACAGCAAAAAAAAAAAGATTTTTACAGTGTGTTCCAAGTGTCTTTTCTAATAATACAAAGGAAAAAAAATAAGTAAAATAAATTAAACATGCAAACATGAGTGTTTTGTTGAAATCCTAAACTTCAATGAGATCACAGTTGTGCAGCATGTATGCATGACAAGTAAAACCCAAGTCCTGCTCTTGCAAGTCCAGGCTACTATGTAGTGGTGTGGGTCAGGTATCAGGAGCCACATCTCTCTACATCAGGGGTGTCAAACTCAGTACCTGGAGGGCCGCAGTGTCTTCTGGCTTTCGTTCCACCCGAGCTCTAAATTACTTAATCGGTCTAATTATTTGATTAACTGGACACAGTTAACACTTCTCTTCATGCTTCAAAATGTTTCATAGGTCGTGTACCTTGAATCAAGTGCATTTTTAAAACCAGCAACTGTAAAAGATCTTGAAAAATATTAAATATGTCAACTTCAACAAATAATTAGATCAATTATGTTAATTGAGAGTTTAAGTTGGAATGAAAACCAGAAGACCCTGCAGCCCTCGAGGATGGAGTTTGACACCCGTGCTCTACATCATTCAAGGCTGAGGGAGTCTCTGATGCATGAGGAGGCCTTTCTCCTCTCATACAAAATGAAATCACTTTCTATTTACCGATGGAATTCCACAGTAATTGTCTTCTTAAATCGCTCTCGTTTCCCACAGAAAGTGAATGGTGCTGTTTGTTGTTGTTTTCAAAGGCAGCTGATTCTAATCAAGTCGGTTTGCTGGCTTGACCCGGATTAGTCGTGGTCTTCAGACCAACAAGAGGGCTCTCTGTTTCACCAGCTGACCCAGAGAGGGCTCATCCGGTTTGTCAGATAGATCACATGGTCACATTATGGGAACCTGACTACACTGTTCTCTCGAAAAAGACTGGTCAGCATTTTACATATTACCCATAAAAACTAACCTATATTCATAAGTACCAAACAATAAATTGATCAATAATATATATCTATGCAAAGAGTGCAAACTCAGTAATTCTAGCAAAATAGTGAAACAATGTTGATCATTTTTATCTACATTGTTTTTGAAATCTATAATTCATAATTGTAAGGTAACAAATGTCTCTTAAGCTGAACAACATACAGTCACCTCCAAAATTATTGGCACCCTTGATAAAGATGAGCAAAAAAGGCTTTATAAAATAAACAACACAGGTAATGAGCTATATTTTATGCTGAAATATATGGGAAAACCATATTCTTTTATTCTAATACAATTCCTCAGAGAAAAAGTTTTTTATTAACAAGTAATAAAATGTTTTCTCAAAAAGATCGGTGTCAGAATTATTGGCACCCCTAAAGATTCTTATAAATAAAATCAAACAAAATTAAATCTGCATTAACATCCTACTTCTTTAAGTTAATCTCAGTCTTAAGGAACTGTACTGTGGCCTTCCATGGCTTCCTGTTTCACTGGGGTATAAAAATGAGGTAACACGCATATGAAATCCATTTGCCATCCATCACCATGGAAAAAGGCAAAGAACTCACAAATGAAAAGAGACAAATGGTTGTTGACCTTCATAAATCAGGCAATGGGTACAAAACAATAGCTAACAAACTAAATATACCACTTACCACTATTAGAGCAATAATTAAGAAGTTCAAAACCACTGGAACAGTGGTAAACTTGCCTGGTAGAGGACGCAAGTGTATCCTGCCGACACTGTGTGTGAGGCAGGTGGTTTGGGAGGCAAAGGGAAATCCAAGGGCCACAGTTGGAGAATTACAGAACTTGGTTGCATCTTGGGGTCACCAAGTCTCCAAATCTACAATTAGACGCCATCTCCATGCCAATAGGCTATTTGGAAGGGTTGCCAGAAAAAAAAGCCTTTATTGAGAGCAACCAACAAATGTAAGCGCCTGGAGTTTGCTAAACGGCATTGGCACTTCGATTGGAACCGGGTACTATGGTGAGATAAGATCCCTCCCAATGTGTTCTCCAATCTCATTAAACATTATCGAAAAAGACTCAGTGCCGTTATCCTTGCAAGGGGAGGGTGCAGAAAGTACTGAAAACAAGGGTGCCAATAATTGTGACACTTCATTTTTTTTGGAAATAAATTTATAATTTGAGATATGTGTAATTTTGGTTGATTCCATTGAATCATTAATAAAGTCAAATATATTCCACATGTTGGAAAATTACAATATAGCTCATTACTGGTATTATTTATTTTATACAGTCTTTTTTTTGCTCATCTTCATCAAGGGTGCCAATAATTTTGGAGGTGACTGTAAGTGACTTAACGTAACGTAGTAGCCCTTTATGTCAGTTTAAACAGGTTTTAATGGACAAAACATAAGGTTCATTTCACAAGGTCTCCAAATGCCCCTTATGTTTTAAAAACCTCTTTAGTTATCATCTCTTAATGAAACATTTATATGCAATCTTCATTAACAGTATAAAAAAAAAAAATCATGAACTGTGAGAGGGTGATGGGTGATTCACTGACACACAAGAGACAGAAGGTGTACTTGAAGCACCGCACAGGTGCCCAGTTTTATTGTGCTCGGTGTATTTTTTTTTTTTTCAGCCCGCAGAGGGCGCTGTTCACCGTGGTCTGCTTACCAACTATGGTAAAAACAGAACCACGGACATACCGATGCGGTACAGAACAAGTGCGGGCGCACTTACAAGTGCTCAAACAATAATTCAAGAACCAAAGGCGAAAGTAAAAAGGAAAATAAAACACAGTAACAAAACTACAAAATAAAAGGTGCTGCACTTCAGCAGCGTTACCCCAGCCGTCGCTAGCCGCACGGCCCGGGTCTCCGTCCTACTCTGACCGTCTCCTCAGTCTACCCTCACACTACACAGGGGGTCTGCCCACGGGTTCCCCACTACTGTTAAGTTTCCTTTCTTTATCTTTTTTTCCCGTTTTCTTTTTGGTCCCGGTTCTCTCTCGGTCCCGGCTGTTCTCAGCTCTCGACCCGAGCTCCCGTACTTCCCGGTACGTCTTTTTAAAAGGGCAGATCTGAGGAAACAGCAGAGTATTATTTTATGGGGTAAACAATCCCATTAAAGCCCGCCTCCCAGCCACTCAGAGAGGGGGAAAGCGCACACACCCTCTTCCCCACCTCTCCGTGTCACCGCCATGACTGGCAGGCCGACCCCACGGGACCGCCGCCCCCTTCCTGCAGCATCGTGCATGCGTCAGACAACCAGTCCAGATCTCTCCCTGTTACATGAACATTGTTATTATTATTTGTTTATTTAGCAGACACCTTTATCCAAGGCAACTTACAGAGACTAGGGTGTGTGAACTATGCATCAGCTGCAGTCACTTACAACTACGTCTCACCCGAAAGACGGAGCACAAGGAGGTTAAGTGACTTGCTCAGGGTCACACAATGAGTCAGAGGCTGAGGTGGGATTTGAACCAGGGACCGCCTGGTTACAAGCCCTTTTCTTTAACCACTGGACCACACAGCCTCCTATATTAACATGAAACATAAATGTAAACAATTGGTTTTATAAATTAGAGCAAGAATTAAACTGCTCATTGTTCATTAAAGTTAGTGATTCTATTAAATGCAATGTTAAACTGCAGTTCCAATGTGTATTATTGTTAACGATAAACTGCAGGAACAATTGGACTGCACTGCAGTGGGAGTTAGACTGCAGGAACAATGGAATTGTACTACATTGTGGTGTTAAACTGCAGTTACAATGATTATTTCAGTCTAGTGTAAAACTGCAGTTACAATGTCATTTTATTACAGTCTAGTGTTAATCTGTACTTACAATGTAATGCAATTACAGGCTACTGTTAAACTGTAATTGCAATGTGTTTTTTTCTGCTTTTTTGGTGTTAAACTGCAGTTACAAAGTGATTCTATTAAATAACACCTATCCAGCATTCATTTCAAATATTGAGCACCCAACTCAGCCCTAAGAATTATCCCGGGTTTAAAAAGCATGTCGTATGCAGACAGGCTAAAAGAATTGAATCTATTCAGTCTTGAACAAAGAAGACTACGCGGTGATCTGATTCAAGCATTCAAAATCCTAAAAGGTATAGACAATGTCGACCCAGGGGACTTTTTTGACCTGAAAAAAGAAACAAGGACCAGAGGTCACAAATGGAGATTAGATAAAGGGGCATTCAGAACAGAAAATACGAGGCACTTTTTTACACAAAGAATTGTGAGGGTCTGGAACCAACTCCCCAGTAATGTTGTTGAAGCTGACACCCTGGGATCCTTCAAGAAGCTGCTTGATGAGATTCGGGGATCAATAAGCTACTAACAACCAAACGAGCAAGATGTTTGTAAACTCTTATGTTCTTATGTTCTATAGTGGCGCGGTATTATATATATATATATATAAGTTTAAAAGATTAAAAAATCTTGTATTTTCAGGATGTTTTGGGCAAAAGCCCTTCTTCAGTTGTTTAAAAAGAAAAGTAAACACAATGCATTAAACTTGTTGTTATTTAAGAATTGTAATTATACAAAAATTCTGTGGCTGGTGTCATGATTATTATAATAGAATGTTCATTCCCAGAGGTTCCAAAGATCCCAGTTTGAAAGTTAGTGAGCATCACTGTGTGCAGCAGCTCTCGTTCAAGACTGTAGAGTAATTACTGTAGTGGGCATCACTGTGTGCAGCAGCTCTCATTCAAGACTGTAGAGTAATTACTTTAGTGGGCATCACTGTGTGCAGCAGCTCTCGTTCAAAACTGTAGAGT
This sequence comes from Acipenser oxyrinchus oxyrinchus, assembly GCA_030684275.1. Taxonomy (NCBI): domain Eukaryota; kingdom Metazoa; phylum Chordata; class Actinopteri; order Acipenseriformes; family Acipenseridae; genus Acipenser; species Acipenser oxyrinchus. Next base: position 18,377,905 of record CM060254.1, read on the forward strand.
AATTACTGTAGTGGTCATCACTGTGTGCAGCAGCTCTCATTCAAGACTGTAGAGTAATTACTCTAGTGGTCATCACTGTGTGCAGCAGCTCTCATTCAAGACTGTAGAGTAATTACTGTAGTGGGCATCACTGTGTGCAGCAGCTCTCACTCGACTGTAGAGTAATTACTGTTGTGGGCATCACTGTGTGCAGCAGCTCTCATTCAAGACTGTAGAGTAATTACTGTAGTGGGCATCACTGTGTGCAGCAGCTCTCGATCAAGACTGTAGAGTAATTACTGTAGTGGGCATCACTGTGTGCAGCAGCTCTCACTCAAGACTGTAGAGTAATTACTGTAGTGGGCATGACTGTGTGCAGCAGCTCTCACTCAAGACTGTAGAGTAATTACTGTAGTGGGCATGATTGTGTTTAGCAGCTCTCGTTCAAGACTGTAGAGTAATTACTGTAGTGGGCATCACTTTGTGCAGCAGCTCTCATTCAAGACTGTAGAGTAATTACTGTAGTGGGCATCACTGTGTGCAGCAGCTCTCATTCAAGACTGTAGAGTAATTACTGTAGTGGGCATCACTGTGTGCAGCAGCTCTCACTCAAGACTGTAGAGTAATTACTGTAGTGGGCATGATTGTGTTTAGCAGCTCTCGTTCAAGACTGTAGAGTAATTACTGTAGTGGGCATCACTTTGTGCAGCAGCTCTCATTCAAGACTGTAGAGTAATTACTGTAGTGGGCATCACTGTGTGCAGCAGCTCTCGTTCAAGCGCGCCACAATAACTGACATGCGCAATGTAAATTGATACCCTAACTGAAAACCCCTGAATCTGTCTTATCTAAATCTTGTTAGTAACGAAAAAAGACAGCAGTGAGTTCACACCTGGCTTGCTGCTGTGGAAGCGTCTCTCTGTCCTTGTGTTGCTGTCTCCTAGCAACATTGCTGTAGGGGTAGGGCCTTTCTACAGAGGCTCTGATGAGACTGTGAAGCTGGGGATAGGGATTGCTGCCTAATAAAGAACTACATTTCTTTGAGCTATTTGCCTTGGCTTTTCTTTATAGACCCGGTAGGTGGCGTCTTTTTAAAGATTACAATATTACTATTCTGAATGGAACATTTGTTATTGTGTTACATTACGAAAAGACGGCAGTGAGTAGCTGTCAGGATGTGTGTGGTGAAGTGCAGAAAGGGAATGTCCACACCAAGTTCAGACAAAAAAACATGCTTTATTATTTTTAAAAAATGTCGGTCAAAATAATAAAGTCACCCCTGGTACCAACAATGGTATCGGGGGAAAGAAAAAGACAACAGTCTCCAAACAAAAATACAATAATTAATCCGGTACAGCGGTACCACCTGGATCTCTCCGTGCACGAAAAGCTGTGCTCTCAACACCAGGTTATGGTGTGGTGCTGTGCAGTGCTGTGTAGTGCTCGGCTGGGCTGTGCTGGGCTGTGCTTGGCTGTGCTGTGCTGTGCTGGGCTGTGCTGTGCAGTGGATAGTGTCCTGGGTCCTTTTGCTAGCTGTATAGCTGCAGCTCCCCTGTCAATCCTCTGCAATGAAAACAAAAACAAACACAGAGCGGTCCGGCGCGTCATCAGTCAGCAAACGTAAGGCCCATGCTCTCGCAGCTGCACCACTTTTGTGCTGCCAAACTCCACCCTGTAATCAACCTGGAGCCCTGCCTTATCCAATTGCTGCTGCGATTTGTTTAGCAGCACTGCAGCCACGTACCCTCCACAAGATGTCCAACTTCCGGTTTTGCCGCAACACAGGGTTCGGCCATCTCGGAGACGACGTAACACTAACCTTAACAAACGTCCTTTGGTCGGGAGGGAGACCTACAGCTTGGATTCCTTCTCTCTCCATCACAGTAGCCTATGAATCCAGAACCAATTCTGAGGAGGATAGATATCTTAAAACAACACATTTTATTATAGGTGTAAAATCCATGTAATGTAAAAATAACAAATGGGCTGCAATGCATTAGGAGAAAATATTGTATCTCTGGGTTCTGTCTGTGCCATTTCATAAACCGCTCGAGTTTAGCTCTCATGGTTTATGATGTCACAGAGACCCTCGATTAAATATGTTCTCGTAATGCCATGTGTGATAGGGGCGCGTGGATGAGTCACTGATACACACGGAGCCAGAGATGTTCTTTGAGACGCCACACAGACGCACTGTTTTATTTTGTTACCATCAATGGTATTTTGTTTATTTTTGGCCACAGTTCTTTTAGCACGTGCAAGTGCCTGAATAATAAACAGAATAGTGAAAACCAAATGATGAAAGAAAAAGGAAAAACACTGTAAACCAAACTACATAGAAAAACTGCAGATACACGCAGGGTCTCGCTACCTCTGCTATTCTGCAAGGTGCGAGTTTAAATGACGCTCCCCTTTACCTTACTGTTATGGGGTTGCCCAGATCCCCCTGAGCTAATTTAATGATCGTCCCAGACTTTACTTTGCCCGGTACAGGTACTTAACCACAATAAACAAAGTCACCTCCGTTGCCTTTATTTATTGGCTCCAATGCCGCCTGCTGCTGTAACAAGCACAGGCCTTTTTATTTGTACTCCCTCTGTACAAGTTCCTTCTTTCTCCTTATTCCAGTTCTCCCACCAGAGCTTGTGCCTCGTTGTATCCTGTAACGGGTAACAGAAGAATAGGAGAGTGTTATTCTTATGGGATCGCCCACCCCCACCAATCAAAGAGGTCCGAGCGAACACACCCCTGCTCAACTTCTTTGTGTCATCACCGTGATTGGCAGGCGGGTCAAACAGGGCTTCCAATCCCCCCCTGCAGGATCATGCATGCACCCGATAGCCAGCACAGATCTCCCCTGTCACACCATGTAATATAAAAAATAACATATGGGCTGCAGTGCATTAGGAGAAAATATTTAATCTCGGGGCTGGAGCTTCGCTCTCGTGGTTTATATCATGAAACCCTTGATATATATTCTCTCATAATGCATGGCAGCCCATATATTATTCTATGTATATTACATCGTAGTAGCTATATGTACACTGTGGCCCATGTAGCCACATTTAACTCTGGTAACATCTTATCTAACTGAGATCAGCACATAGATCCTCTCTGTATTGAACTGTTCCATTTTTACAGGTTCTAATTGTAATCATCTACACAAATTATTCTCAGTCCATTTGTACCTGACTTTTGTGCTCAAATATTTTTATTGGGGATAATACAAAAATACAAACAAAAACATAACAGATGAACTCCCCATTTTCTTTTTTTACCCTCTCCCTCCCTCCCCTTCCTCTCCCTCTCCCTCCCTCCCCTCCCTCTGCCTCCCTCCCTCCCTTTCCTTGGCGGCTACCCACTCCCTCCCAGAACCCCCCACAAGGACCTCAGGGACCTAAATGAATTCAGATTTAACAAAGGCTTATTAAGATCTGCTATGCTTTCCCAGGCTTGGATCGTCTTCTCTCTGGCACCATGGATCCGAGTGGTAGAAAGTTCTAAGTAAATAATATCAATAGTATCAACATTCTCCTCACACAGAAAAGACCCACCCCACAAAAACAAGTATATAACACTGGAAAATAAAAAATACAGTACTCCCCATCCGAAATAGTATCTATCTGTGACTGGTAGACAGGGCAAGCAAAGCTCTGTTCCCATCCTCCCCTCACAAAACAAACTGTAGAAATCCCATGCAACAAGTATCCAATATAATCAGAGCAAAATATTCAAAGAAACAATATATTTACCCCAGCGTTGTGACATAAAAATTATTCAAGTTTATGAGCTCAATAGAGCGTAGCCAAGATATCCTTTTTTTCTTTTTCTTTCCCCTTCATTTAATAATAAAAAAAATAAGAAGTAACAAATAATAATGATTGAAGTCCAGAACAGTCCAAATTAGTAGTGACAATCAGATGTTCCCCGATGTCGTTAGCAGATTTCGGCTGAGTGACAGGATTCGAGGCCCGATGGGATGATCAGCCAAGACCGAGGCGTTGCACAGCATAGCCAAACTTTTTCATCGCATCAGGTTGCATCTCAACAACAGGAGAGGGAGTAAAATAGGAGGCCTGAGATGGTTCCGGGAGACTGAGAGAATCCAGGCGTCATCGGGAGACTGGAATAGGTGAATCTCAGAGTTGTGGCTGATCTTAAGAGCCGCCAGATAAATTAGAACTGTCAGTAGGCCACGGGAACGGGCAAAAGTGATAGACTGAGAGAAAGCCTTGTGGCGCTGAGCCGTGAAGTTACTATAATCCAGGAAGAGCTTGAGTTCCTTAGCCGCGGAACGAGAGGTTTCCTTCCTGGCTGCTTGAAGGATAGCCTGGGGGGCTGAGTATCTTAAATACGGTGAGTCCACATTATTTGAATGTCCATCCCAGTCAGGGTTGGGAACCACAATGGAAGTGATCTGGTCAAAAAGTCTACGGTGTCAGCGCCCTGAACACCCTCCAGTCAGGTGAAGGTTATTTTGTCGATTTCTATCTTCCAGATCTGCCATCTTAGCCTCAGACCGGTCGATCTTGGTCTCATGAATCACTATAGCCCTCTTGTTGGGTCAATGTGGCCCCCTCTCAAAATTTTAGGGGGACATTTTCTTCATCAAATATGTTTGATTCAGAACCAACCACCATTTCTTATTTTTGTTTGTTTTTAAATATGCCAGCAGAGTTTACTGACCTTTTTTTTTCTGAAGAACAAAAAATAAAACTGTAAAGCTGTAGATACAACCAAGGTGTCTCTACATTACTCACTGTCACTTTTGGGGACAATATTGGGAATTGTGTCACAGTGATGCTTGTGTATCACTGAGTAAAGGATATTAATTGTACCAAATCACATTAGAACAGGGGTTTTCAATCTTTTTAAGCTGCATACCCCTTTCCAAAAAATGTAGTCCACTGAGAGAGTCATAAAATGAAAACAGGAAAAAGGTCTGTACAATAACATGAGACAACAAAACACCCAAGCCTTGGAGTGTGTGATGGATACAATTATAAAAGTTACAGTATTATAAAAGAAAAATGTATATGTTATATTTACTTTTTGGCTAAAAATAGTCCCTCAGACAGGTTTCTAGTTGTTGGAAACATCATCATTTTATTGTAAATATTAATTAATTAAAATCAACGAAGCCTCCGTGCTAGCCTCAAATCACTCAGAAATAACACAGGACTATTCCATGATAGCAAATGGCAATCATGTATTTTTATTGATAATAAAATTACAGAAAAGAAGGCAAAGAAAAGTTCATTGTCCACGCATCTCTACAGCTAACCTCATTACGAAAACATATTATTGGCATTTTTAAATTCTTGGTGATTAAAACGTACAGTACTGATGCTAATTAAAAAACAATAATAAAACGCTTACCTAGTATGTGATGGATGTCCCTGCTTGTTATCACACAACTCCCTGATGATGGCAGGGAAATTGGAGAGAGCTTCAGTCACAAGACATTTTTGGTGTTTTTAATCTCGAACGGTATTTCGTCTTGATCGCCCTTTGCTAGTAATGTTCTAGTATTGAGCCAACAATCCATATTTTTTCACTGGATTGAAAGCTAAAAACTCTTAACTCTCACACCAGACGTAACGCATGGCAACACTAGACCGCATGGCAATACTTTGGTTTCTGATTGGCCATACATTCTGTATTTTGAAATGTAGTACTTAAGTTACAATAAACTTTAATCGGGTCATTGAAAAAATAAATATCGATTTGCAGGCACGAACGCACACAGGAAATAAAATGAGTTAAAGACTAGGCTTTTAGTTTTTTAAAATATGTATATATTTTTTTTTTATCCCACACTGTTTATATGACATTTAAACAACGGCTTATTTAAAACGTAAATATTTAATATGTAAATTAGTCGTGTGTGCATTGAACGCTCTGTCACAGCTCATCAGTCTGGTGTTAGCAACTAAACGTTTTTTACATGATAAAAGTTTGCAATAGATTGGCAAGTGGGACTAAATAAAATGCGTTATCTGCCATTTCAGAATTTTTCTCACATACCCCCAGTTTGAAAACTGCTAGAAGAAACCACATTACTATACAGTTTAATAGTCGTAGTATTTAAATGCCATTGTCCTGACTGGTAAATTCTTACCTTCCAGCTTTCCCTTTATTTTGACAATTTCCATATAAAAAATTGCATTTTTTTGTTTACATTTTTCATTCTTAGCCCCCAAGTAAACATTTTGGACAGTTTTCAAAACAATTGTTGCTTTATTTTTACAACACACGTTGGTGGGTGTTTTCAAGGTTAAACGATGGCCCGTGTTACACAGAAGACTAAAAATAAAATGTCAATTATACAATATATTTTGTTGGTTTTTGTGGATTTGCTATATTTTTTAACCTATTTTAATACTGCACATAATGATATGGTTTTGAAAATGGTTTTGAAAATGCTACCAAAATACTGTATATACAGTGCTGTATTAAATCACAAACACTATATATATATATATATATATATATATATATATATATATATATATATACATCAAATCCATATTTGGTGTGACCACCCTTTGCCTTCAAAACAGCATCAATGGTCGACCACTTGGTCTACGGTCCTCAACGCTGCCCGTTTCTTTGTGCTTCTTCAAAAGAGCTTGGACAGCACATCTGGAAACCCCTGTCTGCCTTGATATTTCTGCCTGGGAGAGACCTTGCTGATGCAGTATAACTACCTTGTGTCTTGTTGCTGTGCTCAGTCTTGCCATGGTGTATGACTTTTGACAGTAAACTGTCTTCAGCAACCTCACCTTGTTAGCTGAGTTTGGCTGTTCCTCACCCAGTTTTATTCCTCCTACACAACTGTTTCTGTTTCAGTTAATGATTGTGTTTCAACTTACATATTGAATTGATGATCATTAGCACCTGTTTGGTATAATTGTTTAATCATACACCTGACTATATGCCTACAAAATCCCTGACTTTGTGCAAGTGTACCTAGAAGAATTGATGCTGTTTTGAAGGCAAAGGGTGGTCACACCAAATATGGATTTGATTTAGATTTTTCTTCTGTTCACTCACTTTGCATTTAGTTAATTGATAAATATAATCTATTAACATGTCTATTTTTTAAAGCATTCTTACTTTACAGCATTTTTTCACACCTGCCTAAAACTTTTGCACAGTATATATATATTTATATATATTACAAATTTCACATATTTTATAACGTTACCGTAGGCTACTTTTTTTTTTTTTTTTTTTGTCAATGATGCGGTTTTCGTTTCGCAAATCTACTGCACACAGTATTTTTAAGCACAAATATAATAGCCTGCATTTCAAAAGTCACTGCCGAAGATGATTACTTATGCATCCAGAAGTAATTGTAGGGTTTAACAGGGATACTATTTGCGCCGGGCCATGTTGTTAACAAGCCTGATGTCGTCCAGGCTTTACTGTGAAACTGCTTGTAACCAGGGATGTGAAAACAAGTAAAAATGTCTAATTAAGCAAATTATCAGTTCAATTAAGGGTCTAGTTAAGTTATTAAGAGCTCGGTTGGAATGAAAACCAGCAGCCACAGGGGGTCCCCAGGACAGAGTTTGAGAAGCCCTGCTGTAAATCCATAAATATTTACGAGCCTTTTATTATGTGTTTTTCACATATGACTAAAAACGTAACATTTTTTGCACGAATATCTTAGTGCTGTACATATAATGAAGTAATATATTACTACCAGTGTAACAGGGCACCAGCAAAATAGGTTTTATGAGTGTGATTCACCAAATATTTTGGTCGCAAAGATTGATGGCTTTACAGTATTTTGTTTAAATATAGCTGATACAGCATAAGTAAATAACTAAATAACATAAATACATAACAGAAAATGGTTTTGAAGTTCTTTTCTTTCTTTTGTAATTCATTTTCTTTCACAGAATCGCCGTTCAGCAGTTTTTTCATTCAGCCTTTTTTATGTTGTTTAGGAGTGGAGATGGAGGGCGTGCCTTTGAAAAGGGGAGGGGGGTGGCTGACAGTGATGTGAACAAATCACATGTCAGACTGCGACTATTGTCCAGTGGTGTAAGGGTGTGAGGGCAATAGTTCAATCTATTTTTGGTCCTATGATGAGGTTTTAACCAATCACAGGCCAGGGTTTCCAAGCACTGACTATATATATTGTGACAGAGTGCAGGGTCAGGTGCTGAATGGGCGCTTTGTCAGGGCAGGGATTTGTCTCTTTCCCTACACAAAATGGCACCCAGAGTTTAGCACTACAAGTCACAAAATGGCTACCCTAGTAAAACTACATTTCCCATAATCACTAGCAGTTCCACAGGGAGGGGACCAACACACCTGTAGAGAGTTCAGGTAATGGGCTGCCAATATAAAGGAGCAGCCTGACTCAGCACATTGAAGAGGTAGTAGAAGGTGTGTGTTGTGGGCAAAAAAAAAAAAAACAACCCACCACCACAACTGTAGTCTGAATACTGAAACCTTGTGTATGACCTTTCTTTGCATGACTTACAGGAGGCTGTGTGGTCCAGTGGTTAAAGAAAAGGGCTTGTAACCAGGAGGGCCCCGGTTCAAATCCCGCCTCAGCCACTGACTCATTGTGTGACCCTAAGCAAGTCACTTAACCTCCTTGTGCTCCGTCTTTCGGGTGAGACATAGTTGTAAGTGACTCTGCAGCTGATGCATAGTTCACACACCCTAGTCTCTGTAAGTCGCCTTGGATAAAGGCATCTGCAAAATAAACAAATTTGACTTTGGATTTGTGTGAGAACCCGAATATTGTAAACAAGCTTTGGAATGTACTATTGACAATGATTATTGCTGAACCCCTAAAAAAAAAAGAAACAGGCACTGTCCTGTTTAAAAGAAGTGTTGTCCCTGCTAACTATTGTGACAAGAACAGACAGAGAGAGTCCGTTTCTCACTATATATATATATATATATATTTATTTATTTATGTATGCTGTATCAGCTACATTTAAACAAGCATTAGATACTCCATTGTGCACAGTCTACAGCCCTGAGGTCAGCATTAGATACTCCATTGTGCACAGTCTACAGCGCTGATCCCAGCATTAGATACTCCATTGTGCACAGTATACAGCGCCGAGGCCAGCATTAGATACTCCATTGTGCACAGTCTACAGCGCTGAGGTCAGCATTAGATACTCCATTGTGCACAGTCTACAGCGCTGAGGCCAGCATTAGATACTCCGTTGTGCACAGTCTACAGCGCTGAGGCCAGCATTAGATACTCCATTGTGCACAATCTACAGCACTGAGGTCAGCATTAGATACTCCATTGTGCACAGTCTACAGCCCTGAGGTCAGCATTAGATACTCCATTGTGCACAATCTACAGCACTGAGGCCAGCATTAGATACGTTAGATACTCCATTGTGCACAGTCTACAGCGCTGAGGCCAGCATTAGATACTCCGTTGTGCACAGTCTACAGCGCTGAGGCCAGCATTAGATACTCCATTGTGCACAGTCTACAGCGCTGAGGCCAGCATTAGATACTCCATTGTGCACAGTCTTCAGCGCTGAGGCCAGCATTAGATACTCCTTTGTGCACAGTCTACAGCGCTGAGGCCAGCATTAGATACTCCATTGTGCACAGTCTACAGCCCTGAGCCCAGCATTAGAGATGGTCCTGGGCTGGCTTTAAAAGAAAATCACTTTTCAATAGCTGGGTTTAACTTGGAGTTGTGAATCGGTGTCTTATCAGAGATTTTATATATATATATATATATATATATATATATATATATATATATATATACAGTACTGTGCAAAAGTTTTAGGCAGGTGTGAAAAAATGCTGTAAACTAAGAATGCTTTCAAAAATAGACATATTAATAGATTATATTTATCAATTAACTAAATGCAAAGTGAGTGAACAGAAGAAAATCTAAATCAAATCCATATTTGGTGTGACAACCCTTTGCCTTCAAAACAGCATCAATTCTTCTAGGTACACTTGCACAAAGTCAGGATTTTGTAGGCATATAGTCAGGTGTATGATTAAACAATTATACCAAACAGGTGCTAATGATCATCAATTCAATATGTAGGTTGAAACACAATCATTAACTGAAACAGAAACAGCTGTGTAGGAGGAATAAAACTGGGTGAGGAACAGCCAAACTCAGCTAACAAGGTGAGATTGCTGAAGACAGTTTACTGTCAAAAGTCATACACCATGGCAAGACTGAGCACAGCAACAAGACACAAGGTAGTTATACTGCATCAGCAAGGTCTCTCCCAGGCAGAAATTTCAAGGCAGACAGGGGTTTCCAGATGTGCTGTCCAAGCTCTTTGAAGAAGCACAAAGAAACGGGCAATGCTGAGGACCGAGACGCAGTGGTCGGCCAAGGAAACTTACTGCAGCAGATGAAAGACACATCATGCTTACTTCCCTTTGCAATCGGAAGATGTCCAGCAGTGCCATCAGCTCAGAACTGGCAGAAAACAGTGGGACCCTGGTACACCCATCTACTGTCCGGAGAAGTCTGGTCAGAAGTGGCCTTCATGGAAGACTTGCGGCCAAAAAGCCATACCTCCGACGTGGAAACAAGGCCAAGCCGACTCAACTATGCACGAAAACACAGGAACTGGGGTGCAGAAAAATGGCAGCAGGTGCTCTGGACTGATGAGTCAAAATTTGAAATATTTGGCTGTAGCAGAAGGCAGTTTGTTCACGAAGGGCTGAGAGCGTATACTAATGAGTGTCTGCAGGCAACAGTGAAGCATGGTGGAGGTTCCTTGCAAGTTTGGGGCTGCATTTCTGCAAATGGAGTTGGGGATTTGGTCAGAATTAATGGTCTCCTCAATGCTGAGAAGTACAGGCAGATACTTATCCATCATGCAATACCATCAGGGAGGCATCTGATTGGCCCCAAATTTATTCTGCAGCATGACAACGACCCCAAACATACAGCTTAAAGTCATTAACTATCTTCAGCGTAAAGAAGAACAAGGAGTCCTGGAAGTGATGGTATGGCCCCCACAGAGCCCTGATCTCAACATCATCGAGTCTGTCTGGGATTACATGAAGAGAGAGAAGCAACTGAGGCTGCCTAAATCCACAGAAGAACTGTGGTTAGTTCTCCAAGATGTTTGGGCGAACCTACCTGCCGAGTTCCTTCAAAAACTGTGTGCAAGTGTACCTAGAAGAATTGTTGCTTGATGCTGTTTTGAAGGCAAAGGGTGGTCACACCAAATATTGATTTGATGTAGATTTTTCTTCTGTTCACTCACTTTGCATTTAGTTAATCGATAAATATAATCTATTAACATGTCTATTTTTGAAAGCATTCTTACTTTACAGCATTTTTTCACACCTGCCTAAAATTTTTGCACAGTACTGTATATATATATATATATATATATATAAGCCATGTGCGGTCTGCCTGAAGGAAACACGCTGCAGACACCAGCATTCTCAGCAGATTCTGCTTTTGAAATTTGTTGCGCAACTCAGCACAAGATAAAGTTGTAAAGGAGTGCTTACCAAAGGTTTTAGGGCTAATAAGAGGTTGCAATCCTGTAAAAGGGAGTCAGTGAAACTGTTGCTCTTATCAGCACTAGCACCATTATCGCTGTTGTCTCTTTAAAGGTAGCCAAGGCTTTGACAGATCAATATATACGTATTTATTTACGTAGAGAGAGAGAGAGAGAGAGAGAGAGAGAGAGAGAGAGAGAGAGAGAGAGAGACCCTGGTCATTGCTAGAGGTGATCCTGGAGAGGATTTTGGTCCCGAGACAGGACCATTTAGCAGGGGTGAGATTCCAATGGGGGATCAGTTGCTTCCAGGTCAGAAATGGAAGGTAAAGAGTTTAATGATGTTTTTTCTGATTTGCCTGGCAGAACTAACTTGATCAAGCATGCTGTGATTACTCTGCTGGGTGTCAGGGTTCGACAGAGGCATTACCTGATCCCAGAAAGTTGACGGGGTGCAGTCTGCCAGGAGTATACTCGAGCTTAAGAGTCATTGAACCTTCCCAGACCGATTGGTGCAGTCCGATTGTGATGATGCCCAAAAAGGACGACACGTTTGCTTCTGTGTTGATTTTCGAAAGGTGAATGCGATATCCAAGTTCAATGCATATCCCATGCCACGGGTGGACGAGCTTCTAGACCGGCTGGATGAAGCGAGATACTTGTCAACTCTGGATCTGACGAAAGGTTACTGGAAGATTCCCTTGGATTCTGGCTCTAGAGAAAAGACTGCGTTCGGACTGCATGGAGCCTCAGCCACTTTTCAGTGATTGATGGACAGGGTTTTATCACCACATCAGCAGTATGCGGCAGCATATATTGATGATGTGGTAATTTTTTGCTCTACCAGAACAGGGCATGTTGATAGATTGTCAGCCATCCTTCAGTCATTGATAGAGGTGGGGCTGATGGCCAACTTGGGTAAATGCGTGTTTGCTAAGCAAGAGACCCAATATTTAGGTTACGTCATGGGTAACGGACGGGTGAAACCAGTAGCTGCCAAGGTCCTGGCTGGAATAGCTTTAGGCACGAGGTCATCAGTCTGAAAAAGGTAAACCGTACATGGTCTCCACAGCAATAAACCCTGACGGCGTTTCAGTCTTTGTTTCCGAAGAGCAAGGGGGTGAGTGAATGAATAGCATCGCTTATAAACACTTGAGCCCCACCCTGCAATCAGTGTGCCCCTACGAACCAGCCAACCGCTGTATGCAGCACAGCTGATCACAGTTTGGAAACTCAGAGGCCATGCAGCTCTGCTTTGGCACAAAATGACGGTCTAGTCAACCATTCTGCGCAGCGCCACCACAGGACGGGAGGGAGATTTACAGCATTGATTCATTCGTTCCCTGTCACAATACAGTACAGCTTATTCTGTCTGTGTTGTTACTAATGTTCAAAATGATAAGGCAACCATTTGCAACGCTTTGACCAAAAGTCTGCTTTGTGATTAAAATAACTGTTATAGACTTGAAAGAAATATCAAGTATTTTGTGCATAGATAAAGACTTTGTAAAAGCAGTCTTTACGAACAGGGTCCCGTGACTGGTCGTAGGGTATATAAACAAGTCTGCACGTGCTTTTCAGCTGATGTCTGTGGCAGTTTCTGCATCTCTATCGATAGGGGGAGCCCAAGACTCAGTATCACAAAGAGCTTGCTTTTTCAGGGTATTGTAAAGCTTGTGTACTAATTGTTGATTCACAATACGTGGGCTGAAAAAAGTTTTTATTGGGAGGGTACACGGTATGAGGAGGTCAACAGAGCAAAAGTGCTTGTGCAGCTGTTTAGTCTTGTTTACAGTCTCATTCCGGTTTCTCCCTTATTCTCACTTCCTGTATTTCCTACACAAAGGCCAACCACCAATCAATATACGAAAACCCTAACTATACGTTAATACTGCCAATAAGACGTAAACAAATCATTTTTATCACTTCTTTAAACTGGGCCAGCGATACCAGTGCTTTCAAAATCAATTTGAAAGCACTGGTTAGCACTCCTTTCAAGGAGGACCAGTGATAATATTTCTCGTGGTAATAAGAGATAAGGATGTTTTTCACAGCCTTGGTTAGCACTCCACTAAACCGGGACCAATGATAACGTTACTGCATCTAATAGGAAGTAAGACGATGGGTTGAAGGTAGAGGAGCAGTGAGAATGTTGCTGGTTCTAATAGGAAGTAAGAAGATGGATGAAGGTAGAGGAGCAGTGAGAATGTTGCTGGTTCTAATAGGAAGTAAGAAGATGGATGAAGGTAGAGGAGCAGTGAGAATGTTGCTGGTTCTAAAAGGAAGTAAGAAGATGGATGAAGGTAGAGGAGCAGTGAGAATGTTGCTGGTTCTAATAGGAAGTAAGAAGATGGATGAAGGTAGAGGAGCAGTGAGAATGTTGCTGGTTCTAAAAGGAAGTAAGAAGATGGATGAAGGTAGAGGAGCAGTGAGAATGTTGCTGGTTTTAATAGGAAGTAAGAAGATGGGTTGAAGGTAGAGGAGCAGTGAGAATGTTGCTGGTTCTAATCGGAAGTAAGAAGATGGATGAAGGTAGAGGAGCAGTGAGAATGTTGCTGGTTCTAATCAGAAGTAAGAAGATGGATGAAGGTCTTGAGGAGCAGTGAGAATGTTGCTGGTTCTAATCAGAAGTAAGAAGATGGATGAAGGTAGAGGAGCAGTGAGAATGTTGCTGGTTCTAAAAGGAAGTAAGAAGATGGGTTGAAGGTCTTGAGGAGCAGTGAGAATATTGCTTACACCAGTAAGAGGTAACAGAATGGATTGAAAGTCATGGTTATCACACCCTGATTCCAATGACAGCTCTCAGCACGCACTATGAGGGGATGGGGATGCAAACAGAGTTAGCCTTTTGAAGTGAGTTTGAGTCATAGCTGGGTCCTGAGGGTTTGTTTTATTGCTGCGCGCAGGATAGCTGGACTGTGTTTCAGCTGAGCACTGGACTGACATATTGCACTGCTCACCTCTTGCAGTTCTGTGATGTGTTTCAAATGCTGAGCACTCACATGACTGCAGCTAACCTGTTACAATAACTGGCAGCGCAAGAGCCTTTCTTCCACTTGAATTGGTTCACCCCGTAGGGGGGTATAGATATAGCAGAGGTGTCTGTGCCTTCTTATGTTACATGTTCCAGTTTTATGTACACCTAGAAATCCGCTGATCCAATTGTGTTAGTACATTCTTTTGCAGAAACATTACTGAGAGTATTGGAATGTGAGGATATATGGAGATGGCTGCCCATATGCCTCACCTTTCCAGTAGATGTATTTGTGATGATTGTGTGCAGTGCTACTTTTTCACTGAGAGGAGTGTTGTTGTGTTCCGTGTGTGGTTTGCCTTGGGGGAGCATGGTTGATGTGCCCTGACAGCAGTCTTCTCAGCAGATCCAGTTTCTGCTTTGTGGTTTTTTTTTTTTAATCTCTTGTTGAGGATTCAGGGTGCTGATTTATAGGAATAATTTACCCCCTCGTAATTTGCATAATATTTATTTTGTATCTGTTTATTATCCCATGGTACTGTAGGTGTTCTTAATCATCATGTGTTAAATAAAGTCATGAGCATATTTTACCTTTGGGGCAATCACTCTTTTTAGTAAGAAATGTGGCCACTAGATTAGCACACATGAATTGGATTGCGAGCACTGTTCACTTCAGACCTAAACATTACATTTTAATTAACATGATCACAACTTCAAACAGCATGCAATGATATCAGTTCTATACCACACAAAAATGCTACAAGAAAGAAATGGAGCAGCAATCGATAGCACTAATATCAACAGATAGACATTTCCATTAGAGATTTTCAAACTTTATAATTTGAGGGTGGAGACCACACCAAACCCTGTGGTATAAGAAAGATATCCAAAACTCTTTTCAAAACTGAAGACACTGAGAAAGACCTTGAGACAATGTATCTGCTAAAGAATTTCCCAAGGTTCTGTCATTCAACTCAAGCACAACAGTGAATTATTCCGACAGATCGTTTTCTGATGGATTTATCAAGCTCTTTACACTGAGTGCAGTTTGCTCAGTGTTTGCTCAGTCACTCTTGTGAATGAATGAAGTGTCAGGTGAGTCAGTCTTCTGTTAGTATATTTATTATCCGATGAACTGATCAATGATGTACGGGATGCAGTGCTGTTCAGTGCAGTGTATTGTGTGTAGTGTGTAGTGTATTGTGTGTAGTGTGTAGTGTGTAGTGTATTGTGTATAGTGTATTGTGTGTAGTGTATAGTGTGTAGTGTATTGTGTGTAGTGTGTAGTGTGTAGTGTATTGTGTGTAGTGTATTGTGTATAGTGTGTAGTGTATAGTGTATTGTGTATAGTGTATTGTGTGTAGTGTATTGTGTGTAGTATGTAGTGTGTAGTGTATTGTGTGTAGTGTGTAGTGTATTGTGTGTAGTGTATTGTGTATTGTGTGTAGTGTATTGTGTGTAGTGTGTAGTGTGTAGTGTATTGTGTATAGTGTATTGTGTGTAGTGTGTAGTGTATTGTGTGTAGTGTGTAGTGTATTGTGTGTAGTGTATTGTGTGTAGTGTGTAGTGTATAGTGTGTAGTGTATTGTGTGTAGTGTATTGTGTATTGTGTGTAGTGCATTGTGTGTAGTGTATTGTGTGTAGTGTGTAGTGTATTGTGTGTAGTGTATAGTTTGTAGTGTATTGTGTGTAGTGTGTAGTGTGTGTTGTGTATAGTGTACTGTGTGTAGTGTGTAGTGTAATGTTGTTGAAGCTGACACCCTGAGATTCTTCAAGAAGCTGCTTAATGAGATTCTGGGATCAATCAGCTACTAACAACCAAACGAGCAAGATGGGCCGAATGGCCTCCTCTCGTTTGTAAACTTTCTTATTTTCTTATGTTCTTATGTATTGTGTATATTGTATAGTGTATAGTTTATAGTGTATAGTATGTAGTGTGTAGTGTATTGTGTATAGTGTGTAGTGTATTGTGTATTGTGTGTAGTGTATAGTGTGTAGTGTATAGTGTATTTTGTGTAGTGTGTATAGTGTGTAGTGTATTGTGTGTAGTGTGTAGTTTATTGTGTATTGTGTATAGTGTATTTTGTATAGTGTCTAGTGTGTAGTTTATTGTGTATTGTGTATAGTGCATAGTGTATTTTGTATAGTGTGTAGTTTATAGTGTGTAGTGTATAGTGTCATCGGGAGACACTATACAATGGCTCTCATCATTTGGCACTGATAAGGTTAACCGTTTTCTTATTTGGCGAGGCTTTCTCCAGCCCTCACAGCTGCACATGACGGCTGTTGTTAGCGCCCATTTGTTGTTGTAGCAGGACTGACCTTCTTTTGTCATGCACTTACATAATGTGGAGTGAATCATCTAATTATACTGTGGCGAACTTCCACCAGCATGATTACATGACTATCTGAAACCACTACTTAAGAATGGGCTTATTATATTTGGACATGATCTTATAACTGTCTCACAATATGTATTGTGCTCTAAGCTCTATTGAACAGCAGTAGAACCTGAAGTTATAAACCCTACAGCTGCCAACAGCTTGCCATTCCAATCCTTCTGGGGATGATGCTAGAACAATGTTGTTGAACTGTCTGTCTATGCCTTCCACCCCCCAGACTGGAACATAGCCTCCCACCCTCCAGAGTGGAACACAGCCTTCCACCCCCCAGACTGGAACATAGCCTCCCACCCCCCAGACTGGAACATAGCCTCCCACCCCCCAGACTGGAACATAGCCTCCCACCCTCCAGAGTGGAACATAGCCTCCCACCCCCAGACTGGAACATAGCCTCCCACCCTCCAGAGTGGAACATAGCCTCCCACCCCCAGACTGGAACATAACCTCCCACCCCCAGACTGGAACATAGCCTCCCACCCCCAGACTGGAACATAGCCTCCCACCCCCAGAGTGGAACATAGCCTCCCACCCCCAGAATGGAACATAGCCTCCCACCCCCAGACTGGAACATAGCCTCCCACCCCCAGACTGGAACATAGCCTCCCACCCTCCAGAGTGGAACATAGCCTCCCACCCCCAGACTGGAACATAGCCTCCCACCCCCAGAGTGGAACATAGCCTCCCACCCCCAGACTGGAACATAGCCTCCCACCCCCAGACTGGAACATAGCCTCCCACGCCCCAGACTGGAATATAGCCTCCCACCCCCAGACTGGAACATAGCCTCACACCCCCAGACTGGAACATAGCCTCCCACCCCCAGACTGGAACATAGCCTCCCACCCCCAGACTGGAACATAGCCTCCCACCCCCAGACTGGAACATAGCCTCCCACCCCCAGACTGGAACATAGCCTCCCACCCCCTAGACTGGAACATAGCCTCCCACGCCCCAGACTGGAACATAGCCTCCCACCCCCCAGACTGGAAAATAGTCCTCCAAAGGTGAAAGGCTAAAAGAATACAAAACAAAACTTTTTCAAGGCAAATTTTTCATAAGTGACATTGAGAAAGGCTCGCTGCAAGCTAATTTTGCAATTGGGTTTGCACTGTACTGTTCGATTATGTTAGGTAAAATGTACTGCATAGTGTGTGTGTGTGTGTGTGCGTGCATCTGTGTATTATTCTTCATTTTAAAGGTGTGGACCTTTTTGTTAATAAAGTGCTGTGGCAAAGTGGCTGCTGATTAGAAACAGGCGCAGAGGTGATGCAGTGCAGAAATAATCACAGAAGGAAACTGTAATTCGTTTGTGTGACAGGCTGACTGAGTGGTCTGACGTCAGGCAGAAGCAGGAAGGAAACTGACACCAGGCAAGTACTGCAGTTCAAAAGAAAGAATCGGCTGGGTGCCGTTTTTATTTAATACAAAAAATAAATCAAAGGTTTAAACAAAAAAAGACACTTGCGCTCACAGAGCAAAATAAAAGGGTTAACAAAAACAAATCTCGAACACCAAATAATACGAAATACCGGTCAGGCTGGGCAGATTGCCTTCACTGTTCCTGCATAGTCTATTCAGTTCCCTTTCAAGTCGAAAATAACCATCAAATATGGGATATTGCCGTCAGGCAGTAGCGATTGGCTGAGCTTTTATAGCAAAGCTGCCGATAGGCCTCTGCGCGAGCTGCCACGTAAGCCCGCCCCCTTGGGAGCTTACTATACTAGCGCCGCAGAGACTCACGCCCTCTTTGTCTTCAGCATTGGTAGCGGTAGGTCATTAGAGCTCAGAGCTGTTGTACTCGATAAGCTTTAAAAGCTTGAGAAGCTGGTTTTTGCCCCTTCTCTGGGTTTATTCAGTTACGCTTTGTTCTTTGTTAAGGATTATATAAATTGTTATATATTTATATATTTTTATATATTTCCTTCACGCTTTGCTTTGGCATTGCGTTGTCTCGTGGTCTCCGCTCTTCCTATATTAATATTAATATTAATATTATTTTTGATATTTAGTGTTGTGTTTTGGGTTTGTAAATAAAAGTGTATATATTGTCTGTTATATATATATTTTGTAAACGACGACGCTATGCTGGCTTCGCCGCTACAGATCTGCAGCCCCGTCTTGCCTTGGCTAGACCGCGTGTGGAGCCTGCACTGCTGTCTCCCACATACTGCTTCTGCGTGTGTTGAAAAAAACACAAAAACAACCGCGTGGTAGGTGTACTGTGCCCACATATTTTGTGTCCCAGTTGCTAATCACTACCATTAGTGCTGCTGCAGCGTTAAAAAAAAATACATTCCCATTCACTACACAGAGGAAGACGACCACTAAGCCCAATCCCCAGCACCAGCAGGTAGGTAGTGCACAGCATCCAGGACACCGTATCAGCACTTAGCGTGTCCCTCTGCGGGTCAGCTGACGCTTAGGCGCCTGTGCTAGCGGTCTCGCTTTGGTACTCACGCCCGCGTGCTGCGCCGGGCGCTTGGTGTCGGCGCTTGTCGCTTGGTGCAGCGCTTCAGCGCTTGGTGCTAGCGCCGCTCTGCGCTTTGGGGATTCGGTGCTCGACGCTTCGACGCCGGGTGCACGCACTCGACGCCGGCGCGATCGACGCCGGGCGCATCGACGCCGACGCCGGTGCACGCGACTCGACGCCGGTGCACACACCTCGACGCTCGGCGCCGACGCTATGCATCGACGCCGCCGCCGTGCACGCACTCGACGCCGGTGCACGCACTCGACGCTCGGCGATCGACGCCGGTGCACGCACTCGACGCTCGACGCTAGGGCACTCGACGCCGGTGCACGCACTCGACGCCGGTGCACGCACTCGACGCCGGTGCACGCACTCGACGCTCGGCGCCGACGCTCGACGTTCGCGCGACGCACTCGACGCTTCGGTGCTCGACGCCGTGCGCCGACGCTCGACGCCGGTGCGCCGACGCCGACGCTGGTGCACGCACTCGACGCCGACGCCGCGCCGACGCCGGTGCTCGACGTTCGACGACGCACCTTAGGTGCTTAGCGCCGTGCTTAGGGCGCCAGACGCCGGGTGCTCGACGCCGGGCGCCGCACTCGACGCCGGTGCTCGACGACTTTTGCGCTCGTTGAGCCGCTTGACGGAGATGTCGGGCCAAAGTGCGAAGAAAGCAGTGGGTGGGCACTCTCCTTCCTCCGGATCGCCCCACACCATTTCTGCCCCGCAGTCGCCGACGGGCAACGCCGCCAGGGCGGCTGCAGCTCTCCAGGAGCCCGCCCTCCCAGCTAACAGCTGGTCAGAGGTCCCCACCAGACGCGCGGGAATGCAGCCCTCCCTCGCCGGGTACGCCTCGCCGGGAGTCTAGGTCGCACTCCAGATCGCCTCGACATAGAGCGCCGCCTCGCCCTCGCCGGGACAGGCGATACAGAGACAGGTCGGGTGGTTGAGCTAACCTCCAAAATGTCTCAATTTATGGAGGTTATGATGGGGCAGCAGTCCATTCTCATGTCCCTAGCAAATGTGGTGCCTCCAGTCCCAGAACAACTGACTGGGCCCATTGCTAGCCAGCCAGTGGCCCCTCCACAACCTGCACCGGTCGCCGCCTTCCAGTGCAGTCTCAGGGAGTGGGATATCGATGCGGTGTCCATAGACGATCTGATATCCTAGAAGGGGACAGTATAGAGGCTGAGGTAGCCTCCCAGCACTCTGAACAAGACACCGAGCTCCACGTGCTGGATACCGATGACCCAACGTGGTCTGTGGTGGAGAGAGCAACCCGCCACTTGGGCGTGTGGCCTATGGCGGAACTACCTCGGTGCTCCTTGTTTGAGTCGCCTCAGCCCAGCCCCATCAGTCCAGGATGCTTCCGCATTCCCAGACTTTATTAAGGAGGTGCAGTCCACCTGGGGCTCCGCCTCTGCCCCTGTGACTCTCGCAAGGCCTCGCCTTTAACATGCAGGGGGCAATGAAGCTGGGTTGGCGCCCTTCCCACCGTGGACGCTGCGTCACCGCTGGTGAAGACGCCAACATTGTCAGGGTTGACGAAAGATCCTGCATGCCCTAATAAGCAGTGCAGGACCACTGAGGTACACCTCAAAAGGGGCACGCCATGCCACAGAGGCAGTCAAGCTTTCTAATGTGGCCAGCTTGCTGACGGTCTACCAAGCGGCACTGATTAGAGACTTACCTGAGTGCCCTTCGGCGCCCTCAGAAGCGAAGTTGGGGACCGCCAGTCAACTGCTGGTGAAGCTGGCCCAGCTCAACGCGCTGGCTCAGGGCAGGAGCATCGCATCTCTGGTGGTGGCCAGAAGGTAGCTCTGGCTCTCGCAGGCGAGAGTGCAGGAACCTGACAAGGCCCCGCTGCTGGATGCCCCATTACACCGGGACACACCTTTGGTCCAGCGGTGGAGGAGATGCTGCAACGCCCGCCAAGGCGCTGGAGGCGCCGCAGCAAATGGCTAAAATGTGGCCAAAACCGCCGCTCCAGCCGGCGGCCTCAGGAACATCAGTGGCGCAGGACACCGCCACAGCACCAGCCACGCCAGGGGGTACTAAGACCTCTTCCTCGAGCACAGCAGCGCGGTCCACCTCCATTTTCTAGACCGCAGCGCCGAGGGTGGCGCCTAGAGGTGGTGGCAGGCCACGCCTCGGGCTCTGGCCAGGCCCCTCGCGAACGAGCCCAGCCTAAACAGCCCTGAGAACACCAGGCAGCTGTTAACCCGCCCCTACACTGTCTCCCAGCTCCAGTTCTGGCAACAATGCACCAACGACATCTGGGTGCACAAAACTATATCCACCGGTACACCCTTCAGTTCCAGTTAAAACCTCCTTCCGGGAGTGGTTGTAACTGCAGTGAAGGACTCGGTTCAGTCCTCAGCTCTGAATGTGGAAATACAGGCATTGCTCAGCAAGCGTGCCATTCAACAAGTAGACCCTGCTCTGATCGACCAGGGTTCTATTCCAAATACTTCCTGGTGCCCAAGAAGGACGGCGGGTCTCGGCCCTATTTTAGATCTGCGAGTACTGAACAAATACCCGCGGGTGTTATCATTCAGGATGCTTACGCACAGGCACATCATTCAGTCAGTCCTACACGGCGACTGGTTCACCACCGCGGACCTGACAGATGCGCACTTTCACGCTCCCATCTGCCCAGGTCACAGGAAGTATCTGCGCTTCGCATTTCAGAGCAGGGTATACGAAGTTTTGTGTCCTTCCATTCGCCTGTCACTAGCTCCTCGCACCTTTTCGAAATGTATGGATGCCATTCTAGCTCCCTTGCGGGCTCAAGGTGTCCGACTGCTGAATTATCTGGACGACTGGCCTCGCCTGCGCAAGCAGTCGAAGGAGCAGGTGGCACAGCACACAGTGATGGTTACAGACCATCTTCAGCGGCTAGGTCTGAAGATCAATCCAGAAAAGAGCCGCCTAGTGCCGAGCCAACAGACCGAATTCTTGGGTCTGCATCTGGACTCAGTGTCCATGGAAGCGACCCTGTCGACACAAAGAGTTGCCTCATTAGAGCGTGTCTCTCCCTATTCAGGTTGAGACAAACAGTCAGCATGGAGCTGTGTCAGCGCATGCTGGGGTTGATGGCTGCCGCCCACAAGCCCTTCCTTTGGGCTTACTACACCAGAGACCTCTGCAGGCCTGGTTCAATGCCTTCGCTGCATCCGCTGAGAGACAAACACCGCAGGCTAAGGGTATCCCCAGCCTGCTGGAAGCGCCACGCTGGTGGAAAGTTCCGCCAAACCTCCGCCAAGGCGCACGCTTGGGTCCCATTTTCAGAAGGCAGGTCATCACGACCGACGCTTCCAACCACGGTTGGGGAGCTGTCTGGAACGGGACAGGGACCCGTGGAGTGTGGTCAGGACCCTGGAGGTCAGCCCACATCAATGCTCTGGAGCTCAGAGCGGTGGACCTCGCCTCCGCACTTCTTGCCAGTGCTTCTAGGCAAGCATGTGTTAGTGCGGTCAGACAACACCACAGTTGTGGCGTACATCAACCGCCAGGGCGGCTTGCGGTCCCCAGTCTTCACCAGATGGTAGCACGGATGTTGCTATGGGCACAACCGCGCTTAACCTCTCTGCGGCGGTTCACCTACTGGGCAGAGTCAATTACGCAGCGGATCTCCTATCCAGAGGAGGCCCTCTTGCCGGCGAATGGCGCCTCCACCCTCAAGTGGTAGAGCGCATCTGGGGATGGTTCGGCACAGCCCAGGTAGATCTCTTTGCTTCAAGAAGAGACCACGCGACTGCCCCCTATGGTTCTCAGTGAAGGATCTCGACAGCCCCTAGGAGTCGATGCACTGGCTCACGAATGGCCGCCAGGGTTCCTATATGCTTCCACCGATCCCGATGCTCCCCGCCTTCTTAGAGAAGGTCAGGGTAGAGCAAGCGACAGTGATTCTAATCGCCTCGGTGGCCTCGAGAATATGGTTCCCGAGCCTGGTGCAGTTGTTGCACGGTCGGCCGAGGGAGCTCCCTCTGCGAAGGACTTGTTGTCCCAAGCCCAAGGAGGGCTATGGCACCCAACCCCAAGCTCATGCAGCTATGGGCTTGGCCCCTGAACGGGAGCGCCTGTCAGCCTTAGGGCTCTCGACGGCGGTGATTTCGACCATTCAGAGTGCTAGGGCACCCTCTACTAGGTCGCAGTATACGTACAAGTGGCAGTTGTTTCAAGGTTGGTGTCTGGCAGAAGGCCATGACCCAATATCCTGCCCTATGGCAGTGATATTACAGTTTCTACAGAAAATGTTAGATGAGGGGAAATCTCCCTCTACACTTAAAGTGTACTTAGCCGCCATATCGGCTTGCCATGTATGTATTGACGGTTTATCACCAGGTTGCCATTTTCTGGCATCACAGTTCCTGAAGGGCGCAAGACGTTTGCGGCCTCCAAGGACGACCAGTTTACCGTCATGGAGCCTTGACGTGGTGCTGGAAGCCCTTACCAAGGCACCGTTCGAGCCTCTCCACAGCGTGGACATGAAGCTCGTGTCTATAAAAACTGTGTTTTTGCTATCAGTGGTATCAGCAAAACGCGTGGGCGAGTTACACGCACTTTCCGTGCATTCATCATGTACTTGTTTCGCAGGAGACGGTTCTAAGGTCTCCATGCGTCCAAACCCGGCCCTTTTACCCAAGGTCATATCCCCGCTTCATATGAACCAACCAGTCGAGTTGATGGCGCTCCATCCTCCTCCTTTTTCTTCCCCAGAGGAAGAACGGTTACACATGCTCTGCCCCGCGCGGGCATTGAGATGTTATATTGACCGCATAACGGCTGTGAGGCAAACTGAACAATTGTTCATATGCCATGGTTCTAGGACTTTGGGTCAGCCGTTGTCTAAACAACGCCTTTCCCACTGGATAGTGGATGCTATTAAATTAGCTTATGAATCTGCAGGCCTTCCGCCACCAGGGCAGTTGAAGGCGCATTCCACTAGGGGTATGGCGACATCCTGGGCCCTCTTTAGAGGGGTGCCGGTGTCTGACATTTGCGCTGCAGCCAGTTGGGCTACACCGCATACTTTCATGAGGTTTTACCGGTTGAACGTACTGGATTCCTCTGCTCCACTGTTTGGAGCATCTGTACTACACTCTATGATCCCTCAAGATGCGGACGTATAGAGTGGTTCACAGTATGGTGTTGACTATTCCACCTTAGGACAGGTGTCATAGACGCTGAGGCGCAGCTCCGCATATGCGTAGATGTATTCCCTACGCAGTTGCGTTATGACGTAAGTCTGTCCTACTGCCGAGAATCCTCCGTCGCGACAGCTTGGGTACACTGTTCCCATATTTGATGGTTATTTTCGACTTGAAAGGGAACGATAGGTTGCGGATGCAACCCCGGTTCCCTGAAAGAGAAAATAACCATCAAACCGCGTGGTCGCACCAGAAGCCTTCACGGCCTGAAGAGCAAAAGAGGACGTGAGTCTCTGCACGCTGCGTATAGTAAGCTCCCAAGGGGGCGGGCTTACGTGGCAGCTCGCGCAGAGGCCTATTGGCAGCTTTGCTATAAAAGCTCAGCCAATCGCTACTGCCTGACAGCAATATCCCATATTTGATGGTTATTTTCTCTTTCAGGGAACCGGGGTTGCATCCGCAACCTATCGTTTTCGCTCGCTCTCTCCGCTCTCGTTCCTCCTCTTGAACACCAACCACCCCGAGTGCCGAGAGCTGCAGGCTTTTATAACAGGTGACCATCTCCCGATTAGCAACAAATTAAATCACTTAATTAATTCGGGAGATGGCCAACTTCTGCACAAGTTTAATTATTCCTGGCAGAGGACGAGCACCAATCTCGCCTCTGCCAGAACACGTTTTAAAAAGTAAACAAAACAAACCCGCGGCGTTTCGCCATCATACATTTAATAATAAATTACAGTAAAACAAATAAACAAACACAAAACAATCTGCACAGGGCGGAGGGGGAGCCCCTGATCTAAAAGTAAACAAACAAAATGTACAGGGCACCTCGCCCTGTTACAGTTTGGAAAAGGGGTTATTTTATTTATAAACTTCCAGTCTGGTAACCAAACAATAAACCTCCGGCAATACACACCAATGTGTAAAGCACGAAAGAAAACAATAATAAATGGATTGCAGTCCAAATAATACATGTTATCCGCCCCACAATAATACAATACACGGTCACCAGTCTGGGTGCAGTAGTGCTCGTGGTGGGTGATAACAATTAAACAGTGACTGTGGTGTAGTGTTGTTCTGGGTAGTGCTGACAGCTCCGGAGACGTGTTAGCCATCTAGTGATTTACAAAAACAAAAGACAATTACTAACAGCGACAAAACAAACAAAACACTCACAAACTCTTTTTTTAGTTTTTAGGAGTTTTCTCCCGGTCCTTCTAGTTCCTTGTCCCTCGAACCAAGCGAAGGAAAAGATTTGTGATTCTCCGTCCCCTTTATGCTATCATGCATGACCCCTTTGTAAACGAGTGCAGCTGTCTCCACTATCTACAGCTGCTACGTCGTTTCCCTTCCGGGTCAATACGTTCCTGCAATGGAGTCTCGCCTTCTTCCAGACTGACCGACTTCCCGGCCCGGGGAAAGAACTGTCAGGCCAGCCCGTCCAGACTTCCCCTTTCGCCGCTTAGCGCCCTCACAGGTCGGGAGGGAGATTTACAACCAAAACTCATTGTATTTCTGTCACAAGGGCACATGCATTTAATCATTGAAATTGAAAATTCGTCTTTGAAACATATCAGGCTTATTAACTGTTCTGCTGTGCCGCACTGAGCTCCTTATTGATAATGTTTTAAAATCTAGGCTGCCATAAATATATATTGTAACAAACGGTCAGTTTTGAATGCATGAGGAAGGCATCAGGACGTGAGGAAACTGATGCCTTGCCTCCGTATTAAAAAGAAAATTATACGTTTGCTAGTTGTGTAAATAGCGTGTTATGAAAATGGACTTCAACTACCAGAATTCTGCCAGTTAAAAGTCAGATGACCTGTCCGCGGGAATTCTGGAGTTTAAAAGGAAACTAGCAGTAGTAATGGGAGAGAGAGTATCAACTGGAGATGCTACAGTCCAGAGAGTACCAACTGGAGGTGCTACAGTGCAGAGAGTATCAACTGGAGGTGCTACAGTCCACAGAGTATCAACTGGAGATGCTACAGTGCAGAGAGTATCAACTGGAGATGCTACAGTCCACAGAGTATCAACTGGAGATGCTAGAGTGCAGAGAGTATCAACTGGAGATGCTACAGTCCAGAGAGTATCAACTGGAGATGCTACAGTCCACAGAGTATCAACTGGAGATGCTACAGTCCAGAGAGTATCAACTGCAGATGCTACAGTCGAGGAGTGTCCAGTGAAGGAGATCAGCCTGGACAAGATGATCAGCCAGTGAAGGCATTTGCCCAGCCTGGATAAAGAGTGTGGACTGGAGGTGCTACAGTCCAGAGGTAAGAGAAGGCGCTTTCAGTGATACTCACCTGTTGGACCTGAGGTATAGCACTGCAAACGGAAGACACCCTACAGCCTGGGTAGGCTGTAACTCCTGGACTGGACTATGTCTCTGAAGTTTTTTTTGTTTTTTTTATAAAAAAATGTAGTAGTTGCCAATTGTTTTTTATCATGTTCTCCCAGTTTAGAAAAGCCAATTATTTTTAGGGAGTGGTGAAGACGAACACACGCTGTCCTCCAAAGCGTGTGACGTTAGCTGACCGCTTCTTTTTCACACTGCAGACCCACCATGCAGCCACCTCAGCTACAGCGTCAGAGGACAACGCAGCTAAGGGCAGCTTACAGGCAAGCCCACAGGCACCCAGCCAGACTACTGGGGTCGCTGGTGCGTGGTGAGCCGGGGACACCCTGGCCAACCTAAGCCCCTCACCCCGGCGGCACTCGCCAATTGTGCACCACCCCTGGGAGCTCCCATCCATGGTCGGCAGTGGAACAGCCTGGACTCGAACCAGCGATGTCCAGGCTATAGGGCGCATCCTGCACTCTGCGCGGAGCGCCTTTATCAGATGCGCCACTCGGGAGCCCTTTGAAGTTTCTTTTTTACTTGCTCTGAGAGTAGCTCAAGCAAGGCTGAGTCAGGGCCCAAAAAGAAAAGTTTAGTTAACGCCCAAGTGGGAAGGTTCTGTTTTGTTTATTTTCTTTTATGAAAAGCATTTACATTGAAAAGTATTAATTATTCTGTGAATAATTTAATAATAAAACCTGCTCGTTTTCACTGCAGTTCTCCATTCTCATGTGTCATCTTTCATAGTGCCAGTTGGCTATCACACCAAACAACAAACAAATAGTTCACTATATATATATATATATATATATATATATATATATATATATATATATATATATATATATATTTGTGGCAGACTAGGAGGAGGAGAATCAAATGTAGTCCAAGAGGGGCTTAAACATTAGAGGTACACCTGGCTGTAAAAGTTAATGAATGTCACCTGCCTGTGATTAACAGGCAGGTATTTAACAGGGCAGAAATATTTGTTCTGGGCACTCTCCAGTCTGTGTGAAGATAGAGGCTGTCATTGTGAAGAAACCTGTGTGGTTTAAAAAAAAGGTAGTGTGTAAACCTTTTTGTTTGTGTTGTAAATAAAAAATAAATGTTTTGTGACTGGTAAACAGCTTAGCTGTCCAGGTTATTAGTTTAATGACTGTTTAGTTCATACTCCATGTGGGAGTTAGGTTTTTGTTTTGTTTATTTTTGTTTTGTGTAAAAATAAAAGTGCACGCAAGTGCTGAAGTGCAATTCTGGTGTCTGGGTCTGTGTTTCAAAAGGGCAAAACGAACCTCAGTCGTGAGGTTATGAGATGTATCTTGCAGGTTTCAACAAATACAACTATTCCACTCCTCTCTGAAAATGCACATTTGATTTTACACTTAGGGCTCAGAGTGTGTTTACCTTTGAATTTGGACGCTTTCAAGAAATCAGAAGTATCTGGGAAACATGGGGTTAAGGCCGCTCCCTGTGAGCGTGGCTGCTGACAGGGATGAACAATGTCATGACTCGCCTGTCTGCCCTTATCTGAGGCTCATGTAACCCAAAAACAAATCAGCTGCTTTTCATAAACTGCACCCTGTCATCTATAATTAGAGTGTCTGACAGCTGAGAGTTACTCATCTGGGTCAGGAATCAGTTACCCCTCCCCCCAACCACTTCTGCTGGATCAAACACAGCAGCACACACCCAACAACAGCAGCTTTCAAGAGGCTCCTGTTGGCAGTCACACAGACAGACAGACAGACAGACGCAGGATAATTCACAGCCTCTCATCCCTGCATTTCACCTCTGGAGGCCTGGGTTTCAATCTGGGGGGCCAGGTGACAGACAGACAGACAGTGGGCTAATTCACACCTCTCATTCCTGCCTGATATCTCTGGAGGCCTGGGTTTCAATCCAGCTGCTCAGGTCACAAGTCAAGCGAGCTTGGTCAGTGGAGTGAACCTTGCCCCAAGTGTTTTATTATCATGAGTGTAACTCAGCTGTCTTTCTTTCTCTCTCCAGTTACACAAACAGAGTGGTTGGCAATGGACTTCAAGCCCAGAAACTGAATCCTGAGGTAAAGGTCAGAGGTCTCGACCCCGTCCTGACCCAGGTCAAAGAGAGGCTGCAGCGATTCAACCAGGTAGGACAGTAACAGCACTAAGCATGACAATGCAGGGGGTTCTGTTGGGTTAGAAAACTGAAACAGCTTTGCAAGTTTATTTTCTGAAGTGGTCACTTTATGTTCAGAAATCCAACTAGGATTTCTTTGATGTAACCACAAAGTAACCCTAGAGATATACATCTAATTTTATTATGGAAGTTAAATAATAGTAATGGATCATATAGTCGCTTCAAATTGGGTATCTGATATGTACTCAGGTTCCTTGTGTGGTTTCATATACGGGTCTGAGATGCAAAACGTGTTTGGAACTATGACAAGGGCCATAGTTACTGGATTCTGGAGCAGGGCCTTCAACAGCAGTCCTGTAACTAGGGGTGGGTTAGAGTACTCGAAATATTTATAATTACTCAAGCACTCATTTATTACTCGATTACTCGAAAAAATGTAAATAATATCTCTTCATGAGTTCAATATATTATAGCGACCCGGTCAGTTCAGGTTGGCAGACTTTTGTTTCATCTGGCCCTGTGCATTCACGTTATCTGTATTGTTCCAGGGTGGGACCATACCACTAATTTCGGTAGTGTGGGTGTGTGTGAGGCGCTGTTGGGTGAGGACCATGTCATCTAGACCAACGTTTCCCAAAGTGGGGGTCGCGACCCAAATATGGGTCCCGGCAAGGTTTCTGACGGGTCGCCAAACAATTTAAAAAATATGACGTTCAGTGCACACTGTTAAGATTTATTTTCACTATACAACTTCTTATGCTTATATTCAAAATAAATACAATTTGCATACAAATCATTAGCAGTAATTATGTAAATAGTGTATTGTTTTATCACCAGTCTTCTGCTTTAAATATGAACCAAAAAAATTAATTATAGGGTGACATTTTATGTGCGGTTGCTTGGGATTTTGAAAATAGTTGTTAAAATGGATGCAAAACGAAAAAATGTCTATTCTACTTGTAGCTCCAAAAAAAACCCTCGCAATTACCATCTTATATCAACTTCAGTTTTTCTTACATTGTTGACGAGGATGATCCGCGTCCTCATGTGCCATTTGTTGTGATATACTGGCTCACGAAAGCCTTGAGCCTTCGGCATCTTGAGACACGGCATCCTGATTGCGTTGGGAAACTAGTGTTGTTTGCAGTGCATATGTTTTTAATTGATGGGAGTATATTTTACATAGCGACTGCAGTCTATTATTTGAAGCATTAAAATGCTCTCAGCGGAGGCATATATGCAATCAGCTGAACAAAGTAAATGCACTTTTAGTACGTTAGCCATTGAGTGGTGGTGGTAATAACTATTTTGTGATTTGTGGCCCACCTGTCAAAAAAGTCACGAGCCGCCACTGAATAACGAACACAGGATAAATAAAAGGGTTTAATAAACAGTCAGATAACACACACAAAGCTAACAGTCTCTGCGTGTCTTACTCGGTAATTAAAACAAAACAAAAAAAACAGGTTCTCTCCCACAGCCCCAAAACTCACACTTTACCCAGCCCGTCCCTCTTCCATTTCGCTCCGTCGTGCGCACTCCCCCAATCACAGGCACACATTCCTGTCCCACCACCCCGTTATATCAATGCACCCACATAGTCCATTAATCCCCATGGGGGCTCTCCTGCAAATTCATGTTTGCGATCCGCTGCAGTCCCGTTGTCCGCGCGAAGGGGACCCTTAACTCCAAATCCTGAGCTGGCTGTTGTGTGAGAGAATGTTTCTAGAAGTGGCACCCTCCCCCCACCCCGGGTTCGTCTGCCTCATCGTTACAATATGTTAGTTTAATACCTTTTTTATTTTATTTTTTATATAATAAGTAACTTGATAAAAACAAACAGTGTAGTATAGTTTCAAATAAATTAAACGTCACTTTTTGATTGGTAAAGAAGTATTTCAGTTAAAATACCAAATAGTGAATAATTTTGGGTCGTGGGTTCATTATTCCTGTGTTCATTTGGGTCGCCAACCAAAAAGTTTGGGAAACACTGATCTAGACGCCCTTGCTCTGCCCCCCGTGAGAGTAGTGGTCTGCTCTCTTCTCTGTGTGTGAGGGGACTGATGGAGCCGGAGCCTGTGTGTGTGTGTGGAACAGAGCGAGCGAGAAAGTGAGTGAGTTTTTAGGATAGAGACAGGAGGAAGGATTTATTGTTTTTGTGGTGTGGTCCTGACCCAAACATGGACCCTGTTTAATTAATAAAGTAGTTTTGTTAGCATCTCCTGCTTTGAGCCTCAAGACCAGGGGTCATTGCAATATTTTATTCACATATACCACCTTAACACTAGCCACAGAAGTCATTTTGACGGGTTGAGGTTTTCAAATTTAAATTACTCTGTGTGTCTCAAAGTTCTGTGATTGTCCGTTTATGACTTTTCCTAAATAAATACCCTGACGGTTTTTGAAAGGCAGGATCGCGAAAATAAGGAAGTTATAAGCCCACCCACCTAGCAACAAAGCCGTCATTCTGACTGACTTTAATACATGTTTTTATTTTGAATATAACCTTGTATGTCCTGGAGCTGTCTATCTGAGCTAAACCATTTAATAAGAGAGCGTCCATTTGCCTGCTGTTCCAACGCTTCAGTACAAATAGCAGTTTTCACTGCTTTAAACTGAATCCTGTGCCGTCTCCATTTCTTCCTGCTGCGAACCAGATACGCTGCCACTACAATATATAGCAGATTGTTAAGTATCTGGAATGTGACTTGAATGCATTGATTGCTACATTACTAATTCTAGTAATCGGATAAGGTGTTAAATGACAATGAGTACCAGGGTTTTTTTTTCCATTTATCTACACATCCTACCCCACAACTTCCAAGTGAAAAAAATATTCTAGAAATTTGTAGAAAATTAATAAAAAACAAAAACTGAAATAACTTGATTGGATAAGTGTCCACCCCCCTTGTAATAGCAATCCTAAATTAGCTCAGGTGTAACCAATCGCCTTCAAAATCACACACCAAGTTAAGTGGCCTCCACCACAATTTTGCCAAGAAGAATGTGTGAATATTGCACAGTACAGATGTGCAAACCAGGTAGAGACTTACCCCAAAAGACTCACAGATGTAATTGCTGCCAGAGGTGGTTCTACCAAGTATTGACTCAGGAGGGGGAATACTTATCTAACCAAGACATTTCAGTGTTTTTAATTTTTCATTAACTGTACACAATAAAAATCCCCTTGCCTCTCCAAAGTGTTGCACACTGATGCAAAAAGAAATGCAACACTCAGGTCCAATGGATTTAATCAAATATTTTAAAGATATCAAACAAAATCACAGAAAATGTGAACAGAAATACAGATCAAAGAATCAAGATATGTTTTCAGTATAAAACATGACACACTGTCAAAATAAAAACATTACAAAGTTAGTATCGGGCATGACCTCCCTGAGCGTTGACACATAGACCTGATCAGCCTCTGGATAGGCTGCTGTGGGATGTTCTGCCGCTCTTCCTGTGCAGCTGCAGCCAGCTGGCGAGGGTTGGCTGGTCGCGGTTATCGTCACACAATTACAATTACATCAGTTGGATGTGACGGTCCTGGGCCGGTGTGGTGACCCTCTGCCTTCCAGGACATGGCCTGTCCCTCACAGAGCCGGATTTCTGGTTTCTCTGGACGAGTCTGCTGATTGTTGAAGCAGAACATCTCATTCTCCGGGCAACTTCTCTCACAGACAGGCCGCCTTCAATCATGCAGATAGCAACCAGGCTATCTTCATTACTCAAGCGGGGCATGGTCATATCTTTTACTGTTCTTGAGTTAATTAAAATCATGTCTTCTCGAATGCCTATTTATACAGATTCTTAATCAACTCATTTGGGCCATATTAACTCAACTCAAATAACAAACACTGAGGCAGGATTTAAACCTAACTAGTCATACTTTCACTCCAACTACATAACCGCAACGCTACACAGATTTACATCTTAACCCATTCAACAGACTAGGCTACTATTTACATTGACCCTATTCAAACGGTAATACATTTGAGGCACAATAAAAGCAGATCAAACTTGCATGAAAAACACAAGCCAAGATAGTAGAAACAATTGGGGCAACCTTGGCCCCCATCAGTTTGACAGTAGTGCCTATTAGCTTTGTGCTGGGCAAGATTGCCCCAATGGTTTCTTGAAACTTGGTTTGTGTTTTTGATATTTCCAATTTAAATGGCTGGGCACTTTTGATAACTTGACATTTTTTCACATTTCCAATGTGTTTTTGTTTCAGATATATTACACCACTTGTCATATTGAGACGAAACTTGTAAATGACATGCGTCATAATCTTGAGGTATATAGAATCTATTTTATGTCTAGAGTTTTGCATAACCCTACAGAAATGCTTATCCAATTGTGATACATCTCCAGCTGTCAGAATCTGTGCTTATATGAAGACTGTCCGTATGTCACATGTATTGAGAGAACTGCGGATCCATTTATAATAAAACTATAAAGACACATTCTATGAAGAGGATGATCCTGGGGGATATGAAGGCACCCTTTGTGTCTGTCTCTCGCCATCACACAGTTTTTACCTTTATCTAAAGAAGCACTTATTTAATTGCTATTAGACTTAGTTTGGACACACTTTAGAGTATCACAGTCTGGGGCTATATGACGCCAGCAGTATGGCAAGCTTACATTTTTACATGTGCGTACAGTACATGCACATACAGTACGTGTGCATACCGTACATGTGCATGCAGTATTTGTGCATACCGTACATGTGCATACCATACGTGTGCATACAATATGTGTGCATACAGGATCTGACATTGTATTCAACAGGGAAACACACAGGCTTGTCAACAGGAAATCGCGTGAAGCAGGAACACAAGCAGTTATTTTGTCCAACCCATTTCACTGCCATATGAAACCAGGGGCATCATATGAGGCAGGGGGGGCAGTTGCCCCCCCTAGACTTTTCATAGGTCTATATGCTACGTTATCTTCTTTTTTATCCACCCCTAGACTCTGCAGGATATAATTAGGGCTTCTGTTTTTCGGGTTTTATTACTTGTATTTTTCGGTGCTTAATTTTATCTATTTTCGAGTTTTATATAAATCGTTTTGTTCAGGGCTTTTGTTTTTGATATACTGTATGAAATGTGAGTGCTTTTGGTTACTTTCCAAAATGCTTGAGCATTGTTTTTTTTCTGTCAAAATATGTATTGTAGTAACTTGACAGTACTTGCACACTTAAGTTGTACCTTCTTTACATTGCTGTCTTCCACAACGAAATCCCTACGGACACATTCTTCTGGGGTTCTTGTGTGTAGGCTTTTTGTTTGTACATTTCGCCACAATTCTGTTTTAAATCCTCCATATTTTAACTGTAATACAGCTTGAAATCCCGCTAACAAACCTCCATCCTGATTGTAATCTCGTTTTAAACCTCTCAAGCGGAGTTTCCAATAGAAATGTAGGAATGTGCTTTCATTCAGTAGTTGGGGCGGGTTTAAAGTAATGAGAACGAATCAATGATAGATGCAAGTTAGGAAGGCGGGACATTGCCCAGCAGCACTAGGAAACGTATTTATTATTATTTTTGTAGTAGGTTTTATTTTGTAATGGGAATAAGGTAAAGTCAACGTGAATTGATTAAACATTTCCACAGTTTTTCCTGTATTTTCCGGTGTTGATTGGCTATCCACCGATTTCATTTTTTTTGTATGGGGGGTGTTTTAAAACGGAGAATCAGAAGCCCTGGATATAATATAATCACATATAAGATCATTCTTTTCTAATCTAACCCGGGTTCAGAATGAAGTCGGCAACGGTTGCTATGTGATGGAATTGCTCGCACACAGAGTCTCAAGGTCTCGACAGACATTCATTCATTTTTGATTAATAGTTAATCCAATGATTATATCGACATTGCATTCTATTATTTCTACAATAGAACATCATTGATATCACGATGAGTCAAAGGAAAATTTCGTATATGTGTGGTGGAAGGTGGAAAACGGAAGAAAAGAAACGACAGAGAGACAGCAAGGAGGGATTGACTTGCGGAAGAAACTTTGAATATTGCTGATACCCAGATAACACTATTTATAGATGCATGCTCTAAAGAAAACAAAATGTAGGCTGGTGTGTAGGGCTGTGCTGTGCGTTTTCGGATTTCAATTTACCCTATTTTGTCTCATTGTAGTCATCCACATGTACAAAAGTGCACAAACTCTTGTGCCCCCGCTTGATCCACGTTTGTGGCATGTGAAAAGATAAAAGTAAGACCACACGTATTTATAGCACGTACTAAATACACTTTAACTAAAACATTACATTAACACACTGTTTCATGCAAATTAAAAAGAGGGGACACATTTCTTACATTTGTTTTTACATGTATGTATTCTTGTCAGAAATAAGAACATAAGAAAGTTTACAAACGAGAGGAGGCCATTAAGCCCATCTTGCTCGTTTGGTTGTTAGTAGCTTATTGATCCCAGAATCTCATCAAGCAGCTTGTTGAAGGATCCCAGGGTGTCAGCTTCAACAACATTACTGGGGAGTTGATGTAATGTGTTCAGCTACATCTATTATAAAGTTATGATGCCACTGGGATTTTGGAGGTGAAAAATTGCATTTTAAATTATCACTCTAATATGTTATTTACCCGTTGCAAACTCAACCCAGAGGTAATAAAGCACGGCAAAATGAATCTTGCCTTTTTATTATGCAAGACTTTAACAAGAAATGATCATATATTGTTCTTTATTACCATAAAATGAGACTTTTCGAGTTTGTTTTACACCAGTGTCATGCTTTAAAAAAAACTTGCATTGCACATTTTGTATAATTTATTTTAAGAATAAGAACGATGTTGACAAAGTGCAGCATGTTATCTCGTTGTAAACTGTGTGAGACAGCAGGGAGGGGGTTAAATCCTCCCTGCAGAAAAACATGTGCGTAGGCACATTTTTGGTTTAATTGTTTTTGTTAATTGTTTTATTGTTAATTAACACCTGCACCTGGCTATGATTGTAAGTTAGAGCCAGGTGCAGGGTTTATAAGGAGAGCAGTTAGTCTGCTCATGGCTGCTGTGTGGAGAGCCCGTGTGTGTGTGTGTGTGTGTGTGTGTGTGTGTGTGTGTGTGTGTGTGTGTGTGTGTGTGTGTGTGTGTGTGTGTGTGTGTGTGTGTGAGAGTGAGAGAGTGAGAGAGAGAGAGAGAGTGTGAGTGTGAGTGTGAGTGTGAGTGCAAGTGCAAGCGTAAAGAAGAAAGGTAGTGTAAACCTGTGTGGTTTGTTTTGTTTTGAAGAGTCGGTTTTGTGTTACAGGTAAACAGCTTAGCTGTCCTGACTTTTAGTTTAGGTTCCTGTTTTGTTTAGTTAGTGCTCATAAAAGAGCTAGGTGTTTGTTTTGTTTATTTTGTTTTTTGTGTTTCATTAAAAATAGTGCAACCGCGCTTTAAAAATCCATTCCTGTGTGTGTTGGGTCGTGTTTTAAAGGGGCAACGAACCGCGGAGAGGTGCGATTCTTTTACAACTGGCCCAATTACTGGGATTTAGAATGTTCAATGCTGACACAATGTTTCTGAGACAATGTCCTGTGCGAAACAGCATCTGCAATAAAATCCTCGCGAGTAGCAGCTCTAAATGCTGAGTGTCCCTTCAGACTAAATCTTTTTTAGTGCTTCTGTAGGTGCGTTCCCACTTGCACAAATATTCCAGAATGAGCGGCCAAGAGGACGTATTCCGGAACGTTGCTCGTGTGAACGCCACTGAACGTGCTCCGGAACATGTCCTCTTATCCTCTCGAGCTGGGGTTCAGTTCCGGCATGAATATTTGCTAGTGTAACTGCACTGAGGACACGTTCCGGAATGATTCGAGAAAGTTCCCAGCAGGCACTGCATGCAAGCCAGCTACGTCACCCCCTTGCTGCTTCCCTGTGATTAACTGGGCTGTAGCATTACGTACCGTGGTTAAATATTCTCTGCGTTACACATTACATGAACACAGTAAATGTTAAAGAAAATGAAATATATGTTGCTTACCTTTTCAAAAGTTTTTCTAATGCTTCAACAACATCTACCGCAAGCACTGAAGAAGGTAGTGTTTTCAAATTATGTCATCATTACACCATAGCGTCAGATGTCTTCACCTTACACAGTGTGCATGCTGCTGTTTAACGCAGTGTAGACACACCCTTCCGGAACAGAATGTCTCGGATTCTGGAACGCCAGTGTAAATGCAGCATAGAACTCTTATGAGAGAGTGTGATTGGCCAGCCGAGACACACACAGGCAATCCGTTCTATCAAATTAAACAGATCGCAGCTTCTTAAAGGAGAGAGGTACCCTTATAAAAGTTTTCCATAGTAAAAGCACAGCAAAGTGTAAAAAAGCATACTGAAAGCACGGTAAAGCATAAAACATGGCAAACCTTGGTAAACTATAGTAAATGCATATGATAAGCATAAGAAAAGCATGGGGAAATGTGACAGAAATACAGTGATTCTTGGTGGTAAATCTCCCTCCCGACCTCTGAGGGCGCTAAGTAACAGGAACAGAATACCTTGGACTGGTTGGCCTGACAATTCATTTCCAGGGTTAAAAGGAAGTTGATCATCTCGGCGGCGGGGCCGTTGCACTAGCTCATCGACCCGGAAGGGAAACGATGTGGCAGCCATGGATTGGAGGAGCGGCTGCAATCTTTGACTGAGGGGTCATGAGTGACGGTATAGGGGACGAAGTTCCGTGATCTGTTCCTTCGTTTTGGTTATTGCTTTAAAACCTGGAAGGACCCGTTTTGTGCTGTATTGTTTGTTTGTCTAATTGTTCATTGTTATTAATAGATGGCTAACACGTTTCGGAGCTGTTGCCGGAGGCCAGCATGTACCCGGAACATCACTGCACTTGGAGCATGATAAATATATACTACGTGCACCACAACACTCACTGAGGACTGGTGACCGTGTATATGTATTGTGTGTGTGTCTTTTGAATACCGTGAACTTTGTTTCGGACTACCCCGTGATTTAAATATACAGAGCAGTACACATTGTTGTGTATTGCCTGTATCTCATCGTTATTTCTGTTGGCCAGTTTCGACCCTTGGATTATAATTAAAACCATCATCACTTCATCAGAACTGTGTTGTTTGTCGTTGTCACTGCATCACCTTTACACCTGCGCACTACAACCCGCTTTCCCACAGGAAACTGTAAAATTACAGTGCAAATGTACTGCGGTAACCCTTCCTAAGGGTAGTACACCTGATACAGACACAGCCTCACGGCTCTCTAGCTGCAGAGCTTGACTTTTTATTTTAACACATGTATGACACTTTTAGCATCTAATTTTTGTTTTCTTCACAAATCGTTCCTCCAGGTTAGCTCCACCGAACCCACAGCTTAGCTTTAAAGGAGGTACCAGAGGTAATGTTGCTCGTGCTTCTTCATTTCTAAAACAGGGGGTATTTGTTGTATATCGGGCCCCTGGCACTGTGCAGTGGTGCTTAGCTCTGTATCCCTGTCTGGTGCCTGGAGATTATTATTCTGCATGCAGAGCCATTACTCCAAAAGCTAATGGAATCTGTGTGACTCTTCCCGGCGTCTGATGAAATGACACAGGGCTGTGTTTGATGTCACAGAAAGTACAGAAAGCAAGGGGAGAATGTAAATGGACAGGGTCCTTCCTTTTGATGTGTGCTCCGCTCGCAGATCTAATAAGCCTGGGATGAAGACGGAAAGGAGGGTCTCTGTCTGTGTTTCTGAACTCTTTGAAGTTTGGACAAGGGAGCATCATTAGTGATGGGGAACAGGACGTCCTGTCTATCTGGGAGGTTAGCAGATTCAATATAATACACAATATATAGCTATACCTGCCAAAAGTACATCACACTTGCAATTTCAGAAACAGAAGTTATTTTTAAAATAATATCACCAGTATCTTAAGCAGTACACTTTTTCAATAAATAATGTAAACACAATTAGCAGGTTCTTATCTTAATATCATGCTTGACTTTTTCCTTGCCTACATGACCTGTTGTTATTAGCACCATTCACACTTAGTCAGCTGGTAGAAAAAGCAGGTGCACTGTTTGAGGAGGTGGGCTGGTCTGTTTGAGGAGGTGGGCTGGTCTCTGTTTGAGCAGGTGGACTGGTCTGTTTGAGCAGGTGGACTGGTCTGTTTGAGGAGATGGGCTGGTCTATTTCAGAAGGTGGGCTGGTCTGTTTCAGAAGGTGGGCTCGTCTGTTTCTGAAGGTGGGCTGGTCTGTTTGAGGAGGTGGGCTGGCCTCTGTTTCAAAAGGTGGGCTGGTCTGTTTGAGGAGGTGGGCTGGTCTCTGTTTGAGGAGGTGTGCTGGTCTGTTGCAAAAGATGGGCCGGTCTGTTTCAGAAGGTGGGCTGGTCTGTTTCAGAAGGTGGGCTCGTCTGTTTCAGAAGGTGGGCTGGTCTGTTTGAGGAGGTGGGCTGGTCTCTGTTTGAGGAGGTATGCTGGTCTGTTTCAAAAGGTGGGCTGGTCTGTTTCAGAAGGTGGGCTGGTCTGTTTGAGGAGGTGGGCTGGTCTCTGTTTCAAAAGGTGGGCTGGTCTGTTTCAGAAGGTGGGCTGGTCTGTTTGAGGAGGTGGGCTGGTCTCTGTTTGAGGAGGTGTGCTGGTCTGTTGCAAAAGATGGGCCGGTCTGTTTCAGAAGGTGGGCTGGTCTGTTTCAGAAGGTGGGCTGGTCTGTTTCAGAAGGTTGGCTGGTCTGTTTGAGGAGGTGTGCTGGTCTGTTTCAGAAGGTGGGCTGGTCTGTTTGAGGAGGTGGGCTGGTCTGTTTCAGAAGGTGGGCTGGTCTGTTTGAGGAGGTGGGCTGGTCTGTTTCAGAAGGTGGGCTGGTCTGTTTGAGGAGGTGGTCTGTTTGAGGAGGTGGGCACACTAAGGGAGGTTGGTGCAGAGCATTTCCCAATCAGCTTGTGGCCGGGCTCAGCAGTGTCATCTAGCTTTTAAAAGTAAGCATAGAAAATGGAGCTGGAGAAAAACACAGTTGAGATCTTGTGTCACGGTTTGAGGTTCTTTCTGGAAGGAATAAGCGGTTTGGCTCTCCACCGAGGAGAAAAGTGAGTTAGGAACAACTGGACTTTACTTTGTGTTGAGACGACGACTTCCCTGTTGTTATTTCTGTGAAAGTGTATAAATAAACCTGGGAGCCTGGTTTCAAATACGACCTCCATCTCTCGTAATATCTGTCAGCAGGTTCTTACAAAAAACTTAACCTACGGAAGTAATTGCCATTGTTTACACCTGTTTTAAAGTAAAGGATTCAAAACAAATAAAAAGATATTAATACTTTAATTAAATTGAAATTTCGAGATGATTACTAATTGAGGAGGCTGACTTATTGTTGACAGGCACCCTATCCACACAAGTGGAGTCTCCTCAGAGGCAAGGGAGGCCGTGTTTAAACATAGGACTAGCTGTGTTTAAACATAGGTCTATTTTCCTATGTTTAAACAGAGCTGTTTCATTGTCGTATTATTGAAAATTAAAGAAGAGGTCATTTAAGAGTGGTTGGTATGAGATGGTGGATTGGCTGACGAGGGGTGCAGCTAATAACCATCTTGATAGGTCTGTCTACTTTTCAGTAACTGTGATAATTCGCTCACATGGACAACTTTGTTTAGAACATATTTTATGCAAAGTATGTTAGTGACGTAGGGTCTTGAAATTTAAATGATACATCAATGTTATATACAGTGCATTTTTAAACATATGCTGGTAGTGTGTAACAGTTTATTATCATAAACTATGATGGGCTACTGTTTTCGTTTCTCTGTTAGCTTGTGGAGAAAATGCGTTTAACAGTCGAATTAGGTGTAAAACGTTAAGATATGAAAAGTGTTGTCAGTCAAGTGTGAACTATTTTGCCAAAGCTATTTAGCGCTTTTGTGTTTACGGGAGAAAAGAAGACAGGCAAGTCTATAATGTGAGGTCACTGCAGCAGATGTTTGAGCTAGCCTTGCTTTCGCTGTGTCCAACCTCATGCTTAAAAATCAACTGTCAGTGTACAGTAGCAGCAACGGGATCTGCATTAACACTGTAAATGCCTCCTCCGCATAGTGTCTGCAAACTGTACCGTCCTGGACACAATATAATGGGAGTCAATGGGGACCAGCTTCTGATAATATCACACTCGGGCTAGTATCAATCACATCAGACATGAAACTGATTTTTCACTTTTCCAAGTGGCTTCAAATGTCATTTTCATTTCTTTGTACAGTTTTATTTACTATTCTGCAATCATTGTGAGTGCTTCTATTCCTCCTCTATTGAGTTATTATCATTTTGCTTTCTAAATCGGCCTTTACCTGGCTTTGTGCTGTGCTGACTGGCTGTGTATCTGGCTTGCTGCTGTGCTGCCTTGAGCTTGTATGGAGAATCCTAATTGCCCAGACAACCTTCCTCATTTCATTCAAGTGATGTAACAATGTTACTGTTCAACTCCTCTATTCATACATATATGGAGAGAGAGACAGAGTGTACTGTAGGTGGGGCTTACAGAGTTAAAGATTATATGATTTGAATGGAATGAGCTAGGCTTTTAGTCGCAGAATTTAGGGTTTTGTCAGACGAGCTCAAAGCCAGGTAAATGCTGGAGCAACAAACACGACAACACCCAAAACTACTAAGATTTTGTACCCAAAATATTTTTCAACCAGTGCACACATGTAATAATCTAAATATTAGAAATGGAAAATGGGTCAGTTTGTTTAGCAGATTACAACCAAATGCATTCCAAAAGAATCTATAAGAAGTTTGGAGAACATGAAAATTCGAGACTGTATGACAGAGACAGGCTCCATGAATGAGTAACGATAATAGACATTAACAATATTTCAATATTAGTAACAGTAACAGTAGCTTGCGCAAATTTCTGAATTTAAAAAGGAGATATCGCCTGTACTGCGCACACGTGAATTTTCTGAATTTAAAAGGAGATATCACCTATACTACGCACACGTGAATTTCTGAATTTAAAAGGAGATATCACCTATACTACGCACACGTGAATTTCTGAATTTAAAAAGGAGATATCGCCTATACTGCGCTGCGTGAATTTCTGAATTTAAAAGGAGATATCACCTATACTACGCACACGTGAATTTCTGGATTTAAATGGGGGTTCACGCCAGTTGAGCGTAAAAGATGTTGTCTGAATCTTTATTAGAATCTACATTTTATGAGAAAATATATTTTGCTAATGTACTACATACATAAATCACATAGTTTTAATAATAACACTTTTTAATATGACATACTGTTAAATTAATGAACGTTATCTATTATTATCATTTAATCATAGTGGTTCACTTTACCTTACTATCCTGTTTACAAAGGTTGGCAAGGTAAAGTTACATTTCTAAACGCCAGGAACAGTATATTATTATTTTTCGTGGTACAAATATTAAAATAAAATTAATAAATGCATTGTTTTGTATATGTGACTAATCATGCATTTGTCATGCACATTCTTTTTAATGATATTTATGTTAAAATGTGTAAACATTTTATAAAAATTGAACAGGAATTTGTATGACCACCTTCTCAATACAGTTTAAAAAAATTATCTTTTTTAAAAGTTGTAATATAGTCTAATATTGAAACCATATTTATTATTTTTGTTAATATATATTACACGTATTGCATGGCAATTAAATTAGCTTATTGTTATCATGGATTTAAAACAAATGTATGCAAAATACAATTGTGTTTCCTCTGCAGTGCAGCCCTGCTGAATTATTATTTATTGAAACCGAATCACAATACCAGTTAGTACAGGTATGGTATGGCATATGAAAAACATAGTAAATGCACAGGAGAACTATTGGAAAACTGCATACCTCACTGCTTCCATATGCAGATGAAATGGAAAACTAAGTCAAGGAGTGATTTCGACCACACACAGATATAAATTATAACTAAAAATGGTATCTTTTAAATTATATATACAGTATATATATTATTTTTGCTAAAGCATATTTCATTAAAATTTTAAATACTGCCATTTTGTTAAAAAATAAAAATAAAACATATTTGAACGGTGTGATCGATCTCCTGAAGAAACAAAAATCCTTAAACATGAATTTACTTCACACCTAGATAGATAAGATGACAAATGTCACATTTGTAAACAAACAAAAAAAAAAGCCTTTGTTTTTGTATTTGAAAAATAACTTATGGTGTTTCAGTCCTATATAATGTTTATTGTACTTACTATGAGCCTCCCTTTAAATTCAGAAATTTGCGTGTGCGCAGTATAGGCGATATCTACCTTTTTCACAGTCTACCAATTTCCTGTGACAATGGTACTCAGAACCTAGTCTGACGTCAGGCTCTGAACTGCAAAGATGATCCAGCTGGAAAGCTTTCCATCCCAAGCTGCAGGTGTTGTGCTGTCTCTTGATTTCTCAGTAAATTGTGTCTTTGCTCAATGGTGTAATTAACAGACTGGGAGCGCTTTGTCACTCTGGGAACCTGCAGGCTTGTAAAGGTTCAGAGATGAAATCTTCTTTATGTCTGTTATGTGAGAGTGCTGCTCAGTTAATCACACTGATTGAATGGCAAATCATGGACTGCATTCTCAGCAAAAGATTTATTTTTTATTTTTTGCCTGTTGGTTTTTTTTTTTTGCTTTATGAGGCCATGAAGATTGTAATTTAAGGGTGTTAAAGGTGCAGTGCCAAACACGGTTTTTAAATTTTCTTTTATTGTTATTTTAAGAAACTCCCATTGGGGGAATGTTTCTGTTTGTTGTTTTGCGTTCTTGAACTACAGCACAGCAGAGCCTGTAGATTACCATCATAACCTCCCACTGCTGCAGGTGGTGTCAGGGGCGTACCTGCTTAGTTTAGAACTCCCTGGAATCTATTTTTCCAGTATAACTTTTAAACTTTGTACAGTGCTGCAGTGGCCTCATTCCCCAGTGCATATCCCTATGAACCAGGATACAGTGTTGACATCTATACAGAGGTCACATGTTGTTACATAGAACTGCTTATCTAGTTTGGTAGGGACATACAGTACAGTAAGGTGTTATATCTGATTAACGGACGGTCACATCATCAGGACTAATCAGGTGCATTTGCTAGTTTTGCAACATATTTTCATGTCAGTTTATGTCCTCGGTATGGCAGTACAGCAATACAAGTGTCAGCACCCCGGATGAGAGGAAAATTCACGTCCAACGGCTTTTAAAACTGAATTGCCATTGATTGGTACTCGATTGTAAAGGTGAGGGAAGGACACAAGTTGACAGTATTTGGGGATATTTTGTGGAACTAATATACGTGTTTAATCAAACTAATGAAGGCATGGTGTGAAACTCTTGTCTGCTTCACTGTTCTGTGGTTACCTCAGTGGTCAGTCTTGTTTGAAGCTCTGTGGCTTGGGCAGAATGTGGTCATACTTGTGCATAATACAGAACGCAAATCAAAGGCAAGAACAAGCATGCAAGATTCAATACTGAACAGTTTACTGCTTTTTGTTTGCCGCGCTGCAGTTAGTCATGGTTTTTAATGGGAGATTTCATTTCTTTCATGTTTACTCTGAATTCCTAGCTTTTGCAATTTTTTTGAGTGCCGTGAACGGGTTTGAAACGCCCATCTTTGAAGTTGTGATTTCTCTTGTGACCACTCTGTGAGGTCACTCTAAAGATGCAAAAGAACAAGATTTTGGCAGTTGATCGAACAAGTACAGTGTGTAATGACATGCCTTAATGGATCTTCTCCTAGCGGCTGCTGAGTTAATAACATCAGACCCGTACCAGTCTCTCCACTACAGAGCTTGCTCTTCAGTTGAATGAATGGTAAGACGTTCCTGTTTGAACCATACTGTTTGCGGTTCACATCCAGCCCTGGCCTTTCCATTCAATTCAGTGGGCTGCTATTCCTAATCTACATTAATGACTCAGATTCTGGTATAGTAAGCAAACTTGTTAAATTTGCAGACAACATGAAAATAGAAGGAGTGGCAAACA
The DNA here is from genome assembly GCA_030684275.1 of Acipenser oxyrinchus oxyrinchus. Lineage (NCBI taxonomy): Eukaryota > Metazoa > Chordata > Actinopteri > Acipenseriformes > Acipenseridae > Acipenser > Acipenser oxyrinchus. The sequence continues at coordinate 18,422,810 of CM060254.1, forward strand.
CTGTTGCAGCAGCAAAGGTCATTCAAAATGATCTAGACAGCATTCAGAACTGGGCAGACACATGGCAAATTACATCTAATAGAGAAAAGTGTAAGGTACTGCATGCAGGCAATAAAAATGCGCATTATAAATATCATATGGGAGATACTGAAATTGAAGAAGGAATCTATGAAAAAGACCTTGGAGTTTATGTTGACTCAGAAATGTCTTCATCTAGACAATGTGGGGAAGCTATAAAAAAGGCCAACAAGATGCTCGGATATATTGTGAAACATGTTGAATTTAAATCAAGGGAAGTAATGTTAAAACTTTACAATGCATTAGTAAGAACTCTTCTAGAATATTGTGTTCAGTTCTGGTCACCTCGTTACAAAAAGGATATTGCTGCTCTAGAAAGAGTGCAAAGAAGAGCAACCAGAATTATCATGGGTTTAAAAGGCATGTCGTATGCAGACAGGCTAAAAGAATTGAATCTGTTCAGTCTTGAACAAAGAAAATTGCGCAGTGATCTGATTCAAGCATTCAAAATTCTAAAAGATATATTGACAATGTTGACCCAGGGGACTTTTTCGACCTGAAAAAAGAAACAAGGACCAGGGGTTACAAATGGAGATTAGATAAAGGGGCATCAGAACAGAAAATAGGAGGCACTTTTTTACACAGAATTGTGAGGGTCTGGAACCATCTCCCCAGTAATGTTATTATTATTTATTTCTTAGCAGACACCCTTATCCAGGGCAACTTACAATTGTTACAAGATATCACATTATTTTTACATACAATTACATTATTTTTTACACATTATTTTTACGTACAATTACCCATTTATACAGTTGGGTTTTTACTGGAGCAATCTAGGTAAAGTACCTTGCTCAAGGGTACAGCAGCAGAGTCCCCCACCTGGGAATGAACCCACAACCCTCCGGTCAAGAGTCCAGAGCCCTAACCACTACTCCACACTGCTGCCCTTATGTTGTTGAAGCTAGCACCCTGGGATCCTTCAAGAAGCTGCTTGATGAGATTCTGGGATGGCCGCCTCTCGTTTGTAAACTTTCTTATGTTCTTAAGTTCTTATGCCAGGTCATTACAACACAGTAAAAATTGTAGAGGGTCCAAAAACAAATCAGGTTCAGTGAGGGGGCAAACTAAAGAGAAGGTACAGGTAGCCGTGGAAAGCACCTGGAATGAAGAAGTGCAAGAGAAATGAGAAGCTCTGGCCACTGCCCAGGTCATACGAAACAACATTCAGAACTACTGCGAATGACTGCACGTATGGAATGGTGGTAAAAAACAGAAAGTGGACCACAGTGCTGTACCATGGCGACAGTTTGTCTGTGCTTGCCATGGGTTTTATTTATTATTTATTTCTTTATTTATTGCATTTATATAACACTTTTTGTACGAAAGTATTGCAAAGCACTGTACAGTTCATAGCAGAAAAAAAGAACAAACCACAATACATTTAGCTTTAACACTAGAACTGCTACGGCGTTTGAAAGGCAGTATCATGAAAATAAGGAAGTTATAGTCCCACCCAGCTAGAACCGACAAAGCAGACATTTTGACTGCCTTTTACAATACATGTTTTTATTTTGAATATAACCTGCAATGTTCTATTTTATTTTTATATACAAGCCTGTTGTTATCTCTACTGGACTTGGCAGCCATCAGTTCCTTTGTTTTGTGAAAGGAATGCACCGGGGAAAATATAAGTAGGAGAGATTTCATCTTGAAGCTAGCCACAGCGCATTTCAATCAGAAAACTGCAAAGCAGCAAGCTGCAGCATCTCAACCTGGATTCAGAGAGAAAACATATGTTTAAAATTTAAATATTTTTTTTGTTTATTTTTATAGTTTTGTATGTACATATACCTGTTTACACACTAGTTTCTTTTGAAAGGTTTATTTTATTATAATTTTTCATTTTTTGAAGTAGTGCTTTATATGTGGGAAGTTAGAAAATAAACCCTTTTATGTTTAATTGTTCATTTAAATAGGGTTTTTGGGCTGTGCAGGTGCTCGATATGATGTGCTTGAATAAAGCTTTTGAGTTGTATCCGATAGTTAGTCTTTCATTTTAATATTGATGTTGTTTAAAATGTAACCGTCATAATGACCACTGGCAGAGGTTTTAGGTAGGAGTATAACCGCGGCGGTTCTAGTGTTAAACAGTATACACATAATACAAAAGCAGCAACAACCCACTAAGATAGGAAAGCCATTTTATAAAAGTGTGTTTTTAGTCTTGACTTGAAAACTGTAACGGTCCCGCTTCCCTGACAAACGAAGGCAGAGCATTCCATAATTTAGGAGCTCTACAAGAAAAAGCCCTACCTCCCATGTTGCTTTTGTTCACCCTAGGAATAACCAGCAGCCCCCCATCTTGTGATCTCGGAGTGCGGTTTGGAAGATACAGGGTCAGTAACTCCTGCAAATAACTAGGTGCTAATCCATTAAGGGCCTTGTAAGTTAACAGCAAAGTCTTAAATCAATTATATACTGCACAGGGAGCCAATGTAAAGAGGCCAAAACAGGGATAATATGTTCATTTTCCTGGTTTTAGTCAAAATTCTAGCGGCGGTATTCTGAACAAGCTGCAAGCGGGATACCACACCTTTTGGGACACCAGAAAAAAGTGCATTACAGTAATCCATTCTAGATGAAACAAAGGCATGCATTAGTCTCTCGGCATCAGATACGGAAATAATTGGTCTAAGTTTGGCTATATTTCTCAAATGCTAAAAAGATACTTTTGTAACTTCCCTAATATGAGTCTGAAAAGAGAGATCAGATTAATTTCTAGTTTAAGTTTTGATGAGAGACTGCAAGGGTCGAGCTCATGTAATCCCACATTTCCCTTTAGTTGGTCCTGTGAGCCCACTAGCATAACCTCTGTTTTATCTGAATTCAACATTAAAGAATTCTGTGACATCCAATGCTTGATGTCTGTAAGGCAAGTAGCTAATAACTCCCAGGCAGAAGAAATTCCTGGTTTTAGGGATAAATATAGCTGGGTATCATCAGCATAGCAATGGAAGTTCACTCCATGTCTGTGGATAATGTCACCTAACGGTAGCATATATAATGAAAACAACGCCTCGATGCTATGTGCAGCACGAAAACCAGACTGAAACTTCTCGAATATACCATTAAGAGTTAAAAAATGTTGTAATTGAATTGCAACAACTCTCTCTAGAACCTTATCTAAGAATGGTAGGTTGGAGATTGGCCTATAGTTATTGAGGACTTTAGGGTCCAAATTGTGTTTCTTAAGCATAGGCTTTATCACAGCAACCTTAAGTGCTGAGGGAACTATACTGGAGGAAAGTGAACCATTTACAATTTTTAAAATGTGGGTATTAATAACACCAAGAACATATTTTTATAGTTTTCTAGTAATAGCATCAAGAGAGCAGGTAGTAGCTCTCATGTGTTGAACTAGCAGTGTGTTTAGAAATTGTCTTTGTGGTGGTCTTCAGATTAGACAGAAAGGAAAATGGTCTTGACACCATGCTATTAAACCACCTGGTGAAAAGAGAGAGAAAGGGAGAGAGTGCACTGCAGAAAAGAGAGAATCAGAGAGAGACTGAGTGCACTGCAGAAGAGAGAGAGAGGGAGAGAGAGAGAGAGAGAGAGAGAGAGAGAGAGAGAGAGAGAGAGAGAGAGCACTGCAGTCTGGTGAGTAGAGTTAACACTCTCTGTGCTCCACATTGTCACAACTCCTCCTCATTCAGAGGTTTCTGGTTGATCCTCTTGTTGGTAAAAAGGTATAAGAGGATTATTCAATTCAATTCAATTCAATTCAATTCAATAAGCTTTATTGACATGAAGAGAATAAACAAGTTTTGCCAAATCAATGTATAAGAAACATTATAAAACATTAAACATTACTAAAACATTTCCCTCTCTAACTTCTTTCACCCTCCCTTTCTCCCTCTCTTCTTCCCTTACCCTCTTCCCTTTCTCCCTTCTTCTTCTTCCCTCTTTCACCCTCCCTTTCTCCCTCTGCTCCCTCTCCTTCCCACGTTTACCCTCCCTTTCTCCCTTTCCATCCTTCTACCACCCTCCATCCCTCTCCATCCTTCCCTCTCCCTCATTCTCAGTTGTAGCCCTGTGATGGGATTGTGGTGTGATGTGTTCAGTGTGTGTCCCTCAGGCTGTGACAGGTCTCTATGCACTGGCCAGCCAGCATGGCTGCGTGTATGTCAGTGTGGTCACTGAGTCTGCCTTTGCTTTGTGCCTTTCACCCTGACCAGGTATTCTGCCAAGGTTTATTTTCTTTCTAGGGCCTGATAGCACTCCAGTTTGTTTTGTATTTTAGTGTTTTTATCCCAATGATCCAGAGAGGAGTGTTTGAGGTGTTTTATAATTTAGTGGATTCAAATTAGCATTGTTTTAGCAGTGCTGTTCTGAAGCTGACTGATGTCAGTGCTGCTCAGTGCAGTGAGCTTCAGGACCAGCTGGCTATTCTCTCTACCAAGGACATTATGAGCTGCTTATCTCTGCTTATGTTTTCTTGGGTTCTATTTCACACTATCACACAGGAGACATAGTGATTGGAAGAGAGTTATTCCATTTATATGCTTGTGATTTCTGGTAGATACTGTCATTGTTACTTGTTAGTAATTTAAAACATAAAGCAGTTCTGCTGTACTTATTCCAGAGTTGAACTTGTTCCATATTTAGTTTCAGACCAATATAAAATTGAAATTCCTTTTTTACTTGCTGTGTTCAGAAGCAGCATATGCCCTCATAAAACATTACAAAACACAGCTGGGTATTTTTGTGTTAAAACTGAATTTACAAGTGATTACATTTCGCTTGAAAGATTGGAACCATACTGTTCAGCACTAAACAGTTTTTTGTTTTGTTTTTCATTACAAGTGAACAAGTTTTACACCAAACCTTTTATACAGTGGTGGTGAAGCTTTGTTAGGGTAATCTTTAGCACATGTTATTGATATCAAAATATAGCGATAAGAGGAGGTTCCTTTGGACAGCTTCGGTTCCTTGACCGGCTGGTGGCCGTGTCCCGGCGTGGCGTCTCATGATAAGAGGGAGCCACAGACAACCCCAGGCTGATGAGCCACAGCAGGACGGTCTTTGGGACAGAGACAGCTTTTGGGAAAGCAACTCGATGTGAGTCCTACATAAGACACAGCCACCGTGTGTGGAATCAAGGCTTGCAACCAAAGAATAGTGTTTATTTGTGGGGTTTAAATCCCAGCTGAAACTGTACGGAGGGTGGTTAGAGAAGAGAGTTGTTTTAAATCCCAGCTGAAAGTGTACGGAGGGTGGTTAGAGAAGAGAGTTGTTTTAAATCCCAGCTGAAAGTGTACGGAGGGTGGTTAGAGAAGAGAGCTGTTTTAAATCCCAGCTGAAAGTGTACGGAGGGTGGTTAGAGAAGAGAGCTGTTTTAAATCCCAGCTGAAAGTGTACGGAGGGTGGTTAGAGAAGACTGCTGCAGCCGGACCATCGCTGATGCAGTCACATGGATTCTCTTGTACTTACCCACCCTAGGAGTTACCATTGCTGGCAGCAACCTGTACTTACACTTGTAAATATTTGTAAATAAATCGTGGGTGCCTGAGTGGCGTTTCAGCATCAGCTTTCCTGTGTCTCACCTGCTTTGTCAGTGGATCCCCACAACCCTCTTTCACAATGTCACACTTATATTTTGACATGTACATTCAGTTGATCTAGGTCATTGTGATCTTCTCACAGTATTGATAGCTCAAATGGTTTGGTTTGTCCTGTTCGGTGCTACAGAGGACTTCTTTCTTACTGGATATTGCTTCAAATCATTCGAATCCAATGACAGAATGTCCGGTGACACACTGTTCCAAACTACTGCTAAACAGATGTGGAGCATGATCTATGGAAAGTACAGTCATTCTCTGAATTCAGCTGAAATATTAATGTAGGCTTAACTTTCTTTTAAACAGGGCTCCCGATTGACGCATCTAGTAAAAGCGCTCCGCTTGGAGTGCAGGATGCGCCCTATATCCTGGACGTCACCAGTTCGAGTCTATTCCACAGCTGACCGTGGACGGGAGCTCCCAGGGGCAGCGCCCGAATTGGCTGGCGTCTCCGGGGCTGTGAGGGTTTAGGTCGGCCAGGGTGTCCTCGGCTCACCGCACACCAGCGACCCCTGTAGTCTGGCTGGGCGCCTGCAGGCTTGCCTGTAAGCTGCCCGAGAGCTGCGTTGTCCTCCGACGCTGTTGCTCTGGGTGGGTGCATGGTGAGTCTGCAGTGTGAAAAAAAGCGGTCGGCTGATGGCACACGCTTCAGAGGACAGCGTGTGTTTGTCTTCGCCCTCCTGAGTCAGCGCAGTGGTGGAGCGGTAAGCTGAGTCTAAAAATAATTGGACCTATCAAATTGGGAGAAAATAATGAAAATAATTGTCAACGACTAAATTAAAAAAAACTTTCTTTTAAACAAAATACTCCATGAACCACCTGACCAGTTGTCATGAACATTGCTAAGGGCATTCTTTGGAATATGGGGGTGAATATTGGCTGTCTGTCACTGATTTTTTTTTTACACCCATCTAGAGAACCACACATCCGATTGTGACCACTCAAAACAGTGCAGGTACATCAACTACGCTGCTCTTTCATTACCTTATTTATTATTTAAAACAAAATGAAGGCATAAGAAAAAAAACGTAATAAGAAATGTATTGGACAATCACAGTCAAATTGCTTGTAGTAAATATTAGGAAAATGGAACTGCGGTTTAGTTACTGCATCTGTATTCTGAAATGTTTAGCTCTTAAATGAGTAGTTGGGTGCAGCATGTAATTTGTAATTGTGCTTGAGTTGATTAAAGTGTGACAAGAGATCAAATGATCTCAGTTGTTTTGCAAACCTAGTAGAGCCGTTTCATCAATATACCCGGCTGTGCAATTGTTAAAGTAAATAAACACAGTTATAGTTTGACACTCAAATATTTTCAAATGGCACGCATGTAGATTTCCATAGTTTTCTTTTTCCTTGCCTACCTGACCAGCATCTGGCCAGACAGTCTGCTTTAGTGCAATGAAGAGAAACAGTTCTTGCCTCCAGAATCATCAGCAAAGACCAGTGGCTTGGACAGCCAAGGCGCTCCCCTGCCTTCACCAGGGAAGCCCCTCGGGGACTCAAACCTGACTATGTCTCACTCTGCACACCACACAGTGATGCCTTCACCAGGGAAGCCCTCAGGGACTCAAACCTGACTATGCCTCACTCTGCACACCACACAGTGATGCCTTCACCAGGGGAGCCCTCAGGGACTCAAACCTGACTGTGTGTCTCAGTCTGCACACCATGCAGTGATGCCTTCACCAGGGGAGCCCCTCGGGGACTCATACCTGACTGTGTGTCTCACTCTGCACACCACGCAGTGATGCCATCACCAGACGAGCCCCTCGGGGACTCAAACCTGACTGTGCCTCACTCTGCACACCACGCAGTGATGCCTTCACCAGGGGAGCCCTCAGGGACTCAAACCTGACTGTGCCTCACTCTGCACATCACACAGTGATGCTTTCACCAGCGGAGCCCTCGGGGACTCAAACCTGACTGTGTGTCTCACTCTGCACACCACGCAGTGATGCCTTCACCAGGGGAGCCCTCGGGGACTCAAACCTGACTGTGTGCCTCACTCTGCACACCATGCAGTGAAGCCTTCACCAGGGGAGTCCTCGGGGACTCAAACCGACTTTTTTACCTTTTGACTTGTAGACCTGCAGTTCAGAGGGACGTTTTTAAAATGCTTGCTTGTTGAGAAAAACAGCTCATTCTTTCACAAAGCCTAGATTTCAGGTCTGGTTTGTGTTCCAGCCCCTGAAGAAATTAAATCTTCTCATGAAATTCTAGTCTTAATAAAGAAAGAATGCATCCAACCTCCGCTGTGAAGATTTAAAACTAATCAAAACTCTTTTCCTGAGCCATGGTATTTTAATCCCCTTGCCCTGCCCAATAATAATATAACAAAAGACTTTGAGAAGAGATTGGATATTCCTGGCAACTTTGATACAGAGCATGCATTATGAAACACTATATTTCTGTAGGAATTGCCTGTGTATATTTCTGTAGGAATTGCCTGTGTATATTTCTGTAGGAATTGTCTATGTATATTTCTGTAGGAATTGCCTGTGTATATTTCAGAAGGAATTGCCTGTGTATATTTCAGTAGGAATTGCCTGTGTATATTTCAGTAAGAATTACCTGTGTATATTTCTGTAGGAATTGCCTATGTATATTTTTGTAGGAATTGCCTGTGTATATTTCAGAAGGAATTGCCTGTGTATATTTGAGTAGGAATTGCCTGTGTATAGTTCAGTAAGAATTGCCTGTGTATATTTCTGTAGGAATTACCTGTGTATATTTCAGTAGGAATTGCCTGTGTATATTTCAGTAGGAATTGCCTGTGTATATTTCAGTAGGAATTGCCTGTGTATATTTCAGAAGGAATTGCCTGTATATATTTCAGAAGGAATTGCCTGTGTATATTTCAGTAGGAATTGCCTGTGTATATTTCAGTAGGAATTGCCTGTGTATATTTCAGAAGGAATTGCCTGTGTATATTTCAGTAGGAATTGCCTGTGTATATTTCAGAAGGAATTGCCTGTGTATAGCCCTGTGTCGATTCTGGAAGCACTATGTAGGGCTTGTAGCCTCAGCTAGGTGTACCTTGCTCCAGCTACTGTACTGTACACATGTCTGTGTCACCTTGGCACAAAACTAATGAAGCCATTTTTATATAGGTATGTGTTACCATAACCAATTCAAGACATATAATAATATATTCTGACCCTTACATTACAATATTAAACTATACAACCTCAGAGTTGCAAACACTAAACTTATAAACTGACTGGACAACTGAACACCCCACTTTTAACCAGAAGTATGCAATCACTCAACCAGATAGGCTCTCCTGTAAATGGCATGATGGTCATGAAGAAGGCAAAATTAATGTTCCAATAAAGGTATCCAGGCATTGTTTGCAAGTAAGTGCAAACAATTTTACTAGGAACATATCAGTTTTAAACAAAGAGGCTGAATTACCATTTAAAATATGAATTTTTAAAATAAAATAAAAACAAGCACATTAACCATTTTCCTGGACATTTAAATCTGTGTTTTTGCTACAGTTACAATTTCAAGGTAAGTAAAAATTACCATGTTCCCACGTATAGTATGCCTTTGAAACCATACCAATATGAGGATTTCATTACTGTGCTATATCTTTGTATTATTCTCCAGGTTGAGGGTGTAGATACAATACAGTTGTTTTTATATAGCACCTTTCATAACAGAGTTATCACATAGAGACCGAAAGGAAAGAAGGACCAGAGAGTAGAGCTGAGTGAGAGGAACGAAGAGAACGACCCGGAGTGGAAGGCTTCACCAGCTCACAGATGTAATCAAGGTCCAGTTCCCAACAAGCCTTATAGGTCAGAAGTAGAACTTCATACTCTGCTTTACAGGCAGCCAGTGTAAGATAGCAGGTGTACACATTTATTAATACCATTCAAAACTCATTTTCAGAGTTACAGACATTTCAGACTTACGAACAACCTCCCTTCCCAAGGTATTTGTAATTGTGAGGTTTTGCTGTATATAGAAGTATCTTATCATTTGAATGGGGCTGTATCATGCACACCACAACTGTGCATCTGAATCACTATGCTAAAGAGCCAATCAAAAATATTTTTTATAAATGTAACTGCATCTATATCAGAAAGCTGTTCTTGATTGAAGTTCTGAGAAGTATTGGGACAGTTAACTGAATTTGTTGTGTGCATTTTCTTGCTGAGGTTTGTGTTACAGTTTCAATAAACACTTTTTGTTAAGATTGCTAATGGTTAAGATTGTGTGTTAATCTTTGTTCTCGAGAGGGTACTTAATAAACAACTGACTACGTTGACGGTCTTAATCTTGAGAAAATAAGATGCGACAGAATATGCTCTTGTCTCTGAATAGAGTGCTAACCAAGGCTTCCCATGTTTTCACTTGTTAGAATTCCTCTTTCTAGTGTTGAAAATCTTATGGTGTTCAAGTACGAAGAAAGCTGTTTCTTTTTTAATCGTATTACTTCCTGTGTGTGAGACTATTGGAGTTACTACTGGGCAACAGCACTTGAAGTGGTTTTGCACAGGAGGATGCAAGTGTGGGCCTTGTTATCTGAAATATCATTACAGGCAGTCAGCGTGGGCCACGGTTATACACAACACTTACCAGTCTATTCACCCCTCTCCCTCTCCCTCTCCCTCTCTCCTGTCCCTCTCCTTATCCCTCTCTCTTCCTCTCTCTCTCCCTCTCTCTCTCTCCCTCTCCCTCCACCTCTCCTTATCCCTCTCCCTACCCTCTCCCTATCCCTCTCTCTCTCCCCCTCTCTCTCCCTCTCCCTATCCCTCTCTCCCTCTCCTCTCCCTCTCTCTCCCTCTCCCTCCACCTCTCCTTATCCCTATCCCTCTCTCTCTCTCCCTATCCCTCTCTCTCTCCCTCCACCTCTCCCTATCCCTCTCTCTCTCTCCCTATCCCTCTCTCTCTCCTTCTCCCTCCACCTATCCCTATCCTCTCCTCTCTCCTGTCCCTCTCCCTCTCCTCTCTCTCTCCCTCTCCTCCACCTCTCCCTATCCCTATCCCTCTCTCTCTCCCTCCACCTCTCCTATCCTCTCTCTCTCTCCTATCCTCTCTCTCTCCTTCTCCTCCACCTATCCCTATCCTCTCCCTCTCTCTCCTCTCCCTCCACCTCTCCTATCCCTATCCTCTCTCTCTCCCTATCCCTCTCTCTCTCCCTCCACCTCTCTCTATCCCTCTCTCTCTCTCCCTATCCCTCTCTCTCTCCTTCTCCCTCCATCTCTCCCTATCCCTCTCTCCTGTCCCTCTCCCTCCATCTCTCCCTCCATCTCTCCTATCCTCTCCCTCTCTCCTGTCCCTCTCCTCTCTTTCTCCCTCTCCTCCATCTCCTCCTCCCTCTCCCTCTCCCTCTCCTCTCCCTCTCCCTATCCTCTCTCTCCTGTCCCTCTCCTCTCTCTCTCCCTTCACCTCTTCCTTACCCTCTCTCTCTCTCCCTATCCCTCTCTCTCTCCTTCTCCCTCCACCTCTCCCTATCCCTCTCCCTCTCTCCTATCCCTCTCCCTCTCTCCTGTCCCTCTCTCTCTCCCTCTCTTTCTCCCTCTCCCTCCATCTCTCCCTATCCCTCTCCCTCTGTCCTGTCCCTCTCCCTCTCCCTCCATCTATCCCTATCCCTCTCCCTCTCTCCTGTCCCTCTCCATCTCCCTTTATCCTTTCCCTTCTACTCCCCCCCTCTCTCTATGCCTCCCCTGGGGCTCAGTCTGTTCTTACTGCAGTACTATGACCTCATCAGCTGAGGTGGCTGACGAGAGCTCTTGATGAGACTGCACTATCCTGCCTTCAGAGCAGAATACACAGGTCTGAATATTGCTAGAGATCAGTGCCCCTCCCCCTCATACCTGACCCATCTATACAAAATCAGCCAGAGCCTAAAAACGTGTAACCTTGTTTGTGAATGGGGACAGGGAGGCTACACTTTGCTAAAATACAGTATAAAAAGAAAAGTTCTGGATAGTGGAACGTACACTACCGGTCAAAAGTTTTAGAACACCTCCATTTTTCCAGTTTTTATTGAAATTTACGCAGTTTAATGTCTCAATGTACTCTGAAATTAAAGCATAGAACAAATAAACAATTGGAGATAAAAAAGAAATCATGGAATCGTTTTGTTTAACAAAATTTAATCACAGCCGAACACACTCGTGGCATTCTTTCTACAATGGAAATCAAATATTGTTCGGAAAGTTCTTCCCAACACTGTTGCAGAAGTCCCACAAATGTGTTGCACTTGTAGGTTGCTTTGCTTTCACCCTTCTGTCCAGTTCATCCCAAGCCAGCTTGATGGGGTTTAAGTCTGTAGACTGTGCTGGCCATTCCATGATTTGAAGCCTACCGTCTTGTTCTTTTCTTCTAAGGTAGTTCTGATATAGCCTGGAGATATGTTTTGGGTCATTATCTTGCTGTAGGATGAACCCCTGATCAACGAGGCGTATACCAGAGGGTATTGCACGGCGCTGCAAAATGCTGTGGTAGCCGTTTTGGTTCAGGGTGCCACTCACTCTGTGCAAGTCGCCGACTCTGGATCCAGCAAAAGAGCCCCAGACCATCACGCTTCCTCCTCCATGTTTGACAGTTGGTGTCACACACCGAGGAACCATCCTTTCGCCTACTCGACGGCATACAAAAACCCTGCGTGATGAACCGAAGATTTCAAATTTTGATTCATCGGTCCATAAGACCTTCTTCCAGTCTTCAGTAGTCTACTGGCTGGTGCTTCATGGCCCAGGCAAGCCTCTTTTTCTTATTTTGCCATCTTAGCAATGGCTTTCTTACTGCCACTCGACCTGCCAAACCTGCAGCTCGAAGTCTTCTCTTCACAGTTGAAACTGAGACTTGCTTACTTCGACCAGTGTTAAGCTGTGCTTGAAGCTGTTGTCCTGTGAGCCGCCTATCACGCAAGCTGTTGACTCTCAGAAACTTGTCTTCTGATTCTGTTGTGGCTTTGGGTCTGCCAGACCTCTTCCTGTCAGAGTTTCCTCCAGTTTCCAAGTGCCTTTTGATGGTGTAGGAAACTGTACTCACTGACACCTTGGCTTTCTTTGCAATTTCTCTAAAGGAAAGAGCTACACTTTTAAGGGTTATAATGGTCTGTCTGTCTTCCTTTCTTAATTGCCTTTTTCTCACCATTATGATAGCAATATACTACTTCCTGCAGTACAATACTGTCCAAATAATGCTTAAGAGGGTGTAGTAACACAGTCTGTTCCAACACTGCTTTTATACAGACAGAGGGTTTGTAAGTAATCAACAAAAGTTGGGACACCTGTAGGAATTGTTAGCATCAACTTTCAAGGCTTAATTTACTTCCATTGCTGCAGAACAGCCGTAAGTTGTTAACCCATTACTTGTTCCCTGAAAAGGCCTTTTGTATAACTCTGAAATGTACATTATTTTTCAGTTTTGGTAACCTAAACTTTTTTTTTAACCTCTGGCAGTTTACCGCTTACCTTTGTACCATTTCAGGTTATTCACTGGACTTGAACTGCTTAAATTTCAATAAAAACTGTAAAAATGGGGGTGTTCTAAAACTTTTGACCGGTAGTGTAAGCGAGCTGTCAGAATAGGTTTTAGCGCCACTGTACTTGGGAATCAGGAATAAAATCCCAGAATACTGCAGGTTGATAGGCTGACAATTTTTTAAAGCAATTTTCTCTCAGTTGTCATCACTGGGCTGTGACAGACTGCTGTGGCTGTGCTCTGATGATAGCTGTGCTCGTTCTAATCTTGCATTGCTCTGTTCACCGGGTTGAGCTTCAGATTCACTTTAATGTGAAATGCAAACAAGTCGCTCCCCCCCCCCCCCATAAATTTACATTTGAGTACTTGTGATGAAAAGAGGCAACAGAGCCTGAGACTGGAACAGCCTCTGTGTGTCATACAGAGATATTGCTAATAATACAGGATTTGTTCCAAGCAACAAAACAAATGGCTTCCCAGCAGTTTAAATGTGTCAACCAAGGCTTCTTCAAGTTCTTCCCTGCCAGTTTCACTAGGCCCTTGTTGTTTAATGTTGACTAGACTTATTATCCCTGCTGAGGATGCATATCCCTGCTGGGCAGTACAGTGGAGGCGGGAGCATGTCTATACGGGTACAATGGAGGCGGGAGCATGTCTATACGGGTACAGTGGAGGCGGGAGCATGTCTATACGGGTACAGTGGAGGCGGGAGCATGTCTATACGGGTACAATGGAGGCGGGAGCATGTCTATACAGGTACAGTGGAGGCGGGAGCATGTCTATACGGGTACAGTGGAGGCGGGAGCATGTCTATACGTGTACAGTGCAGGCGGGAGCATGTCTATCTGGTACAGTGGAGGCGGGAGCATGTCTATCTGGGTACAGTGGAGGCGGGAGCATGTCTATCTGGGTACAATGGAGGCGGGAGCATGTCTATACAGGTACAGTGGAGGCGGGAGCATGTCTATCTGGGTACAGTGGAGGCGGGAGCATGTCTATCTGGGTACAGTGGAGGCGGGAGCATGTCTATCTGGGTACAGTGGAGGCGGGAGCATGTCTATCTGGGTACAGTGGAGGCGGGAGCATGTCTATCTGGGTACAGTGGAGGCGGGAGCATGTCTATACTAGGTACAGTGGAGGCGGGAGCATGTCTATCTGGGTACAGTGGAGGCGGGAGCATGTCTATCTGGGTACAGTGGAGGCGGGAGCATGTCTATACGGGTACAGTGCAGGCGGGAGCATGTCTATACAGGTACAGTGGAGGCGGGAGCATGTCTATACAGGTACAGTGGAGGCGGGAGCATGTCTATACGGGTACAGTGGAGGCGGGAGCATGTCTATACGGGTACAGTGGAGGCGGGAGCATGTCTATACGGGTACAGTGGAGGCGGGAGCATGTCTATACGGGTACAGTGGAGGCGGGAGCATGTCTATACGGGTACAGTGCAGGCGGGAGCATGTCTATACGGGTACAGTGGAGGCGGGAGCATGTCTATACGGGTACAGTGGAGGCGGGAGCATGTCTATACAGGTACAGTGCAGGCGGGAGCATGTCTATACAGGTACAGTGGAGGCGGGAGCATGTCTATACGGGTACAATGGAGGCGGGAGCATGTCTATACGGGTACAGTGGAGGCGGGAGCATGTCTATCTGGGTACAATGGAGGCGGGAGCATGTCTATACTGGTACAGTGGAGGCGGGAGCATGTCTATACAGGTACAGTGGAGGCGGGAGCATGTCTATACGGGTACAATGGAGGCGGGAGCATGTCTATACGGGTACAGTGGAGGCGGGAGCATGTCTATACAGGTACAGTGGAGGCGGGAGCTTGTCTATACGGGTACAATGGAAGCGGGAGCATGTCTATACGGGTACAGTGGAGGCGGGAGCATGTCTATACGGGTACAGTGGAGGTGGGAGCATGTCTATACGGGTACAGTGGAGGTGGGAGCATGTCTATACTGTACGTATGTGTGGCGGAGTGTCCCGCCCCTATTGTTATTATTTGTATTATTGTTTGCGGCGCGGATAACAGCGCCGCGTATTTATTATTATTTATATTTAAAAACCTTGTGAGGATGCATGACTGATCAGCTACTGATTATTTAACTAGCTGACAGTCATGCATCCTTACCTAACGATGCAGACTGTGGCGAGGGTAATAAGATAATTAACAGCTAGTTAACCCCTCGGCCAGAGTATAGAACCTGCAGCTGTCCGTTCTCGTTGGTTAAGTATAGAGAGGAGAGTGCGGGAGAGCGGAAAGAAAGAGCGAGGAAAAAGAACAATTGCTATATTTAAAAAATATACTTGTTGCTGTTTGTTTGTTTGGCCAACGCGCCTTTTTGTTTTGTGGTTTGTTTAAATCTTTTATTTTTGTTTTGTTTATTAATAAATACGCTGAGTGCTGTTGCACTCAGCTTCACCCGCCCATCCATTGTTTGACTCAGTTACTTCCTGGTCCGTGACGTCACCACTGCAAGCCAGATTGTCACAGTATGTCACACTTTAGTGTTATGCATTTATCTAGAGAACTGCTTGTCCAATTGTTATCAAACTTGCAGAAGTTACATAATTAAGCGCTATTGGCATTGCCATATCACTATCATACTACGGCTTTTTGAAGTGATTTCTTTATTGACCCTTGTTTTTCGGACACAATCATTGTGTTCTTCTGAGAGTTCCCTTTTTAAGAGCAGGGTCTGGGTGTCCATGGCAACAGCTCTCATTATTCGTGTCATCTCAGCTGTACTTTATACACTGTTCCATTATTGAGTAACAACGCTTCAGGCAATGTCACCCTCGTGGTGAAATGAGCCACGAAGTGCAAGACAGTCGAAAAGCAAGGCTTGCAAAGAGACATTCCTTTAACCTTGTGAAGTCCAAGACGTTTTTCTTTCAAAACTGCACCTTTGAAAGCTGGATATAATGAATGGATGTGCATGAAGGAGAAAATGTATGAAGTTATTGTGTTAGCTACTTCAGCACAGCATGGAACAAAGCAGTATGAATGGATTGTGTATGTAACATCTTTAAAAAGCATTTAGAACGTTGCATAATGTAATCAGCCCCCCTTCCTAATGATTTCACTCCTTGTACTAAAATAAGGGTTTATTAATTCATGAATTTAGATATTCAATTATGCATTCATTTGAAGTGCCTTTTCAGCTCTGATGTAATTAAAGGTTAATGGGAGTATAGTACAAGCTACAGAGCACTTCTATGAAGTGGAAAATAATTTTCTGCATTGTGGCAACCAAAATATATCAATTTATTTACACTGGTTCAACAAAAGCTTGCAAACATTAGCATCTTTTTTGTGCCAAGCTAAACACTACCTCTCCCGTTGTGGTAAAAATTGCAACTTT
The DNA here is from genome assembly GCA_030684275.1 of Acipenser oxyrinchus oxyrinchus. Classification (NCBI taxonomy): domain Eukaryota; kingdom Metazoa; phylum Chordata; class Actinopteri; order Acipenseriformes; family Acipenseridae; genus Acipenser; species Acipenser oxyrinchus. Next base: position 18,439,267 of record CM060254.1, read on the forward strand.
ACCCCATTGCTCTGTTAAAATCCTTGTTTAACAATTCAACAAGCCCTCTAAATTATTGATATAACTTAAGAGAAAATGCTCAGACGCAGTCATAAAATATAGATTTCAGAGGCAGTAGATGCCAGAGTTTGTCAGTTTCAGAAACTGTGTTGTCAAATCCCAATCTCTGACAAGAAGTATATAAGAAATTATACTCTGGTAAGGACCCTTCAGCTAATCAGAGCGTACGGTTTGCCTGCTGGATTCCATGAAAGACCACAAAGAAATCTCATAGCATATTGAATTTCTACCATGCTTTATTCTCAATATCGGTACGTTTGACATTGCCAGCTTTAAAGAAACATACCTCTCTTCATCTCCCCTTCCATCTTTTCAATGAAAAGCACAACAGACTAAATAAAGGTTGGTCTTGAATATAGAAATACTATAGAAAATCTTTTTATTCATTCTAAATGTGGCACTATTGAGTGTTTACATGTTTATTAATATATATAATACAGTTATAGGCCTGTTAACAACAAAGCAGTATGTAATACAGTTATAGGCCTGTTAAGAACATAAGAACATAACGTTTACAAACGAGAGGAGGCCATTCGGCCCATCTTGCTCGTTTGGTTCTTAGTAGCTTATTGATCCCAGAATCTATCAGCAGCTTCTTGAAGGATCCCAGGGTGTCAGCTTCAACAACATTACTAAGCAGTATGTAATACAGTTATAGGCCTGTTAACAACAAAGCAGTATGTAATACAGTTATAGGCCTGTGCCTGTCTGTGTTATATCAATCCTAAAAGTAGTCGACAAAGTTACCTTGTAAAAGTTTTCCATGGTAAAAGCATAGCAGTGTAATAAAGCACAATGAAAACATTTGTAAACAGAGAGGTATGGCAAAGCATATAAAAATAGCAAAACATAGTAAACGGTGGTAAGTGCACAGAATGACTGACCATGGGAAAAGCATGAAAAAACTGCTAAATTACTGTGCAGATTTACTGAGGTAAACTTTTTAAGGGTATCCTAGTCACTATTTCAAGCACAGCACAGAGACCAGGACCAGAGGACACAATTAGAAATGAAGTGGAGACAGACTTAGGACAGAGGGTAGGAGACATGCTGATGTAGCTGAATCATTGGGATCCTTTAAGATTAGATAAAGTTCTTGGATCAGTCAGCTACTAGGAACTAGACAAGCGCTGATGGGCCAAATGGTGCCACCCCGTTGGTAACTTTCGTTGTGTTCTAATGATATGAACACTTAGTACACATTGCTGGCAGTCCATTGCAGTGCCGTGGTACAGTATCAGTACCACACGGTGTGTTACCCAGTCAGGACTACTGTGTGGATTGCTGGTAACACTGCTGTGCTCATGCATCAGTACCACACAGTGTGTTTACAATCAGGATCACTGTGTGGATTGCTGGTAACACTGCTGTGCTCATGCATCAGTACCACACGGTGTGTTACCCAGTCAGGACCACAGTGTGGATTGCTGGTAACACTGCTGTACTCATGCATCAGTACCACACGGTGTGTTACAATCAGGACCACAGTGTGGATTGCTGGTAACACTGCTGTGCTCATGCATCAGTACCACACAGTGTGTTTACAATCAGGACCACTGTGTGGATTGCTGGTAACACTGCTGTGCTCATGCATCAGTACCACACGGTGTGTTACCCAGTAAGGATCACTGTGTGGATTGCTGGTAACACTGCTGTGCTCATGCATCAGTACCACACGGTGTGTTACCCAGTCAGGACCACTGTGTGGATTGCTGGTAACACTGCTGTGCTCATGCATTAGTACCACACAGTGTGTTACCGAGTCAGGACCACTGTGTGGATTGCTGGTAACACTGCTGTGCTCATGCATCAGTACCACACAGTGTGTTTACAATCAGGACCACTGTGTGGATTGCTGGTAACACTGCTGTGCTCATGCATCAGTACCACATGGTGTATTACCCAGTCAGGACCACTGTGTGGATTGCTGGTAACACTGCTGTGCTCATGCATCAGTACCAGACGGTGTGTTACCCTGTCAGGACCACAGTGTGGATTGCTGGTAACACTGCTGTGCTCATGCTTCTGCTAGGGTGTCTTCAGGATCATACACTGGAGCTGGAATGGGATCCTAATGGTGTTTGACTAACCTTTCAATCACAGCTTTTACAATGTAGCGTGAGTGCTCAAAGGGGGCAAGCATTTCCCAAGAACCAAATAATTCTCTTCTTGGATAAATCGATTTGCTGTATGTTTTTCCAAGACATTAAGCTGCCGCAGCTGTCTCTGTGAAGCAGGTATGCACTTTCTCAGCCGTTGGCACATTCTTGAAAGGGTTTTTAAAAGAAGCAAAATTAAAAAGAGCAAGAAGATGAACTGCAAAGACATGCTTTTCATTAGTTCAAAATCTCTTCAGCCGAGAGAGCTGAATTCTTTCTGGAAAAATCAAATTTGTTTAAGAAATTACATTGTTCTCTTCGGAGAAGTGCAGTATGTTTGCTGTATCAGTCTACTAGTAAAGGGTCTTCTTTGAAGTCTCAAAAGAAGCACCTTCAGAAGATATGAGAAGTTCTCTTGATATTGAGACATGTCCACCAGCTATGGCTGAACTTACATTATCCATAAATATTAAATTCCCAATAGTGATAATATAAGAACATAAGAAAGTTTACAAACGAGAGGAGGCCATTCAGCCCATCTTGCTTGTTTGGTTTTTAGTAGCTTATTGATCCCAGAATCTCATCAAGCAGCTTCTTGAAGGATCCCAGGGTGTCAGCTTCAACAACATTACTGGGGAGTTGGTTCCAGACCCTTACAATTCTCTGTGTAAAAGTGCCTCCTATTTTCTGTTCTGAATGCCCCTTTATCTAATCTCCATTTGTGACCCCTGGTCCTTGTTTCTTTTTTCAGGTCAAAAAAGTCCCCTGGGTCGACATTGTCTATACCTTTTAGGATTTTGAATGCTTGAATCAGATCACCGCGTAGTCTTCTTGTTTCAAGACTGAATATATTCAATTCTTTTAGCCTGTCTGCATATGACATGCCTTTTAAACCCGGGATAATTCTGGTTGCTCTTCTTTGCACTCTTTCTAGAGCAGCAATATCCTTTTTGTAACAAGGTGACCAGAACTGAACACAATATTCTAGGTGGCTACCATAATACATTAAATGACAGATGTTTTAGACTTTCTATTTGAATTGAAGTCTATAGCTATAGTATATAGAATCCAAGTCTATAGCTAGGAACTTGCTGTCTTACGTGTTTGATGTGGGCAATAATAATAATAATAATAATAATAATAATAATAATAATAATAATAATAGGCCAGGAAGCACCTGCCAGCCATGCAAGCTCTGCCTCCTGTTTTTTTTCCCTTCAATTCACTGATGCCCTAGCAACTCTGAAGCCGTTTATATAACAGTATCTGACAACACAATCATAATTTCAAAATGAAACATTGGGTGTATTTATGTTAAATATACAAAAAGCCAGATTATAAATAGATCAGCTATTACTATTTAAACATGTGATACAGACATAATCAGAATTATTAAACAAATAATCAATAATGTTTATTTTATTTTCGAATGGTGCTACCACATCCTAATATATGACTCTGCTGTTAACTTGCTGAGCACACCGATTCAGTTTTGTACTTCAATTTTACTGTTTCCGACCAGTTTTCCCAGGATGTCTGGTAGTCTTGCTGCTGTATTCTGGAATATTTTCTGTTTAGTTTTGAATTGCAGTTTGTGTTTTATGTGCTGGGAGGGTTTGAACATTTGATTAGAAGAGGAAGAGGGAGAGGGAAATCTAAAATGGAGGGTTTTCTTTTTCTTTTTAATGAATGGTGCTGAGGATGGGTTAAAAGGTGTACAGTGCTTGTAAAAGCATAAGAAGAGGGAAGATGTGTGTCTGATTGTCTGGAATATCAAGATGTATTTGTTTATTTGATTTACTCTTTGCAGGTTTTTTTAAATTATTGATTAATTGCATTTTTTGACTTAAGTATAATATGGTAACATTTAAGAAACACTAACTACATACACTGTAGTTAAATCATTAAGCCAGCCAGTTTTCCAGACACCTTTTTCAATATACATTTTCAGATATCATATGAAAGAAATACGTTGAATAAAAAGAAAAATCAATTTACCTGCAACTTGTGGAAAGAAAGCACCGATGAACAAATGTTGCAAGTTGTAGTCTTTTTTTCTTCATTCTAGGATATTGGGTTTACAGTACCTTGCAGCTGCCTTTTTGAAGTACCCTCTGCCGTTTTTCAAGAGTTATTTTTCACGTACCACAATCAGATAGACAGGATTAATCTATCAATTATTAAGATAAATCAATTACTCATTCTTCGATTTAAACCCCTAAAACATTTAAAAATCCATCCCACATGCGCAGTTGTACCCCAAATATGATCAATTTACTATAAATGCAGAATGACTGTGATGAGCATTTGTTCTTCTTTTTACCCCAAAACACATATATCTGCAATGGTGACTGCCAAAAATAATACCACAATGATCTATTTAGAGATACCTAAGCGGGCAAAACATCCTCACCCCATCATCATACTGTACTACATCTGTAAAAATAAAACCGATAGAATATATGTTAAGGTAATATCTGCCTTCAGTGTTCTCTGTGGTAAATGAAAATGTCATGACAGTCACACACATGTACACGGAAGTGTGTCCTACATAAAGCAGGTGCGTCCAATTCCTGTTCCCATGTCTCTGAGAATACTGTAGAGCTGGTTTGGAGTCCAGGGCTTTTATAATGGACAGTGATTCCTGCAATGAATGCCAGCCTGTGGGTAAATCCATCTTCCTGACATGTGGGTGATTAATGCAGAGCTAAAACTAAATAGCTTGACCGCTCTAATTACCACACAAGAGAGGATGGTCTAATAGCACTCAAGGGACTGTCATGTTAGGCCATCCTTGTGCTTGTGGTAAAAGTTAACTGAGCTAACTGAACCATGGAAAAAAGAGACTTGAAGTTTAAACACACTGAACTGAAGACAAACTGTTTCTTCAGCACGTAAATCATTTCAACATCATTTTCTGTTTCAGTCATCATTCATTCCATGATGACATTTTTCAAATTTTAAAGCACTCCCTGGCATAAATAGAGTTCTCAGAATCTAAAAGTACAGCTGGTACACCAGAGTGTAACCATTAACATGCTCTCACCTCCACCCACCTTCCTCAATATCCTATCAGGAGCTCTCAGAATCATGTCTAAAAGTACAGCTGGTACACCAGCATGTAATCATTAGCCTGCTCTCACCTCCACCCACCTTCCTCAATATCCTATCACCAGTGGAAGTAGGAAATGCCGTTGATAGACAGAACAACTCATGAGTACAAATTACTAAAAACTGTTCATGAGTTTTTCAGTAAAAGCTCTCTGATATGTGATATGTGAGAGGAGTCCCATGTGAGCGGCTCTGACACTGTTTCTGTTTGCTTTCAGGAGATGCTGGGGAAGGTCGGGGGGCATTCGGACAGGATGGGCACTTGGGAACCAGGCAGCGGAGACGCCAGTGGTGACTGTGATGATGAGGACGGCTGCCAGGGGTCCGGGGAGGGGGACCTGAAAGAGGACAACATCATCGCCAAGACCGGTGAGTACCTACCCTGCATTCTGTCAACAGGACCAGCAGCTATATTCAAGCTGTCAGGTCTGCAAGGTTCCTGAGCCACCAAGTGCTGTATGAAATATGCTTTCTTTTTAAATAAAAAAAGCTCTGTGTTGAATCCGCTCTGAGTCTCAATCAATGCCATTCAGCAACAGGCTGCTGTCTGGAGGAGCAACCAATTTCCTAATAAAATATGTGACAGATGTCCAATAATCGAGGCCTGCGAAGCAAACCAGGCTTCTCGTGAAGGCCTTCAAATACAACATGTATGTGCTTGTAAAATAATACATACTTTGGACTGCGCAGGCACCCAGGTGATTAATCGATCCATTTCAGGGTTCACAAAATAAAAGCCATGTCGATCAATAGTCGTTTACTGGATACATTTTCACTGTGTTGACAGTGGGAAGTGTTAATAACAGGATTTGGACTCCAGTTTGACACTAGCAGAGACACTTCACTTGTATGAATGGAAACGTCCCTCCTAAGAATCAATTTACTCTGTTGCTTCTATTATCACAGTATCCTACAGTGAACGCTTACGCACACACTGATTTCATTCAGTTTTGTCTCTGAGACAGTTGTGCCTGTGGGGCAGGTTTGATAAGCGCACTCACTGACTCATGATCTCACTCTTTATCCCACACTCCTGTGTGGTGTCACCCTTCACTTCCAGTGCTTTCACAACTCTGAAAAGACATCAACCTTGGTGTGTGAGTCCTACAGCTGTCTATTTGAACATTATTATTATTTTATAATCAACATAATTCTTACACTGATTGCATGGTTTTCTAATGTAACCCAAATGTTTTGTTTTTTTGGCTTTCTTTATCCAGATCACTCATTATCATATAAGTAATAGACCCCCAACTGAACACTGCATGACCATCATGATAGTACAAATAGACATAATGAAGCGTTCTTACCTTTGTATAAGTTAGTGATCAGTAGGTTTGCCACCCGCACGAAGAGCAGAACATGTGGTTTTCACTAACTTTGCTGCGCAGAATAAATGAATATTTTTTCCTCCAGTCACTGTTAAACAAGCACCTTCTTTTTTGTTGCTTTGATAGATGCACTTTTCACATGCTGGACCTGACAGGCTGACTTTATTTAATATATATATGATATAGCAGAACCTTCAATCACTACGAATGCTGTACGAACATGAAGGTGTAGCTAACGCCAGTCCTTCACGTTCCATTGGCTCTCACATTTTACTCCTAATCATACACATCAAATCATATACACAATATGCTTCTCCAATATGATTGGATATGACAAATGTCAATAAACTGAGATCTGGTCATGTGAGCACAATCCCTGCCACTCAGTGCACAAGGGTTAGCAGACACTAAAGAGAGAACAAACAGTACAGGTGCGAGAGCGAACGCAGTAGAGCTGTGAAGAATTTTAAAGGATACAAATCGGGATTTTCTTCCTATGTATCGGGACACGGGACATTTGCTAGGAAATCGGCACTGTCCCGACCATATAGGGACTGGTGGCATGTATGACTTTGTATTTACAGATTTGTATTGTGTTGGTTACCATGACATTGAACTCTGACCTAATATGGTTGCCGTATCAAGGTCATGTGACTTTTTCAAGTTTCTTCTGTTTCGAGACAGTTCATTTAAAGAAACACTTTGTTACAAGTGGTGTTTTCTGTAGCACTTCATGTTTACAAACCCTTCACTCTGGTGCAGTGTGACATGCAACTGGGGATGCTTTGGGTTTGCTCACAAAAACTCCCATTTCTAGTTCATAAGGGACTCATCTTTAATCTTCACCAACGCTGGATTCTTGCTGTTTGGATAGGCAGCAAGACAGACAGTCATTTGATACATTGCAACACTGGATATTGCACTAAACAGAGGAGAATATAAGGTTAGAAACAGAAGGGTTAAAACTCGTAAAATGGCAGGTCATTGTTTGAATGGGAACTTCAGGAAGGCTGGGGGGTACAAAGGAAATCTTTGCATCATATTCCAGCCCTGTCTGTAATGATAGGCAGTGGGTTTAGCAGATGTATATTTCCAGTACACTTACTGAATGCTAACAACCTTGATCATTTCGGTGAAATACAGGGCATCATTGACTTCCAGACTACTGCACATTTCAGAATGCTCTGGCTACATGCAGACAGACAGGTAGGGGCACAAAGTGAGAGAAACAGGGAGCACACCTCAGTTCTGACCTGCATACTCCCTGCCTGCCATTCAGTCCTGAGTAGAACGAGGGTACTTTTTGACGTCTGCAGATTTGAACACATTTCCTGACAGACGTTTGCATAATTTACTGGTTTCCATTTTTAGCTAGTTTATTAAAGTAAATGAAGCAAATAAAATGAATCTAATCGAATATGTCATACCATCACTTGGCAATTTCCTATATGAAAGATATGTAAAATATGAATTGGTTTTTGAATGGTATTTTTTTCATAGCATTGCGCTCTTTTCCTTTGAAGGAACGCAGTCAGCAGCCATGAACTTCTTGTGGGAGTGGAGCTCTTGTAGGAAAAACAGTTCAGAGCGTTTCATTTTTAGATGATGACCCTGTGCGTTCTTTATTTCAAGTTTCGCACAGAGACCAAAACCCAATTCACCTTTTAATGTGTGCATGTATTACATAGGAAAACGTGAGGCGTGATGATGGCAATACATAGCAGGTTTACCAGAATTATTTTGTTAGCATCCCTGGTGACTTTTTGGTTTCCAGATGATAAATACCAAATGCAGTGAGACTGCCAGCACTATTCATAAAGCTTTACCATGCTTTTCAGGAGAAAGAATGTTTTTTCACAGCCTGTTTTGAAGAAGGGCACACGGTGGCGTAGTGGTTAGCGCTGCTGCCTCACAGCGCCAGGGTCCTGGGTTCGAATCCGGCCTAGGGTACTGTCTGTGTTGAGTTTGCATGTTCTCCCCGTGTTCGCATGGGTTTTCTCCGGGTACTCTGGTTTCCTCCCACAGTCCAAACACATGCTGTCTAGGTTGATTGGTCACTCTAAATTGCCCTCTGTGTGTGTGTGTGGTGCCCTGTGATGGACTGGCGTCCTGTCCAGGGTGTAGTCTCGCCTTGCGCCCTGTGTTTGCCGGGTTAGGTTCTGGCTCACTGCGACCCTGTAAAGGAGTAAGCGGTTAATGATAATGGATGGATGCTTTGAAGAAGTTTTGGATTCATGAAACTGGACTGTTGCTGGTTATATACAAACGCTAGCCTTCAAGTACACTCTGAGTGGAGATTTAAAGAAGCACTTGTGCTGAGCCTATTCTAATGACCTCAGCTATGCCCACCTCAGTTTCAATGTGAAACCTGCCATTTGATTTTCTTTCAAAGATGCATTACTCAAACACACAACGTCAGAGACTTTTCAGGAAGCATTCTTCTTTTAACCCCTTCAGACCTGAATTATGTTTCAAGGTTGTGAACAATGTAATATTGCCTTTTTCCCATCCTTAATGCAACCAGAAATGAGACTGAATCAAAAAATGTTTTAATCAAAACTCTTTAATTGTTAATTTTTTTGTCCATTTGAATGGACATTGGGTCCAAACAGTTGTAAAATACCAATAAAATATCAGAGATATTTCCATTGTCGATTAGTTCAAGGAGTTCAAGGGCAGTATATTCTGCATATGGAATATTTTCAACTTATTATCAATTCATTCTCTTGTTCTGATGTACTGTTTTTATAGTAAGGTCATTCATCAGTACTGGAGAATTGAGTTCAATAACATAGTTTCCGACCCACCGTCCATTATAATTGACGTTAATATTTGAAAAAATCCTGTGTAAAAACTTGCATTCCAACATTTGATATTAAACTTTAATTAAGACATTCCATCTTTCAATATTATATCAAATCTGTGAAATCTTGGCACAAATATCTATAAATGTGAATAAAACTGTTGAAAATGTTCCTTATTTCGGCATGTGGGGTAAAGTCCTGCCATGCCTCTCTTCAATGTGGTAGATTTTTTTCAGATGACAAGCAGATCTGTATTGCCATTTGATTGGTTGTTAAACGTCCAATCAAATGGACTTGAGGTTTCAAGTGGTGTTAACTGTTACAAAAAGCAAAAAAATACAAGCTGCCATGTGACATCCATTGTAATGGAAGCAGGGTCTGAATTAAACAGCTGTCATATTTAGATTGAATAGACTCCGTTATGTGTTTTAATATTACATTTAATAGCATCAGTTTCTTTAAATGTATCACATACACCTCAAAAAGAGACTTGAAAGCAAGGGTTAAATGAATTGAACACTGGACACTGAGAGCCACCTGTTCCCCCAATGAACAATACGCCAGTGGCTACCATTCTCAATCAGATTGTATGTACTAACAAACCAGATACTGATTGTATCTGCTCAAATGAAAACGTGCTGAAAGGCATTTATCCAAAAAAAGAATAAATCAGCTAAGTGCACAGACAGAACAAGAAGCGAATCGTTGCATTAGCTGATCAGCGCTGTGAAGGGCAGCAGATGATGAATTACAAGCAGTTCTGACTGAGTCTGAGACGATTGAATATCAAGGTGTTAGGGGTCATTAGAGCCGTTCTCATGCTTTACAAATCTAACGAAATTTATGGTAATGACCTTTCATAGGCTACAACCACAGTAAACTATCATGCTGATGGGGACAGTAAGCTCCACTTTGAAAAGTCTTTAGCATGTGCATTGGAAACATACTGTCATGTTAATACTGTAGCTTTGAACGTTCTGATAAAGACGAGGTCAGCTTGCTAGGCTTTGTGGATATGCACTGTCATCTCCTGAGCTGGAATTAGGGTGCTTTTCACACTATCCTTTCGAGATATTAAAGTCCTGCTAGCCAAGGCTTTAAAACCCTTTTGCAAAACTTGTAATAGCTTTGTTAAATTAATTAACCAAATAATTACATAGATTTCAGCCATTTTGCACTTCCATTAGCTATAGCTATCGCCAAAAGTTTTGCATCACCTAGAATTTTAGGATTTTTAGGATTGCCTATGCTTAAGAAACACAATTTGGACCTGTGGCAAAGTGGTTAACAGTGTGCAGGAATGCAGCAGTGATCAATGAATAGACAGACAACGATAATCCAGATGGAATGATATTTTATTTGTAAATCAAAACACAGTTAATATAATGAAGCAATACGAAGCAATACAGTGTCGTTGTAATCCATGGGTAGGTCCCGAAATAATAACAGTCCCAATCTTTTTACACCCACACGTAACACAAACACAATCACCAGTCCACAGTGAGTGCTCTAGTGTTCGTGGTGCAAATACAGCTTGTCGTGAAACAAAGTGCAGTGTTTTCCGGGTAAGTGCTGGCCTTTAGTGACAGCTCCAGATCGTGTTAGCCGTCTAATAATAACAAACAAGTATTTGTTAGACACAGCAACAAAACAAACAAAGCACTCACGATTACAACACATGTTCTCCTTCTGGTTCAGCTTTTAACCATAACAAGGAGCAGATCACTTAGCTACGCCGCCTTTTGTACCGTCAATCATGACCCCTTGGTTAACTAGTGCAACCGCTTCTCCAATCCGCGGCTGCCACATCGTTTCCCTTCCGGGTCGATGATTTAGTGTATCGTAGCCCCGCCCCCTTTCTAGATGACCGACTTCCTTCTAACCCTGGGAATGAATTGTCTGGCCATCCAGTCCAGTGTCTGCAAATGAAGGGTTTCTATGGCAACTAAGCAAGTGTGTTCCCCGAATTGTATTTGCGTCCCAGTGGTAAAACTGTTGATAAGACTGGAGGTGTGTTATTATCACTCCTCCAAACTTTACTTTTTGCTTTTACTGTAATTCTCGAGTGTCCTAATTGCGGCTTTTCTGTGGTGTTTGATCAGCTCTCATGAATAATGAGAAACACTGTTATACATAAAAAACGTCTGTATGTTAATTAAAGATATTCACAAACAGAACAAATCCAGTCGCCCCTATACCAGCAGTGGTATAGGGGAATCCAATATGGCAGTGTGCAGTCCCAAACAAAAGACACTCCTTAAACCAAGATCCTCTGTGCACGAAACTGTGCTCTTTAACTCTGGGTGAAAGTGGTGCTTGTGTCCGTGCTGTGCTGTGCTGTGCAATGGGGTAGTGATCCGGGTACGTGTTGGCTCAGTGGTGCCACCTCCTGATCTCCTCAGTCCTCTGCAGTAAACAAACACAAACAATGACAACAACAAACATGCACACGCTCCGGCTGGGAATTACGTCTCAGCGCAAGGGACCGTACTCACGCAGTTGCGTCCCGTTTGTACCACCAAACTTCTCCCTGTGATCGAGCACATGGGGCCGTACTCATGCAGCTGCGTCCCGTTTGTACCACCAAACTCCTCCCTGTGATCATTGAGCACAAGGGGCCTGTGGCAGAGCAGGGCTCTGCCCTTGTAAATATTGGCAGGAATAGGGTTAAATTCTCCTCCCTGCCCAGGTTTATTGCGTCAGGTGGGAGCAATCAATTAATCAATTAACACCCAGCCACCTGACATAAAAGGAGACCTCAGCGTCTCAGTAGAGGAAAGTAGCTGAGGAAGCAAGGGTGTTTTTCTTTGTGTGCTGTTTTTTGGTTCATTTTTTACAATCCAGTGAAGGTAACGCTCAGCCTGGAAGCCTTATTTTTTGTAAGTTTCATTTTGTGTTTATTGTCTGTGTTTTAGAAACCTTTTGTTTGGCCCTCGTGCCTGATTATTTTGTGTTTTTTATTTAATAAAAGTTTTTTGGTTTGAACTGCAGTCTGTCTGGGCCTCATCCCTTGCGCCATCCTGTCACATGTGGTGTCAGAAGCGGGATATAGCGCCGCCAGGAGGTTCAGAGCAGTACTGCAGAATTTTTTTGCGACTAGCAAATTTTTTGTGAGCGTTTTTGAAAAAAAAAAAAATGGGCAGAAAAAGCAGACAGCGGCAGCAGCGACAGCAGCAACAAAAGCTGCTGCCACCCCAGCTGGAGGACCCAGCCAGCCTTTTCCCCTGTTGTTCCTGGTGTGGGATGGAGGACCACCGCTGGAGATCCTGCCCAGAGGTGCCACCAGCGGACTGGTGTGGGCGCTGCAAGGAATACGGCCACAACTGGGCAGGATGCTTCTACACCCAGGCCCAGGAAGAGGAGCAACTGCCACCCCAGGTACCAGTGTCCACCCCTCTACCTACACTGCCACCGGGTTCACCACCATCCCAGGAGATTTGGGAGTGGTTGGTACACCCAGAGGGGGACCTCTTCAATGACCTCCCCCTAGCCATCAATGCCCTGTGGTGCCGAGATGGGGGGAGGTGGGATGAATGGGAAAGGCAACACCACCCGGCGTCCAGAGTGGCTGGAGCCATTGCCACCGGAGGAGCTGGAACTGCCATTGCCGGAGTGGCCGCCGTCTCCGCCGGGGGGGGGGGAGTTTGGCCGATTGCGGCCTGCGCACTTTGTACGTGGGGGGAGGTAAATATGGCAGGGATGGGGTTAAATTCTCCTCCCTGCCCAGGTTTATTGCGTCGGGTGGGAGCAATCAATTAATCAATTAACACCCAGCCACCTGACATAAAAGGATGCCTCAGTGCCTCAGTAGAGGAAAGTAGCTGAGGAAGCAAGGGTGTTTTTCTGTGTGTGCGTTTTTTTGTTCATTTTGTTCATTGCATACTACCAACCCTACACAGCGCCCTTTCTGGTTGGGAGGGAGATTTACAGCTCAAATTCCTTCTCTCTCTGTCACACTCCTTTAAATAAATTGCTAATACCTCCAGTACAGCGGGCCGTAGGCACGTCGGGAAAATATAGCTTGTATTTAAAATGACTTTGCTTCAACTAAAAATGGTTCAACAAGGAAGCACATTTAACATTCATGTTTCGAATGTAAGTTTGTTACATGAGTTACTTAAGTATTTTTTTTTTCTTTCGAGTTTTATTTCTGTTACTTTCAAGCGTCAGTAATGTCAAATGTATTATTTCATGCTGTGTGTGATTTTCTTTGACTAATCATTTGTTTAGTGCGATTAAAAAATGCTAATTCTATTTTTTTTCCTTACGAGTTGAGGCACAGAGAAAATGTAGATCAGATATCAGATTTCAAACAATCACTACGATGAATACTTTTTGAGTCGTACTGCCTGGATAATAAAACATGGAGTGGGTGAAAGCTGAACAGGGCACTGACGCGAACCATGTTGAAAACTATAGCATATGATTACTCTGTCTCTATAGTCTACATCTTAAAAAGAATGATTATTATATATACATTGTCAGATTCTTTTAAACAGATTAAAATGCTTCTGGACCAAGACAAAACTGCCTGGATGTAGCACTAAAAAACAAATATGATGATAATTATTTTATTATCTAGACTTATCGTGTGGTAGTTTTCAAGGCATTCTGCATGTTTTAGTACCCAGTCCAGGCTGGTTTGTCTTGGTCTGGCTTTCAAGCATTCCCATCCAAACATACATGCTGCTGCAGCTGAATTGCTTTTAGTTGAAGAGATTATTCATAATTATAGAATTACTTTTTAAGTCAAGGAACAAAACACAGCCAATCAAGAAGAGACATCATTTGGAAATCAATATTGCAGAAAATAAATGCTGTTGGTCCATGTTTTTTCCTTGTTCTATGGTGGTGTAGAAGGTTGGTGGACAATTCACTGACACACAAGAGACAGAACTTTATTTGTAACGCCGCTCAGGCGCACTGATTTATTTTAGTCCGCAGAGGGCACTGTTGTCCGTGGCCTGAATAGCGGCAACGGTAATCAGGTCCACAGGAATACCAACACAGGTAAACAGTTCAATGCAGGCACACTCACAGGTGTTTGAAATAATAATGAAAACAAAAGGTGAAATGAAAAGGGAAAATAAAACACAGTAATAAAACTACAAAATAAAGGTGCTGCTTACTCAGTGCCCCCACTGCCGCTGAGCCGGTCAGCTCGGGATCTCCGTCCTACGCTGTTATGCACTATACACTGGGGTGGCCAAGGTTCCCCTATCACTACACATGACCCCTTCTCAGCCAGCGTCTCTGTGTATTCCCAATCACGGCCACCTGAATGCATAACCTAGCGCAGTACTTATGGGCCGAGCAATCCCCCAAGGCCCGCCTCTCAGCTACTCAGAGAGAGGGAAAGTCAACCTTCCCCACCTCTCCGTGTCACTGCCATGACTGACAGGCGGATCTACGAGGCTGCTGCCCCCTTCCTGCAGTACCACGCATGCGCCAGATAGTCAGCACAGATCTCCCCCCCAGTTACAGGTGGTATTAATTTAAGAAATGTATCATTTTAAAACACTGGATTTTGTTCCAAGCCAATAATGTTGCATGTTTCAGCCATGTGAAGATTAGACAGGGACACCAATTATTATAAAACAGAAACCCAGCTGTAGCCTGGTAATGAGGGGTCTGGATAAAGAGACGGCTTTATGGGATATTCTTAGTATGTTTGCATCATTTTCTGGTCACAGTGTTTGAGTAGAAATAAAGGGAAGAAAAGAAGAACGTGGAGGGCAGTGGGTTTGAGGAGCTCAGTGGTTAGAGTGCTGGGTTGCAGTGTGGAAGGCAGTGGGTTTGAGGAGCTCAGTGGTTAGTGCTGGGCTGCAGTGTGGGATGCAGTGGGTTTGAGGAGCTCAGTTGTTATAGTGCTGGGCTGCAGTGTGGAAGGTAGTGTGTTGGAGCAGCTCAGTGGTTCATGAAAGTCCTGTATTTTGGAAATCAACTTTACAGTAATATGTGTCTGTCTGTCACAGGGCTTAGGGTGCTCCCAAGCTTGTAAGTAAAATGTATAATGTTTATTTCCCCTTCTATAATCCCACAAGCCTTGGTATATCTCATTTTTTAAGTGAGGAAAAAAATGCCTTTTTTTCTATTTCAGGGGCATTCGCTCAATAACTCTTTTGAATTAAATAAAATCTGATTTGTGGCCTTGGGTTTCCATGGCAGGGGCACTGACCCCCTCCTCCCTTGCGACCTTGGAAACGCGAGGCAGTGCCACTGTTGCCATGGAGATAAGGAGGCATTGATGGCATCTTTGACAGTGCTGCAGACCTGCTCAGATGGCGAGTTTGAGACCGCAGGGATCTTTGCCCCCAAAGCTATTAATTTGTTAAGAGATACATTTGAAGCATTGTGTATCTGGCAGGTTCCAGTTATTTCTTGTGACCTTTGGAAGTTGCTACCCAGTTTAACCTCCGATCGACGGTCATATACCTCATTAATACAGCTGAGCCACTTGCAGCCATGTTTGTGTTGACAAACATATCTTTGTATGACAGTGACAGAAAGGCACATGAATCGATTTGAAAGCAACCTGAGACACTGTGAAAACGTAGCTCTCATTTCCTGCAATCACCACTCATTAGAGACCAGAGGAACCAAACTGATCGAGGAGCAGAACAGGCAGCACAAACTCGATTTCTGCATCTCCACCCTGCTGCTCCAGTGTCTCTGGCTCTGACAAGGATAGCCATGTTTCTTGCTGTTGCAGTGCAGTGTCTATCCACGGTCAGTTTTAGTACAGTATACCACAAGGTGCTGCAGTGACCCTAACTGTCCCTATTTAGGGTTTGTAAGATTTGGCCTAGAGTTTATGATTACACGTTTTGAAGTTCTGGATGAAGTATAGGCTTCTGATTGGGGTGTGCAGATACTCAGATTTGAGCAAATCCCTTTAAGAGTTTAAACATTAATAACAATCTGGCAGTGTGATTTAATATAGAGCTCTGATATTGCATGTGTTATTACCGATCTTACCTTTCTTTATCATTTTGATTTTACTTGTCATCATTCAAATGTATCTTTACAGTGATTTTTGTGATTGTAGTCCTGGACTATTTTCTGGAGATTTAACCTGTGATTAAACTTGACACATATCCCAGTATGCACAGCGGTAGCTCTAAAGGTAGATCTAAGGAAAGGTTACATGACGAATCAGTTGTGTTTGCTAGTTTCATTGTAAGTTTCTGGCTTTGATACAGCATTATGGCAGTAAAAATGTCAGTGACTTGGATGAAAGGATAATGAAATCTCTCAGTGCGGAATTTAATTGCCATTTATTGGCACTCAGTTGTAAAGATGAAGGAAAGCAGCTTTTCCGATTGTGAGCATGAGCACATTTATTAATAGGCTTCTTTGGTTTCAGTTCACAGCTCCTCATTCTGCTTTTAGGCAATCTTTTTTTTTTTTAATTGCCCGATTTCATCTGTAATAGCTATAAAAAATATATAATTATTAACCTGACAGACCCCTTCAATAATGCAGCTATTACGCATATAGGATACTTCCTTAGATGTTCTTGATCATAATCAATTTTGTACAACAAGCATGTGTATTAAACTAAGTTTATAAAGGTTATAAAGTGGACCCCATTTTACACAGTTTTCCTCACTTGTATGCAATGGTTAAATGTCTTTTAAATACAAAATGTAACCCGGTTATTTTTAAGCTGAAAAGTGTATCAATAGAAGTGCGGTTGGCTTCTTAGCCTCATCTTCTTTGACTGTCATCCGGTTTAAGAAGTAGTTGCCGCATGAGAAGTGACATTTTTACAACTGATCGAGACCCTTACAAAATAAATAGAAACCACCAGAATGAAAATAGGGGAGCAATTTGAGAATAACACCAAATCAATGAACGAGGAACAGGAACCGGCAAATAGTACAGCTTTAAAAGCAGAAGCACACTCAACACAATCACAGCGTACAGTTCTCAAAGCAGAAGCACACGTGACAATCACTGTGTACAGCTCTGAAAGCAGAAGCACACTCAACACAATCACAGTGTACAGCTCTGAAAGCAGAAGCACACGTGACAATCACAGTGTACAGCTCTGAAAGCAGAAGCACACGTGACAATCACAGTGTACAGCTCTGAAAGCAGAAGCACCCTCAACACAATCACAGCGTACAGCTCTGAAAGCAGAAGCACACGTGACAATCACAGTGTACAGCTCTGAAAGCAGAAGCACACGTGACAATCACAGTGTACAGCTCTGAAAGCAGAAGCACACGTGACAATCACAGTGTACAGCTCTGAAAGCAGAAGCACACTCAACACAATCACAGCGTACAGCTCTGAAAGCAGAAGCACACGTGACAATCACAGTGTACAGCTCTGAAAGCAGAAGCACACGTGACAATCACAGTGTACAGCTCTGAAAGCAGAAGCACACGTGACAATCACAGTGTACAGCTCTGAAAGCAGAAGCACACTCAACACAATCACAGCGTACAGCTCTGAAAGCAGAAGCACACGTGACAATCACAGTGTACAGCTCTGAAAGCAGAAGCACACTCAACACAATCACAGCGTACAGCTCTGAAAGCAGAAGCACACGTGACAATCACAGTGTACAGCTCTGAAAGCAGAAGCACACGTGACAATCACAGTGTACAGCTCTGAAAGCAGAAGCACACGTGACAATCACAGTGTACAGCTCTGAAAGCAGAAGCACACTCAACACAATCACAGCGTACAGCTCTGAAAGCAGAAGCACACTCAACGCAATCACAGTGTACAGCTCTGAAAGCAGAAGCACACTCAACACAATCACAGTGTACAGCTCTGAAAGCAGAAGCACACTCAACACAATCACAGAGTACAGCTCTGAAAGCAGAAGCACACTCAACGCAATCACAGTGTACAGCTCTGAAAGCAGAAGCACACTCAACACAATCACAGTGTACAGCTCTGAAAGCAGAAGCACACTCAACACAATCACAGTGCACAGCTCTGAAAGCAGAAGCACACTCAACACAATCACAGTGTACAGCTCTGAAAGCAGAAGCACACTCAACACAATCACAGTGCACAGCTCTGAAAGCAGAAGCACACGCAACACAATCACTGCGAGGCAGAGCAGCTTAAGAAATACTGAAATTGAAGAAGGAATGTATAAAAAAGACCTAGGTTTATGTTGACTCAGAAATGTCTTCAACTAGACAATGTGGGGAAGCTATAAAAAAAAAAAGGCCAACAAGATGCTCGGATATATTGTGAAAAGTGTTGAATTTAAATCAAGGGAAGTAATGTTAAAACTTTACAATGCATTAGTAAGACCTCATCTAGAATATTGTGTTCAGTTCTGGTCACCTCGTTACAAAAAGGATATTGCTGCTCTAGAAAGAGTGCAAAGAAGAGCGACCAGAATTATCCCGGGTTTAAAAGGCATGTTGTATGCAGACAGGCTAAAAGAATTGAATCTATTCAGTCTTGAACAAAGACTATGCGGCGATCTGATTCAAGCATTCAAAATTCTAAAAGGTATTGACAGTGTCGACCCAGGGGACTTTTTCGACCTGAAAAAACAAGCAAGGACCAGGGGTCACAGAATTGTGAGGGTCTGGAACCAACTCCCCAGTAATGTTGTTGAAGCTGACACGCTGGGATCCTTCAAAAAGCTGCTTGATGAGATTGTGGGATCAATAAGCTACTAACAACCAAACGAGCAAGATGGGCCGAATGGCCTCCTCTCGTTTGTAAACTTTCTTATGTCTTATGTTCTCATGTCTTTATACACAAGTCGGACCTGGTGGACAAATCCATCACGTCATACAGGACATGCTGCCTTCTCAACCATCGCAGCTCATCTGAGCTTCAAGAGACGCCATTCCCACAACCCCGCCCCCGGGAAACAAAGAACCAATGAAATGAAAGTAGAAGCATTGCATAAATGTAATACGCCATGGCTCAGCTGAAAATAACAGATTATTTTTACTCGTGAAGGTGAAGAGGCCAAGGCTAATCCAAAGTAAATTGGATATTTTCAGTTGGGCCGTGGCATATCCTTTATATATAACACAACTCTCAGAAGCCCTAATTATATACCATGCTTTATCAGAACAAGAGCCAGAACTATTCTGTTACAGGGAATTCCCTTTCCTTTGCAAACCCTAAAAAACTGCAATAAAAAGGCAAACCATATGGGCCTTAAAACACTGAAAACACAAACAAGACTACACTTGGAACACAACAAGACCAAAACAAATTAAAGACTTTTATACAACCTTTATTTCTATCAAAAATGCTGCTTTCTCTGTGTCATTTCAGAATCTTTACAAAAATGACAGCACCACTGGCTAGATTTATAATGGTGAATGCTTGGATGAAAGACGTGCTTGTCCGGGCGTACATTTTTGGCATGCCAGAAGATTCATAATTTCCAAAAACAAAATCAAGGGCCCGAGAGAGTAAGACCCTTTAGAAAAAGGGCTCTTAGATGTGCACAGGCCCTGCTCTCTGCTCTGTGACCCAGGCTAAAGGTGAGCTGACACCCCCTGTCTCTCCATGTGTACGCCGATACAAAGACAAGCATTCACAGGGGTGCAGGACAAGAGCTATTCTGTGGTTAGAGTGCTTGACTGCAGTGACTTCCCAAATGATCTTCAGTGGCAATGAACACAGTCAATGGATCTGTGCTGAGGGGAAATGGTAGCACAGTCAAAGGCAGCTACAATGGGATGAGGCTGCCATTGGTAGGATGGGACCACACTATGCTAACTATAACCTTCCCAAATGATAATCAATGGCTCTACAATGGTGATGCAGGTATGTGGGGTGTTCTGTTACGGTGTGGCCATCCACTGAGAAATGAGAGAGACACAGAGGGTTTAGATGTCAAAACACTGCTCAGGCCTCCAGGTTTTGTTTACAATACCAGTGGTTGTAGTGGTTGGTGGCCTCCAATAGGGTACCAGCAATGATAGCCCTAGTGAAGAATGATATATACAAACATGTAGATCAAAATAAATACAAAAAGGCAAAACAAAACACTTTTCAAAACAAAGCCAGAAAACAAAAGGTGGCCAAGCTTGGGTTGTGCGCGACTCTGGCGATACAGGGAGATCCTACATAAACTCTTTGGTGGGATTAAAATCCCCTAAATGAACCCCTCTATTAGGCACCAGGATCCCGGGTTAACACACGGTGGTCCTCGGTCCTGCATCTGGTTCAGTCTCCCTGGATATCCACGCAGACAGGAACAAAGGACTGGCTTTTTCAGCTCCTTTTTAAAGGCATGTGGCCATGGTTAATTGATAACCAATTAGTCCATTAACACCTGGCCACTTGCTACACATTAAGGAGAGAAGTCTAACCTTCCAGCCCTGCCATATCTAGCACACACTTACTTTTGAAAATTAAACATTTTTATTTATAAATCATACAAATTGTATTTATCAACAGGAGCTGAACTCAGCCCTGCCAAAGTATAGGTAAGCTGCAAAATGACTGTGTAGATTGACCTTGGTAGACTATTATAAGGGTATGTCCTGTATAATCCTTGTATTATATTGAATAGATTTTGGAAATCCTCTTTCCAGTAATATAACGTGGGATGTACAGTATATCTTTGTAAGGGATTGGGATTTGACAGCACTGATTTAAAACTGTATCTAAAAGCAAATTGAAACCTTACACTTGGAAGTTTAAAGCACCCTAACTCTAACCCTGACCCTGTAGTTTCAACAGAGCTCTTAGAATAATGTCTAAACTCTAAGAGCCGCCAGTACCATAGAGTCGAACCAGTAACCGGTCCTCCTGCAGCACTCTGACCCTAGAGGATGTAAGAAATAACACGTTCTATTATTACCGGTCAAATGTGGTATTTCTTCTCTCCAGTGGGGACTAGGGAGTGTTACAGGGGGACAAGTGATGCACTAGCAGCAGAAGTGTTTAATATCCCGAGCGCTGTGTAGTGTAAATGAAGTGACAGGCCAGGGGATGAATAATGGTACAGAACAGACAAGAGTGAGAAAAAACATCCTGGCAAACTGTGTCCCTCTCTCATTCTCTCATATTCGTGTTCATTGGCAAGCAAAGCTGAGAACGAAAGACTTAGGTATGCACAATACAGAAAAAGGTGGTGTGTGGGGGGTTATGCATTCTGGGGGTCTCTTAGCAACAACAGTCCGCTAGGCAACCAAGAAGAAAGGGGCGGTGAAAGGGGTTATGGGAAATGAAAACTGCAGGCAAAAATGCAAACGTTGCCTGCCGCACAAAAGTGAAATTAGCATCGGAAAACAATGATTCAATCCAGTTTGTTCAACCGGCCTTAATATAAAAGAGATTCCTGGCTGTCAGGGTAGAGTTTTCATGAAAAAGAATTGAGTTTGCACTTCCAAGGCAACAAATCCTGTTGCTATTCTGAATGAGTGTGTTTCATTTAAACCTTTCCGCTGCCATGGTACGTACGCTCCCTGGTGTGACGCGGTAATAACTGCACCTTTACAACGAACACTTTATAACCAAACAACATTCAAATATAGATAACTTAAAAGTGTTGCTACGGTAACAAAAAAAAAGAAAAAAATAAAGCATTCCGGACGAGAAAACAGAAACAGTACAGTTATGGCATCACCTAGAATTTTAGGATTGAGATCATTTGAAAAAAAAACGATATGAACATAATTTAGATCTTTTATTTAACATCATGTAATAAAATAAACTACAAAATTATATCGCAAAAGTCTACTGGAAGCCATAATAGTAGTACAGTATTTCATGTTAAATTTCGAAATGTCACACTTTTCCATTTTTGTCCGTTTTTCATTAAGTATATGGAAAACTACAAAGCGGTATGTTAACATAACATTATTCGAAAGGTTTCATTTGACTTTATGAAGCAAAATTCTAACACAACAAAACATCTCAGAAGCAGTGGAGCTAATGCTTTGTAAATGAAATGACTGTCAGGAACACTTCATTAATTATCGATACTGATTAGGCACAACAATGACAAATAATATCTCAATAACTGATTTTTCATCCAACCCATCCTCATAGCTCACTGTAATCACATATAAAACGTATTCCTTCAAATTTAAGATGCAATTTTTAAACCATTTTTATCCTTCTCAAATATGACCCGTGTCTTACATTCGAGTACATTGATGCGTGTATTAAAATTGGCAACAAAAGACGTGACTACCCAAGTACACAAACAGCAATGTGACTGATTGCTGAGAAGAGACATCACTGCCCCAGTACACAAACAGCAACGTGACTGACTGCCGAGAAAAGACGAACAAAAACGTCACTGCCCCAGTACACAAACCAATTATTTTTAGGCTCAGCTCACCGCTTCCACCCACGCGCAGACACAGGAGCGGCGAGGATGAACACACGCTGTTCTCCGAAGTGTGTGCTGTCAGTTGACTGCTTCTTTTCACACGGCAGACCCACTATGCAGCCACCTCAGAGCTGCAGCGTTGGAAGACAACGCAGCTCTGGGCAGCTTACAGGCAAGCCCACAGGCGCCCGGCCAGACTACAGGGGTCACTGGTGTGCGGTGAGCCAAGGATACCCTGGCCGACCTAAGCCCTCCCTCCCCCCGGGTGACGCTCGGGCAAGTGTGTGGCGCCCCCTGTGAGCTCCCGTCCACGGTCGGCAGTGGAACAGCCTGGACTCAAACCAGCGATGTCCAAGCTGCACTCCACACGGAGCGCCTTTACCGGATGCGCCAATCGGGAGCCCCCCAGGCAGCTATTTTCAAAGAAGCGCCATTAGCTTCCTGAGGAATTTGAAGAGAAGCTTTTATAATTTCAGGGTTTCGATACTAGAAATGAGAAGCAGCTCATAAATTCGAGGGCATCTTAAATTCAAAGGAATACGGTATATACTGTAAAGTGCTTTGTGATAGTGGTCCACTATGAAAGTCGCTATATAACACTTCCTGTTTGCGTTTCTTTCAAGACATGGAGACCTACATCAAGCATGTAAGTGGACTAGAAACTCAGCCCAACCAAAACTGCAGCTTTGATTATTACTTGAGGAGTGTTGTAGTTTTAGCCACCAGTCGATGGAGATAACCCTTAATGAACTGAACTCAAGCCAGCTGAAATATTAGCAATCAATACTGGTTCTCCTTTCCCATTTCACCAGCGTAATGCTCTCAGCACAAATGGGGCTATGAGAGCCTGCCAAATAGATCAGGACTCTATTGCCTTACCATGCAGTACTGTCCTTTTAAAGCAACTTACTGAGCCACTTTACACAAGCCTGTCTGACAGAGTTTGAGAGATTAATAGACAAGTGTTGAAGAATTGCATGGGGAACGATTACCACCCAGTACCCTGAAAAATCGCATGGGGAACGATTACCACGGTTACCCTGAAGAAGCCCTAGCAGAACCACTGGCACCCTGCAGCATTGCCGGCAAGTCCAGCCTGACTTTGTTTCTATGCTATTCATGCCCAACCTTTATTGAGTCCATTGCGATTGTCATTGAAATGAGGGAAAAGGTTGAAGAGAATAGCGTTGTGTCTGAGACACGTGACTGCTGTGACGTCATCACTTTCAATTCACTTTGCAGCTGAAGGGAATTCCGAGGATTGTGAAACTAACTGAAAAACTGTACACTGATCCATTCCTCATTGGAGTTTGAATTAGCAATATTGAGTTAAAGGAAAGTTAAAACTGCACGGCTCTAATTGCAACAAGATTCCGTTGCTGTGATAATATATTAAAACAGTGGTGTAGCCAGCCTTTGTCCCGTACCTGATTAGACTCTTTGAATATGTTATTCTGTGCTCTCAGCCCTCTCAGTCTCCGTCACACACGATATCAGGATGGGACAGACAGGGCTTCAGAGACCTGCGGTCAGACTGTAGACAAAATGTGCTGAAGAAGAATTGCTTGTGGTGGTGATAATAACTCATATCCATACCTTAGCTATAGACTGGCATACATCTGATAAACATATACATATTTTTGAAATCCGATAACTGTAGCAATGAATTGCACAGTATGAAGTTGCATAGTGAGGAAACGCCTGCACTAGTGAAGCTAAATAAAGTGCCTCTTCCAACACAGCTGGTCAGGATTTTTAACATAGACATGGATTGTTGCTACATGTCTGTGAGTGCCTTCATGTTTTCATAACACACTTGTTAATATATAAGGAATGTCTTGTAATGTAAGTGTATTATGGTGGAATGTTATTGTAACCTCTTTCATCTTTGTCCTTGTGTGGGCTCGCCTTACTTAATAACAATAGATTTTCTGAAGAGCTCGGCCCTGCCTAAATAAATAACACCCAACACTAGAGCACTGCACTCTGCAGCAGAGTGAATTCCAATAGAATTAATCTATGAGACATGATAACACCCAACACTGGAGCACTGCACTCTGCAGCAGAGTGAATTCCAATAGAATTCATCTATGAGACATGATAACACCCAACACTAGAGCACTGCACTCTGCAGCAGAGTGAATTCCAATAGAATTCATCTATGAGACATGATAACACCCAACACTGGAGCACTGCACTCTGCAGCAGAGTGAATTCCAATAGAATTCATCTATGAGACATGATAACACCCAACACTAGAATTCCAATAGAATTCATCTATGAGACATGAACATTCCACTCTCAAACTGCAATTAAGGGTACAGACACAGCTTGTTTAATATATTCCACTTCTAATCCCTTGTACAGTGCTGTCAGGTCCTGCAGTGCAGCTGAACCAGCTTGTATTAACACTTATAAAATATGGTTTCAGGGGAGCCAGAGAGACAAGGGGGCAGAAAAGAGGGTTCCTGAGGATTATGGGGCACCACAGTCGTGATGTCACATTCATTCATTTATCTTAGTGATTGTTGCTACAGAACGTTTCACAAAACAAAATTGTGTTTACATAGAAATTGCTTTTTGTAATTAGTGTTCAAGTAAGAAGCTTCAAATTACACTTTATTTACAGTTTCCTTATAAATAGTTTGTTTTTGATCATTCTGTGTTGATTCTAAGGAACTTCTCTTCAGTTCCAGCTGCTGTAATGTAGTGTGTCTGGATATTAAAGGAGCCCTGTTTGTCTATGACAGGCAACTGCAACTGAAGAGCAGCTCCTGAGCTCAGGTGAAAGCAGCTCAACATTCAGTAGATTTAATCACAATAACACAGCATTGGAGGGAGTGTGATGAGAACCACTCAGACATCATTGCAAACATCCTAACAAGGTAATGGGACAGTAAAAAAAAAGAATGCAATTTGAAGCTTTAATATTTAAAGTAAGTGTAGACAGTTCATGGAAACCCTATACAGCATTGTATCCATGGACGCTATAGAGCAGACACACAGGTGATACAGCATTGTATCCATGGACGCTATAGAGCAGACACACAGGTGATACAGCATTGTATCCATGAATGCTATAGAGCAGACACACAGGTGATACAGCATTGTATCCATGAACGCTATAGAGCAGACACACAGGTGATACAGCATTGTATCCATGGACGCTATAGAGCAGACACACAGGTGATACAGCATTGTATCCATGGACGCTATAGAGCAGACACACAGGTGATACAGCATTGTGTTGAGCCCCAGCCTGGAGTCAGTTGGCCGGTAATGACCTAATCCCTCACACCATCCCTGCCTGTCTGAATTCTGCTACCTGTCTGCTTGCTGCTGTGTGCTGACAGCTTGACACGATGTTAAACACATCAGACAGGGAGTTTCCTCTCCTCACACACTTGACAGCTTCAGAACAAATGACACTTCAGAGGCTGTTATAGGAAGCTTGATAAAGACTGCTGAAAAAAACCTGTTTATTCCTGTTATTTCCGTCCCATCTGAAGCTAGGATTTTCGATCTGATTTTCCATTTACTAACCTGGTGGAATCCCAGCAATGACCAGCACTGGTGTACCAAGATAGTTACAAACAGAAAGAGAAAAGAAGCACACAGCTCTAACTATAGTAACAGTCTTTGTAGTATATCTTTGTAGTGTTTGTTGTTTAGCTAACTATAAAATCACCAATCTGCTCTCCAATCCAAGTTGCTACCCCCAAATTTTTTATTTTTGTCAAAAAAGGGCGACTTGGATAAAACATTTTAAAAATTCAAAATCTTAACTTTTAGAGCAATTCATCTTTTTCTGGTGATTAAATTAAAGGGTTAAAACACAAAATTGTGGTTACCGATCCTGGAAAAGGAAGCAGGACATGTTTAAATTAATTGATCTTGACACATGATGGGTTAATCAGGTGAAGCCTCTATGAAGCTGCTGTGAGAAGATTGCAGGTTGCAATGCCTTGCTGTTTTTTTTGAAGGGCTAATGTGTGTCCCGGGGGAGGGCTGTGAAGTGATGGGAGAGGCGAGCAGTGTCGGGAGTATTAGCCACACTGTCATTCGATTACATCTGCCTTCTCTGCTCTGATAAATAAAATTGTTCCCGATCCCATCTATCTCTATTTGTGGGATGCACGCTTGCCATTTGAGAGCTGAGATTCATGCATTTAGTTCCTGACTGATCTCCCCAGGGGGTGAATGGGGGAGGAGAAAGCCACAGGGCAGAGACAGTGCAATGGGATGGCACAGATTATTTAATACATAGTGACATTTTCCATCCAGTTTACTCTACTCCCTCGGGCCTGTTCTTTATTCGCTAAGGGCCTGTGGCCAGTTGCCCAGAGAAGGGAAAATGTATCCTTAAGTGTTATAGTGAAACACAATCATCTTTTTATTTCTGGGTATTACATGAAAGAGTTCAAACTAACTGAAAAGTGCAAAAAAATAAGCGATCGTGAACTTTGTAAAAGGAAGAGGAAGCTGGGACATGCAAACGAAATTGTTTTGATATGTCTGGTACGTCCATTAGACTGCTGTGTTCTTCATGTTAGAGTAAAATAAAGAGCCCAGGTGCCACCCTCTGTCACTCTGTGTTTATTCACCTGTCCCACTACTTAGTTGGAGGGGGGTGTATAAGAAGGGAGAGGCTGATTTTGTGTCAGTGGGAATTCAATACATTTTGGTCTGTGTTACACTTTTTATTTATTGCTGTCAATCTGTCAGTCTGTTAGACCTGCATCTTGCATCCCATTGTGAAACTGCCTTGCACCAGGGAGATGCTGCTTTTATAGATTACACAATTGTTGTCAGGGATGGCATTCGCATAACAAAACAACAAGGGTCTATTCATGAAACTGTTTACAAAATGTAATTTATTGCTACTTTGTTCATAGATATTTCATAGACTATGTTAAATGTATCAGTGTGATACACTGTAGTAAGACCTTTTTGAAAAAGATTCTCGAATGTAAATACTGGGGTCTCATTTAACCAGGTTTACTGTGGGGTTCAACTTGATTATTAACTGTGCATAATCCCACACACTAAAAGCACCCCTGCAAAAAAGTGTGTGCTACATACCCCAGGTGTTTCCAATTGGTTTTGTGTTTGAGAGGCCTTGGTTTAAGGATAAACTAGAGAGGAAATTAAAATATTTCAGAGTAATATCCTGCTGAGGCGGCACATCTAGCTGTCAGTGAATGCAGAGATGGGATTATCTGCAGATATAGAAGGGCTAGGGCTAGAAGGGCTAGCTCTACTGCAGCCCTCGCAGGGGCTAACCGAGCACACTTCAGTATAATACTGGCACACTTCAGTAAAATGCTGGTGTGTGACACAGGGAGAGTATCTCTGAGACAGAGCACACTTCAGTATAATACTAGCACATGAAATGCTGGTGTGTGACACAAGGAGAGTATCACTGAGACAGAGCACACTTCAGTATAATACTGGCACATGAAATGCTGGTGTGTGACACAGGGAGAATATCTATGAGACAGAGCACACTTCAGTAAAATGCTGCTGTGTGACACAGGGAGAGTATCTATGAGACAGAGCACACTTCAGTATAACACTAGCACACCAGTAAAATGCTGCTGTGTGACACAGGGAGAATATCTCTGAGAAATTAACTATATACACATTAAAGAAAAAAAAACACAGTACTAGATCCAGAAACACACACACACAAATACAGTAAACTGGAATCAATGGCTAACGGATGACCTTCTTTCAAGCATAGGTTTTAATTTTTATTGATAAAAGACCATATGAACTATAATTAGCTCGTTTACAACGGCGTCCAACAACAACACATTTTTAACATTGACGATGGGAAGTCTCTGATTTATAAGGCTACACACACACAGTGCAGTTGGCTCGACAACCATATATACAAACGGCACTGGCTGCGGTTGTGTTTTGTACACACACACCTTTCATTACTGAAGTGTGTGACTCCCTGTTTAAACAAACCACTGAACTCGGGCCATCGTTACATGCCGATCGTGAGGTTTTGTGTGAGAACATGGAGGCTGTGTTTTTGTACATAATCAATCGAGAGCTCGTCAAGCACAGCTATGCTGTTCTGCTCATTTTGCTTTTTCTGCACTGCTAAATACAGTGGCAACGATCTGCAGTAGATCTGCAGTACCATGACGGTAGATTGAAACATTTGGGCAATCTTCCGACCAGAAGGCTGATGGAAACAACTTGAGTGGTTTCAAAATGACTGGATTAAAAATGTATGCATGTCTAAGGAGTCGTATATGTGTCTGTCATTTATTGAGAGATTTCCTGGGGTGCCAAAACACACAGATAAGACGTTCGGTATCGGTGGAAAAACGAGCTGCGGTCGCACTGTGGCGTTTGAGCCGTATGGAGCGCCTTTTGTGCCAAAACTATCCAGCCATTAATTTATCAATTTGTTTGTCAATTCGTTTATCAATTCACGAATTGGTCAATTTGCCCAGCAATTTGGCCATAAATTCGTCAATTCATACAGTAATTCATGAACGTATTTGTTAATTCATCTAATAATTAATTCATTAATCTGTCAATTCATTAATACGAAACGCTGTACAGACCTGCAAATTTCCACACAGCACCAACTATATGTATGCACTATTTACCATTGTTATGAATTTAATATTCATCATATATATATACACTGTCGTGAAAAAGTATTTGCCCCCTGTCTGATTTTCTGCATTTTTGCACATTTTTCACGTTGTATTTGGTCAGATTTTTTTGTGGGTTGTAGTAGTATATAGAGGGAGTCTTGCCCCCCCTAGTTAACTCTACCCAATTAAAGGGATAATTAGAGTCAGCTGTTTGAGTACTTTGGTTAACAACCAGGCCTGATTTGCCCAATATACTGTATATCTGACTAACTTTAGCCCTTACTATCAGAGTGAAGTTGTCAGCACACAGGTTCTTGAGGCGCATGCCACGAACAAAAGAAATTCCTGAAGACCTCTGGAAAAAAGTTGTTGATGCCTATCAGTCTGGAAAGGGTTACAAAGCCATTTCTAAGGCTCTGGGGCTCCACCGAACCACAGTCAGAGCCATAATGTCCAAATAGAGAAAGTTTGGGACAGTAGTTAATCTTCCCAGGAGTGGCCGTCCTGCCAAAATCTCTCCAAGAGCAAGGCGTAAAATCGTCCAGGAAGTCACAAAGAACCCTAGAACAACTTCCAGGGATCTGCAGGCCTCTCTCGCCTCGGCTAATTTCAGTGTTAATGACTCCACCATCAGAAAGACACTGGGCAAAAATGGGATTCATGGCAGAGAACCAAGCTGAAACCATTGCTCACTAAGAAGAACATGAATGATTGTCTCAAGTTTGCCAAAAAGCACCTGGATGATCCTCAAGAGTTCTGGAACAATGTTCTATGGCCAGATGAGTCAAAAGTGGAACTTTTTGGCCGACATGGGCCCCGTTATGTCTGGTGAAAACCAAACACTGCATTCCACAGTAAGAAACTCATACCAACGGTCAAGTATGGTGGTGGTAGTGTCATGGTTTGGGGATGCTTTGCTGCATCAGGACCTGGACGCCTTGCCATCATTGAAGGAACCATGAATTCTGCTCTGTATCAGAGAATTCTACAGGAGAATGTCAGGCCATCCATCCGTGAGCTGAAGCTGAAGCGCAGCTGGGTCATGCAGCAAGACAATGATCTGAAACACACAAGCAAGTCTACATCAGAATGGTTGAAGAACAAGAAATTTAAAGTTTTGGAATGGCCTAGTCAAAGTCCAGACCTAAACCCAATTGAGATGTTGTAGCAGGACCTGAAATGAGCAGTTCATGCTTGAAAACCCACAAATGTCACTGAGTTGAAGCAGTTCTGCATGGAGGAGTGGGCCAAAATTCCTCCACGGCGCTGTGAGAGACTAATCAATAACTACAGGAAGTGTTTGGTTGCAGTTATTGCTGCTAAAGGTGGCGTAACCAGTTATTGAGACTAAGGGGGCGATTACTTTTTCACACGGGGGCATTGGGTGTTGCATAACTTTCTTTAATAAATAAATGAAATATGTATCACATTTTTGTGTTATTTGTTCACTCAGGGTCCCATTATATCTAATATTAGGTTTTGGTTGAAGATCTGATAACATTCAGTGTCAAAAATATGCAAAAAAGCAGAAAATCAGACAGGGGGCAAATACTTTTTCACAGCACTGTATGTGTGTGTGTGTTACAACCGCACAAGCACAAGTGTGTTACAACCGCACAAACACAAGCGCAGTTGGTGCTCAGTGGATTTCTGCACAACTACTGATGTCATTCTTTATCAGACATTTCCGTGTGATAAACATGGCTTTTATATTCAGTGGCTCTCAAAAGTATTCACCCCCCTTGGACTTTTCCACATTGTATTATTGTTACAACATGGAATCAAAATTGATTTAATTAGAAGTTTTTGGCACTGATCAACACAAAAAAAGTCCATAATGTCAAAGTGAAAAATAAAATCTGCAAATTGTTCTAAATTAATTACAAATACAAAACAGAAAATAATTGATTGCATAAGTATTCACCCCGTTGAGTCAATATTTGGTAGAGGCACCTTTTGCAGCAATTACAGCCATGAGTCAATTTGGATAAGTCTCTACCAGCTTTGCACATGTGGACACTGCAATTTTTGCCCATTCTTCTTTGCAAAATTGCTGAAGCTCCGTCAAGTTGGATGGGGACCTTTGGTGAATAGCAATTTTCAACTCTTTCCACATATTCTCAATTGGATTGAGGTGTGGGCTTTGACTGGGCCACTCCAGGACATTGACCTTTTTGTTTTTAAGTCCACTCCAGTGTGGCTTTGGCTGTATGTTTGGGGTCATTGTCCTGCTGGAAGATGAATCTTCTCCCAAGTCCCAGGTCTCTTGCAGACTTCAACAGATTTTCCTCCAGGATTTCTCTGTACATTGCTGCATCCATTTTGCCCTCTATCTTCACCAGCTTTCCAGGCCCTGACGCAGAGAAGCTTCCCCATAGCATGATGCTGCCAACACCATGCTTCACGATAGGGATGGTGTTCTCAGGATGATGTGCGGTGTTAGTCTTGCGCCAAACATTGCACTTAGCGTTGAGGCCAAAAAGCTCTATTTTGGTCTCATCAGACCATAGAATCTTCTTCCACTTGGTCTCAGAGTCTCCTACATGCCTTCTGGCAAACTCTAGCCGAGATTTGATGTGAGTTTTTTTTCAACAATGGCTTTCTTTTTGCCACTCTCCCATAAAGGCCAGTTTTGTGAAGCAACCAGGCTATTGTTGCCGTATGCACAGTGTCTCCAAGCTCAGCTGTGGAAGACTGTAACTCCTTTAGAGTTGCCATAGGCCTCTTGGTGGCCTCCCTGACTAGTGCCCTTCTCGCCTGGATACTCAGTTTTTGAGGACAGCCTGTTCTAGACAGATTCACAGTTGTGCCATATTCTCTCCATTTCTTAATAATGGACTTTACTGTGCTCCGGGGGATATTTATTGCCTTGTTCTTATATCTTACCCCTGATTGGTGCTTTTGAAGAACCTTATTCCGGATTTGCTTTGAATGTTCCTTCGTCTTCATGATGTAGTTTTTGTTAGGAAATGTACTAACCAACTGTGGGGCCTCCCAGAGACAGGTGTATTTTACCTGAAATCATGTGAAACACCTTAATTGCACACAGGTGGACTCCATTCAACTAATTATGTGACTTCTAAAGACAATTGGTTGCACCAGAGCTTATTTAGGTGTGTCATAGCAAAGGGGGTGAATACTTATGCAATCAATTATTTTCTGTTTTATAGCTGTAATTAATTTAGAACAATTTGTAGATTTTATTTTTCACTTTGACATTATGGACTTTTTTGTGTCGATCAGTGGCAAAAACTCCTAATTCAATCCATTTTGATTCCATGTTGTAACACAATAACATTTGGAAAACTCCAAGGGGAGTGAATACTTTTGAGAGCCACTGTATATATATTAGCCATGTTTATCAGACAGAAATGTCTAGTTGTGCAGAAATCCACTGAGGACCAACTGCGCTTGTGTTAGTGCGGTTGTAATACACACACACACAGTTTGTGCACATTAACTAACCAAACTCAATTAATAACCGACTCGATACTTGCTCTGAAAAGGATTTAGTGCGGATGTCGCTGCCCTTTGTAACTGAACTGTGTGTGTATACAAACCATATTAAGAGCAAAAGGTGAACTCACAACTGCATTTAGCCTGTGTGTGTACGTAGCCTTACGTGTTCCATACATGACTGCTGCATTTTACCACATTGTATTAGACATGTTGATGCAAAGCGTGCAAACTCAGGAATTCTAGCAAAATAGTAAAACAACATAGTTTTTTAAATCTGTGATTTAGGTGGGTTCATACGAGACAACATAAGTGACTTAACGTAACGTAGTAGCCCTTTATGTCAGTTTAAACAGGTTTTAATGGACAAAACATAAGGTTAATTTCACAAGGTCTCATGCACACATGCAACGCACACATGGCCCCAACGGCCACCTCCCCCCTCAGTCTTAAAGTCCCGGAAGAGGGGGAAGCAAGGTGTTTCTGGGGGTGGCCATGGTGGAATGTCCTCCACCCCCCACTTCTTTGTGGCTAACAGCTCCCTCTTCCAGGGCTTCAGCCACACTATCTCCTGCCGCGAAAGTGCAGCTGGGGGAGCTGGTCTCCTGACCCCCCTTCTTCATGGCCAGCAGTTCCCCTCCGTGGGGCTCCGGCCACCCAATTTCCGACAGCGAAACTGCTGCAGGGGAGCTGGTCTCCTGACCTCCCCCCCCTTCTTCGTGGCCGCCAGCTCCCCTCCGTGGGGCTCTGGCCACAGTGTTTCCCACCACGGAAATGCGGCTGGGGGAGCTGGTCTCCTGACCTCCCCCCCTTCTTTGTGGCCGCCAGCTCCCCTCCGTGGGGCTCTGGCCACAGTGTTTCCCACCACGGAAATGCGGCTGGGGGAGCTGGTCTCCTGACCTCCCCCCCTTTCTTCATGGCCGGCAGCTCCCCTTCATGGGGCTCCGGCCACAGTGTGCTGACCCCAGGCAGTAGGATCCTCGGCGACCCCAGGCGGCGGCAGCAGCAGCGGACCCTCGGGAGGCGGCGGCAGCAGCAGCGGACCATCGGGAGGCAGCGGCAGCAGCAGCGGACCCTCGGGAGGCGAACTCGGGAGGGAGCCCCTGGCCATGGGGCGGCAGTGGGAGCTCCACTTCTCCCTCGTACCCTGTACCCTGTGCGAAGCAAAAGGCAGCCCAGGCGATCGCGGGCAGCAGGCAGCCCCAGGCGTCGCGGCGCAGCAGGCAGCCCAAGCGTGCGGCGCAGCAGGCAGCCCCAGGCGATGCGGGCAGCAGCAGGCAGCCCCAGGCGATCCAGGCGTGGCATCTCTGGCGGAGCAGGCGTGGCATCCCTGAGCAGTGCGAGGCAGGCATCCCTGGGCGGTGCGAGGCTGGCATCCTTCGGCGGTGCGAGGCTGGCATCCTTCGGCGGTGCGAGGCTGGCATCCTTGGGCGGTGCGAGGCTGGCATCCCTGGGCGGTGGCAAACTGGCATCCCCGGGCGGTGGCAAACTGGCATCCCCGGGCGGTGGCAAACAGGAGGCGACGGCGGCAGCAGACCCTCGGGAGGCGACTGCAGGAGGGGAGCCAGGACCAGCGGTGGTGCTAGGGTTGGCCCTCTTCTCAGCCGCTGCGACCCAGCGGTTTTCCCCCTTGCCCTGCTCAGCAGCCTATGAAAGGGCGGCTGCAGACCGCCAGCCTCCTGTTCCAGTCCATCCTGTCGTGAAGGGAGAGGCAGCTCCTGCTCCTCTCCCTCAGGTGGTGGTGGTGGAGGCAGAGGCTGCTCCTGCTCCTCTCCCTCAGGTGGTGGTGGTGGAGGCAGAGGCAGCTCCTGCTGCTCTCCCTCAGGTGGTGGTGGTGGAGGCAGAGGCAGCTCCTGCTCCTCTCCCTCAGGTGGTGGCGGTGGGAGCGACAAGTCGTCCTCCCATGGAGGTGGAGGCGGAACCAGCAGGAACTCTCCCTCTGCTGGTGGCGGTGGGCACAGCAGGTCTACCTTCTCTGCTGTGGGTGGTGGGACCAGCAGACACTCTCCCTCTGCTGGTGGGAATGGACGCCGCAGGCACCCCTCTGACAGGAGAGGGCAGTTCAGTGGGGAATGTCCCTGCTCACCGCAGATGGGGCACCAGCAGTCCTGCATGACCGCCCGGATGATGGCATCCCAGCTGCTCTCCCGCTTTGTGGCCGCCGCTGGTAGCTCCCGCTTCTGGGGTCTCCCCCGGGGTACCTGGTCCTGGCTTGCTTGGGCAGCCCACTCCTCTCCCTGGTATTGGGTGGGGCAGATGGCCACAGTATGCCCAAGCTCCCCACAACCAGGGCACCACTCGTCTACCACGTAGCTAGGGCCGACATCCCCTGGTGGCAGTTGTTGCTGTTGCCGCCGCTTTTGCTGCTTCCTGCAGCTCTTCTTTCCCATCCTCCTTCCTCACTCCTTTTCTCCACACACAAGTAATAATAATAAAAAAACGAAAAAAAAAAACTGCAGTACCCTACTTCTGCCTGAGTCCAGGAGGCGCTGGTGATCCCACGCTGGACACCACGTGTGACAGGGTGTCTGAGTCGGTGACGTCAGGCAGAAGCAGGAAGGGAAACACACACCAGGCAAGTACTGCAGTTCAAAAGAAAGAATCGGCTGGCCGTCGTTTTTATTAACAAAAAGAAATAAAATATTCAAACAAAAACACTTGCTCACAGAGCAAAATAAAAATGTAAATAAAACAAATCACGAACACAAAATATACGAAATACAGGTCAGGCTGAGCTGTAGCCTTCACTGATCCTGTATCTTTTTCGTCTCGTTTTCTCCTCGCTCTCTCCAGTCATACACTCCTCTTAAACACCCACCGCGAGCTGGAGAGCTGCAGGCTTTTATATTCAGGTGACCATCTCCCGATTAGCAACAAAATTAATCACTTAATTCAATTCGGGAGATGGCCACCTTCTGCACGAGTTTATTAATTTACTGTGGATGGGGCTACCCATCCACGCTAAACAAAACAAACAAATCGGCTACGCCGTCCTAAATACATAAATAACAAAATATGCGGCGCTCGCCGTCATTTAAAACACATTACTAAACACAGAAATAATAATAGAATACACAGCGCCCCGCCATCATAAATAATAAATACAATAAAACACGATAATAATAATAATAATAATAATAATAATAATAATAATAATAATAATAATAATATACAAAATAACACGGGGGCGGAGGGGAAAACCCTGTTCTAAAAATAAATAAACAAAACAATGTACAGGGCTCGCTGCCGCCCTGCTACAGCCTCTTATGTTTCGTCCATAAAAACCTCTTTAAAGATTATCTATTAATGAAACATTTATAATGCAATCTTCATAAACACTAAAGTTAGAACTTTTTTTAAGTGATTCTATTAAATGTAATGTTAAACTGCAGTTACGGTGTGATTTTACTACAGTGTGGTGTTAAACTGCAGTTCCAAAGTGATTCTATTAAATGTAATCTTAAATCTATTAAATGGGATCAAAACACACACACACACGTACTGAGCTGAAACCACAGCTCCTCAGAACTCGTCTCGATGACTCCCGTCCGGCTTCCCTTCTTTCTCTCAGTCACTCCCTCAGACAAGTAGCCGTCTGTCCTGTCCCTCTCCTTCTCCCTTCCCTCAGCAAAGTCCCAGGAGGGATTCGCACCACAGCGGATAAAAGCCCTGAGTCGCGGCCGACTGCAGTATAGGATGCTGGGCTGGAATGCACAAAGCAACTTAAGAAAATTCTTATCTTAGTTACCATGGAAAATTCTTAAGAATTTCGTAGGTTCACAACTTGTCAAGTGCAATTCACGAGGATTCTTAATCATAACATTTTCTTAAATATAAGAAAAAACTTACAAGAACTCTTGTAAGAAAATTCATAGCTCGTTCTATCATTAGCAGCTGCGTATCATGGCTGCGTTTGTGGTTCAAGACATAATAAATGAAAATTTAAGGACTGAAAGACGTTTAATAGAGAGAATCCCCTAGAATACCTCTGAAGTCACGAATTACACCAAAGATATCGTTTTACTCGGGATGGCTTAATTTATTTAGAGATATTACTTCACAATGACCTTGCTCATCCTACAAATAGGGCAAATGCACTCTCCCCAATGCAACAGATACTCATCGCGCTTCGTTTTTATGCGTGTGGGAGTTTCCAAAATGTGAGCTTGATTTAGTCTAATGGGTTAAACGCTTTGAAGAAGTACCGTAGTTGTGTTAAATATTTGCGAGCCATGTTTTAAGTTTAAGAACATAAGTTTTACATATTGCTCCAGTATAAACGTGAAAATAACGCGTTTTACAGAAGAATGTGGAAGGAATATTATTCTATTAATTCTGTTATGTTGTAGGTAGTTGGAGACACACTTGAGGTGTCACAATGTGTGCGTGACAGATGCCATCCTCACAAGAAGATATAACTACATACGTATGCCTCAACAAATTGAAGCTACAGAAGTATGTAAAAATGTTCAGGAGTTTTGCAGAGCAATACTCTTATTCATGCCTTTTTACAGATATTTACGTGTGCTAAATATCTGCAATAATAATAATACAAAAGTTCTCCAAATACAATACATTAGTCAGTAAAGCTTTACATAAAGACATCTCAAAATATGTTTTAAAGTTTTAAAACATTTTTTCTATGCACCAAAATACGGCCCTTTTTGTCAACAACAGCGCCTTGGGCTTACTTAGTACAGTGGGCTATTTAAAAAACATATCGAGTGTTATTAGCTAGTTTAGCTTCCTTAGTAACGGGTTATGAAATTCCTTGGTAACGGCTTAAGAATTTGGTAGCTAAGAATTCTATTATCACCCTTCAAGAATAGAACTTAAGAAAAAAAATCTTACGTAAGAAAAAAATATCTATCATAAGAAAAACTTAAGAAATCTTTGTGGATTCCAGCCCTGGTTGGTCCTTTCTCTGTCACTGTCCTGATATTTGTCTGTTTGCCTGTGTGGCGGAGTGTCCCGCCCCTATATATTTAATTATTATTATGTATATTATTGTTTGCGGCGCGGATAACAGCGCCGTGTATTTCTTATTGTTTTTATATTTAAAACCCCGTAAGGATGCATGGCTGATCAGCTACTGATTATTTAACTAGCAGACAGTCACGCATCCTTACCAAACGCGTGCAGACTGTGGCCGAGGGGTAATAAGATAATTAACAGCTTGTTAACCCCTCGGCCAGAGTATAAGAACCTGCAGCTGTCCGTGCTGCGGGGTTGAGTGTACAGGGAGAGTACGGGGAGCGGAGAGAGCGAGGAGAGAGATAGATTAAAAACCAGCCCACTTATTTGTTTGATTATTTGTTTGGCCAACGTGCCTTTTTGTTTTATTTTGTTGTTTGTTTAAATCTTTTGTTTGTGTTTAATTATTTAATAAAATCAGCTGAACGCCGTAGCGTTCAGCTTCACCCGCCCATCCACTGTTTTGGTTTCTGTTACTTCCTGGTTCGTGACGTCACCACACCTCACCACTGCAAGCCATCCTGCCACAGCCTGTCACTTCCTTCTCCTCGTTGCATCATTCCTGCAGCTCTTTTATATTGGCCCGCCCGCTCTCGCTTCTCAGATCCGGTTGGAGGAGACGTCTTGGAAGCCTTTGCCCTCTACCCAATCGGCATCCTCTCCACCTGTCTGTCACAGAGGTGCTCCGATATTCTTAAAGGGGCCCGCCATCTCTCGAGGTTGTTACAATATTAATTAATATAATATAAATTAGGACGTACCTGGTACGTTTGGCAGCACTGAACAAGCGTTTTTGAGAAGTACCAGGTAAGTCCAATAGTAAGGGGTTCAGTGTTTCACTTAGAACTTTTACTAAGAAACGGGTATCCCAATCTCGTTAACTGCACAAGGTGGCGTCATGAAACTCGCCACACTTTCACAGCATTGCAAGTCAATGGAACATGCAAATCTGTGGGCAATTACGACAAACCCCGCCAAAGTTATTAAAGTGCAAAGTTAGGGTTTAAACATTGAGCACCCAACTCAACCTTACCACGCCACTGAAATATATACTGTATATAGCCTTCTAATTACGAAACTTTAACAGTTAATAGGCTTGCGTTCCTAAGATTATTTGTTACACATTGCAGCTCCCTGTCCGAGTAAAAAACTTGCAGCTTTTTTTTTAAGCGATCCATGTCAAAGAATCGTCCATGTACTCTGTACACTTCGAATGCTTCATCTGGAAATTCCCTATTCATTGTAGCAAAATTGTCAGAATTTAGTAGTTCAAGAAATCGCGTTTCCTCCATGCATGCAAACTGATTGCAAATCTGTAGTATTATAGCATGCAAAATGGAAAAATTCAGAGCGTTTTACGTCTTGCATCGATCAGGCGTTTTAAGAACATAAGAACATAAGAAAGTTTACAAACGAGCGGAGGCCATTCAGCCCATCGTGCTCGTTTGGTTGTTAGTAGCTTATTGATCCCAGAATCTCATCAAGCAGCTTCTTGAAGGATCCCAGGGTGTCATCTTCAACAACATTATTGGGGAGTTGGTTCCATACCCTCACAATTCTCTGTGTAAAAAAGTGCCTCCTATTTTCTGTTCTGAATGCCCCTTTATCTAATCTCCATTTGTGACCCCTGGTCTTTGTTTCTTTTTTCAGGTCAAAGAAGTCCCCTGGGTCGACATTGTCTATACCTTTTAGGATTTTGAATGTTTGAATCAGATCGCCGCATAGTCTTCTTTGTTCAAGAATGAATAGCATGTCTACATATGACATGCCTTTTAAACCCAGGATAATTCTGGTTGCTCTTCTTTGCAGAGCAGCAATATCCTTTTTGTAACTGAACACAATATTCTAGGTGAGGTCTTACTAATGCATTGTAAAGTTTTAACATTACTTCCCTTGATTTAAATTCAACACTCCTCACAATATATCCGAGCATCTTGTTGGCCTTTTTTATAGCTTCCCCACATTGTCTAGAGGAAGACATTTATGAGTCAACATAAAATCCTAGGTCTTTTTCATAGTTCCCTTCTTCAGTTTCAGTATCTCCCATATGATATTTATAATGCACATTTTTATTGCCTGCATACAACACTTTACACTTTTCTCTATTAAATGTAATTTGCCATGTGTCTGCCCAGTTCGGAATGCTGTCTAGATCATTTTGAATGACCTTTGCTGCTGCAACAGTGTTTGCCACTCCTCCTATTTTTGTGTCGTCTGCAAATTTAACGAGTTTGCTTATTATACCAGAATCTAAATCATTAATGTAGATAAGGAATAGCAGAGGACCTAATACTGATCCCTGTGGTACACCACTGGTTACCTCGCTCCATTTTGAGGTTTCTCCTCTAATCAGTACTTTCTGTTTTCTACATGTTAACCACTCCCTAATCCATGTGCATGCATTTCCTTGAATCCCTACTGCGTTCAGTTTGAGAATTAATCTTTTATGCGGGACTTTGTCAAAAGCTTTCTGGAAATCTAAATAAACCATGTTGTATGCTTTGCAATTATCCATTTTCAATGATGCATCCTCAAAAAAGTCAAGTAGGATAGTTAGACACGATCTCCCTTTCCTAAAACCATGCTGACTGTCTCCCAGGATATTGTTCCCATATAGGTAATTTTCCATTTTGGATCTTATTATAGTTTCCATAAGTTTACATATAATAGAAGTCAGGCTTATTGGTCTGTAGTTACCTGGTTCGGTTTTGTCTCCCTTTTTGTGGATCGGTATTACGTTTGCTATTTTCCAGTCTGTCGGTACAACCCCTGTGTCAAGAGACTGTTGCATGATCTTGGTTAGCGGTTTGTAAATAACTTCTTTCATTTCTTTGAGAACTATTGGGAGGATCTCATTCGTTGGGGGATTTGTTTATTTTAAGAGCTCCTAGTCTCTTTAACACTTCTGCCTCTGTTATGCTAAAGTTATTTAAAATTGGATAGGAACAGGTCGACATGTGGGGCATGTTGTCCATGTCCTCCTTTGTAAAACCTGTGAAAAGTAATCGTTTAATATATTTGCTATTTTTTTTCTTCATCTATGATTTTGCCATTTGTGTCTCTTAGACATTTAACCTCCTCTTTGAATGTTCTCTTGCTGTTATAATATTGGAAAAACATTTTGGAATTGGTTTTAGCCCCCTTAGCAATATTGATTTCTATCTCTCTCTTGGCCTTTCTAACTTCCTTTTTGACTTGTGTTTGCAGTTCCAAGTACTCTTTCTGTGTACTTTGTTTTTGGTCCCTTTTAAACGCTCTGTAAAGTGCCTTTATTCGCTGAATATTTTTTTTAATTGATCTGTTAAACCATTTTGGCCATTTTGTTTTAGATTTAGATTTGTCTACTTTTGGGATGTAATTGTTTTGCAGCCATCCTTTTTCTGTGGATGTTTTCTCTATTTTACTCCAATCTACTTCTGTTAGTCTCTGTTTCATACCTTCATAGTTTGCTTTTCTAAAATTGTAAACCTTAGCTTTAGTCATTACTTTTGGAGTTATAAAAAATACTTCAAATGGGCTTTTAAAATAGCCCTGTTTTTTCTTACAGTTTCATTGTGTTGTGGAATCCATTTTACCGTTTCACTGCACAGTCCAAGTTTTTTAAATGAGCATATCCGTATTTTATCCATGTATGCGTAGATGAAGAGATATTAAAATGTAAACACGGACAACAATGCGTGCGATTTGTAACAGCGCTGCCAGTAAGCCAGTCTACTCTGTCACAGAGTCCTGCATCGGGTCTGGTACCCACGGTGCCACGGATGCCCATAGCCGAGTCAGGTTCAGGTCTGAATGTGAACTTTTCGTGTTTTGCAGTTCGGTCTTGGTCAAAAAATTCTTTCCTTTCAGCGTACTTGTCTGTAGCCTTTTCCCAAATAACGTATTAGAAGGTAAATGTACTGATATTTTCTGCACAAGTAGGAGGCGATTAGGGTGGTCAGCTGACTAAGCAGTTTTATCGCTTGTTTGATACTTCGCAAGATCCTTTTATCACGACTGCTTTATATCATGTAGTGGATAATAGTTTGAGAGGTACACTACCGTTCAAAAGTTTGGGGTCACTTAGAAATTTCCTTGTTTTCGAAAGAAAAGCAAATTTTTTGTCCATTAAAATAACATCAAATTGATCAGAAATACAGTGTAGACATTGTTAATGTTGTAAATGACTATTGTAGCTGGAAACGGCTGATTTGTAATGGAATATCTACATAGGCGTACAGAGGCCCATTATCAGCAACCATCAGTCCTGTGTTCCAATGGCACGTTGTGTTTGCTAATCCAAGTTTATCATTTTAAAAGGCTAATTGATCATTAGAAAACCATTTTGCAATTATGTTAGCACAGCTGAAAACTGTTGTGCTGATTAAAGAAGCAATAAAACTGGCCTTCTTTAGACTAGTTGAGTATCTGGAGCATCAGCAATTGTGGGTTCGATTACAGGCTCAAAATGGCCAGAAACAAAGAACTTTCTTCTGAAACTCATCAGTCTATTCTTGTTCTGAGAAATGAAGGCTATTCCATGCAGAAATTGCCAAGAAACTGAAGATCTCTTACAACGCTGTGTACTACTCCCTTCACAGAACAGCAAAACTGGCTCTAACCAGAATAGAAAGAGGAGTGGGAGGCCCGGTGCACAAATGAGCAAGAGGACAAATACATTAGAGTGTAGTTTGAGAAACAGACGCCTCACAGGTCCTCAACTGGCAGCTTCATTAAATAGTACCCGCAAAACACCAGTCTCAACGTCAACAGTGAAGAGGCGACTCCGGGATGCTGGCCTTCTAGGCAGAGTTGCAAAGAAAAAGCCATATCTCAGACTGGCCAATAAAAAGAAAAGATTAAGATGGGCAAAAGAACACAGACACTGGACAGAGGAAGATTGGAAAAAAGTGTTATGGACAGACGAATCTAAGTTTGAGGTGTTCGGATCACAAAGAAAAACATTTGTGAGACGCAGACCAAATGAAAAGAT
Organism: Acipenser oxyrinchus oxyrinchus; assembly: GCA_030684275.1. Lineage (NCBI taxonomy): Eukaryota > Metazoa > Chordata > Actinopteri > Acipenseriformes > Acipenseridae > Acipenser > Acipenser oxyrinchus. Next base: position 18,481,988 of record CM060254.1, read on the forward strand.
GCTGGAGGAGTGCTTGACGCCATCTGTCAAGCATGGTGGAGGCAATGTGATTGTCTGGGGGTGCTTTGGTGGTGGTAAAGTGGGAGATTTGTACAGGGTAAAAGGGAGCTTGAAGAAGGAAGGCTATCACTCCATTTTGCAACGCCATGCCATACCCTGTGAACGGCGCTTGATTGGAGCCAATTTCCTCCTACAACAGGACAATGACCCAAAGCACAGCTCCAAACTATGCAAGAACTATTTAGGGAAGAAGCAGTCAGCTGGTATTCTGTCTATAATGGAGTGGCCAGCACAGTCACCGGATCTCAACCCTATTGAGCTGTTGTGGGAGCAGCTTGACCGTATGGTACGTAAGAAGTGCCCATCAAGACAATCCAACTTGTGGGAGGTGCTTCAGGAAACATGGGGTGAAATCTTTTCAGATTACCTCAACAAATTGACAACTAGAATGCCAAAGGTCTGCAAGGCTGTAATTGCTGCAAATGGAGGATTCTTTGACGAAAGCAAAGTTTGAAGGACACAATTATTATTTCAATTAAAAATCATTATTTCTAACCTTGTCAATGACTATATTTCCTATTCATTTTGCTATATTTCCTATTCAAACTCATTTCATGTATGTTTTCATGGAAAACAAGGAAATTTCTAAGTGACCCCAAACTTTTGAACGGTAGTGTAAATCAGAAGTGTGGAATTATTTTGGAATCATAGCAAATGAAAATAATGAGCATGTGACTGGATTCGTTTATTTTTATTTAGCAGACTTTATCCAAGGCGACTTACAGAGACTAGGGTGTGTGAACTATGCATCAGCTGCAGAGTCACTTATAATTACATCTCACCTGAAAGACGGAGCACAAGGAGGTTAAGTGATTTGCTCATGGTCACACAATGAGTCAGTGGCTGAGGTGGGATTTGAACCAGGGACCTCCTGGTTACAAGCCCTTTTCTTTAACCACTGGACCACACAGCCTCCACACAGTTTTTGTGAACGACATCATCTCTGCGAAAGCATGGATGTAGCTCCCTTTCAACTCGTGGCACAAAAGGAATAGAGAGGTATTTTATAGTAAAATACGTAGAGATATGTTACAATGTTAAAATATATCCACACCACTATAGAAAGCTACCACGCTGTATAGCCTATCTGTGGAGAATGGTAGAGATATCTGTGTGTGAATGTGAGAGCTTGAGAGAGTCAGTCAGCGCAGGCAGAAGGTAAAGGACAAACACTAGCGGGTTCTGGCCGGGTTGCAGGTCTTATTAAAGTGGGTCGCTGAAAAAAAAAAAGAATGCGATTCATCCAATAAAAACCTGTTATTAGGGTCAGGTGACTGTTGGCAACTTGCATTGGAGTAGACTGGTGAAAACCAACAGAGCTGTGCCTCCACTTAACTGCATTGTGTGAATTTAAGGTGTTGGTATAATCATCATCATCATCCTACTACTATATTATTATTATTATTATTATTATTATTATTATTATTATTATTATTATTAAGTATACTATTGATGATGATGATAAAGATTATGATTTTTTGGGGGAGGCACTGCCTCCCTTGCCTCCTCTAAGGAGCCTCTACTGCTGCACACCTGCACCGTATCACCGCTCATTAGAAAAACATGACATTTACCACTTGGCTTCCAAGATAACAGATTACAAGGGAGCTTGGAGAATACTTCTGTATTTCACAAACATAAACTATAGCGGTTACGCACATTGGGCCAGTCTATGCTCTTTCGGTTCCTAGTAGCTTGTTGATCTGAATTCTTTGTCAAGTCGGGTCTGGAAAGAATCCCAGTGGTCAACATCATGACTCAGTAACCCATAAAGAAGTGTCTCCTTCCACCTGTCCCCTCTACTTCACTTCCAGCTGTGTCCTCTGGTTTCTTTGCTACAGTATTGGATAGGGTTCACTTTCTCAAATAACTTAAAGCTAGTTCCCCTTGAGCAGAGTATTCTAGGTGCGGTCTCACCAGTGCACAGGCCGGGGAGCACCATGTTTTCTGTGAGGGGGCACATATACATACCATGTATAATATATGAACTGAACTGTCACATTGTACCGGTATTTAAATACAAGAGTGACACAAATAATAATAATACCCAAGTGCTTTACAATGCTACTCTCTATATGCACCTATTAACAAATAACAGCTAACTACTGACCATATAACAACTGAATAAGCAAATCAACAAATCAAAGGAAAATCTATAATGGCAAAGCATATCGATTAAATGTAAAACACATCTTACCAATGTCATGAAGAAGCCCTCAGTAAAGCTGCAATCTTCGCTTCCCTTTTGCATTGAACTTTTTCATTTCTACTTCTTTCCACTCGCCACGGAGCTTGAGGGTCAAATCTTTCTCAAAGGTCAACGGAATGAGTTTGTGAAGCATGCTCCTTTTGTGTGTTGTCAGTACGTTGGAAAGGGTAGAAAATGAGTTTTCGCACATAGCAGTAGAAGCCCCAAAAGTCAAAGCAAGTCGTAGCACTGTCTTAGCACTTGACATTACTTCAAGGGCACTGTGAAACGTTTTCAGCACAGACTGGGTTGTCCACTTTTCATTTTCCTTTGATTTAATCTGCTTCTGTAGAAACTGACGTGCAACTAGCAATTCAGATTCAACAATGTCTATCTTGATTAAATTAACTAAGGGTTGCTAATTAACAAGTTCCAGAAACGTTGGGCTATTGGGGTCGGCAGCCTGTAGCGCTGCAATTAGTTTAATATTACGTTCATTAAAATGAGCCGACAGTTCAACTAGTACGGCATCCAGCACACCATAAAGCAGCCTCTTGAGCTCACGTTCATTATCAGCTTCACCCCCTGGCTGACCAACAGATCCCTCAACCACAAAGTCTTCAAGGTGCTTGCTCAATGTAAAACTCTCTGTTTCTTGCATGGCACAGTTGTTTCACCACTGTCATTTCATACCTAAATCATCCAGGGCGGTTGCTGCTACCGGGGCCTGCAAGTTGTTTGAGCTGGCTGAAGGATTTTCATCAGGACTGTTAACTTCCTCGCTGCTTGTCTCCGATACAGATTTATGACCAGCGTCAGTTTTTATTCATCCACTTTCTAATATCCATAACTCTAGATGATAGAGGTTAAATTTACACTCACTAAATATTTACTTCATTTTCTGTGAAATGTTCACTTTGCACCACATAAGACCCGCCCCCTGCTCTACTTTTTCAGTGTGCATGTTGTACGCCTATTACATAAATACATAGGGATCCGGAAGGGGGTAACTCAGGGGCAGACACCGTGGGCTTTGTTTGTAGATAATTTACAATAAATACAAACTTGACTAAAAAACACTAAATGTTCTATAAATGATAGTATATGAATTGTTTATCAAGGCTGAGAAGACTCAAACTGGGTGGGCACCAGCTTGACTTTGGGCGGGCATTGCCCCCCGGTGCCCCCCTGTGGTGCCGGCCCTGCTAGTACATTATACAGCCCCATCATAGCCTTTGATCTGTACTCTACATGTTTTACTATATAACCTAGCATTCTGTTTACCTTTTTGATTGGTTTTCCACATAGTCTAATTGGTGGCAGCAATGGATCTATTACAACACCAAGATATAAGTGTAGCGCTGTTGTAACTCATTTATAATACTATACCTCATTGCTATCCTTAAACTCAATGTGACCTGCACAGCCCTGTTACCCGTCTCAATACACCCTCTCATTTATAATACAATACCTCACAGCTATCAGTGTGACCTGCACAGCCCTGTTACCCGTCTCAATACACCCTCTCGTTTATAATACAATACCTCACAGCTATCAGTGTGACCTGCACAGCCCTGTTACCCGTCTCAATACACACTCACTGTAGCTCTTCCTCTGCGCTGGGTTGTTATCTGATCATTATAAGTACACAAATGAAAACAGAGATGAATATTTAGACACAAGGATTGCTATTTCAGTCCCCTATGCTGGTTGCATAATTGAGCTCCAATCATGCCGACTCTTCAGTGAGGCACAATTTCTTGCAGAAGCGACTTTGATTGAAAAGTGAAGTCTGAGGACTGAATTTAAAATACATGTAATGAAGTATTCACATTGAGGCGTACACTAGCCACAAGAAATTAAGCATTCACATTGAGGCGTCGGGAAGTTACTAAATATGCCCTTGGATAACTATTAAAATAGTTTCAGTATCCCAAAAAAATACAATGGGCAGTTAAAATGCTGGTACACAGTCGCTTGGGGTGTGTCCACACATTCTGTGACTTACACAAGGCTTGTACACAGTCGCTTGGGTATGTCCACACTGACTTACACAAGGCTGGTACACAGTCGCTTGGGGTGTGTCCACACTGACTTACACAAGGCTGGTACACAGTTGCCTGGGTATGTCCACACTGTTACTTACACAAGGCTGGTACACAGTCACTTGGGTATGTTCACACATTCTGTGGCTTACACAAGGCTGGTACACAGTCGCCTGGGTATGTCCACACTGTGACTTACACAAGGCTGGTACACAGTCGCTTGGGTATGTCCACACTGTGACTTACACAAGGCTGGTACACAGTCGCTTGGGTATGTCCACACTGTGACTTACACAAGGCTGGTACACAGTCGCTTGGGTATGTTCACACATTCTGTGGCTTACACAAGGCTGGTACATGGGTGGTACTGGTCTCAGCCATGGGGTGGAACACAATGACGGTTATTGATGAAATGGAAAGTGGCCATTTTGAAAATCTGTATGCAGTGTTGAGTTCTCTTGCAGCATTGAGTTCTCTTTCCTGTAGTCCTCTATATAGCTCTGCAGTGTTCAGCTCTCTTTCATATAGACCTCTACACAGCTCTGTAGTGTTGAGTTTTCTTTCCTATAGACCTTTATACAGCTCTGCAATGTTTAGTGTTCTCTTTCCTATAGTCCTCTATACAGCGCTGCAGTGTTGAGTGTTCTCTTTCCTATAGACCTCTATACAGCTCTGCAGTGTTGAGAGTTCTCTTTCCTATAGACCTCTATACAGCTCTGCAGTGTTGAGTGGAGTTCTCTTTCCTATAGACCTCTATTATTATTATTATTATTATTATTATTATTATTATTATTATTATTATTATTATTATTATTTATTTCTTAGCAGACGCCCTTATCCAGGGCGACTTACAATTGTTACAAGATATCACATTATACAGCTCTGCAGTGTTGAGTGGAGTTGTCTTTCCTATAGACCTCTATACAGCTGTGCAATGTTGAGTGGAGTTCTCTTTCCTGTAGACCTCTATACAGCTGTGCAGTGTTGAGTGGAGTTCTCTTTCCTATAGAACTCTATACAGCTGTGCAGTGTTGAGTAGAGTTCTCTTTCACAGCATTTACTTAGTACGTATCTGTACAGACCACTATACAGCTCTGCAGTGTGCTACAAATACGACTATAACAATTTAATCTGTGATTTCCTTTTTTTAAACCACCCATGTCAAGCAGCACATTTTAAGATAGTGTAATGGATCTTCTCCTAGAGACTGCTGAGTTAATAATACTTGCATCAGCTTAAGACACATACTTGCCTTTCAACTACAGAGCTGGCTCTTTAGCTGAATGGTAAAGCGTTCATTATTAAACCATGTTGTTTGTGGTTCGCATCCAGCCTTGCCTTTCCATTCAAGTCAATGGGCTGAGATAACAATTCATTACAGTAGGTACTTACTTTACTGTAAAATAAAGGATTGTGGATCCTAAGATTTAACAGAGCAGTCAGAATCGTTCTATCTCACGAAGAAAAAATACTACAGCATGTTACAGCAACTGAAGCTATACGAATAAGGTGCTACACCTTTGCCCTGCTTCAATGTATAAAGCTAATTTCAATATTTAAATAAAGTACCCTTTTTAAATGAATTTATGTTAATAAGCCAATTGTGAAAATTGCCTCATGTATTTTTTGGGGGTAAATATGAATTCTATTGATTGTATTGATTTAATTAGGTATCTGCTAGTTGCTTGTACAATATATCACTGGGATACATGTATTTTGGTAAATGTAGTGCTGGCAGAATGTGAAGAACAGTGGCACTGGCTATAGTGGGATCTAATGAGAACATAGTCCTGCCATAACTTCCCAGATTGTATTACACTCGTTTGGCTATGCACTGTAACCTCACATTCTGTTTTTATTTATTATTTGTTTATTTAGCAGACACCTTTATCCAAGGCAACTTACAGAGACTAGGGTGTGTGAACTATGCATCAGCTGCATAGTCACTTACAATTACGTCTCACCCGAAAGACGGAGCACAAGGAGGTTAAGTGACTTGCTCAAGGTCACACAATGAGTCAGTCCCTCTTTAATGGTCTCTCTGCATTTTTGAGACACTGTTGTTGAGATACTGTTTAAGAACAAACTAAAAAATGAACACAGCTATAAACCTGACCGAAGAAAAGCACAATATGTAGCACCTGCCAAAATGTAAATGCAGCTGTCTGAACGTGGAGATGCAGGGAGTCTATTATAACCCTGGCTGCTGCTTCAGATAGATGCACAGGTTTGCAGGACTGCCTGAATCAATGCATTCACATTGGTGCTGTTCAGAACATATTATCCAGTATTAAACAAAGTGGACCTGTGTTAAAGGAGTGCTAACCAAGGGTTTAAAATCCATTTCCTGGGGGGCTCCCGAGTGGTGCATCCGGTGAAGGCGCTCCACATGGAGTGCAGGATGCGCCCTGTAGCCTGGAGATCGCTGGTTCAAATCAGGCTATTCCACTGCTGACCGTGGATGGGAGCTCCCAGGGGGCGGTGCTTGACCAGTTGTGAGAGGGCTTAGGTCGTCCACGGTGTCCTCGGCTCACCGCACACCAGCGACCCCTGTAGACTGGCCGGGCGCCTGCGGGCTTGCCTGTAAGCTGCTCAGAGCTGCGTTGTCCTCCAATGCTGTAGCTCTGGGTTGGCTGCATGGCGGACCTGCAGAGTGAAAAGAAGCGGTTGGCACACGCATATATTTAGAGAACCTCTTGTCCTGTACTGATTATATCTGCTAAGGATCTTCTTTGGCATGTTATATCATTTGTCAGAATTCTGTTGTACATAAAGGCTGTTTGTCGATCCGCCAGATATTTTCGGTCATGGTGATCTATATTTGAATGTGATAGATGGCTCAGATTTGTTATTTACAATCATGGCAATGGGGTGTGAAAGTCACTGATCCCTTTTAATGGAGTGCTAACCAGTGCTTTAAAATCCATTCCTCTAAGCACTAGCAACGTCATCACTGCTCTGCTTCCAGTTGTGCAAAGGATTGTTTGTTCTTTTGTTGTGTTTCAAGGCTGGTGACACCATCATGGTGACCTCCAGTGTTTATCTTCATGAATTCAGCAGGGAGGGTGAGAGACAGGGCAGGGCAATGAATTAAAGTCCTGTGAGCGCCTAGCACCAATATTTAATTGAAACAGGATTACTGTATTCTCTTAAAGGATTGCTGTACTGGAGGGGGAGAGAATGTGATTTCAAATGTAATAGGCCAGCTATTGATTTGTGCATTAGTTTCAATTGCATTTCTGCTGCCATCCACTCAAACAGGCCTGGTATTCTTCACTTTATTGACAGAGCGCCGAGCTGCAGAACTGAATTCCCTCTCTGTTTAGCAATATGACATGCTGATCTACTTGGGATATATTCCAGCCCTGCACGCATATTAAAGGACCTGCTCCTGTCATCGCTTCCGACCCGCACTGCATTGACTGGAACTGAAAAACACAAGGGAAACACTGTAAATATAGTGACCAGCCTGTTATAGCACTGTAAATACAGGGACCAGCCTGTAGAGTCTCAGCCTGTTTTAGTGTGGGTGCTGTAGTGTCTCAGCCTGTTTTAGTGTGGGTGCTGTAGTGTCTCATCCTGTTTTCGTGTGGGTGCTGTAGTGTCTCATCCTGTTTTAGTGTGGGTGCAGTAGTGTCTCATCCTGTTTTAGTGTGGGTGCTGTAGTGTCTCATCCTGTTTTAGTGTGGGTGCTGTAGTGTCTCATCCTGTTTTAGTGTGGGTGCTGTAGTGTCTCATCCTGTTTTCGTGTGGGTGCTGTAGTGTCTCAGCCTGTTTTAGTGTGGGTGTTGTAGTGTCTCAGCCTGTTTTAGTGTGGGTGCTGTAGTGTCTCAGCCTGTTTTAGTGTGGGTGTGTAGTGTCTCAGCCTGTTTTAGTGTGGGTGCTGTAGTGTCTCAGCCTGTTTTAGTGTGGGTATGTAGTGTCACATCGTGTTTTAGTGTGGGTGCTGTAGTGTCTCAGCCTGTTTTAGTGTGGGTGCTGTAGTGTCTCAGTCTGTTTTAGTGTGGGTGTGTAGTGTCTCATCCTTTTTTAGTGTGGGTGCTGTAGTGTCTCATCCTGTTTTAGTGTGGGTGTGTAGTGTCTCATCCTGTTTTAGTGTGGGTGCTGTAGTGTCTCATCCTGTTTTAGTGTGGGTATGTAGTGTCTCAGCCTGTTTTAGTGTGGGTGTGTAGTGTCTAATCCTGTTTTAGTGTGGGTGCTGTAGTGTCTCATCCTGTTTTAGTGTGGGTGTGTAGTGTCTCATCCTGTTTTAGTGTGGGTGCTGTAGTGTCTCAGCCTGTTTTAGTGTGGGTGTGTAGTTTCTCAGCCTGTTTTAGTGTGGGTGTGTAGTGTCTCATCCTGTTTTAGTGTGGGTGTATAGTGTCTCATCCTGTTTTAGTGTGGGTGTGTAGTGTCTCAGCCTGTTTTAGTGTGGGTGTGTAGTGTCTAATCCTGTTTTAGTGTGGGTGTGTAGTGTCTCATCCTGTTTTAGTGTGGGTGTGTAGTGTCTCAGCCTGTTTTAGTGTGGGTGTGTTGTGTCTAATCCTGTTTTAGTGTGGGTGTGTTGTGTCTAATCCTGTTTTAGTGTGGGTGTGTAGTGTCTCATCCTGTTTTAGTGTGGGTGTGTTGTGTCTCAGCCTGTTTTAGTGTGGGTGTGTAGTGTCTCAGCCTGTTTTTAGTGTCGACGAAGGCTGATGAAGCGATCATTACTGATAGAGCAGATAATGGGAATCACAAGGGATACATCTCCTACCAATGGCAGCATTCAAGGTGGCTCCTGTGAGGTCACGTCCTCCTGAAAAAAATAAAACTAAATGACATTCGGGGCAGGGGGACTCGTCCAGTCGCTGATGTGTTGCAGTGGGATGTGCGCAGAGAGGAATAGCTGAGACAAGCCCTTTGTTATGAGTGCGCTACATTTAAGTCCTGCCAGAATTGCATTACCTCAAAGGATAGGATCACTCTTCTTTAATGTATATTGCAGGGCCGTTTGACAAATGTAGATTGAGACATCTTGTGACTGGCCCAGGCTATAATGTGTCTGTTCAGTGGATCAGTGAGTCTTCTGGCCCACGTGGTGCTGGGTGTGTCAGTGCTGTGTCACACATCTCTACCCTGGACCATCTCCACGTGGTGCTGGGTGTGTCAGTGCTGTGTCACACATCTCTACCCTGGACCATCTCCACGTGGTGCTGGGTGTCTCAGTGCTGTGTCACACATCTCTACCCTGGACCATCTCCACGTGGTGCTGGGTGTGTCAGTGCTGTGTCACATATCTCTACCCTGGACCATCTCCACATGGTGCTGGGTGTGTCAGTGCTGTGTCACACATCTCTACCGTGGACCATCTCCACGTGGTGCTGGGTGTGTCAGTGCTGTCACACATCTCTACCCTGGACCATCTCCACGTGGTGCTGGGTGTCTCAGTGCTGTGTCACACATCTCTACCCTGGACCATCTCCACGTGGTGCTGGGTGTGTCAGTGCTGTGTCACATATCTCTACCCTGGACCATCTCCACATGGTGCTGGGTGTGTCAGTGCTGTGTCACACATCTCTACCGTGGACCATCTCCACGTGGTGCTGGGTGTGTCAGTGCTGTGTCACACATCTCTACCCTGGACCATCTCCACGTGGTGCTGGGTGTGTCAGTGCTGTCACACATCTCTACCCTGGACTCCATCAGTAATTCCGCTGTCTGATTACACTCTACCACTTAATTAAATGCTTAATTGTCCCCTGCAGGAGATGCAGTACTTGGCCACAGGGATATACTGTAGCAGAGGGGGTCATCCATACATAGATATGTATGTTAGTCACATCAGGAAAAAAACATTATCCAATTGTAATGAAACTTGGTATGAACAGTATTTAATAAAAAACATTATCCAATTGTAATGAAACTTGGTATGAACATTATTTAGTACCTATTGATTGTGGGGATCTATAGAGGTGTCTCTCATGGTCTGTACATACATCAGTATGTTACGATAATTACTCAGTCCCTTCTCAGAGTTTAATGTGGTATCCCATGGTAAAAGCACAGCAAAGTGTGATGAAGCACAGAAGAGAAGATGAACCATCCTCCAAAGAGTAGCAAAGCACACAATCATTATCTGGGGGTACTTAGAGTCTTTCTGTCCTTCTATCCCTATGTCCATTCGTCTGGATAACACACTTATGTATGTGCATATATCTAGGGAAGCGCTCATCCAATAGTGATACAATCTAAGGACATTATCTAGCATAGAAGGTATCAGGATCTAGGAGATAAGTGGAAGCGTCTGTTTGTTTGCCTGTATCAAACTTACACCCATGTGCATATGCTGGATCGAGGTTGTGTACCTTGACGATGATATAATATGTATCTCGATACATGGGCTGTGATACGATACGTATCACGATACAACTAATAAAGCACAAAAAGTATAATCCAGTAATGTTAACTGCAAAAACTTGCGATCCTGAATAATTCTAATGTTAATGAATCATTTATTATTCAATCTCATTAACTGTGTTCCTGAAACAAGTGTAACAATTTTTACAACTCAGAGCACGGACAGAGCCAACATACTACCATTCTTCAATAAAGAAATAGCTATATACCAAACAATATATTCATATTGATAATAAGGCATCAAAACAAATAAGAGGCATTACCTTTTTTAAACCAAAAGTGAGTTTTTTTTCTGTGTATACATGAAATGCTTACAGCCCTGAAATTTCCAACATACGTTTATAATAAGTAACTGTGGTCTGCTTGCAAATGGCAAGAACACCTACAGGTCTAGAGGGCCTAGCAGGTTTTATAGGTCTGTAAATCAGTGCAGTCTTCTCAAGTAAATCAGTGCAGTCTTCTCAAGTGCACTGAAAGATTAGTTGTAATTATTTCCAGTGTACTTCACTTCTATTCAGCATGTCTTGCAAATCACGTTTGACTTATCAAGCTTGTTTCCATTTCCATTTAGAAAAAACAAACAAAAACATATGCTTCCACATTTTGGATTTAAGCTTAGTTGGAGCATTTTGTATAGGGATAGGTTTAGGTTTGGTTTATTCTCTTGTTCTTTTGCGTCCGCCCCCGGATGTAAAGTAAATAAATGATGACGCGCAGTCCCGCGCCGCTTTATTTTTCAGTAAACGATGTTGCATTAGCACTGTGTTTACTTAATGAGTTGCAGTGCATTTGTATTGGTATGAATGATTCCTTATTGACTGAACTGAAGCTAGGGAGTCTGGATCGATATATCGTCCATACCGGTGAATCGTTACACCACTAATAGAGGTCATGCTGATCTAATGTATCATTACTGATAATAATTAGAACTGGAATGTATCATTACTGATAATAATTAGAACTGGAATGTGTCATTATTGATAACAGAACTGGAATATGTCATTACTGATAACAGAACTGAAATGTGTCATTACTGATAACAGAACTGGAATGTGTCATTACTGATAACAGAACTGGAATATGTCATTACTGATAACAGAACTGGAATATGTCATTACTGATAACAGAACTGGAATGTGTCATTACTGATAACAGAACTGGAATGTGTCATTACTGATAACAGAACTGGAATATGTCATTACTGATAACAGAACTGGAATGTGTCATTACTGATAACAGAACTGGAATGTGTCATTACTGATAACAGAACTGGAATGTATCATTACTGATAACAGAACTGGAATGTGTCATTACTGATAACAGAACTGGAATGTGTCATTACTGATAACAGAACTGGAATGTATCATTACTGATAACAGAACTGGAATGTATCATTACTGATAACAGAAATGGAATGTGTCGTTACTGATAACAGAACTGGAATGTGTCATTACTGATAACAGAACTGGAATGTATCATTACTGATAACAGAACTGGAATGTGTCAAAGTTCAAAGTTTAAATACATTATCTGAAAATCAAATGAACTGAAGTATGATCTTGTAAATGTGTGATTTTATTACAAACTTAACATAAGACCAAATGGAATTGAGATGTAAAATTTGTGTTTTGCAAAACTTGCTATCCTTCTTTGTTCACAATAACAACAAATGATTCCCACACCGCAGACTTGCATTTTTCTGTGAGCTTTTGTTCATGGAATTCGTTTTTTTTTTTCTTAAGTTTCTTTCACGTCCTTCGTAAACAAATGCATTCCTTCGACTTCTTTTAAGAATGATCTAAAAAAAACACCTTCGATATGGGTCACGTGTCTGCTGCTGTGCTCTGCAAGCCGTGTTACTGGAGGAAGCCAGTCTACGCAGCAGGAATTATAAACAATGATTTTTAGTACCAAAGAGAGCCCCTTAATAGTAATCGACAGTTTGGGTATTACTGAGTAAACAAAATCGGACCTGACCTGTCTGGGTAGACCTGTGAATACCTCTAATCTACAGGGCTGTCTTTGAGTGTATTATTATTATTATTATTATTGACAATGGTAGAGCTAATTCCATTTTTAAATACAGATTCATGCTTGTTCATTTTCCAGTGTTTTGCATACCGTATCCTTGTTAGCCAGTGCATATAAAAAGACTGTAATAATACTTTCTCTTTATACTTCAGAGTGTGCAATACAATGTAATTTTGTTATAAAAACAAAACTGTTACTTAATTCCCACTGACACATAACCTTTTTTTTTTTTTTGAACAAGTGTTTTTTATTTGTTTTCCAGAAAATAAAGTAATACAAGAACAAATGGATACAAACGAATAGTGGGAGCTCTAAAACATACAAAGTAATACAGTAGCAGGAATAATTATATGAATGCATACATATATAATATAAAAAGGGAGGGGGGGCTAATTAAGCAAATTTCTGAGATAAGAAAAAGCATCTGACCATGCAGTTACAGTTTGTACACTGGCATGGTGTAATCTAGCAGTACTTCTCTCCACAAGCACAATATGTGAAAATGAAAATAATCAAGTGCGATTTAAGGGTATCTCAGTCTCCATCCAATCTCGTAAGATTGACTTTTTAGCTGCTGTTAGGCCTGCCAGCAAAAGCCGACGTTTCTGAAGGTTAACCTTTAATTTGGGAGTCGTCACTGAGAAGGATCAGTCGGGGATTCAGCGGCACTTGCACACCAGTCACATCAGAAAGCGCACTAGCCATGTATTTCCCAGAACACATGTAAATATGTTCCAGTCACACCCTGAGTGCATTTATGACAGAGAGGGTCTGGAGCGATCTTCATCTGGTATCGTCGGTATGGTGTTGCATATATTCTATGCACTAATTTAAAGTGAATTAACTGGTGTGCTAGATTTTTTGAGGACGAAAATATATTGTCCCATACTGCATCCCAATCGGGACTGCCACCCAGTTTATCTAGCTCTCTGTCCCATATGGTGGCAACTGGAAGGGGACTGGTATTGGATGAAAGAAAACAATTATATAGAGAGGAGACTAAACCTCTTGTGGTGACTATTGAAGCAAGTATATCAGCTACAGGGTGGACAGGTAACGCAGTGTCCCATGGCACCCCACAGACGCAAAGGGCTGAGCGGAGTCTGAGATACATGAAATAGGAAAAACCAGGGAGCGAGTAAGTGTCCTTGAGGTCCTGGAATGTACGAAGACCATTATCATCAAAGATATCACTAAGAACATGAATATTTCTGCTGGCCCAGGGTGGGTAAGTAAAAGGCTGGGATCCTGTCAATAAAAAGGGATTATTCCAGATAGGTGGGAACTTATGAGATTTTTGGGAGTTGCCAAGAAATCGGTTAACTTTCTTCCAAATATCTAATGAGTTTCCAATAAATCGAAGAGAGATAGTCCTGCCCTTAGGAGCTGAAAATGAAAGATCCTGAAGTCTGATAAATACCCTTCATTGAAAAGCCCAGTAGTAATATTTAAAATTGGGTACAGCCAGGCCGCCCAATGTTTTAGAGCCTTGTAAAGTAGTCAAGCAAACTCTTGGCCGCCTATCCTTCCAAATAAAACCTGTAATGATTGTATTGATTTGTTCCAGGTACTTTTGTGGCAGTGAAATGGGGATCATAGAAAAAAGGAAATGAATACCAGGGAGTACATTCATTTTTATAATGGAGATCCTTCCGTGTAATGTAACCTGTAATGGAGACCATCTAGTCAAAGCTGCTTTGATTTTATTTAGAGCTTCAAGCATATTTTCTTACGAATCTGCTGGAAATTAGGAGATATCTTAAAGCCCAAATATGTAAAACCTGTGACCTGCGGCCAAATAGGGATATGAGGAGGGAGAGGGGTTATTGTAGCGATAGGGTTCAAAGGCATAAAAATAGATTTGGACCAATTTATTTTATATCCAGAGAGTTTACCAAAATGATTAAATAAATTTAATGCATTGGGAATTGAATTGGAAATATCACATAGGAACAAAAGTATATTATCAGCATAGAGTGAAATATGATGCTTGGAGCCCTGTATAGTGATGGGAGCTATATTGGTACTATATTGCCAGCGGTTCTAAGGAAAGGATAAATAATAATGGTGACAATGTACAGCCCTATCGAGTACCTCTGCCAAGCGCGAACTGAAGGGATAAAACTGACCCGGCCTGCACGCATGCAGTAGGGTTGTTGTATAAGGTGCGGATCATATTGATAAAGGAATGACCAAAGCCAAATCATTCTAGCACTGACCACAGGTAATTCCATTCTAGGCGATCAAATGCCTTCTCAGCATCCATAGAGAATATAGCGCAAGAGGCAAGTTGATGCGTGGCTTGGTCTAAAATATGAGAGAGCCTTTGCAAATAATTTTAGGTCTGAGTTTAAAAGTGAAAGGGGCCTGTAGCTAGAACATTCTAAAGTGTCTTTTCCTTTTTTAATAAGCAACGAAATCAAAGCCGATTTCTGATCTCTATGGAAAGAGCCATTTTGCAATGAAACATTTACGGAATTGAGTATTAATGAACCAACTTGATCCCTAATGCTGGTAAGATTTTTATACTCACTCTTTAAAGTGGCTAGGTGTTTTGCTTTACTCTCCAAGAAGTTGCATTTTTGTTCTGTTTCTAACTTTGAAATTGCAGCTTCTAACTGGGAGATCTGTTTGTTGCGTGCTTTATTCAGGTTAGAAAAAAAAGCAGTACAGCAACCCCTAATAAAGTATTTAGTAACCTCCCATAATGAATGGGGGTTGGTTGCAGTGTTAGAGTTCATTTCTAGGAAGTCTCTCAAACCCTCATTAAGATATTTTAAGAAATCTTCATTCTGGAGTAGGAATGAGTTAAAACGCCAGCGTTCAGCACGCGTGATTCCTGGAGCCAAGTCAATTGAATACAGAACCGGAGAGTGATCAGAAATAAGAATTGGCAATATATCTGTGGAAATAATGTTACACATAGTAGCTGGGGAAACAAAAATGTAGTCAATGGGAGAGTATGTTTTGTGTCTATATTTCTCAAACGCCATGCATCATATACATTTACGTCTTGTGCAAAGTTTTGAAAGAATTTGGAGGCAGAGGTAGGGGACAGGGCAGTGCCCTGTGATGAATCATCAAGAGCTGGGTTGAAAGTCAAGTTAAAATCTCCCCCCACAGTAAGTGCACAATCAAGGAATCTTGATCGTTTGAGCCTGATGTTCTCAAAAAACTGAGGATCATTGGGTGCATAAGCTGATGCTAAGCATAATTTAACACTGTTAAGCGTTTCCATTACTTGGCAGAAACGGCCTTTAGTATCGTTACTACAACCATTAATGGTAATATTTATCTTTCTGTCAACCGCAATCAATACCCCTTTTGTTTTATTCAAAGCACAGGAGTGAGCAATGACTTTATAGTGTTTATTTTGAAATCTGTGAACATCAGCAGATTTGAGATGGGTCTCCTGAATTAAGGCAGTTTTAATGTTTTTTACGATGTAAAAAATCGAAGCATTTGACAGTTTTAAGGGGTGAGTTAAGACCACGTATGTTCCAGGACATAATATTATAATTAGCCATTAAGGAGGTTTATAATCACCAGTAAAGGACAACTCGCTCCCTGTATACTGAACACATATAACAAGGATCACACAGTTAACAGACAGCAGTGAGAGAAGTAAACATGTTCTGAAATTAAACAAAAGAATAAAATATTTTAAAAAGCCCCACACTGGTATAACAGTGGTATAACAGTACACCCCCAATTGATTGCATATTACTAAATGCAATCTAGGATACAAAAACAAACACAGAACTATTTTTACAAAACTGACTAGCTGAAAGAAGCCGCAGCTCATAACGCTGCCATGACCCTCATTACCAGAACAAAAGCAAAGTTTCAAACCAAGATGCAAAACCTGCACCCAAAAACCCAACACATAATTCACTTCAGGAAGGTAAATATATATAGCAAGTAATTACAACCATAAGGAGGTCCCAGAAAAAGACATAAAAAATAAAAAATGAGAAATAATAATAATGTATATATACACACACACTCACACACATATACGTATACGTAATATATATATATATATATACAGTATATATATATATATATATACACACACACATACATATATATGCATACATACATATATACACACATATACATACACATACAGTGCCTATAGAAAGTCTACATCCCTGTGGCGGAGTGTCCCGCCCCTATTTATTATTATTTGTATTTTTGTTTGCCGAGGGGTTAACTAGCTGTTAATTATCTTATTGACACTCCGATACAATCCCCTTGAACTTTTTTCACATTTTGTTGTGTCAGTGCCTCATATGCATTTAAATGAAGATTTTTTTCCACTTATCTAGACACCATACTCCACACTGTTAAGGGAGAAAAAGTTTTTATTGAGAAAAAAATTATAAATTAAAAATACAAAACTGAACATAATTGGATAAGTCTCAACCCCCCTGAGTTAATACTTGGTGGAAGCACCTTTGGCAGCAATTACAGCTGTGAGTCTGTTGGGATAGGCCTCTACCAACTTTGCACACCTAGATTTGGCAATATTTGACCATTCTTCTTTACAAAACTGTTCAAGCTCTGTCAAGTTCCGTGGGGAGCGTTGATGGACAGCAATCTTAAAGTCATGCCACAAATTTTCGATTGGATTTAGGTCAGGGCTCTGACTGGGCCACTCAAGGACATTGACCTTTTTGGTCCTTAGCCACTCCAGTGTAGCTTTGGCTGTGTGCTTTGGGTCGTTGTTATGCTGAAAGGTGAACTTCCGTCCCAGTTTCAGCTTTCTTGCAGAGGGCAGCAGGTTTTCCTTAAGGACTTCCCTGTACTTTGCTCCATTCATTTTCCCTTCAATCCTGACAAGTGCCCCAGTCCCTGCCGATGAGAAACATCCCCAGCACATGATGCTGCCACCACCATGCTTCACAGTAGGGATGATGTTCTTAGGGTGATGAGCTGTGTTGGGTTTGCGCCAAACATAAAGCTTTGCATTTAGGCCAAAAAGTTCCATTTTAGTTTCGTCAGACCACTAAACTTTTTGCCACATGGCTACAGAATCTTCTGAGTGTCTTTTTGCATACTTCAAACGGGATTCAAGGTGGGCTTTCTTGAGTAATATCTTCCTTCTTGCCACCTTACCTACCATACAGGCCAGATTTGTGGAGTGCTTGGAATATTGTTGTCACATGCACACTTTGACCAGTCTTGGCCATAAAAGCCTGTAGCTCTTGCAAAGTTGCCATTGGCCTCTTGGTAGCCTCTCTGATCAGTCTCCTTCTTGCTCGGTCATCCAGTTTGGAGGGACGGCCTGATCTAGGCAGGGTCTTGGTGGTGCCATACACCTTCCACTTCTTAATAATCGTCTTGACCGTGCTCCAAGGGATATTCAAAGCCTTTGATATTTTTTATACCCTGATCTGTGCCTTTCAACAACTTGGTGCTTTGAAATGCACTACCCAGCAGAGGGAACCTATAGGAACTGCTGAATTTATCCTGAAATCATGTGAATCATTACAATTTAACACAGGTGGAGGCCACTTAACTTGGTGTGTGATTTTGAAGGTGATTGGTTACACCTGAGCTAATTTAGGATTGCTATTACAAGGGGGGTGGACACTTATCCAACCAAGCTATTTCAGTTTTTATTTTTATTTAATTTTCTACAAATTTCTAAAATATTTTTTTCACTTGGAAGTTGTGGGGTAGGATGTGTAGGTAAATGAAAAAAATATATATATTTTAATGCATTTGAATTCCAGGCTCTAAGGCAACAAAAGGTGAACATTTTGAAAGGGGGTGTAGACTTTCTTTAGGCACTTTACATACATACATACACACACACACACACACACACACACACACACACACATATATATATAAAAATAAAGGTTTACAATTTTAGAAAAGCAAACTATGAAGATATGAAACAGAGACTAACAGTAGATTGGAGTAAAATAGAGAAAACATCCACAGAAAAAGGGTGGCTGTTTTTTTTTTAAAATGTAGCACTAGAGGCACAAAACAATTACATCCCAAAGGTAGACAAATTTAAATCTAAAACAAAATGGCCAAAATGGTTTAATAGATCAATTAAAAAAAATATTCAGTGAAAAAAGGCACTTTACAGAGCGTTTAAAAGGGACCAAAAACAAAGTACACAGAAAGAGTACTTGGAACTGAAAACACAAGTCAAAAAGTTAGAAAGGCCAAGAGAGAGATAGAAATCAATATTGCTAAGGGGGCTAAAACCAATTCCAAAATGTTTTTTCCAATATTATAACAGCAAGAGAACATGATGGCAAAATCATAGACAAAGAAAAAAAAATCAAATATATTAAATGATTACTTTTCACAGGTTTTTACAAAGGAGGACACGGACAACATGCCCCACATGTCGACCTGTTCCTATCCAGTTTTAAATAACTTTAGCATAACAGAGGCAGAAGTGTTAAAGGGACTAGGCGCTCTTAAAATAAACAAATCCCCTGGGCCGGATGAGATCCTCCCAATAGTACTCAAAGAAATGAAAGTTAATTACAAGATCAACCAAGATCATGCAAAAAGGATATTGCTGCTCTAGAAAGAGTGCAAAGAAGAGCAACCAGAATTATCCCGGGTTTAAAAGACATGTCATATGCAGACAAGCTAAAATAATTGAATCTATTCAGTCTTGATCAAAGAAGACTACACAGTGATCTGATTCAAGCATTCAAAATCCTAAAAGGTATAGACAATGTCGACCCAGGGGACTTTTCTGACCTGAAAAAAGAAACAAGGACCAGGGGTCACAAATGGAGATTAGATAAAGGGTCATTCAGAACAGAAAATAGGATGCACTTTTTTACACAGAGAATTGTGAGGGTCTGGAACCAACTCCCCAGTAATGTTGTTGAAGCTGACACCCTGGTATCCTTTAAGAAGCTGCTTGATGAGATTCTGGGATCAATAAGCTAACAACCAAATGAGCAAGATAGGCTGAATGGCCTCCTCTCGTTTGGAAACTTTCTAATGTTCTTATTAAGGACTCTTGGGGTTAATCTGAGACATGCAGAATTTCCATGTGATTACTTACACTATTATTAATGTTTTTTTTTAAATGTGAACTTTCGGTAGTATAAATGAGATGTACTTTTAAAACATCAAAACACATCTCAAAATAATGCAACATTCAGCATGACACAAGTTTTGAGGTGTCGTGTCATCATATACGCAGAGAAGATTCAATTACTTCTGGATTGGCTAGTCTGTGCTCAGTGAAGTAGAAATATTTTGGGTTTGCGGTGGCTGATGATGGCATGGAAGGAATACTAAACAATATAACAAGACCTTGTTTTTCTCCATGGATATTGGAAGCAAAGCACCACTAAGTTAAAGTAAGTTATGCTTTTCATATGTAATATCTGTTAACGTCTATATGTATATCCGTGGCGTGCGGTGGCTTTTTAAGTAGGGCATGCAGTAATATATGAATGTAACATGTAACTCAAGAAATTAAAAAAAATATAGGTTTACTCACCCTATTTATAGATGAAATCCAGCCGACATTCTTTCTTTACAAATTCTTCTATAACAGCGGCGTAAAAGCTCGTCCGACTTTTTAGCTTGCTAAAGCCAAGGACACACATGAGCGGTGCGGCACCGCTAGCGGGGAGTGGCAAAATGCCGCACATATCGCTCACCTTTTATTTCAATTTGAGTGAACACACATTGACGAAAAAATGACATTGCAGAAAAGTGTCGCAGCGGCACAATTTTAGAACAGCGAGCAATATTTTGCTGCTCAAACATTTTCCCGCAGCGGCAAGTCTGAGTGTAGCCAATCAGGTCCATGGTGTGGGATACGTCATGTCTTGATGAACTCGAATATCCATCAACATGGAGGAGCTACTGATAGCTGAAGTTTCTCAGCATCCCAAGCTATTTGATTATACAAATAAGAATTTCAAGGACGTTGGTTATGGGTCTATTGAATGATCCAAAACAAATACTGACTGCCTACACCCGCATTAATCCATATTTCTGAGTGGTGTTCTGATATGGGAACTTACAACGTTAGATCCTGATAAAAATTTCTGGAGATGGACATGGTCGTTCACTCTGGGTTCAAGCAGTAAAAGTTCAAGAATGATGTACCTTTTTTGGGTTGTTGTACAGTGCTGGGAGGTGGTGGGTGGACTTTCTTTTTTTTATCGCCGCTTCACAACGTTGATGTGTCTCCACCAAGCAAAGCGGTATTGCCAGCGCCGCCCGCAAGCTCCCCGCAGGCGGTGCCACGCGGCTCATGTGTGTCCTAGGCTTTAGGCCTCGTACACACACACTGCAGTTGGCTCGACAACCGTATTTACAAACGGCACTCACTGTGGTTGTTTGTTGTACACACACAACTTTCTGAAGTGAGTGACTCCCTGTTTAAACAAACCGCTGAACTCGGGCCATCATTACATGCCGATTGTGAGGTTTTGTGTGACAACATGGAGGCTGTGTTTTTGTTTCTTTTTGAAGAAAGTACTGTACATAATCGATCAAGAGCTCGTCAAGCACAGCTATGCTCTTCTGCAAAGCCAGCGGAGATGCCGTTTTGCTTTGCCTGCACTGCTAAATACAGTGGTGACAATCTGCAGTACCATGACAATAGATCGAAACATTTGGGTGATCTTCTGACCAGAAGGCTGGTGGAAACGACTTGAGTGGTTTCCAAATGACTGGATTAAAAATGTACGCATGTCTAAGAAATCATATATGCGTCTTTGTCATTTACTGAGACATTTCCTGGAGTGCCAAAACACACAGATAAGACGTTCGGTATCGGTGGAAGGAGATGCGGTCGCACTGTGCGTTTGGGGATACAAATTGTCCCATATTGTCTTATTTAAGTTGTAAAACCAATAATACTCTGTGGAAGGGTGGGGGTATTCAATGACACGGGAGACAGAAGATTTTATTTGCAAACACCGCACAGGTGCCCAGATTTATTTATTTTATCTATTTTTTTATTTAGTTTAGCCCGCAGAGGGCACTGTTGTCCGTGGTCTGGATACTGCCGACAGTAAACCAGGACCATGGGGTTACCAACACAGGTATCCCAATCCGTGCACCTTCAAGTGCTCAAAAATAATAATGAAAACAGAAGGCGAAAGAAAAAGGGAAAATAAAACACAGTAATAAAACTACAAACAAAAGTGCTGCTTATGCAGTGCCCCCACTGCCGCTAAGACGGTCAGCACGGGTCTCCATCCTACACTCAGTTGTGCCTATACACTGGGGTTGGCCAGGGTTCCCCATACCTCTACACACATCCCCTCGGGTACGTATTTATTAATTCATTCATGAAAGGCTGCCCCCTCAGCCGGGCTCGCCTGCTCCTTGTTTCACGCTGGCCTCTTCTGCCAGCGACACTGTATTTCCCCCAACACGGCCCCCCGAGTGCACAACCAAGCCAGTTCTTATGGGCCGAGCAGTCTCCCAAGGCCCGCCCCTCAGCCACTCAGAGAGGGAAAGCACACACACACTCTTCCCCACCTCTCCGTGTCATCGCCATGGCCGACAGGCGGATCCCACGAGACTGCTGCCCTCTACCTGCAGTAATATGGATGTGCCAGACAGTCAGTCCAGATCTCCCCTGTTACATACTCATTTGAATTATATTTTATAGTATCATCACAACCTTTTTTTTATGTATGCTTTGCTTGCCTGAGCGCACGCCGCTGATTTATATATGTTTGATATTGCAATTATGTTATTATATTAATCTGTGTTTTGGAAGACTTCAATATTATCGATATCGATATCGAAATACGTGCTTGATATCGATATACAATTTCATATCGTTGCCCACCCCTAATATATTGAGCTATTTTATTTTGTTTTTAACTTTATACAGCACTTTGAGGTGCCATGGGTGCTATACACAAATAAATGAGTATTGTATTGTATTGTATTACTCATTATACAATGGCAAGAAAAATTCCTGAGCTCTGATTGGTAAGCCTTGCACTAGACCCGTGATGTTATCCCAGCATAACATCATGGATCTAGTACCGGCAACCTCCTCACTGAAAACCTAGACAGACATATCAATCCGCCACAACTGTCAATAACACAGAATAAATTACACAATTCCTGAAGTGAATTTGACCTTAAACAACATGACAACTGTGGAAACATTGTTTGGCAAAGAGCCTTCAAACACAGCAGCCAGGAGACCAGACAGCACCTCTCAATGAGAGAAAAAATACATTTAAAAAAAAGCCTGGAGATCGACTGAGGGACTAGACAAGATAGAATATGACAGGAAGCATCCACAAAACGACAAACCAACTGGTCATGACACTTGATGACACTTGGACACTTGATGACACTTGGTCCTTCTTTAGCACAAGTAAAGAAGTTTCAGAATCCATTAAACAAATCACATATTAATAGTATGTAGTTAATTTGTTTTTACTTTATTAGTAGTCGCAGTAGCCTATTGGCACAACTTGAGTACAGAAACCATCCTCAAAGATAAAAAGCAAAGATGACAAGTAGAACATTCCAAACATTCTAGTTACACCTGCTGTAAACCGTGTTTCCGCAATTAGATAAGTACAATGGAAACGTTTCTGTAATATCATTCTAAAATCTTGTAAAGTCATTGTAAACACCTGTTTTAATGCAATTTAATTAATGATACTGTTCTAATGATGAGTGACCTCCAAAATATTAACATTGCCCTAATTACCATAAACTGACACCCATTGACACAGCACTTAGAAGTTTGTTATAAACTCATGTCATAATAAAAAGGACAGGGTCAAGTAGATTTTTCTTATGAATAATAATAGCACTGCTATCATAGAGTGCTACCTCAGTTTTTGTCAAAATGTGATTATTTTAGGAATTCAGTAATTGAACAGATGTGCAATCTATAGGGATATAGTCTGAATTGTTTTTGGTGCAAATAATATTGTGGTATTTGTTTGGTACTGCAACTCAAGCCAATGTTTTTTCTACGCATAATCGTGGCCATACTTTAGATCTGGTAATTTCTTGTGGTTTAGCTGCGGTAATTTCTTGTGGTTTAACGTCGTAACCCTAGATCTTACTATTTCTGATCATCTTGCCATTCTTTTTGAGGTGAATCTGCCAGTATCTACAAAGACTGGACCGTACATTTAAATCCAGGGTAATTAATTCTTCAACTGCTGTTAAGCTTTCTGATGTATTGAGCTCATTACCACTCTCTGAGTCCTCATCAGTAGATGAGCTGGTTAATACCTACAACACCACCTTAACTGGTATCTTAGATACTGTAGCATCAATCAAAGCTCAGAGAGTGTCTTTTAAAGAAAGCTCACCGTGGTTCAATGATACAACTCGTCAGATGAAATATGAGGATCGTAAACTAGAATGGAGATGGCAGGAATCTAAACTGCATGTTCATTACATCGCATGGAAGAGCCACCTGGTTAAATATAGGAAGGCTCTGGTGTTGGCTAGATCATCATATTATTCTAATTTAATTGAAACAAATACAAATAATCCTAGATTTATTTTTGCTACTCTAGATAAATTAATGAATCATTCCCCTAATAGTCCTACCCTTGACTATCATTATTAAGAGACAAGCAAAACGCGAAAGAATGAGATGAACAAAAAGGCAAAAACAGTCAGCCATCTTTAAAAGCATGAGGTTGCGAAGACAACGGGCTTTAAGGGGGCTAGATTGGAAAAAAGTTAGGAGTTAAGCAATAATAAATATGACATAACTTAATGTTCATATATTGAACACGACTTGCACATTTGACCATATGAATAGTACTTTAATAATAGAACAGTGTGAGAATTTAACAGAGTATCATTGCAAACATTTTAAAATGTATGTGACATATTAATAGAATAACTGTTAGGAAGAGATCAGCGCTTCTACAGTACTTTTGAGCTTCTAACTACTGTGCCCTCTGGATATGTATTTCCAAAAGCTCTGTGTTTGGCTTCAAAATGCCTTTTCATATTGTATTCCTTAACTACTGACACACATTCATTGCACAATAAACACACTGGCTTTGCGTTCGGTACAGTTGGTAAAATAAATAAGTATTTATTGGTCCACTCATTATTGAATCTACAGTTGTCACCATTTTCTGTTCTTACTAGCTAGAGAGAGCCATGTTATAGCATCACAAGTAAAAAAAAACTAAAAATCACTACGTAGTAAGTAGTATTACTAAGGAGTTAATGATAAATTAGAAATAATAAGTTATAAAACTAAAGGTTTCACCTTAACCATCATGTCGTTTCTTTGTGTTGAGCGGGTGACGAAGTAACAGATTTGCGATAACTAAATAAATGAATACATAAATTCAATTAAGTTTTTTTTAATAGGGGGGTTGACAATCTTTTTTTTTCAGGTACTTTTCACTTTTCTGTATATACAACTCTAAAATAATTCCACAGAATAGAACTCTCACACAGCTAGTTGCTTTTTTAAACAACTTGACTCACAGAGCACACAGGGAGCGCCGCAACAGAGAGACAGTCCATCAGCTGACTTTTTCTCGTTATCATTTTGGGAGTATTACTATCATCATTATTATAATTTTTTTTAGTTTGCAGTTTACAGTTGGGTCATTGCTGCAGCCTTTGTCTTTCCCTGGGCTTGGGTGGCAGTGGTAATTCCTTATTGATAATAATAATAATAATAGTAATCTTTATTTATAGAGCGCCTTTCATACCACAAGGTTCAAGGCGCTGCACAAAAAAAAAAAAAGAAGGTAACAGAACACAAAAATTAAAATCAAAGTTAATAAAACGACATAAATTGATGAATAAGTTAAACAGGTTAAAAAAAATAATAATAATGAAAAAAAAATATATCATATATCGCAAAAAGAGAAAAAAGACACAATTTAAAACAACTAAAAACAACAATATATAAAATCAAAAAGCTAAATTATAAAAATAGGTCTTAAGCCTAGATTTAAAAGTAGCTACTGTAGGTGAACCTCTGACATGGTCGGGGAGAGAATTCCACAGCTGCGGAGCACGAACACAAAAAGCAACCTCTCCTTTCCTCCTGAGCCTCACCCTCGGAATACAGAGGAGGCCACTATTAGTCGACCTCAATGCACGCCGAGGCTGATACAGAGACAACAACTCTGAGAGGTAATCTGGTGCCATTCCATTTAGTGCTTTAAATGTAAGCAATAGAATTTTAAAATCAATTCGATATTTCACTGGAAGCCAGTGCAGAGAAGCAAGTACAGGAGTTATATGTGCTCTCCTTTTGGTTTTAGTAAGGACCCTTGCAGCTGCATTTTGCACAAGCTGCAGCCTTAATAAAGCTTGGCTAGTAAGTCCAGAAAAAAGAGCATTACAGTTGTCCAGTCTACATGAAATAAAAGCATTGATTACTATTTCAGCATCAGATAAAGTCAGAAATGATCTAATTTTGGCAATGTTTCTTAGACGATAAAAACATACTTTTGTAATCATTTTAATATGCGACTCGAAACTTAAAGTTGAATCAAAAATAACACCCAAATTTCTCACTTCAGACTTCAAATTAGGAGTTAAGTCCCCCAAATGTATTTTTGATAAATCAATTTGTTGCTGAGAGCCTACTATCAACACTTCTGTCTTATCAGAGTTTAATTGCAGAAAATTTAAGGACATCCAAGTTTTGATGTCAGTGATACACTCAAATAAGGCTGATGTTGTGCTAATGTCACCAGGTTTCACAGAGATGTTTAACTGTGTATCATCAGCATAGCAGTGGAAATTCACCTCAATATCTCTGTTGGATGTGTTGGGGCTCTTACAGAGTTGTATGTTGGTAGGTTTTACGCTTGACAAGATGGCAGACAGCCATGTTACGAGTAGTTTGGTAGATAAACTGGTGAGCTTTCACCCTGATTAGGAGGGTGATATGGTGGTTCTGGGAGGTTGGGGCTGCTTTTTACTTCTCTCTTTTTCTCCTCTCTTTTTCTTTGCTTTTCTTTCTCTTTTTATAGTCTACAGTCTTTTTTCTCTTTTGGGGGTTGAGGAATCAGCTCTAGTTCCTTTGCAAAGGACCTTGTTTAACACATCAGTTCCACAATGGTAAATTCTAGTGCATTATCCAGTGGTGGAGGGTCCCCACTTAACTTTGTCAGCTGGAATGTTACGGGTTTAAATCACCCAGTTAACCCTTTGCGGTCCTATGTCGGACTAGGTCCGACATTATAATTTTCCCTTTCCCGTCATCAAAAAGACGTAAAACACAGGTCTCTAGTCGTTTTTTCTCCAGAAAAGGCAGAGAAAACCATTCAATGGTCAAGTGAGACCGATAGGAGCCGAGAGAAGCCGAAAAAAAATATATAGGCCTCAGGGTGGTTTAGCACTACCAAATTTCATATTCTACTACTGGTCAGCTAATATCCGTAATCTTTCCTACTGGTTACACTCCCACCTCCAACAAGGTCCTGAGTGGCTTCATATGGAGCAGTTTCCTGTAACTCTACTTCCTTGCCGGCCTTGCTATGCTCTAGTCTCCCTCTGTCTACATCCCATTTAAGCTCTTAAGCTCTAACATTCTAGTTCGACACTCTCTTTGGATTTGGGGCCAATTTAGGCTTCACTTTGGCTTACAAGGTTATGCTTGCCCCTACTGATGCAAGTCATCTCTCCCCCTCTGTAAATGACCTAGCCCCACTCTTAGGTACCTGTATATCAATAACACTTTTGCCTCCTTTGAACAGCTCTCAAGTAAATATAATTTACTCAGATGTCATTTATTTCGCTACCTACAGGTTAGGGACTTCATGCATAGTAAGACTACCCAATTCCCAGTGCTGCCCCTCAATCCCTCTGTGGAGCCCGTCCTTAACTCTAATCCTGGGTGTAAGGGCTTGCTCTCCAAAATATATAACTATATTTTATCTCCTTCTTGCCCCTCCCTGTCACCACTGAAAACTGCTTGAGAACAAGATTTGGGCCTGATAATCTCTGAAAATGATTAGCACTCCATTCTTTGGCGAATACATTCCTTCTCTGTCTGCACCCAACACGGGTTAGTTCAAAGTTGTACACCGCATTCATTTTTCAAGTTGAGACTGTCCAAGATCTATCCCGACTTAGACCCAGTCTGTGACAGATGAAAACAACTCCAGCATCCCTCTTACATATGATTTGGTCCTATCCCAGTTTGGGTCCTGTATGGGCCTCTGTTTTTGAGACACTTTCTGAGATCGTGCAGTCACATATTGAGCCTACCCCTCTGATTGCACTCTTTGGGGTAACACCTAATGATGTCCCTTTGCCCAATTTGCAGAGAAACACCCTGGCCTTTGCTTCCTTGCTGGCTAGACGCCTGATTTTATTAAATTGGAAATCAGCTGCCCCACCCTCACATACTCACTGGCTCAGGGATCTGATGCACTTCCTAAAACTGGAGAAAATAAAATATACTCTACGTGGATCCACTGTCTCTTTTTACAAAGCCTGGCAGCCCTTCTTATCGTACATTAATGGGCTTGAGCTGTTTTCTTTACCCTGATCTGTCTTCCCCGCTCTACTGATAACCCTGTGAACTATATACCTATTTAGTTTTCCTTTTTTAATGCTTATTTTCTATGTTATTTATTGTATCTAGTTTTATTCCTATTCTACCCTGCTCTTGGGTTTATGATTGTTGGATGGAGTGGGGTACTAAATGGAAAAGAAAACAATAATATGCAATGTTGTTTGGTTTCTTTGTGTACACCAAGCCATGTTTACATGGAATATGTTTGTGAACAATTATTTTTCCAATAAACAAAGTCTTCAAAAAAGGTGCAGTTGCAAAGCAGAATTCCATTCCCAAAATACCAATTCCGTTCCCAGTGCCTAATTCCACAATTCTGTCCATGATTCCGCAATCGTGGAAAATCAGTAGCGATATATTAGTAATGAAAGAAAGAAAGAAACTTCTCAAATTCTCTCTTACAATTCTTTTCAAAATGTACTATGTTTATCTGATGCTGGTCCGATTGCTCTATCCATTGCTTTAGTGTGTTGTTGCCATCACTGCACTGGACACCAGCATTACTGACCTAGAGGTGGAAAAAGCTGAACAGAAATTGAACTTGCAGTTCTGCTCACTACATGCTTTTCATGTAGATTCTGGACTCAATAACCCATACTCTTCACGGGCGATGCAGGCAGGCAGTGCCACTAGAATGGCAGTGTAATCAATGCTTCTGGAAGGGGCAGTGTGGCAATGTGCCCCGCTCCTGTGTTTATTTGTGTGTTGTGTGTGGTGTGTTAATGTTGATGTATTGTAGTTGGTACACAGGATATAATGTGGGTAATGAGCATGAGTGTTTAAAATGTCTGTTTTGTTTGTCTATTTATTTTGGCCGCAAGTGCCGTGTTCTGTTTTTGTTTAGCATTTTATTTTCTGTGTGTGTTATTAAACTCACTGAGCACCGCAGCGTCTCAGTTTCACCTGTCTGTGTGTTTCTTTCTGGCCTGACGTCACCCCTACAGCCAGCCTGTTCACAGGCAGTTACAATGGTAGGAGAGGTAAAATTGTACTTTTTTAGTTTTTTGGCAACAGTAGGAACACATTACACACGCTGTCTGGGAATCCATTGCTGTACCATGACCATGTCAGTACCAGATAGACGGTGTGCGGCCGTATCACAACCACCGTCTGTTCCCAATCCACTGTGTTTCCATTGCTGCTGATGTTGTGGTCTGCTAATGGCTCTGCTAGAGTTTTTACAGACTATAACACTGTAGTAATGGCTTCATTTTTGTGGGAGGTGCAGATTCAAGAACAGGAATATAATAAACACAGTGCATAAAGAATAAATTCAATATATTGCATGCTTTTAAGTACACACACAAACACAGTTGAACTATATGTCAAAAATATATATGGATGTGTATTAAAATAAATACGTAATACTGGATTTATAATACGTTTATATGGTCAGCAAGTTGTCCTAGTAGTAAATGGTAGAGAAGGCCAGTTTCTGCACTGTGAGTGTTGATAAGCCCATACAGAGACAACATTGATGTGTGCTTTTTGATCATTTCTGATGCCATTATTGGCCTCCTTCAATAGCTGTGATGTTCCCACTGTTTCTGTTTCTGGAAAAGGTCAAAACCTGTCCTTTATTTGTCATCAGAGAGGAGCTATTCACAGCTAACAAAGCAGCTGTATTACACTCGCCTATCAGCAATGCAACTGCCATCCCCTTGCAGAGCCTTGACAATGGGGATGGTATTTTATTAAGAATGACATCTCCACTACACACACACACATCATGCTGAGAGCTGTTTACTGGAGGTTATCCCAAAACTAAGCTACACACTAAGCAATAAGTCTTTTGCAAAGGATCTTTAATGGCAATGCAGGCAGACAGCGGCACCAAAATGGCAACGCAGTAGTTCTATATTGAGGGGCGATGGTAGCACAAGGGCAGCTGGGATGACAATTGGATGAGGCTGCCATTGGTAGAATGAGACCACAGTATGCTAACCATACCCTTCCCAAATCATCTTCATCTTCAATGACCTTTGCTGCTGCAACAGTGTTTGCCACTCCTCCTATTTTTGTGTCGTCTGCAAATTTAACAAGTTTGCTTACTATACCAGAATCATTAATGTAGATTAGGAATAGCAGAGGACCTAATACTGATCCCTGTGGTACACCACTGGTTACCTCGCTCCATTTTGAGGTTTCTCCTCTAATCAGTACTTTCTGTTTTCTACATGTTAATCACTCCCTAATCCATGTGCATGCATTTCCTTGAATCCCTACTGTGTTCATTTTGAGAATTAAACTTTTGTTGACTTTGTCAAAAGCTTTCTGGAAACCTAAATAAACCATGTCATATGTTTTGCAATTATCCATTGTCGATGTTGCATCCTCAAAAAAATCACGCAGGTTAGTTAACATGATCTCCCTTTCCTAAAACCATGCTGACTGTCTCCCAGGATATTGTTACCATATAGGTAATTTTCCATTTTGGATCTTATTATAGTTTATATAAGTTTACATATAATAGAAGTCAGGCTTATTGGTCTGTAGTTACCTGGTTCGGTTTTGTCTCCCTTTTTGTGGATCGGTATTACATTTGCAATTCTTCAGTCTGTGGGTACAACCCCTGTCTCAAGAGACTGTTGCATGATCTTGGTTAGTGGTTTGTAAATAACTTCTTTCATTTCTTTGAGTACTATTGGGAGGATCTCATCCGGCCCAGAGGATTTGTTTATTTTAAGAGGCCCTAGTCCCTTTAACACTTCTGCCTCTGTTGTGCTAAAGTTATTAAAACAGGATAGGAACAGGTCGACATGTGGGGCATGTTGTCTTTATCATCCTTTCTAAAAACTTGTGGAAAATATTCATTTAATATATTTGCTATTTTTTTCTCTTCATCTATGATGTTGACATTTGTATATCTTAGACATTTTACTTCCTCCTAGAATGTTCTTTTGCTGTTATAATATTGGAAATTTTTTTGGGAATTGCTTTTAGCCCCTTGGCAATGCTCATTTCTAGCTCTCTCTTGGCCTTTCTAAATTTATTTTTACCTTGCACTTGCAGTTTCAATTACTCTTTCTTTGTACTTTGTTCTTGGTCCTGTTTAAACGCTCTGTAAAGTGCCTTTTTTCTGAATATTTTTTTTAAAATGTTAACCTATTAGTGCGGTTTGTGGGGTGGAGCTAGGCCCACCTGCATCCTATCATCTTCTTTCATCAATTATATCTTCCTTATTTAGCCATCAGTCACCCCTATCTAGCTGTCTTGTGATTTTTTTGTTTTTCATGTAAACCTAAGCGGATTTCAGGACCCATCGACTTCTATTAATCAAGCATAGTGGAGTACTTACAGCATCTGTCTTCTGATTCAGAGGATTCTCAGGATTTTCTGTCTATACCAAATCATTCTTCTCCATCTTCAATCCAGGGGCCCTCCAGCACCCGAATTTTCTCTCCCTCCGGCATCTCAGTTATATCTGATTAGGCTCCCGTTCAAGTTTCTCCATGTCAACCTGCCACCCAAGGTCTTAATCTTCGCCGATCCATGCGATTCCGGCCTCAGGATGCTCCTGTTTTGGAAGGACTGGACCATGAACAAAAAACCCTCCTTAAAAACGGCGAGATTGAGAATCTCTCTTCCTTCTATATTGAGGTTCCATTTCAGCAGAACCAGTTTTTCCACCTAAAAAAACTCCTCATCGGCGCCCAGCCATTCAGCATCTCCAACAGTCTGTCTCAGAGCAAGTCATCCCCACAGCCAGCACTTCTAACCAGCAGCCAGCCAGTGAAATTCAGCAACAGCACTCCATGATATTTAACAAAATAAAATCATTTATGCAGTCTTTTGCTGACACACTGTCCTCGGTGAGTACCAAACTGTTAGATTTGGATAAAAGGGTGCCTAATATGGAACAGAAGAAACAAAGTTCAGGTCTCACATATTCCTGCAACAAAAACTGTAGCGGTGGCTACGCTTTCTTCCGGTTCCACTCTAACTTCAGTCATTGAATCAGATCCTCCAATCGACAACCTTGCTACTGCATCTGCATATGGCTCCTCCCTTCCAACTTCAGCTCAACATCACTCAATATCTCAGAGGATGTCAATCCCATTTCATTATTGATGGTGACATCAGAGTTGTGGATTGTGGAGATCTATCAGTTACTTTAAAATCCAGAGACCCCAGAGTACTAAAAAATTTAACATTGGGGGAATTCATCCTTGCCTCCTCTATATACAGAGACATGCTATGTTCTGTATATCCTAATCGAAGAGCCGCACTAGACTCCTATGAATATTACATAGAGGAACTGTGTCAGATTCGGAGGACCCATGTTTTTTGATTCTCACAGAGCTTTTTCAGCAAAAGCAGCAGCTATTTTGGCATCCGATAACCACATAATTACCTGGGCTCAACCTGATTCAGATTTATTCAATAGGATTTTTGGCAGTCTTAGTGCCAATGCATGTGGGGTCTGCGCTTCTACAGCTCACTCAACATCCCTCTGCCCAAAGGCAGCAATAGCATCAACCTCTAAATCAGCACTTTTCTACTCAAACAGAGCTTCCTTCCCTGATCCTACGCATGCTTCAGCCCCTCCAGATCCATCCTCAAGACAAGACAAACACGGGTGCAGAATTACATTTTCCGGAGGGAGACAAATCTGTAATAATTTCAATACTGGTTTCTGCTCAAACAGGCAATGTAAATTTATTCATATGTGCACTACTTGCAGGGATGCACATTCCAATACTATCTGCCCTCTAGCTCGCAAATGACTCTGGGCTTGTTATGTAACTTTCTGCTCCCAAAGCAGGATTAATCCTACTCCATTTAACCAGGACTGGATCATGGCTTTTATAGTTCATGCAACAGACTCTCTACATCTGGCACCAGCTACAATCAAATCCTATTTATCAGGAATTCAACAACAATTCGCTTGATGTCCATCGCTTCTCCAACTAAACTATCAATCCCAGCTGTCCATCTCCTCCTGCGAGGAATTTCCAAGTGCTCACCAGCTCCATCTCCTGCTCGCTTGCCTATCTCTATAGACATTCTCGGCAACTTGATTTCAATTATCCGCCAAGGGTGCTTCTCTCCATTCGATGATTTAACTATGGAAACCATATGCTTATCCGCATTTTTGGGGTTTTTGATATGCTCTGAATATACAGTTCCTTCTGTTTCCAGCTTTCCTACTCTAGGTATCCGCTGCAGTGACCTCAAGCTCCTTCCAGATGCCCATTTCATCCTATTCCTCCGTATTTCAAAAACAGATCAGCTGCGGCAAGGACAAAGTATTCAGCTTTCAAAATCAACTCTCTTCTGTGCCCCTACGCTTCCATGCTGAAGTACATCACATAACGCAAGGCCATTTCATCCTCTGAATCTTTGTTCATCAATTCAAGCCGGTCCATTGTATCAAGGCGTTGGTTTTCTTCACATCTCTCCACTGTGGTGTCCAGAGCAGATCTTTCCCCGCAATTCTACACTCCTCATTCATTCAGAATAGGGGCAGCTACATCAGCTGCAAAAGCAAATATCAACCAGCATTTAATCAAAAATATGGGACGATGGACCTCATCAGCAGTTGAAGCTTATATTCGTTCTTCGTCATCTGAAATATCCTCAGCCCATCAGTCCATTGCTAGTATGTCCGGAGTGGGGACAACCTTTCCACCAGGGCCACCAAAGATTTCATCTTAAAAAGTTTTTTTTTTTCTTTCCACCGTGCGGAGGGTCTTCACATAGTCAATAGGGTACAGCTTACTAACCCCTTTGTCATGTTAAGCGTCTTCTTCCCTTTTTGTGTTGTTTCTCTCTCTTTTCTCCTTTTCTTTATGCATTGGCGGTTCCTCTTTTTTCTTCTCATAGTTGTCTTCAGCGGGGACCGGGGTCCATTCTTTTGAGGGGTTAGTGATTCCACATTCTCCAACCCTTTGTTAAGCTTTGCTTCATTCACCGCACAGGGGAGGGTTCTCCATGAGTCAGAGGGACCCCCGGCCTTTCAGGTTCGGATGCCTCCATTTATGTGAGGGTCCCCAAGCAGTGGAACCCCTCTTGTTTATTGGGTCTCCTCAGCAATGGAACCCCCCCTTCTATTATGTTGGGCTTTTGAAGAGGTGGAACACCCTGCTCTATGTGTTGCAATATCTATTAACTTCATGTTTCTATTTCTGGTTCGCAAGCCCCTTTCATGTTGGGTCATCTCAGAGACGGTGACCCTTCTTCGTATGTCGGGTCATCTCAGAGACGGTGACCCCTCTTCGTATGTCGGGTCATCTCAGAGACGGTAACTCCCCTCCTGTGTGTTGGGTCTCCTCAATGACGGAACCCCCCTTCTATATGTTGGGCCTTGAAGAGGCAGAGCACCTCTCTCTCATCAGGTGACCTGGCTCCAACCCGTGAATTGGTTTTAGCCCCCTTGGCAATGCTCATTTCTATCTCTCTCTTGGCCTTTCTAACTTCCTTTTTGACTTGCGCTTGCAGTTTCAAGTACCCTTTCTTTTTACTTTGTTCTTGGTCCCTTTTAAATGCTTTCTTTTTTCTCTGAATATTTTTTTTTAATTGATCTATTAAACCATTTTGTTTTAGATTTGTCTACTTTTGTGATGGATTTGTTTTGCGCCTCTAGCCATCCTTTCTCTGTGGATGTTTTCTCTATTTTACTCCAATCTACTTCTGTTAGTCTCTGTTTCATTCCTTCATAGTTTGCCTTTTTCAAAATTGTAAACCTTAGCTTTAGTCATTACTTTTTGGGTTTTAAAAAGCACTTCAAATGAGGCCATGTTGTGATCTGAGTTTGCGAATGGTTCTTTGACCTTTGTTTTAGTTCTGTCTTCGTTATTTGAAAAGACTATCAAGGCATGCCCCCCCTCTCATTGGTGCCTTGACAAATTGCATTAGGAAGCAGTCATTTGTCATTTCTACCATTTCAATTTCGGCTGTCGTGCTCCCTACCGGGTTATCCCATTTTATATGGGGGAAGTTGAAATCCCCCATTAGTATGGCTTCTCTTTTGCTACACACATTTATACAGTTGTAGTCAAAAAGTTTACGTACCACAAAGGAAATTTATTATTTCTTGTAATTTCTCGAAAACAAAGAATTTTAGGAAAAATATTTTGTAGAAAATTTTTGCTTTTGTGGATGAGGAAAAAAAGTTACAAGAAAAAGATTATTTCAGCAATTTTTTTGAAGCAGTTTTTAATTAGATTTTAGGTAGAACTTCCCACAGACATTCCTATGTCAGAGGTGGTGAGTACGGTTTTCGAGGAAATTTCAAGAAATTATAAATTTCCATTGGGGTATGTAAACTTTTGACTACAACTGCATGTAGTTTTTGCTCAAAGAGCCAACTTCCCAATGTTTTTGTATGTTTAACATACCTTTGTCAAGGGAAAGTGTGTTTGAAAACAAACTTTGGAGGTATGTATAGGCTTTTTATGCCATGGTAACCACACATTTATTTCTCTTTAAATCTAGTGTCTT
The DNA here is from genome assembly GCA_030684275.1 of Acipenser oxyrinchus oxyrinchus. Lineage (NCBI taxonomy): Eukaryota > Metazoa > Chordata > Actinopteri > Acipenseriformes > Acipenseridae > Acipenser > Acipenser oxyrinchus. The sequence goes on from CM060254.1 coordinate 18,517,653, forward strand.
TGTGATGTCATTCACTATGCAGCGAATGATGTAATGATCTACTTTTTCTTTCTATTTAAACCTCCAGGCATCACAGTATCTAGTCTATTTATCAATTTATTTTCTTTTATTCTTCTATACCATAGATTATCTAATTTAATTTGTTCTAAAACCACACACTTCAGGTCCTCCATGGTGTGTCTGTTCCTTGTAAAGTGCTGAACTATTGGTTCATTTTCTTGTATTTGATAAATGATTCTGTATTCTTTTATATATAATGATGTACCTGTCTCTCCTACATATTTTATTTTATTTCATTTTATGCAAAATATACCATATACAAGGTTGCTATCCTTGCATGATGGATTTTTTAAGACTGAATATTTATTTTCTTTATTTGCAATTTCACTTTCATCTTTACCAATATATTTGCACACTTTACATGTGCTTTTACAGGTTGCAATGTCCCTTAATGTATCTATGACCCCTTTATGTTTACTGTGGACTAAAATGTCAGCTAAATTTGTATCCCCTCTAAAAGCTACGATCGGTGCTTTCGGAAATATACAGTATATTTTTTAATTTTTTCTGAATTATGAAGTATATGTAAATGCTTCCAAACTATTTTTGATATGTTGGATAATAATTTAGAATATGTCATTATTAATGGTTGTAACAGGGCGAGGTGCCCTGTACATTGTTTTGTTTGTTTATTTTTAGAATGGGGTTTTCCCCTTCCGCCAGCGTGTTATTTTGTATTTTATTATTAGTATTATGATTTTATTTATGTATGACCGTGAAGCGCCGCAGGTTTTGTTATTGTTTTGTTTATTTTTAAAAACGTGTTCTGGCAGAGGCAAGATTGGTGCTCGTCCTCTGCCAGGAATAATTTAAAAACTCGTGCAGAAGGTGGCCATCTCCCGAATTAATTAGGTGATTTAATTTGTTGCTAATCGGGAGATGGTCACCTGTTATAAAAGCCGGCAGCTCTCGGCGCTCGGTGTGGGAGTTCAGAGGAGGAACGAGTGAGCCAAGGCAAGAGCGAAAACGAAAGAAAATTACAATACAGGAACAGTGACAGCGACTGCCCAGCCTGACCTGTATGGTTTATTTATTAGTTGTGTTCGTGATTTGTTTGGTTTACCTGTTTTATTTTGCTCTGTGAGCAAGTGTTTTTTGTTCAAATATTTGTTTTATTTTTGTTGTATTAAATAAAACGGCGCGAGCGCCTTTTAACTGCAGTACTTCCCTGGTGTCAGTTTCCCTTCCTGCTTCTGCCGTGACGTCACCGCCCAGTCACCCTGTCACACGTGGTGTCCAGCGTGGGATCACCAGCGCCTCCTAGACTCAGGCAGAAGTAGGGTACTGCAGTTTTTTTTCTCTTCGTTTTTTTCGTTTTTATTATTACTTGTGGAGTGAGGAGGAAGAAGGGGAGGAAGGAATATGGGAGGAAACAGAATGGGAAGGAGGAAGAGCTGCAGGCAGCAGCAGCTGCAGCAACAGCAGGCACAGGAGGAGATCAGCATAAGCCAGACATACTGTTGCTGTATCTGTGGGGAGCGGGGGGCATTTTCCAGTTAATTGCCCCCTCCCCGAAGAGCGGAATTACACCTATAGGAGAGGAGACAAGGGGGAGGAGTCGGTGCGTCCACAACCCAAGAGGGAGTAGACTGAGTGTCCACAGCCCAAGAGGGAAGAGTCGGTGCATCCACAGCCCAAGAGGGGGGAGGCCGAACATCCACAGCCCAAGAGGGAGGAGCCGGTGTGTCCACAGCCCAAAAGGGGGGAGGCCGAACGTCTACAGCCCACATCTCCACCAGCAGAGGGAGAATTCCTGCTGGTTCCGCCTTCACCTCCAAGGGAGGACTGTGTGTTTCTCCCATCTCCACCAGCAGAGGGAGAGTTCATGCTGGTTCCACCTCCACCACCGTGGGAGGACAACGTGTCGCTCCCGCACCCGCCAGCAGAGGGAGAATACCTGCTGGTTCCACCTCCACCTCTGTGGGAGGACTACGTGTCGCTCCCGCCTTCGCCAGCAGAGGGAGAATACCTGCTGGTTCCACCTCCACCGCCCTGAGAGGACTGTGTGTCGCTCCCACCTCCGCCAGCAGAGGAAGAGTTCCTGCTGGTTCCGCCTCCACCTCCAGGGGAGGACGGCTTGTCGCTCCCACCGCCACCAGCAGAGGTGCTGGTTCCGCCTCCATCGCCGCCACCAGCAGAGGGAGCATGCCTGCTGGTTTCATGGTTGCAGCCAGAAGGGGAGGAGCCCCTGCCGCCTTCGCAGCCAGAAGGGGAGGAGCCCCTGCTGCCTTTGCCAGGAGCAGAGCAGCAGGAGCTGCCTCTGCCTCCACCACCCCCACCTGAGGGAGGGCAGCAGGAGCTGCCTCTGCCTCCACCACCCCCACCTGAGGGAGAGCAGCAGAAGCTGCCTCTGCCTCCACCACCCCCACCTGAGGGAGAGGAGAAGGAGCTGCCTCTGCCTCCACCACCTGAGGGAGAGGAGCAGGAGCTGCCTCTGCCTCCTCCACCTGAGGGAGAGGAGCAGGAGCTGCCTCTGCCTCCACCACCCCCACCTGAGGGAGAGGAGCAGGAGCTGCCTCTGCCTCCACCACCCCCACCTGAGAGAGAGGAGCAGGAGCTGCCTCTGCCTCCACCACCACCACCTGAGAGAGAGGAGCAGGAGCTGCCTCTGCCTCCACCACCACCACCTGAGGGAGAGGAGCAGGAGCTGCATCTGCCTCCACCACCCCCACCTGAGGGAGAGCAGCAGGAGCTGCCTCTGCCTCCACCACCCCCACCTGAGGGAAAGGAGCAGGAGCTGCCTCTGCCTCCACCACCATCACCTGAGGGAGAGGAGCAGGAGCTGCCTCTGCCTCCACCACCACCACCTGAGAGAGAGGAGCAGGAGCTGCCTCTGCCTCCACCACCACCACCTAAGGGAGAGGAGCAGGAGCTGCCTCTGCCTCCACCACCGCCCAAGGATGCCAGCCTCGCACCGCCCAGGGATGCCAGCCTCGCACCGCCCAAGGATGCCAGCCTCGCACCGCCCAAGGATGCCAGCCTCGCACCGCCCAAGGATGCCAGCCTCGCACCGCCCAGGGATGCCAGCCTCGCACCGCCCAAGGATGCCAGCCTTGCACCGCCCAAGGATGCCAGCCTCGCACCGCCCAGGGATGCCAGCCTCGCACCGCCCAGGGATGCCACGCCCGCTTCCGCTCAGGGATGCCACGCCTGCATCGCCTGGGGCTGCCTGCTGCTCCGCATCGCTTGGGGCTGCCTGCTGCTCCGCATCGCCTGGGGCTGCCTGCTTCTCCGCATCGCCTGGGGCTGCCTGCTGCTTTGCACAGGGTACAGGGTACGAGGGAGAAGTGGAGCTCCCGCTGCCGCCTCTATGGCCAGGGGCTCCCCTCCCGAGTTCGCCTCCCGAGGGTCCGCCACTGCTGCTGTCGCCTCCCGAGGGTCCACCGCTGCTGCCGTCGCCTCCCCAGGGTCCGCCAAGTGTGCGTTGCACAAGGGGGGGATATGTAACAGGGCGAGGTGCCCTGTACATTGTTTTGTTTGTTTATTTTTAGAACAGGGTTTTCCCCCTCCGCCCCCGTGTTATTTTGTATTTTATTATTAGTATTATGATTTTATTTATGTATGACGGCGAAGCGCCGCGGGTTTTGTTATTGTTTTGTTTATTTTTAAAAACGTGTTCTGGCAGAGGCGAGATTGGTGCTCGTCCTCTGCCAGGAATAATTTAAAAACTCGTGCAGAAGGTGGCCATCTCCCAAATTAATTAGGTGATTTAATTTGTTGCTAATCGGGAGATGGTCACCTGTTATAAAAGCCGGCAGCTCTCAGCACTCGTGTGGGAGTTCAGAGGAGGAGCGAGTGAGCCAAGGCAAGAGCTAAAACGAAAGAGAACTACAATACAGGAACAGTGACAGCGACTGCCCAGCCTGACCTGTATGGCTTATTTATTAGTTGTGTTTGTGATTTGTTTGGTTTACCTGTTTTATTTTGCTCTGTGAGCAAGTGTTTTTTGTTCAAATATTTGTTTTATTTTTGTTGTATTAAATAAAACGGCGCAAGCACCTTTAACTGCAGTACTTCCCTGGTGTCAGTTTCCCTTCCTGCTTCTGCGTGACGTCACCGCCCAGTCACCCTGTCACAATGGTACTCTCTTAACCCTCTCTTCACTTTTCTTATAATCAAGTAGTTCATTCCTATTGAGTTTGTCAACGTTTCTCAATTCCCTCTCAATAAAAATGTGCATTATAAATATCATATGGGAGTAGGAACAAGTTGGCTGCAGAGGTGACGTCTGGCCAGAAAGAAACACACAGACAGGCAGTACTCAGGTTGAAATTGATACGCAATGGCTGCGCTCAGTAGGTTTATTTAAAAATAAAAGGTTTAAACAGAAAACAAGACACAGCACTTGAGGCCAAAATAAATAGACAAACAAAATGAACAGACACTAACAAACAGGGACGAACACTAAACAAACACGTACCGTGCTGGTCTTCCAGCACCACGTAGCAATTGCTTATTATTATTATTGATATTATCTCCTCACTCTTTCCCGTTCCTTCGCCCGGAACACACAACCCCAAGTGAGTGCCTTGTGCATCTATATATACTGTTGTGCCGGGATTCAATTACTAATTAATTATTCACTTGAATCCCAGCATGTGAACTAATTCTGTGCAACCTCGTGCTCACATAATATTAAATACTTTAAATGCATGTGAAGTGAAGTGCAATCCCCGTGCCTAAATACAATTATACATTTTAAACACTGAGGCTCATTACCCGCATTATATCCCGTGTACCAACTATCAATCTCAAAATAACAATAATATAGTACAGTAATTGTTACAGCTGTGTTTAATGGTATTTAAAACAGGATTCATTTATCTGCCTTTTTACATATCTGACTTTACTCTGGTCAGATGTGCGAAGGTTTACTGTACTCTTTATTACATTCATAGGTTTTAATATTCGTTTTTAATATTTCGTTTTTTATTTGTGTAACGAGTGTCTTAATAAAGATTTTTCTAACCGCATACACACGTTTTTTTTTATTACTGTCCTTTTTGTTAGTCGGAATTGTGTTTATTTTATCTTTTCTCATCTCACGAACAAAGAACACAACAAACAAATCTCTTCTCCATAAAGAAGAAGTACTCTGACAAAAACTAATTTGGACTTTGATTTCATTTGTCGTGAGAGGAATCTTAAGGCAATAAATATTCTGGTAAAGCTAAGCATCTAACTTGAATTCTAAAACAAAGTATTGGTCAATATTAAAGAAGACAAATACAATAAGTAATAAATAAAACGTTCTATTTCTGACATTTTAGAAAGCATACTGTAAGGCAGCGGGTTGTGTGAGACAGCAGGGAGGGGGTTAAAACCTCCCTGAAGAAAAATGGCACCTCTTTTGTTTAGTTAATTGTTTTACTTTATTGTTTAATTGATTTGTTAATTGTTTTATTATGGATCATTCCCTGCACCTGGTGCTTATTATTAAATTAGAGCCAGGTGCAGGGTATTTAAGAGGAGCAGTCAGAATGCTCAAGGCTGCTGAGTAGAGGGAAGCAGAAGAGAGGTGCTCTGCTTCCGAGCAGTCATAAAACGTAAGTGCTGTGTAAACCTGGGTGGTTTTTGGTTTGGTGCCAGGTAAACGGCTTAGCCGTCCTGCAAGTTAGTCAGGGAATACCTGTGTAGTAAGCGCTCCAAACGGAGTTAGGTTTTTCTTTTGTATTGTTTTGTTTTGTGTGTGGAATTAAAAGTAGCGCAGCCGCGCTTGGAAATCCATTTTTCTGTGTGCTGGGTCCTATTTTTAAAGGGGCACGAACCCGAGTGGAAGCAGCTCGATTACAATACCTAAACTGGTTGTAACAGGGCGAGCAGCCCTGTACATTGATTTGTTTATTTTATTTTAGAACTGGGTCCCCCTCCTCCCCTGTGTTATTTTGTATTTGTTTATTATGATTTATTTATTGTATTTGTGACGGCGTACCGCCGTGTGATTGTTTTGTTTATAAATATGACGGCGTAGCCGTGTGTTTTTAGTTTGTTTAGTCGTGTGGATGGGAAGCCCCATCCACAGCATTAATTAGTAAACTCGTGCAGAAGGTGGCCATCTCCCGAATTAATTAAGTGATTCATTTTGTTGCTAATCGGGAGATGGTCACCTGAATATAAAAAGCCTGCAGCGCTCCAGCTCGCGGTGGGTGTACGAGAGGCGTGGAGAGAGAGCAAACAGAAAGCAAATGAAACTAACCAAGGATAGCGTCAGTGAAGGCGATTGCCCAGCCTGACCGGTTGTAGTGTTCGTGATTTGTTTTGTTTAATGTTTTATTTTGCTCTGTGAGCACAGTGTTTTTGTTTGAATATTTTATTTATTTTTTGTTAATAAAACGGCAGCCAGCCGCGTCTTTATTATTTGAAAACTGCAGTACCTGGTGTCAGTTTCTTTTCCTTCCTGCTTCTGCCGTGACGTCACCGCCCAGTCATTCCTGTCACACTGGTGTAGAGGGATACATGAATTAAAGTAATTATCATTGAGTGAATATTCTGTCAGAAGGTAATAGCATTCATTAACAGTGGAGGAAATCCTGTGAGGGAGCTTTGTTACACTGTGTATGACTGGATATTAAAACTTAAAACAATAAGTATTCTGGTTTCTACAATAATATTTCAATGTGATACCTGGCTTTGCAGTCACCATTGCAGAAAACCATAGTTCACTGAAGAACAAATTTCCCACCCAGTCATTCTGCACTGGGAGGGAGCGGCTAATATTTAGGGATTAATTAATAACAAAGGGTCTGGGTGGAGTTAATAGACAATAATGTAGATCATTTGAATACAGCATTGTCTAGTGAGACGGCTTGCATATTAAAATCATTGGAAGTATTGGAAGAGCTATGCTGGTAAACTGGCAAGTGTAAACACACTGCTGTGAAAATACATGCTCTTTATTTTCCATTCTAACAAATGTGATACTCCTCAACATACCATCAGCTTCCCAGGACTGCGGAGCACAGATCTAATCCAGGGGTTTAAAAGACAAGTGGACACTTTCAATTACTGGGCCAGGGTTCCTTAATGCTCTTCGATCAGAGTGATTTAGTGTGGCAAACATGCTGACAAGGCTGCCTGTGGCCGGGGGGAGAGAGAGGGGAGAGGGGAGAGGAGAGAGGGGAGCGGGGATGGATGTACCTGTGAGGTATTAATTGAATGGGCTCACTCAGTCGAGAGAGCTGGAGTCAGCAGCATGGTGTGATTGAGGGGGGAGAGTGAGGAGAGAGGGATGGATGTACCTGTGAGGTATTAATTGAATGGGCTCACTCAGTCGAGAGAGCTGGAGTCAGCAGTATGGTGTGATGGAGGGTGGTGGCAGGGAGAAGCTCACAGAGAATGTAGTGAAACTCAGGCCTGTCTGCCAGCCTCCATTACAATGATATATTCCTAATTTACTTTAATGACATTCTGAAGGTTGTCTATTTAATGCCCTGACTTCTACAGTCAAGGATTTCCAAAGAGTTACATTCCCTTACAGAGGCGCTCACAGCTTGGTGCTTCTGCGGGTAACCTGGACAGATTACATTATATCTATTATATTGCGACAGGGTAGCTGAGGGTTGACCTTCCCAGACCAGATAGCTGACAGAGACAACACACAGACCGGTACTCGGGTGAAAAGCACTCTCTTACGCCGTTTTTATTAAACACAAAAATAAAATAAATATTTGAACAAAGACAACACTCACAGAGCAAAATAAAAGGTTTAACAAAAACAGATCTCGAACACAAATCACAAACACAGCACGTAGGTCAGGCTGGGCAGTAGCCTTCAATGATACTTTGGGTTTTGTTTTTGCTTTTCTCCGCTCGCCCTCGTTCTCTCCTCTCGAACACTCACCTGAACAGGGAAAGCTGCAGGCTTTTATACCGGTGACCATCTCCAGACCAGCAATAAATTAATCAATTCATTAATCTGGAGATGCATGGGGTTTTTAAACAGCAACTCTGTTTATAATTAAACTGCTGCCAACCACGCATTTTCATGAGATGTCTGACAGCAACTGCTAACAAATCGTCCCTGCCAGACCACATCCAAACCAGCAACAAAAGACAAACATTACTTTTCTTTAAGTCACAAAATACATTTAAATCATACAATAACAACATCACCCATTCCCAAACAATACATTCTTTTAAATAATAATACACCAATACATTTTAAAATAATAACACACATTTAAACACACATAGGAGGCTGTGTGGTCCAGTGGTTAAAGAAACGGGCTTGTAACCAGAAGGTCCCCGGTTCAAATCCCACCTCAACCACTGACTCATTGTGTGACCCTGAGCAAGTCACTTAACCTCCTTGTGCTCCGTCTTTCGGGTGAGATGAAATTGTAAGTGAATCTGCAGCTGATGCATAGTTCATACACCCTAGTCTCTGTAAATCGCCTTGGATAAAGGTGTCTGCTAAATAAACAAATAATAATAAACAGCAGGGCTTTGCCCTGCCCCCTCTCATTATGTGCAGGGTTTTTCCTCTGCCCTGTCACATATATATACATGGGTTTGGAAACTTGATGTCTTTTTGGGGGGTAAAGTGATGGTAGTTGTGACAGGATAAGCTGCAGTGAAGCGCTGTATAGAGACTCAGAGACAGAAGCTGCAGTGAAGCGCTGTATAGAGACTCAGAGACAGAAGCTGCAGTGAAGCGCTGTATAGAGACTCAGAGACAGAGGCTGCAGTGAAGCGCTGTATAGAGACTCAGAGACAGAAGCTGCAGTGAAGCGCTGTATAGAGACTCAGAGACAGAAGCCGAAGTGAAACGCTGTATAGAGACTCAGAGACAGAGGCTGCAATGATGCGCTGTATAGAGACTCAGAGACAGAAGCTGCAATGATGCGCTGTATAGAGACTCAGAGACAGAAGCTGCAATGATGCGCTGTATAGAGACTCAGAGACAGAAGCTTTAGTGAAGCGCTGTATAGAGACTCAGAGACAGAAGCTGAAGTGAAACGCTGTATAGAGACTCAGAGACAGAAGCTGCAGTGAGGTGATCTATAGAGACTCAGAGTCAGAAGCTGCAGTGAAGCGTATTACACTTCAATGTAACATCACGTATTATTATATATACAGTAGTGTGCAAATGTATTAAAACACCCCATTTTGATTTATTGTGCATATGAAATCAAATCACTGTAACTGAAAATCTTGGAAAATTGTTAAAATAGGCAAATTAGTGATTGTCTAATTTAATTGATGGCTTTAATAGGCTATACATTTAAAACATATTAAAAATAGTAAAAGAAAAGGAATACCTAGCCAAAAAGGATTGTTTAATTAATGGAGAAAGTAAATTTAGTGCAATCCTTGAATTACAGGGTATACCTGGACTCTTTTTCTGCTGTATGTATTTTCTGCTGTATGTATTGTATTGTTTTTTTAAAGTGCTCAAATAGTTTGTCATTTATACCTCTGTAATCTAGCCCACTGTCTAATCCAGCAGAATGTATACCTCTGTAATCTAGCCCACTGTCTAATCCAGCAGAATGTATACCTCTGTAAACCAGCCCACTGTCTAATCCAGCAGAATGTATACCTCTGTAAACCAGCCCACTGTCTAATCCAGCAGAATGTATACCTCTGTAAACCAGCCCACTGTCTAATCCAGCAGAATGTATACCTCTGTAAACCAGCCCACTGTCTAATCCAGCAGAATGTATACCTCTGTAAACCAGCCCACTCTCTAATCCAGCAGAATGTATACCTCTGTAAACCAGCCCACTCTCTAATCCAGCAGAATGTATACCTCTGTAATCCAGCCCACTCTCTAATCCAGCAGAATGTATACCTCTGTAAACCAGCCCACTCTCTAATCCAGCAGAATGTATACCTCTGTAAACCAGCCCCACTGCCTAATCCAGCAGAATGTATACCTCTGTAAACCAGCCCACTGTCTAATCCAGCAGAATGTATACCTCTGTAAACCAGCCCACTGTCTAATCCAGCAGAATGTATACCTCTGTAAACCAGCCCACTGTCTAATCCAGCAGAATGTATTCCTCTGTAAACCAGCCCACTGTCTAATCCAGCAGAATGTATACCTCTGTAATCCAGCCCACTGTCTAATCCAGCAGAATGTATACCTCTGTAAACCAGCCCACTCTCTAATCCAGCAGAATGTATACCTCTGTAAACCAGCCCACTGTCTAATCCAGCAGAATGTATACCTCTGTAAACCAGCCCACTCTCTAATCCAGCAGTTTGTATACTTCTGTAAACCAGCCCACTGTCTAATCCAGCAGAATGTATACCTCTGTAAACCAGCCCACTGTCTAATCCATCAGAATGTATACCTCTGTAATCCAGCCCACTGTCTAATCCATCAGAATGTATACCTCTGTAAACCAGCCCACTGTCTAATCCAGCAGAATGCTCCGGTCTGTGCAATGCCGGATTAGACAAGTGTTACTGTATGTCAAAGAGGATAGCAATATGTGAAAACTTCAGAATGTAAAAGCTAACTCCTAGGCTATACTATACTGTATATATGTAGGCTTATTTATTATATAAACAACAAAGGTCGGAGAACTGCAGCCGATGAACTCTGTGAAATGATTTGCCCCAAGCATACCCGCATCAGCCTATTGCTGGCTACGTGTAACTACAGGAGTCCATCACATATCCGACTGCGGTGGGACCAGAGTAAGGGTGGATATGTAAAAAGTTGGATAAATGAATCCTGTTTAAAATACCATTATACACAGCTGTAACGATTACTATATTCACACAATTATTATTTTGAGATTCATCTTTTATTAGGGAGCTCCCCTAAATCCCTTGTTTAGAAAGATAAAGGGTATTAATGCTTGTGACAGGGTAGCCGTCTACAGTGTGGGTGCGTGCATTCACTGCTGAGTGACAGGCAGGAGAGCGAGACGGAGGTGGAGTTGATATGCCCCCCGCAGGCAAACAGGATTTATTTACATATCAACACACTGAACAGCTCATGTGACACTACCAGCAATGGCAGCACACGAAGCACATACAACACAGTGTACAAAAACATTGGTAGGATCTACAATACCTGAACTAATCTTCTCTGTTCAATAATAAAGTAACGTTGCTAAAGAGCGTGATCATGGTGGATATGTGACGGGTGGATACACGACAAATTACTGTACTATAATACATTGGAGGCTGTGTGGTCCAGTGGTTAAAGTCCAGGGCTTGTAACCAGAAGGTCACTGGTTCAAATCCCACCTCTGCCGCTGACTGACTCACTGTGTGACCCTGAGCAAGCCACTTAACCTCCTTGTGCTCCATCCTACGGATGATATGTCAAGTCAATGTCCTATTGTAAGTGACTCTGCATATAATGCACAGTTCACAGCCTACCTCTGTAAAGCGCTTTGTGATGGTGGTCCACTATGAAAGGCGCTATATATGAGTGACCACAGCATTGGAGAGTTGCATGTTCTCTCTGCAGAGCAGGACCCGCCCCTCTCTGTCCTGCTTGATGGACAGCGAGAGATATTTACCTCGTAATCTGAGTGATTAGCGTATGAGAGAGGAAAAGGGAGGCTCTGAAGTCTTGTCACTGTACATCTGTGTTTTAGAAATGCATAGCTGTCATTTTGTTGCATTTTATTGAAATACATAATGCATAATTCTGTGTAAAAATGACCTCTGATTCTAGTCATTATTTCACAATTCCAAAATTCATGTTGTCAGGAAATGTTGCTTTTGTGTCTATCAGATGACAAACAATCCTGTTTTTCAGCTCAAAGTTAGGCGCTTTTTCCCATCAAATTGAGGTTAAAGCAAAGAGAGGCCTGGAGACAAGCAGAACATGATTATTTTCTAAGCATACACTTTCAAAGCAATATGGCCTTATTTCATGCATCTGTTTCCGGTTCTACCATACATTACTGTATATTTCAGCCCTAGACACTCGAGCAGTCCTTCTCATCAATGCAGAGATGTTTCTGATTACCCTGTGGACAGTAATCATTCTCTGGTTTAGTTTGGTTCATTGATTCCTTTGTCATGTGTAGCTGCCATCACCTGTGATTTTAATTTGGGTGTTTGGTCCCCCTGCAATTCTTCTCTCGGAACTCTTATTAAGCAATCTAGCAATTCATCCAGCTCCTGTCACTAAACATGAAGTCAACAGGCTGTCAGAGCAGCCGAGGCAGCGCAAAGGGCCCAGCACACTCCGCAAGTGGTCTGTCAGATGGAGATCGGAGACACTAATCCAGCTAACCAAGGCATTCAAAACCATTTTCTTACCTTCATTTGGATTGTTCAGCGTTTTCCTTGCAGTCAGTATTCCCTTTTTGCTCGTTATGGTATTTCATTTGTGACTAAGTGTGTTGAGTTGGCACCATTTTGTAATTTATTTTAACCCTTTCTCAGGAGTAAGGGGTATAAACATGTTTTTAACAAAAAAAGCCTGGGTCCCCGAGTGGCTCATCTGTTTGAAGCGCAGCCGCATGGTGTGCAGGGTGAGTCGTACAGTGCAGTGTTGTGTCCTGTCGGTGCGAAGTAGGCCGCTCTTCGCTGGGAGCTCATTGGCTCTGGTGCTTCCGTGGGTGAGTGAGGCAAAACTGTCTGGGACTGTTCATCAGTCCTCATCAGGCTGGCCTGCTGCCCAGTGAGCTCAAAGGCAGACACCTGCAGGGCTTCCAGAGGTTGGTAGCTTTCCTATAAAAGCTTCCAAGTTCCTGGGTGAAAAAGTAAGCTGACTTGGTCATGGGATCGAATGATTCCCACTAAACCAGGTCTTATGAGCCATGTGGGGACTTGCTGCGGTGAGGGGAAAGGCGATTGGGCATTCCAAATTGTGAGAAAATCAGGGGAAAAAATATAATTGAACACACTAAATAATAATTAAAAAATCCTGCTGTATTAAACAAATCCAATATATTCACAATCAATTAATCCATTAACAGGAAAGCTTCTCTAACAAGGGTCAAGTTAACAAGCTTCATGAGAATACAACAAGCAAGCGCCAATTCTGTGCATTCTCACTCCGCTTCGGCCAAGTCAGGGAGCGCTCACCCGTGCAAATGTGTCTCAAATGTGCCCAAGAGTCAGCTCCGATTCCTCCCCTATCACAGAGTCAGCTCAGATTCCTCCCCTATCAAACAGTCAGCTCCGATTCCTCCCCTATCACAGCGTCAGCTCAAATTCCTCCCCTACCACAGAGTCAGCTCCGATTCCTCCCCTATCACACTGTCAGCTCAGATTCCTCCCCTATCACAGAGTCAACTCCGATTCCTCCCCTATCACAGAGTCAGCTCAGATTCCTCCCCTATCACAGAGTCAGCTCCGATTCCTCCCTTAACACAGAGAGTCAGCTCCGATTCCTCCCCTATCACAGAGTCAGCTCCGATTCCTCCCCTATCACAGAGTCAGCTCCGATTCCTCCCCTATCACAGAGTCAGCTCCGATTCCTCCCTTAACACAGAGAGTCAGCTCCGATTCCTCCCCTATCACACAGTCAGCTCCGATTCCTCCCCTATCACAGTCAGCTCCGATTCCTCCCCTATCACAGTCAGCTCCGATTCCTCCCTTAACACAGAGTCAGCTCCGATTCCTCCCCTATCACACAGTCAGCTCCGATTCCTCCCCTATCACAGTCAGCTCCGATTCCTCCCTTAACACAGAGTCAGCTCCGATTCCTCCCCTATCACAGAGTCAGCTCAGATTCCTCCCCTATCACAGAGTCAGCTCCGATTCCTCCCTTAACACAGAGAGTCAGCTCCGATTCCTCCCCTATCACAGAGTCAGCTCCGATTCCTCCCCTATCACAGAGTCAGCTCCGATTCCTCCCCTATCACAGAGTCAGCTCCGATTCCTCCCTTAACACAGAGAGTCAGCTCCGATTCCTCCCCTATCACACAGTCAGCTCCGATTCCTCCCCTATCACAGTCAGCTCCGATTCCTCCCCTATCACAGTCAGCTCCGATTCCTCCCTTAACACAGAGTCAGCTCCGATTCCTCCCCTATCACACAGTCAGCTCCGATTCCTCCCCTATCACAGTCAGCTCCGATTCCTCCCTTAACACAGAGTCAGCTCCGATTCCTCCCCTATCACACAGTCAGCTCCGATTCCTCCCTTATCACAGAGTCAGCTCCGATTCCTCCCTTAAAACAGAGACTCAGCTCCGATTCCTCCCCTATCACACTGTCAGCTCCGATTCCTCCCCTATCACAGTCAGCTCCGATTCCTCCCTTAACACAGAGAGTCAGCTCCGATTCCTCCCCTATCACAGAGTCAGCTCCGATTCCTCCCCTATCACAGAGTCAGCTTCGATTCCTCCCCTATCACAGTAAGCTCCGATTCCTCCCTTAACACAGAGAGTCAGCTCCGATTCCTCCCCTATCACACAGTCAGCTCTGATTCCTCCCCCATCACAGTCAACTCCTTTTCCTCCCCTATCACAGAGTCAACTCCGATTCCTCTCCTATCACAGCAAGTCAGCTCTGATTCCTCCCCTATCACAATAGATAGATCAACAATTAAAGAGATGTCAAAGAGAAGTGTCGATGTTAGCTTAGAGGCATTTTCTGGTTTGTTTTTCTGGACAAAAGCTTTATTACAACAGCTTTGTAACCATGTTTCTCTCTCGTCTTTGTCTTTGTCTTTCCACAGCTGACAGATGGAAGAATGAGTTGTTCACAAAGGATCCCCCTCGAGGGAAGGAGAGGGGGTTCGACACCACACAGCAAACCACTACCACCAGCAGACCCTTGTTCATCCTCAAGGGGGGCTCCAGGATGTTGCGCCCCAGCCTCCTACTCCTCCTGCTGCTCCTGCTCCCCCTCTCCTAGCCTCACAGCAGCTGCCCCTTTCAACACCACTCTGTGTATAGTCCCTTCAATCGGATCCTTTCATTGGATAGGGGAGAGAGGGAGTGGCCTCCGACGCCTGTCATATTAAAGTTTGCAGCATGCTGGGAATGGGTGTCTAGTCCAAGTAGTGCTGGACAGATGTTTGAGTATCTTGGAATGTATCGAAAGAGAAATTACCATGTCTGTGTTCGCCGGAAGCATCGCAGTGTAATTTATAGATATTAGTATACCAAAAAAGATATTAAAGATAAATAAATAAATCAATAAAGCACAAACCAGAAGAGTGTTTCTCTCTTTTCTTTGGGGATAATTATTCACAGCTGACTTCACAGTGCTGTATTTTTATTAGTTAAATGAAACAAAAAATACTATGATATATTAGCACAGAACCAAATGCATGGTTTATGAATACACCCGCTTTTAATCTCATGTCATCTCCCCGACAAAGGACAGAATCCATAGCTGCAGTGCATCACACAAAACTGCCCGTTACATCTACATGTAATGTGACTTTCCACGCCAGACTACCCTCCACTGGTGCTTGTCTGTTTGTCCACGACACAAGCAGCTGATCCACATTCAGGTCTCATTTCTGCTTGAATGCAGTCTCAGACTAGGCTCATGATACAGAGTTGTTAGCGGGTCCTACCACACTTTTAATTAGTCTACCTATTTGTTTGCTAATTCAGACTATTCCACAATGTCGATATTTAAACAGGCACTTTTTCGTCTAATCTGACTTAAACAATAGTGACATCTGGTATTTGTTTTAAGAGTCTGGTCTTAGTGCAAAAGAAATGTATATCAGTACAAAAAAAGAAAACTTTCTGAAGAAAATGCACAGAATGTTCTGTAGTATTATTGTAATGCAAGTATAGTTATTTGGGAGTTGAACATATTTACAGAGCATTATGAATATTGGCATGTGGGTTACCTCTCTTTCCCTCTTCATTTAACCTATTGCATGTGAGTTTTCCCTTATAAAAATGTGCACAATAATGTTGCAGTTTTCCCCATAGTTATGTTATTGTAAGAAACTGATATCTTGGTTCATAATTTATAATCATTCATGTCCAAACAGTTATTAAGAAGTTAGCATATTTCCTTTATTTGATTCCAGTAATGTTACTCACATATTATTTAAACATTATCTTTATACAGAATAATGTAGCAGTCGTTATTCCAGAAGTAAAGGAAGAGCTCAATGACCCATCCCTTCACGCCTTCAAGGTCAAAATGTCTCTCCTGTGCCTGTATTTAAGGCTTGAAGGCTGTGAGCTATAATCTTGCTGTGTTACCAACTGGTTATTGTTAACTTGCTAATTACATTCAACAGCATTATCTCCTCTAGTAAGCAGGATGCATGCTTTCGAGTTGAGCCAAACTGCACCCTCTTCAGAAAGACATACTCTGACCAGAAATGTCAAACCACAACTTGGTTCCTTTTCATAAACCACTTATTCTGCATTCTTAAGATAGTTGTTTTTAGCTACACAGACAAAATCTCTTTTCAGCTCCCTATCAAGTATGAAATGTAACCGTTACCAAATGGGTATTATTACTGTTTTGTGTGGGAATGTTGTTTCTCTTCTGTGTGTTTTTTTCAGGTTTTTTTTTTCAAAAAACACAAACTCAGCTGCTGGGCTCAGCAGCTCTGCGTTGACCGAGACACGCGCTTCAGGTCAGACTGCTTGCAGTCCCTCCCACAGTGTCTCGTTGCCATCTTGGTGCCTGCTTGCAGACCATTGCGAAGGCTGTTAGGGCTCTAACAGCAGGCTCCCTCAGTCTTTGCCAGAATCTGTATAGGTGGGCATCCCTATATACTGCATCTGCGGTAACTGTAGCTCATAGACCTACCCCATTCCCGACCCGGTACACGTATGGAACAGCAAACAAGGTTACCACACCAGTTCATGCTTGGGGTACTGTACTGACCAGTACCAAACCATACCGAGTGTACCACACCAAGGGTACCGTGCCGAGGGTATCATACTGTACCGGTGCTCAAACCAACCGGTTCATCTCGGTTCAAACTACCGTACCTAAGATACCATACCATACCTAACCAGCGCTAAGGCACCAAACCGGTATTAAACCGGCACAGGCTTGGTGCAATCTAGGTTCATTATCGTTCCGACTCAGCCCTGGTCCAGTACCAGCAGACTTGGTTTGAGTCTTGACTCGCCCTGTTATAATCTTTTTACAATACTGTATACTGCATCTGCCCTGTTACATTACTGTTCAGCGGTGTTGCTGCTTGTGCAGACTGAGACAGCAGTTTTTTGTTACAGTACTGTATACTGAGGCAGCACTGCACCCGCCCTGTACACAGCGGCATTGCTGCTTGTGCAGACTGAGACAGCAGTTTTTTGTTACAGTACTGTATACTGAGGCAGCACTGCACCCGCCCTGTACACAGCCGCGTTGCTGCTTGAGCAGACACATCCAGCCTCGGCTGGGGCGCTGTCTAGAATGGCAGGGGGGCACAGGGGATGTGTAAACCCCATTGCGCACTAATGTACCGACCCAGAGCTACAGGCACATAATCGGTACCAAGCCAATCTCGTGTAGTTCTGGTACAATTCCGGTTCCAACCTGCTACCGACCAGGGTTTACAATCCCCAATCTGGTACCAAGCAGGCCTTGGTGACAGTCCAGTTGCTGTCTTTAGCAGCTGAGGCAGCAACTGTACATTCTTATGGTACATTGCTTGGTAATTGCATGATGCCAGGTTTTTATCCCTGTGACCAGCCTGCCTGTGGACAAGCAGATGCTATTCCTTCCTGAGGCAGCAGCACGCAAAGGAGGCACTGGTAAATGCATTTTCTGCCAGTTTTGTTTGCATTCTCCAAGTGTATGCAGGAGAAATGTTTCTCCTGCAGCTCTACAGAGCACTCTGCATCCCTCTCCTGCGCAGCCTCTTCCCCATCACCCTCTAATAGAGAGGTGGCTGCGTCCTCACCCCATGGCTCTGTGCCAAGGGAGAGTTGACAGTCCTGTTGCTGTTTTTAGCAGCTGAGGCAGCAACTGTACATTCTTACTGTACATTGCTTGCTATTTGCATAATATCTGGGTTTTATCCCTGTGCCAGCACTGAGCACTGAAGGAAACAGCAATGAACCCAAGACTCTGACACTGAAGGAAACGGCAATGTACCCGAGACTCTGACACTGACGGAAACAGCAATGTTCCCGAGACTGGCACTGAAGGAAACAGCAATGTACCCGAGACTCTGACACTGAAGGAAACAGCAATGTACCCGAGACTGGCACTGAAGGAAACATCAATGTACCCGAGACTCTGACGCTGAAGGAAACAGCAGTGCACCCAAGACTGGCACTGAAGGAAACGGCTATGTACCCAAGACTCTGACACTGAAGGAAACAGCAATGTACCCGAGACTCTGACACTGAAAGAAACAGCAATGTTCCCGAGACTCTGACACTGAAGGAAACAGCAATGTACCCGAGACTGGCACTGAAGGAAACAGCAATGTACCCGAGTCTCTGACACTGAAGGAAACAGCAGTGCACCCAAGACTGGCACTGAAGGAAACGGCTATGTACCCAAGACTCTGACACTGAAGGAAACAGCAATGTATCCGAGACTCTGACACTGAAAGAAACAGCAATGTACCCGAGACTCTGACACTGAAGGAAACGGCAATGTACCCGAGACTGGCACTGAAGGAAACATCAATGTACCCGAGACTGGCACTGAAGGAAACAGCAATGTACCCGAGACTGGCACTGAAGGAAACGGCAATGTACTCGAGACTCTGACACTGAAGGAAACGGCAATGTACCCGAGACTCTGACACTGAAAGAAAAAGCAATGTACCCGACACTCTGACACTGAAGGAAACGGCAATGTACCCGAGACTCTGACACTGAAGGAAACAGCAATGTACTCGAGACTGGCACTGATGGAAACAGCAATGTACCCGAGACTCTGACACTGAAAGAAACAGCAATGTACCCGAGACCATGACACTGAAGGAAACAGCAATGTACCCGAGACTGGCACTGAAGGAAACGGCTATGTACACGAGACTGGCACTGAAGGAAACAACAATGTACCCAAGACTGGCACTGAAGGAAACAGCAATGTACCCGAGACTCTGACACTGAAGGAAACATCAATGTAACCGAGACTGGCACTGAAGGAAACGGCAATGTACCCAAGACTGGCACTGAAGGAAACGACAATGTACCTGAGACTGGCACTGAAGGAAATGGCAATGTAGCCGAGACTCTGACACTGAAGGAACAGCAAGGTACCTGAGACACTGACACTGAAGGAAACAGCAATGTACCCGAGACTCTGACACTGATGGAAACAGCAATGTACCCGAGACTGGCACTGATGGAAACAGCAATGTACCCGAGACTCTGCCACTGAAGAAAACATCAATGTACCTGAGACTGGCACTGAAGGAAACGACAATGTACCCGAGACTGGCACTGAAGGAAACAGCAATATACCTGAGACTGGCACTGAAGGAAATGGCAATGTACCCGAGACTGGCACTGAAGGAAACGGCAATGTACCCGAAACTGGCACTGAAGGAAACATCAATGTACCCGAGACTGGCACTGAAGGAAACATCAAAGTACCCGAGACTGGCACTGAAGGAAACATCAATGTACCCGAGACTGGCACTGAAGGAAACAGCAATGTACCGAGACTCTGACACTGATGGAAACAGCAATGTACCCGAGACTCTGACACTGATGGAAACATCAATGTAACCGAGACTGGCACTGAAGGAAACGGCAATGTACCCGAGACTCTGACACTCAAGGAAACATCAATGTAACCGAGACTGGCACTGAAGGAAACAGCAATGTACCCAAGACTGGCACTGAAGGAAACAGCAATGTACCCGAGACTGGCACTGAAGGAAAAAGGGATCCCTGAATATACAATGTCGTGAAAAATTATTTGTCTGATTTTCTGCATTTTTGCATATTTTTGGCACTGAATGTCAGATCTTCAACCAAAACCTAATATTAGATAAAAGGGACCCTGAGTGAACAAATAACACAAAAATTTCATACATATTTCATTTATTTATTAAAGTTTGTTATGCAACACCCCCATGTGAAAAAGTAATCACCCCCTTAGACTCAATAACTGGTTACGCACCTTTACAGCAATAACTGCAACCAAACGCTTCCTGTAGCTATTGATTAGTCTCTCACAGCGCCATGGAGGAATTTTGGCCCACTTCTCCATGCAGAACTGCTTCAACTCAACTTTCTTTAAAGCCCTATTAAATCCAGTCTGCAGCTCAAACCTCCTTTCAGCTATTTGATAGCTCAAAACAAGAGGGTTTTCTAGGAGCATTGTTTCACTAACGAGATGTGCTTTAAAGCCCTGGGAATTACATCTGGGAATAGACATTGCCATTCTAGAACCTCTTACACACAGCTGAAAGGGAACTCTTAATTAATCAGTTGCACTCAGGTGAGTAATCAATCAGATAGATAAAATACCCACTTCCCCAACCATTGAAGTTAGAAAATGTACATACTGTAGCGAAATGCTTTAATGAGGAACGTGAAGCAGGCTTGCAGTTCAAAGCAGTTCAAACTCTTTTATTAGCAGGTACAGTGGGTTCAGCAACACAAGCAACCACACAGTAATATCAGCAGACAGGACTAACACACACACCGCCAGCACACAGACTGGTCTTTATACCCCACACCCTTACAACACAGCAACCACACAGGAACATCAGCAGACAGGACTAACACACACACACTGCCAGCACACAGGCTGGTCTCCCCCACACCCATACAACATTGTAACAATGTTATTACCTTCACACCAACCAGTGCTCGCTGTCCGATCCAGTCCCCTGAATTCCATCAATCCCTTCAATCCCCTGAATCCCTTAAGAACATAAGAACATAAGAAAGTTTACAAACAAGAGGAGTGCATTCAGCCCTTCTTGCTCGTTTGGTTGTTAGTAGCTTATTGATCCCAGAATCTCATCAAGCAGGGTGTCAGCTTCAACAACATTACTGGGGAGTTGGTTCCAGATTCCCACAATTCTCTGTGTAAAAAAGTGCCTCCTATTTTCTGTTCTGAATGCCCCTTTATCTAATCTGAACCATGGTCCTTGTTTCTTTTTTCACGTCGAAAAAGTCTCCTGGGTCAACATTGTCAATACCTTTTAGAATTTTGAATGCTTGAATCAGATCGCTGTGTAGTCTTTTTTGCTCAAGACTGAATAGATTTGATTATTTTAGCCTGTCGGTCCCGGAATAATTCTGGTCGTTCTTCTTTGCAGTCTTTCTAGAGCAGCAATATCCTTTTTGTAGTGAGGTGACCAGAACTGAACACAGTATTCTAGAAACCCTTCAACCCCCTAAATCTCTTAAAACCCATCAATCCCTTCAATCCCCCTAAAACCCCTCAATCCCTTCAATCTCCTAAATCCCCTCAATCCCCTCAATCCCTTCTTATTATTTGTTTATTTAGCAGACGCCTTTATCTAAGGCGACTTACAGAGACTAGGGTGTGTGAACTGTGCATCAGCTGCAAAGTCACTTACAATTACGTCTCACCCGAAAGACGGAGCACAAGGAGGTTAAGTGACTTGCTCAGGGTCACACAATGAGTCAGTGGCTGAGGTGGGATTTGAACCGGGGACCTCCTGGTTACAAGCCACTTTCTTTAACCACTGGACCACACAGCCTCCTTCAATACTCTGAATCTCTTCAATCCCCTGAATCCCGTCAATGCCTGAATCCCTTCAATCCCCTGAATCCCTTCAATCCCTTCAATCCCCTGAATCCCATCAATCCCCGAATCCCTTCAATTCCTTGAATCCCTTCAATCCCCGAACCCCTTCAATCCCCTGAATCCCTTCAATCCCCCAAATCCCCTCAATCCCTTCAATTACCTGAATCCCTTCAATCCCCAAATCCCTTCAATCCCTTGAATCCCTTCAATCCCTGAACCCCTTCAATCCCCTAAATTCTCTCAATCCCTTCAATACCCTGAATCCTTCAATCCCTAAATCCCTCAATCCCTTCAATCCCTGAATCCCTTCAATCCCTGAATCCGTTCAATCCCCTAGATCCGCTCAATCCCTTCAATCCCCGAATCCCTTCAATACCTTCAATCCCCTGAATCTCTTCAATCCCTTAAATCCTCTCAATCCCATGAATCCCTTCAATCCTCGAATCCCTTCAATCCCTTGAATCCCTTCAATCCCCGAACCCCTTCAATCCCCTAAATTCCCTCTATCACTTCAATCCCTGAATCCTTCAATCCCCTGAATCCCTTCAATCCCTAGAACCCCTCAATCCCTGAATCCCTTCAATCCCTGAATCCCTTCAATCCCCTGATTCCCTAAATCCCTTCAATCCCTTCAATCCCTAAACCCCTCAATACCTTCAATCCCTCAATCCCTTCAATTCCATAGATCCCTCAATCCCTTCAATCCCTGAATCCCTTCAATCACTTCAATCCCCTAAATCCCCTCAATCCCTTTAATCTCTTTAATCCCTTCAATCCCCTGAATCACTTCAATCCCCTCAATCCCTTCAATCCCTGAATCCTTTCAATCCCCCGAATCTCTTCAATCCCCTGAATCCCTTCAATCCTTCAATCCCTTCAATCCCTGAATCCCTAAATCTATTCAATCTCTTCAATCCCTGAATCCCTTCAATCCCTAGATCCCTCAACCCCTTCAATCCCTGAATCCCATCAATCCCTGAATCCCTTCAATCCCCTGAATCCCTTCAATCCCTGAATCCCTTCAATCCCCTGAATCCCTTCAATCCCCTAAATCCCTTCAATCCCCTGAATACCTTCAATCCCCTAAATACCTTCAATCCCCTGAATCCTGTCAATCCCTGGATCCCTTCAATTCCTTCAATCCCCTGAATCCCTTCAATCCCTTTAGTTCTTTCAATCCCCTCAATCCCTTTAATCAATTCAATCCCCTGAATCTCTTCAATCCCCTGAATCCCCTCAATCCCCTCAATCCCTTCAATCCCCGAATCCATTCAACTCCTGAATCCTTCAATCCCCAAATCCCTTCAATCCCTAAATCCCTTCAATCCCCTGAATCCCTTCAATCCCCTAAATCCCTTCAATCCCTTCAATCCACGAATCCCTTCAATCCCCTCAATCCCTTTAATCCCCGAATCCATTCAATCCCCTGAATCCCTTCAATCCCCTGAATCCCTTCAATCCCCTAAATCCCTTCAATCCACTGAATCCCTTCAATCCCCTGAATCCCTTCAATCCCTGAATCCCTTCAATCCCTGAATCCTTCAATCCCCTGAATCTCTTCAATCCCTGAATCCCTAAATCCCTTCAATCCCTTCAATCCCTTCAATCCCCTGAATCCCTTCAATCCCTTTAATTCTTTTAATCCCCTCAATCCCTTCAATCAATTCAATCCCCTGAATCACTTTAATGCCCTAAATCCCCTCAATCCCTTTAATTCTTTAATCCCCTCAATCCCCTCAATCCCCTCAATCCCTTCAATCCCCAAATCCATTCAATCCCCTGAATCCCTTCAATCCCCCAATCCCTTCAATCCCTTCAATCCCCTGAATCCCTTCAATCCCTTTAATTCTTTTAATCCCCTCAATCCCTTCAATCAATTCAATCCCCTGAATCACTTCAATGCCCTAAATCCCCTCAATCCCCTCAATCCCCTCAATCCCTTCAATCCCCAAATCCATTCAATCCCCTGAATCCCTTCAATCCCCAAATCCCTTCAATCCCTTCAATTCCTTGAATCTGTTCAATCTCCTAAATCCCTTCAATCCCTTCAATCCCCTGAATCCCTTCAATCCCTTCAATCCCCTGAATCCTTTCAATCCCAGAATCACTTCAATCCCCTGAATCCCTTCAATCCCCTGAATCCCTTCAATCCCCTGAATCCCTTTTATCCCCTAAATCCCCTCAATCCCTTCAATCCCATGAATCCCTTCAATCCCCTGAATCCCTTCAATCCCCTAGATCCGCTCAATCCCTTCAATCCCTGAATCCATTCAATCCCTTCAATCCCCTGAATATCTTCAATCCCCGAATCCCTTCAATCCCTTCAATCCCTTCAATCCCCGAACCCCTTCAATCCCCTAAATTTTCTCAATCACTTCAATCCCCTGAATCCCTTCAATCCCTAAATCCTTCAACCCTTCAATCCACTGAATCCCTTCAATCCCTTCAATCCCCGAACCCCTTCAATCCCCTAAATTTTCTCAATCACTTCAATCCCCTGAATCCCTTCAATCCCCTAAATCCCTTCAATCCCTTCAATCCCCTGAATCCCTTCAATCCCTGAATCCCTTCAATCCCCTGAATCCCTTCAATCCTTCAATCCCTGAATCCCTAAATCCTTTCAATCCTTCAATCCCTGAATCCCTTCAGTCCCCTGAATCCCCTAAATCCCTTAAATCCCTACAATCCCCTGAATCCCTTCAATCCCATGAATCCCTTCAAACCCTGAATCCCTTCAATCCCCTGAATCCCTTCAATCCCCTGAATCCCTTCAATCCCTTCAATCCCATGAATCGCCTAAATCCCTTCAATCCCTTCAATCCCCTGAATCCCTTCAGTCCACTGAATCCCCTAAATCCCTTCAATCCCTTCAATCCCCTGAATCCCTTCAATCCCCTGAATCCCTTCAATCAATTCAATCCCCTAAATCCATTCAATCCCCTAAATCCCTTCAATCCCCTGAATCCTGTCAATCCCTGAATCCCTTCAATACATTAAATCCCCTCAATCCCTTCAATCCCTTGACTCTCTTCAATCCCCTAAATCCCTACAATCACTTCAATCCCCTGAATCCCTTCAATCCCGGAATCCTTCAATCCCTGAATCCTTCAATCCCGAATCCCTTCAATCCGTGAATCCCTTCAATCCCTAAATCCTTCAATCAATTCAATCCACTGAATCCCTTCAATCCCCTAAATCCCTTCAATCCCCTGAATCCTGTCAATCCCTGAATCCCTTCAATACCTTAAATCCCCTCAATCCCTTCAATCCCTTGTCTCTCTTCAATCCCCTAAATCCCTTCAATCCCTTCAATCCCCTGAATCCCTTCAATCCCCTGAATCCTGTCAATCCCAGAATCCCTTCAATCCCCTGAATCCCCTAAATCCTTTCAATCCCTTCAATCCCTTCAATCCCCTGAATCCCCTAAATCCCTTCAATCCCTGAATCCCTTCAATCCCTGAATCCCTTCAATCCCCTAAATTCCTTCAATCCCTGAATCCCTTCAATCCCTGAATCCTCTAAATCCTTCAATCCTTCAATCCCTTCAATCCCCTGAATCCCCTCAATCCCTTCAATACCTTCAATACCTTCAATCCCCTGAATCCTTTAGTAGTAATATTACTATAGCTTATGTCAAAAGTCAGATTTATGATCCTTTTGACCTTTTTTTGACCTTATGTGTGTGAAAATATGAATATATAATGAGGGGCGTGGATTTATGAATTTATGAATATATAATGAGTGGGGGGCGTGGATTTTATATAGGAGTATTGAATATATATATATATATATATATATATATATATATATATATATATATATATATATATTTAAGCAGACTTCTATGTATTTCACAAGAGCTTATAAACATTATATATTTATAAATGTAAAGAGTTTGAAATAAAAATAATTACTGTTGGTAGGATTCGAACCCACGCTGACAATTGAGTCAAATGGATCTTAAGTCCATCGCCTTAACCACTCGGCCACAACAGTTTTTCTTAAAACATTCATAAATAAAATAAGAAATAAGCTTACCGGGGTCCTGAGAATCATGATGGTTATGTGTTTGAGCAAATGGTTGAAATGATCGAAACTACGAGGGTTTTTTAAAAGGGCAAGTCTGGGCATGTTTTTCAGACCTCATAAAAGGAGGAAAATATTTGTGCCGTTTATTAGAGTGTTACACAAGATGTCTCAGGCCTGCATTAGTTTCTGCTCTGAGAAAGTGGCTCTTGAGGACCGGCAAATGTCTAAACTTATAAAAGCCTTTAAAAAAATGCACATTAGCCCTTCCGCAGAGGCTAAAGAAACCACGGACTGCAAAAAAGGTTCAAGAGAGTCCAAGCAAGGGGCCTTTAAGCATCTGTCCCAAGGATCCTCGGCGCCCAGTACATACTCCTCTGTAGCCTGAACTGAAAATAGTCCGAAATGAGAGAGAGGGGGCGGATGTTTGGGGGTAACTCAGAAAACGCCCCTAGGGGCGGTACCCCTTGGACCCATTCCGGGCTCCCCACACACTATCCTGCCGAAAGTGCGGCTGGGGAGCTGGTCTCCTGACCTCCCCCTTCTTCATGGCCGGCAGTTCCTCCATGGGGCTCCGACCACACGATTTCCGCAGCGAAACTGCTGCGAGGGAGCTGGTCTCCTGACCTCCCCCCCTTTCTTCATGGCCGGCAGCTCCCCTTCATGGGGCTCTGGCCACAGTGTAGCAACCCCAGGCGAAGCAGAGCGCCGCACCCCAGGCGAAGCAGAGCCCGGCGACCCCAGGCGGCAGGACCCTCGACGACCCCAGGCGAAGCAGGATCCCTGGTGACCCCAGGCGAAGCAGGATCCCCGACGACCCCAGGCGACGGCAGCAGCAGCGGACCCTCGGGAGGCGACGGCCACAGTGTAGCGACCCCAGGCGAAGCAGAGCACCCGGCGACCCCAGGCGAAGCAGAGCAACAGGCAGCCCCAGGCGATGCAGAGCAACAGGCAGCCCCAGGCGATGCGGAGCAACAGGCAGCCCCAGGCGATGCGGAGCCACAGGCAGCCCCAGGCGATGCGGAGCCACAGGCAGCCCCAGGCGATGCGGAGCCACAGGCAGCCCCAGGCGATCCAGGCGTGGCATCCCTGAGTGGAGCGGGCGTGGCATCCCTGGGTGGTGTGAGGCTGGCATCCTTGGGCGGTGCGAGGCTGGCATCCTTGGGCGGTGCGAGGCTGGCATCCTTGGGCGGTGCGAGGCTGGCATCCTTGGGCGGTGCAAGGCTGGCATCCTTGGGCGGTGGTGGAGGCAGAGGCAGCTCCTGCTCCTCTCCCTCAGGTGGTGGTGGTGGAGGCAGAGGCAGCTCCTGCTCCTCTCCCTCAGGTGGTGGTGGTGGAGGCAGAGGCAGCTCCTGCTCCTCTCCCTCAGGTGGTGGTGGTGGAGGCAGAGGCAGCTCCTGCTCCTCTCCCTCAGGTGGTGGTGGTGGAGGCAGAGGCAGCTCCTCCCCTTCTGGCGGCCAAGGCAGGGGCTCCTCCCTTCTGGCGGCCAAGGCGGCAGGGGCTCCTCCCTTCTGGCGGCCAAGGCGGCAGGGGCTCCTCCCTTCAGGCGGCCAAGACGGCAGGGGCTCCTCCCTTCAGGCTGCCAAGGCGGCAGGGGCTCCTCCCTTCAGGCTGCCAAGGCAGCAGGGGCTCCTCCCTTCAGGCTGCCAAGGCGGCAGGGCTCCTCCCCTTCTGGCTGCGAAGGCGGCAGGGGCTCCTCCCCTTCTGGCTGAGAAGGCGGCAGGGGCTCCTCCCCTTCTGGCTGCGAAGGCGGCAGGGGCTCTTCCCCTTCCGGCTGCAGCCGTGAAACCAGCAGGCATGCTCCCTCTGCTGGTGGCGGCGACGGAGGCGGAACCAGCAGGCATGCTCCCTCTGCTGGTGGTGGTGGGAGCGACACGTCGTCCTCCCATGGAGGTGGAGGTGGCACCAGCAGGAACTCATCCTCTGCTGGCGAAGGTGGGAGCGACACACAGTCCTCCCAGGGCAGTGGAGGTGGAACCAGCAGGAACTCTCCCTCTGCTGGCGAAGGTGGGAGCGACACACAGTCCTCCCAGGGCAGTGGAGGTGGAACCAGCAGGAACTCTCCCTCTGCTGGCGGAGGTGGGAGCGACACACAGTCCTCCCAGGGCAGTGGAGGTGGAACCAGCAGGAACTCTCCCTCTGCTGGCGAAGGTGGGAGCGACACACAGTCCTCCCAGGGCAGTGGAGGTGGAACCAGCAGGAACTCTCCCTCTGCTGGCGGAGGTGGGAGCGACACCCAGTCCTCCCAGGGCGGTGGAGGTGGAACCAGCAGGAACTCTCCCTCTGCTGGCAGAGGTGGGAGCGACACACAGTCCTCCCAGGGCAGTGGAGGTGGAACCAGCAGGAACTCTCCCTCTGCTGGCGGAGGTGGGAGCGACACCCAGTCCTCCCAGGGCGGTGGAGGTGGAACCAGCAGGAACTCTCCCTCTGCTGGCAGAGGTGGAAGCGACACGCAGTCCTCCCACGGAGGTGGAGGCGGAACCAGCAGGTATTCACCCTCTGCTGGCAGGTACCTGGGCTGTGGATGTTCGGCCTTCCCCCCTTTGGGCTGTGGACGCACTGGCTCCTCCCTCTTGGGCTGTGGACGTTCGGCCTCCCCCCTCTCGGGCTGTGGACGCACCGGCTCCTCCCTCTTGGGCTGTGGACGCTCGGCCTCCTCCCTCTTGGGCTGTGGACGCACCGACTCCTCCCTCGTGGGCTGTGGATGCTCAGTCTCCTCCCTCGTGGGCTGTGGACGCACCGACTCCTTCTCCAGGTCCGTGTCCCCTCTCTGCCTCCTTCACCTCACCTTTTCTCCCCTGGCCTGTGGAGGTGATGGGGTCTGCTGCTCCAGCAGCCAAAACCACCCTGATGCACAGGACACCCTCCCCATGGTGTAGGCTTCCCAGAAGCAGGGGTCTTCATAGGGGCAGTCCCCCTGGTCATGCCCAAACTCCCTGCAGATGACACACAGGGGGGCCCTTCAGCTCTCCACTGCTCCTGTTCCATGTCCCAGTAAGGGGGTCCCAGTTGGGTGGGGTCCCGTGACCACCATCTCCTCTCACCTCTCTCCCGCTGCTGCTTCTGGCAGCCCTTCCTCCTTCCTCTTCTTCCTCCCATCTTCCTTCCTCACACTCCTTTCTCCACAAGTATAAACGGGAAAAAACGAACGAAAAAACTGCAGTACCCTCTTCTGCCTGAGTCCAGGGGGCGCTGGTGATCCCACCGCTGCCACCACGTGTGAAAGGGTGACTGAGCGGTGACGTCAGGCAGAAGCAGGAAGGAAACTGACACCAGGGCAAGTACTGCAGTTAAAAGGCACTCGCGCCGTTTTTATTTTTAAATAACAAAAATAAATAAAATATTTGAACAAAAAAAAGTGACTAACCATGAATGTTTGTGTAAAAACTTTATATGTCTTCTAAAATGTCCTAATCTTCTTGATAAACTGTGAATAAAACTTTTGAACTTCACACGTGTCTCAGAGGTGTTATGATAAAATTTGAATAAAAAACCTTTTGAACTACAGACTTGGTGCAGTTGTGTTATTTTGGTTAAAGATGTCACTTCATCGTATGAAAAAATATACTACGATCCCTCAAATCCTGGGGGTTTAGGGGGTTTACAAATTCTTCAAAGGGCTCTGGGGCCTGACGGTCCTAAAGTCTCTGAGAGGGCTCTAACAGACTTTTTTATCAGAGCAAGACTCATATACGTTACATAAGCCCTCTAGAATAAACTTTAAAAGAAACACCGTATTTGTATCTAATATCGATACTCAGTGGCAAGCTGATTTAGTGGATATGTCTAACTTGTCAAAAGAAAATGGAGGTTACAAGTACATGTTAACATGTATAGATATCTTATCCAAATATGCCTGGGTAATACCCCTGAAAAATAAGTCATCTAAGACGGTGACCGAGGCATTCAAGAGGATCCTCAGCACAGGTAGGAAACCTAAAAAACTACAAACTGATAAAGGGACTGAATTTCTAAACAGAGCATTTCAGAGCATGCTAAAAGAACATAATATTCTACACTTTACCACGGGGAGTGAACTAAAAGCCTCTATTGTTGAGAGATACAACAGGACTCTGAAAACAAAAATGTGGAAATATTTCACCGCCTTTAACACTCACAAGTATATGGATAAACTACAAGAAATGGTACAGGCATATAACAACTCCTTTCACCGTAGTATTCAAATGAAACCTTCAGAAGTTAATGAAGACAATTCATTTAAAGTGTTTAAAACTTTATACTCTAAGAAGAAAAGCCCTAAACATATAAAGTTTAAGTTTACAGTCGGTGATAACGTCAGAATTTCAAAGTTAAGAGCTCCCTTTATAAAAGGCTATGAACAGGCGTTTACGACAGAGATTTTTACTATAACAGAATGTATACCAAGATTTCCACCGGTGTATAAACTATGTGATTATGATGGAGAGGCTATAAACGGCACCTTTTATGAACCAGAATTGCAAAAATAAATGTCAAGACTGATAGGTTGTTTAGGATAGAGAAGATAGTTGCTGAGAAAAAGGAAAACGGTAAAAGTCTTATCTCATAAAATGGGCGGCTGGCCTGAAAAATTTAACAGTTGGGTCGCTGGGCATCAGGTGGTGGATCTAAAGATTTAACAAGTCCTGGGTGTATTTAATTACACTTAAAACATTATTCAAGATGTCTCAAGACTCTTTTTATGTGACTCTGCCTAGTAACGCTTCACAGGATGTTTTCCCTAAAAACGCTATAGCCGATTTTACTACCAAGTTGGTTAAAACAATGAATCTACCAGGAAAATGGGAAGTTTGCTTAGCAGAGATTCAATACCCCCATACCTGGGATAATATCAACCTTAATGACAGCAGTTTTATTACTTTCGAAATAGAAAAGGCCATAAAACGTGATTATACTATCCCTAAAGGATATTATGAGACCCTTCAGGATGTAATAACGACCATGAGCGATGCCCTGCTCGGAAAAGGACTAGATCATAAAGGTGACAATGCTCCCGATGAACAATATAAAAATGATTTGAAATTAGTATATAAACCTATAGAAAGAAGAATTTATATAAAAAGTACTACTCCATTTGTGATTTTTGCCCAAGAACATCTCGGACAAATGTTGGGATTTCGTGAGACTATAAAAGGTGAAACTATTGGACTATTGGGGCCTATTGAGGCTAAACTGTATACCGCTCATTTGAGGACCCTCTATCCCGCCGATATCCGAGCAGGTTTTACACCATGTATGTCTATACAGATATCATTACACATCAAGCCGTTGGAGATAGTTATGTGCCTCTTCTAAGGTGTGTCCCTATTAAAGGCAAAAACAACGATATAATCACTGTAACTTATGACAGACCTCATTACGTACCCCTCAGCAAGACCAGCTTCGATACTATAACTATACAAATTAAGACGGATCAAAACAAGTTAGTGCCATTCCGTTTTGGGAAGGTTGTAGTGAAGTTGCATTTCCGACCTGTAAAGCCTCTTTTTACACCTAATTGAAAAGAAAAATGAGACCTCATGGATATGTCAATCCTTATATTAATTATTACAAAAATCAAGCTGGTAATGGTTTGCCTGGATTTTCTGGAGCTCCTGTGATGTATGGAGCGGGTATAGGGGTATTTTTCGAAGTCTTTTCAGAAAAGCTTTACCTTTACTTAGAAGGGGTTTTGAAATAGTTAAACCTCATTTTAAATCAGCTGCTAAAAATATTGTTAGTGACGTAGTGTCAAATGTCCTAACAAGTCATAACCCTCCTAGCCACAACAACAGCCAGTCAGGGGAGGGATTGATGGTGATGTCCAGAGGCTACAAGAGAAAACGTAGCAAACCCCGGGATCTCGCCATCATCATCACAAAAGGCTAAACCCCATACATACAGGTCATTTAGTAGCGGCAACCGGAGAAGGAGCAAGAAACCAAAGACTCACGGTACAAAGAAAAACAGAAACATCTTTTAAATCATGACTCTGGTACATCATATGTCTCAAGAATGTGTGAAATCAGAATTGGATCTGTTTACCATCCCTATACCCAAACAAGTATTGAAAAAACCTTTATGTGGAAATTCCCCCTGTCTGCCTTGTCTGACACAGCTCCGCTCGAATTTTACATAGCGGGGAATGGGGAAGATTATCTTGATTTGAATAATACTCTTTTAAGACTTTCATGCAAAATTACTAAGGCTGATGGCACTGATTTAGCTGCAGACAGCGTAGCTGGTATTATCAATTACCCGTAGCTACCATGTTTTCACAAGTGGATGTAACTTTAGGAGACCGCCTAATTAGTCAAAGCAGTAATACTTATCCTTACCGTAGCATTATAGAAGCAATGCTAAACTTTAGTAAGGACACCCTAGAATCTCAATTCACAGCCGGCTTGTTTTACAAAGATACCCCAGGACACATGGATGAGACTGATCCTGCAGGGGATAATGAAGGTTTAGTTAAACGACATGCTTTTACCAGATTAAGCCATACAGTTGAACTTTTAGGACCACTGCATTCGGATATATTTTTTCAAGAAAAACTCATGTTAAATGGAATTGACCTGAAAATTAAAATGGTGAGGGCCAGTAACACTTTTTGTTTAATGTCTGATGCTGCAGAGGCGTTCAAACTTAAAATTTTAGAAGCCTCTCTCTATATTAAAAAGTAAAAATAGCCCGGAGGTAAGAATCGCTCACGCTCAGGCCTTGATGGCCTCTAATGCAAAATATCCTATAGATAGAGTAGCTATGAAAGTTTTAGTGTTCCTAGAGGGAGCAGGGTATGTAATCAGGAGAATTTGTTTCTGGGGCAGTTACCAAAGTTTGTAGTTATTGGTTTAACAGATAATGACGCTTTTAGTGGCTCCTACGCTAAAAACCCTTTTAACTTTAAACACTTTGCTGGGAACTTTATAGCTATGTGCGTCGATGGTGAACAAGTCCCCTCAAAACCTTTACAACCCGACTATACAGCAGGACACAACCCGTCCGGGAATATTACAGTCTAATACAAGCCACGGGTAGACATCTCAAAGACAAACCGCTGATAATTGATCGGTCAGACTTTATTAGAGGCTATGCGCTCTATGCCTTTGATTTGACCCCTGACCAAGAATGTGGAGATCATTTTTCCTTAGTAAAAATGGTAATATGCGTCTTGAAATGCGTTTTGCCAATGCTCTGCCAGAGACTGTGAATATGATTGTTTATGCTGTTTTTGAGAACGTGATTGAGGTTTCCCACCAAAGAGCAGTTCTCTTTGATTACTGAAAAGTTTGATACAACTTTGATCCTTTTTAAAATGAATACCACCCAGCTTACAGCTTTGCTATCCAGCAACCCTTCGACTGAAAAGTATTTTTATGGGGTTCTAGCTAGTGATCAACTACCTAAAGGAAAAATAAAAAACTTCCTGCGATGTTTATTGTCAACACCGACCCCAAAATTATCCTGGAGAACACTGGCTGGGAATTTATCTAAAAGAAGAGGGTTATGGAGAGTTTTTGATTCTTACGGTAACCCTCCAGATTTTACTTATTTTCCTAAAACTATCTCAAACTTTTTATACAACAACGCTAAACAAACAGTGTACAATAATCAACCTCTACAAGGTCTTATGACCACTACCTGCGGCCATCACTGTGTTTTCTTCTTACATCATCGAGCCAAAGGACTTACTTACCCTGAGGTTATGGCTCTCTACAGCTCTGATTTAAACAAGAATGATCTGATGGTGTCCCGATTTATACATTGCATGTCTAACCCTAAAAACAGAACTGTATAAATATATTTTCATGCGTGCAGTGTGTCAAGACTCACCATGATTTTAAAAAATGTTATGAATGTTAGTCTTCAAAAACTTACGACAATGTAGATGTTGAATAAATATTTTTATTGTTGTAAAGACTTATACAGACATATATATCAGACATTGATTATACACCATTTGCATGAATATACAACAAATGTATCAGACAATGATTATACAACATATGCATGAATATACAACAAAATGTAAAAATGTGTGAAACTCAATAAAAAACAGTAACACCTTAATAAGTTTCCCATAACTGTTGTCTTTTTTTTTCTGCTTCTTATTCATAGGGGTCTCTAAGGGTCTTTTTTATAGGCTTCTATGAGTTGTCGTGTTTGAGAATTAGGTACTGTAGAATAAGGGATATTTATCACAGCCAAACCTTTGATGAATTCAACCCATCCTACAGGTAGCCTATGTTCAGGGATGTTGGTATTCCCAGTAGCGGCCCTGATTAAATCAACCATATGCGACCCTCTAATGTTCTTGCCCCTAAGAATGAATTCCCCTTGATCATTCCATGAGGTAACCAAAGCATTCTGAGACATTGCGTTTAAAATAAATTTAGCATTTTTCTTAGATCTGGAGGGACGCTACTCATAACATCAGTCACAACCTTAGATTCAGATTCTGCATCAGTTTGTGCCATTTCCACAGAGGAGGTGTAATCAAAGTCAGGGTATTAAGCTCTTTTTCACTCTGTTTAATCAAGGCTAGATATCTCTGTAAGGAGCTGGTGTATAGTTTAACTTTCTCATTGTCACTGATGTCAGTTCTAAGTAGAATGCTTTTCATTTCAGAGTCAAGTCTGCTTTCAACTGCTTTTTAATAGGTTCGGGTGTTGTGGCTCAGGCTGTCGAAGTCTATCGAGTTGATGTTGCGGTACCAGAAACATTTTCTGGGAGTGAGTCATTTTACAAATTAACTTTGAGGTGTTAAGAGTCCTGATAAAAAGGCAGAGCAATCCTTATTAAAGCACCAATAAAACCACCACTCTGATTCACAGTTTTTTCTTCTTTTTAATTGAATGGTTCTTATTACATAGGCTCTTTATAACACGCGCTGCTTTTTGAGAGTGTTTAACTGACTCGAGGTCAAGGGATGTTACCCTTTAAAGGCGTTTAAGGCAATTTCAACAATAGATTTGATAAAATCGTCAGAGGCGTCTCGTAAGACTGCTCTTCTCTGAGGAGCAGAGCCATGAACTATGCTCTTTAAGAGATGGAGGTTACGTTTTATTCTAGCGGACATGATGCGTTGTTGAAGAGTCTAGATAAATAAAAGTTTTAGCGCAATAACAAGTCGTTTATAAGTGTTTTGTCTTGGTATTTCTCATGATATAAGCAACTGGCCAATCAGGAGTAAATAAACCAGTTCTTAGACGGTATGCTTCGGGGTTTGTGCTTTTAAGTCTATTAAAAGATAACCATAGGGTTTTTTTGTGGCATCTTCAAACGCTTCTAAGAAAAACTTGGAGTTACCGGGGTACATCTGTCGGGCTAGCGTGTTGATTTGAAGTTTATCTCTGGGGTTTTAAACAGAATAATGTAATTGGCATTCAAGTTAATGGTACGGCTCATTTTTCCTTGAAAAAATAAATTTTGAACCAAATACAGCACGCATAAATTCCTATGATGAGCGTATTTTGTAAAAGCTTTCTGTATTTCATCATTTTCGCTAGCTGCCTCCATCAAGTCATCTATAATGATTAAATTGATTTTGTTAGGAGGCATTAAATTATCATCGGTTAATGAAGGCGGTATGCCTTCAATAAATTTTAAATTTTTAAATTTAAGTGCCAATTCGTTGTATAATGGTTGCCAGCAGCTATAGCACCATATGATATTCTCAGGGGTTTGGGAAAAGATCTGTTGAGAGTTTTCTAAAAGCTGCTTCACAAAGTAACTTTTGCCTGAATTGGAGGGCCCTGATATTATAGCGGCAAAAGGTGCGGTTAGCCTAATATCAAAGCCGTCTTCAGTAGCCATAAGGAAGAGATGTGTAATCAGACAGCAAGACTCTCTTATTGTAGACTATTTGAAAAGTTTTCTGGAGTGGTTTGTTTTCCAATTGAAATTCTTTTTATTACGGTGAATCTGGGAGCCTCGAATCATGATATGCTCTGCAGGGGTGTTTCTATCAGGATTCACAAAGTTTTGAACTAGGTCTTTTAATGAAGCGAGGTTAATTAATTTGGAATTCTCGTAGTTTAGGGTAATACCCTTTACTTTGAGACATGTTTTTCCTCTGTTTGTGACGTATCCATATGTTTTAGGCCCTCCTGACACAAACTCTGTAATGTATTCCCCGGGTTCAACTCGCTAGTTAAATCTCCAAGATAATCGCCAAGTTCTGGGCGCCAAGCATGGGGTCTACTGACAAAGATCACAGAGTCCGTATCATGATACAGACAACGACTCTGCAGGCGATCCATGAGGTTATAGAGCTCTAGCGGGCGTAGCGGTTGTAAACGCTGCTATGAATACATTTACATTACCTGGGGTGTATAGGTTTCAGAAGCATAACGCCACTGAACCAGCGCCACCGTATCACTTACAAAACAAAAATGAGAAACATGATATCTTTTTGAAAAGAGATAATGGAAAAACAGGTCAGGATCTTTAACCAAGCTCGTAGAGAGGTGGTTAGGTTTCTGTCCAAATTTCCCCAAAGGAATTTAAGGATAGTTTGGAGATTTGTCTTTTAGCAGGGTTAACATTAATGTTTTGAGGATCTAATTGAATCCCCTCTTTCTGAAAATATTCATC
Organism: Acipenser oxyrinchus oxyrinchus; assembly: GCA_030684275.1. NCBI lineage: Eukaryota > Metazoa > Chordata > Actinopteri > Acipenseriformes > Acipenseridae > Acipenser > Acipenser oxyrinchus. The sequence continues at coordinate 18,553,869 of CM060254.1, forward strand.
AATATAACGCTCTTTACTCACCTCATCGGTACAATGAGAGGGGTAACCTGAACTTTCCTGTTTCCCCTTGAGATGGCTATTAATGTAGCCTGTAAAGAGAGTGTCAGATTTCTGAGGAAAATGCCAAACTTCGTGTATTTTAGACACTTTGTAACCTTTCTCAAGAGCTTTGACTACCTCTACACTGCACCATGTTCCTGTCAAGGCTCTTTCTCCAGAGGTATGGTTACATACACCTGTCTGGTTTAGTGTTTCAGCGCAAGAACGGCAGAGGGTAAACATTAATTTGCCACAGATTCTTGCAGGCAGTACGGGAAAAAAAGACCCTAGGCGGCAGAACAGTTAATTTGAACAAGCCAAAGTACTGCCTCAAGTCCTGAAAATTATGGTAGATTACGGTTGGGTGATCTACAGGGTACACTTTTGTTTTGTTGACAAAGGGATACAAGCTAGTGAAATCAAAGTATTCCAACCTTTCATTTTCCTGGGCCACATAATGTAATGTAATGGCATTTGTACGACTACCAAACAGTGCCTCACGAGGATTGATACGTTCTGGAAAATCAGAGCGAACCAAAAAATCGTGAACTTGAGACTGTTTTTTCAGAGCGTTCCATTCATGCTCCCAAATAACTCTGACTTCCAACCCGTAAACCTTTTGCAATGTTTCAATCTTTTCATCAAAGTGATGATACATCGTACCGCAGGATACTTTGCTTAAGGGGTATACATCGTGGAATCATAGCATTGGGGGCAACCATGAAATGATTTCCATTACATGAGAGAAGATGTTAAAACTTCATGCTGATTTGAACTTGGCTCTCGCCAAGATAAGCACCAACTAAGACGTACTGTAGCTTCACAGTAAACTAATGTGATCCATATGTGTCTCCATCCATTTGCGCTTCCTTCCATATGATGATGTAGATATCCTTCTGTCTGGTGTTGATGGCTGAAGTGTAATGCTGGCTCCAGGGATCAGCTTATTTTGCCTCCCTAGCGCATCAGCACACACAACGGCTGCGATGCTGGCTCCGGGATCAACCATAGTGCGGTCTCCCAGCGCATCAGCATGACAACCGTCTGGATTGAGCTAAGTAGGGTACATCTCTGGGGTCTTCAAGTGGGCACCTTCCATCCTCGGTGTTTCGTCGACTAGCCCACGACACCTCAAGAGGGCTCGACGGTGATTCTGGCGTCCCAGCATCACCCTCCGTCCCCACTCAACTCAGCCCAGCTTACTTACCTGTACATCAGCCTTTCTTTCTTTCTATTGTGCTTGAGATCCCCAGCCAGAATCTTTCCGTCTCAACCACAGCCAGTTGCTGCTCCTCTCTGCTGCTTCAGATAAGTTCTTCACTGTGCGACGCAACTCTTGGCCATTGAATCCGACATCTCTGAGAAACCGGGTTGTAGAGTGTGCCACAAATCCTCGACATCCCACTTCCACTGGTAAACCCAGACTCTCCATCCTCGCTGTTCCGCTTCAGTGGCTAGTTGAGCATACCGCAGTTTCTTCCTCTCATACGCCTCATCTACAGCATCCTCCCATGGCACTGTTAACTCTACCAGGTTAACAAGGCGTGCTGATCCAGACCACAGGACAATATCTGGTCAAAGGTTTGTGGTGGCAATTTCAGGTGAAAAAAACACCCTGCAAATTCAAAAGCCGTACGCTTACCATTAATTACAGCATACCCATCCAAGAAAAAGGGCCCTATTTTAAGCTCTCCATAGTTTAAAGCATGTTGAATGAAAACATTTTCAGTTTCAGATACATACATTAACCATTGTATCGATGCATTTGAAAAGCTTTTTTGCTGGTCACTATAATTGTCTGGAGGAACGATAGCTATTGTGTCTTTAGGCATAAATTTACTTCTATACATAGCCATGCACAGTGAAGCAATTGTAGTACATTGGAAGGGGTCTATCTGTCCTATAGCATAAACCTCTGTACGGAATCTGATACAGTTCTCTTTCAAAATTTCAACATCATTTTTGCAGTAGAAAGCTATTTCATTTCTGAAATTAAAAATGCCATTCTTAATCGAATCGTACCATTTGTAAAAGTCATCACGTTCTTTAGACATCATTTGTTGAACACCATAGTAACGGGGTTCAGGATAGGGCCCAATGTAATTCTGGTTTTCAAGAGTATTGAAAAAATGAGGAAAATATCCTTTTCTGGCTTCAAATCCCATAGCTGAAGGCATTGCACTTAACTTCATGGGCATAAAGTTATAGGAATCAATGTAACACATCTTAAAAGCCTCGTCTGTAAAACACATTAACTTGCTACCCTGAGCTATGATATGAGGGTTAACACCGTTGGTAACTAAATAATTCATCAGTAAATAACTGTCATACGACTTCGCATTGTGTGCCAAGAAAGTATAGCCTGCGTAACAGGGTCTGCGATACCTTTCGAAAAACTTTTTCACACAAGCCTCACCCTCCCAAAACCATGATTCACCATCCATGTGCATGCAGTACAAATAATTCGGAATGTGTAAGCCATCTTCCTGCCGGCATTCAAAATCATAAAACACATATTTATCTGTGGGCTCATAAGGTTTTGGCACTTGAATGAAGCATTTGTGATCAGTGTGAGGTAATAACACAGCCTTACATATCTTGCAGTAGGGACTAGGACATTTATGAGCCGTAGTTTTAGTAGGGTCACATTTATAGAGAGAATAACAACTTGTACACAGTTTTAAAATGTCACACATAGAGAACTGTTTTTCACTGTTGGCTTTATCTTGAAGAATCTTATGCTCATCATAACAATGCTGTGATCGACAATAACGATTGCAATCGTTACATTTTACCTTTACAGAGGACTCGCTATTACAGGCTGGTGAAAAACACACATTACAATGTCCCTCACAACGATGTCCAGATCGGTTACTGTAGGCTGTGTAACAGTAATTGCACAGATAGGCGGTGCCCAGAAAACCTTTCAAGTTAACAATACCGTAGAAATGATTCTCATGAAGAAACAGAAATACAGTTTTGTTTTTTAGTCGAGTATCTGTTTGGTGTTTCAGGAACACGTCCTTTTGAGGACATCTGTACCACACCACAATTGTAACATCTAGAGCCTGTTCAAATTTATCTATGTCAGCAAACGAAACCATCTGATGTTCACTTAACCCCACACGCTGTTGAAGTTTTAAAGCCTCAGCCATACACATATCATAGGCACCCCTGAATTCTGGAAATAACAAGCTCAGAACGTTGTAAGCAAAACATAATTGATTGTCTCTGTTGTAACATATAATCAGATGTTTGGCTTTTTTCTAATAAGCTCACTTTTCATTAAGGTCTGCAAACCTCTCCTTAAACCCCTCCTTCAGGACACCTTATAACCTGGACAATCAACATTAAAGAGTCATCAGCCAAAATTTCACTATGACTTTGAAGGAGAGCTTCAATCTGACTGAGAAAATCGTCTAGACTTAAATTGTCTCCAGTCATTTTTACATACACAGGTATATCTAAGGATCCGGCTCTTAATTCAAGCTGCACAATGTCTGCAGGTCTTAACGTTCTAGAAACCTCACTCAACATATTCTCTAACGTTTCATGCAGCACAGTAAAAACTTCAGCATAGGAATCCAAATCATACAGATGTGTAAAGTTAAGAGGGTGTTTCAATTCGATATTGTTAAACATTGGTCTATGTCGAAGCTGTACACCTTCCCCCCCAATTCTAACACCATCGCTGTCCCTATGGGGGGCCTGTAAACCAGAAGGACCAGCCACTTGATCATCATGTAATACACCACCCCCAGGGGCTTTTATGCTAAAAGAATCATCTTGGCAAGACCCCCTGTTTAAGCCTTCCCCTATCTGGTTTTCCATATCAACTACACTCTCTGTAGTAACATGATTTTCTCTAGACATTTCTTGCAAAAGCTTATCCAAAGAGTCAAAATTGATCTGAGTCAAGGTAGCATCGTTAATAAACCCGGGGCACTGGGAGTTATTAGGGTATATATTAGGGATGATGTCATTTATGGGGGGACTATCTATAGAAATTTCATCAATCAGAGCCCTGATTGACGGTAAATTATATGAGTTATGATTTAAATCATTTAATAGTTTGTCTAGTTGGTCAAAATTCTCAAAACCTCCTAATTTATTTTGGATTGGAGATATACTATGTGTATGGGAGCTTGTTGAAGGATTTGTATTTAAGGTATTTTGGGGAATGATTATAGAATTAAGCACAGAATTTGACACAGTTTGACTCGGATCAATTGAAACCTTTTTATTTTTTTGAACAACAGCCACAGCATCATCATTGTCAGAATCAACATCAACAGTAAATTCCAAATGTTTCCTCTTACAAGTTTTTTTTCGAAGGGTTCCATTATTGCTCTAAAAATACAAAGTTACTGTTTTAAAAAACCCAGAGTTTTCAACATGGTTATTAAGGTTTGTATATTCTGAGCCACCTCAGGGTCAGAAACTAGGGCTCTTATAGCTGGGTGTCTGTATATAAGCTGATCTATTGTCAGTTCTACATGTTTCAATTGCTCGACGCTGTGATACCTAGTCGTTGTAGGCGTTGGTTTTAGCCTTTGAGGTCCTTCTGAGACTGGTGAGGTAACTCTTGATTGCAGCGAAGTGTGAAACCTTCTGGAAATTTTACGAGGCCTTTTAGACTTTGGGTCCCTGATGAATGATGTTTCGTCCTCGGTAGATTCGCTGTCCACAATAAGAGCAGGTCTAGTGGGTCGTTCTAAATGAAAATATATCAAAATATACAATCAGACCAAAATACATTAACAGATGTTTAATGAAATATTTAACATACATTTTTAAAAATGCTTCATTTTTAAATAGTTACTTACTTTTGAGAGGTCTTTTTTCAGATTTTCGTTGTTTATTTGGGGGGCCTAAGGGCGTCCTCGTCTGTACATCTATGCCCTAAGATGTACTGGCCACGTCTTTCCTTGGGGTTTTTTCAGGCTTTTCTAAAATAATATAAATGGTTGAATATGAATGTTTTATTAACCTAAAATAATTAATATTACTTATAAACGAACAAGCATATTTTATTAATCTATAAAACAATACTGTTCTTATGTCGGAGTCTGACGGAAGGTCACTGAAAGATGTCCTAAAGTATTCTTCCAGTTGTGCGGAATCTTCAACGTAGTCAGATTCTATAACAGGATGAAACAGATATGTTTTTAAAAATGAAATAATAAAATAATAAACTGCAATAATTATACATACCTTGATATCATATATATATATATATATAATTACATTTCCATATTTGCTATTAATAAACAAAAACAGACTTAAATACACGTAGTATTAATACATACAATATTACTCACTTTCAGGCGTAACTGCAGTCACTGAGAAGTTATTTAAAAAGTCCTCCGGAAGGACTAGTGCGGTTGGTAACTCAAGGGGTATGTACTCTTCAGGTTTCGGTTCTGTAATTTAAAGGAGGTATGAATACTTAGAGAGAGGGAAAAAAAAAAAAAAAAAAAAAAAACCTCGCGATATTTTGGTCTAGCGACTGTAAAAACTCACCATCCTGAGTCTCGAGAAACCACGTGGGGGACAGAGGAATGAGCGTAGGAGGCTGATCAATCACTACCTCCTCGTGTGAAATTAAATGTTCTTCTATAAGTTCCTCGATATCTATAAAATATGAAAAATATATAATTTTAAATAAATAATAATAATAATAATAATAATAATAATAATAATAATAATAATAATAATAATAACATAAAATAATACATAAATAAAATTCTCGACGTTAAAGTATGTATTTATATTTGAGTTTATATCTCTGAGTTATAGACACAATCTTAACTCTTTTTTAAAATAAATCACATTTTTAAAAAATGTATACTGTAAACATGATACCTATTAGGATAACCCATGCTGCGTCACAGACAAAACCGATAGGGTCTTCATTCACATGCTAAAAAAAACGTTTTCTATAGTCATACAAACATTTCTAAACATAGCGGCTTACGCTCTGTGTTAAAACGCATTTCAAACATTTTTACATATCAACATTATACATTTCAAAACGCTACATTTATAATCCCTAGAATTTAATTAACATCATTTTTCGCACAGAGTTAAAACAGTATTTAAACATTAAACATCGGTACGTACCTTGTAAAAGATCATTGTTCTTGCTTGATTCTCCGTCCATTTATGGCGAAAGTGTGGCTTTACGGGATTTCGTTCTTGAGAGGGATCGTCCTTTTTTCAGAAGTGAATACATGGCTCAGGGGATGGCGTTTATATCCTGTAAGATACGTGGTTAATGCGGTTGTAACCACAGGGGTCCGGATCAGAAAAACGTATCCAGATGGAGATCCCTTGACTATGCCACGCCTCAAATCACACCTCACCTTGATTTACGGTTTTAGTACAGGTTAAACTATGTTGTTTTATTCATGTACACGTTTGTTTAATTTTCCTTGAATTGTTTCTTACAGAATCATAACATTTTGTTTTTATTCAGTTATATTCAATTCAATAAGCTTTATTGGTATGACAATGCAATTACCTATACTTGTTTGCATGGTTATATCTATTTTCTTTACGCGGTATTACAAGCAAAAAATATTCACGCATTATGTTAATGTTCAGGCAGTATATTTTTAAAACGTCTTTCATTTTAGTTCATTTTTAATTTTATTTGCTTCATGATAAATATAAATAAATAAATAAATAAATAAATAAATAAATAAATAAATAAACACAAACAATCAAACACGCTTAAACAGTTTTTGTTAATAGAATTGTTTCCACGTTTTAATCTTGACGAAAGTAAGCAATCTCCTTAATATATATATATATATATATATATATATATATATATATATATATATATATATTATGAGTTAACATTGTCTATATCTAAAAATATAAAAGGGTCATTACCTCAGGATGGGGCCACCATTCGCCGATTTTAAAACACATAACGATATACTATGCTCACATAGTTTTAAATCTAAAACAGTAAAAACGTATTAATGATTTGTAACATCTTCAGAATAGTTTGACCGTGTATGAGACTATTCAAAGCTATAGGGGCTTAGCCTAATCGGAGGCTATTCAAAAACTGGCGGTGATAAAACACTTACAATATTTTTCTCTTATTTATTTGCAATAACACATATTCCAATTTTATATATCTTTTTAAAAAAACATTTCTAATCTTTGATTGAACTCTCTATTCAGTTTGAAATATCACAAGGCTTGTCGACCCTACCAGACTACACGGCACCATGGTGATCACCTTCTCTGCGGGATGTCTTCTTCTGTTGCAAATGTTATCTGAGCGTTAACACCTTAAGGGATACCTATTGTTCGTAGCGTGTAAATTCAAATACAAATATTCTCAGTTTTTTACCCCCATATCTACATCTGCTGTTTATTTAATGTATACGGCGGTATTATATATATATATATATATATATATATATATATATATATATATACAGGAAAACGTATTCAAGTTGAGATAACATCGTGCTTTTCAACATCCGCAGACAGGCTCTTAACACCCAATTGCCCCACTCTGTTCATAACGTGTATAAAAAAATATATTTTTATTTGCAATATAACATGTATTTCGATTTTATTTTATTTTTCTTAAAGACACGTTTTATTATCGTCTTTATGATTGCTGCGGTATATTCACGATGAAATAAAACACCCCAACTTTCGGTTCATGCCTAGACCCGAAGGCATCAAGATACACATATCAAAAAGTATTTCTGGTGTCATCATGCTCTTTGAGGTAATATATATATATATATATATATATATATATATATATATATATATATATATATATATATATATATATATATAATGACTTGACTATATCTAAAATAGAACTTATAAAGGGACATTACATCAGGATGTGTAAACATTAGTTTAAATAAATATCACTCTTTCCATCCCCGGCCCGACAAGACGTCTGCTACCCGAAAGGTTTTTTACACCTAACCATGCTTCTCTGCTGGGTGTCTTCCTCTGGCCATCTTTCTAATCTTTTTTGATTGAAAACTATATTCAGTTGATTGCCTATCCTGCTGAGACCAGACCTTAAGGCATCAAGATTCACATATTTCACAAGCCTTCTCTGTGGGGTGCCTTCCTCTAACAAACGGTATCTGTGCTTTTAATACACCGAGGCTCCAATCTGTTCATAGCGTTTGTTTCTGTGTCTGTGGGAGTGTAGGGTGGGAGTGTCTCAGTGTCTGTGCTCATGTGTGCGCGCATGTGAGTCGACCTATAGGTAGTTGCGTGCATGTTCGGGGCCAAAGGAAACGCCCCCTACTTAAGTCACAGAGCGAGTTTTGCAGTCATTCTTCTGCTGAAGTTTGAAGAGTGGAGGTGTCTGCGAGGGAGAGAATTCTGGCTGTGCTTAAGCGTTTGTCCAGGGCATGGCCGGATTACCGAACGGGCAACCGGGACAGTTGCCCAGGGGCCTCCAGCCACCAGGGGGCCCCCGACGACATGTCATGTAACGTGCATTTATGCCACTGAAATAAATTAGAATGAGCAAGTTAACTGTCCAATGTTTACACACTCACTGTTAAGCACACCAAATTGACCAATTAAATCATGTGAATATTTTCTACCAGAAGACATACCCTTTACGATTGGTGCAATGGTAAGGGAGGGTGGGTTTAATGTAAAGGCTGACAAAATTAAGAAAAAAACTTAGCTCTCCAGCTAAGAGCAAATCCAGAAAAACATGGATCGACGCAGTCGTAAGCGGGTACGTTAGCGAAAGCAAAAAGGAGAAAGAAGCGAGAGCGCAGCTCTTTTACAAAGTGTGCCTTCTATCGACAGCTTTTTTTTTAAATGGCAAGAATGAAAAACGACGTGTCAGAAACGCATTTAGTGCGCTTTCATTGATGGCTATTGAGACCGAACTTGTCAGAGGTGGACTTTGACGTGGTGACTGAATTCTCAAGGAAGAAATCAAGAAAGAGGACGATCTTCTAAGGTAAGAGGCACGTTTATTTATTATTACATGCTGTTATGCTCGCTGCTGGTATGTATTATTTAATTACATTTGTAGATGGTGTACTGTTCATTTTTCATTGGCTGCTGTAGCCTACCGAACAATCAATTGAATTTTGTAACCGACATAGTCAACCTGACCTCACAGCAAAACATTATCATGGTAACGTTTTCACTAGTCTCTGAAACGTTACCTACATAACGTATTTCAGCGTTTTTGCTGCATTAACCACAATGCTTTGCAGGTGAAATTGTGATGTTTTCAAAACGTATATTCCAATTGTTGCATTTATACCTTGATATGTTCAAAACGTATATTCCAATTGTTGCATTTATACTGATTATTTATTTGATTTAGAACGACCAATTTGTTTGCTTTTCAAACCAATTAAATTGTTAAAAAATAAATTTAAAAAAGGCTATTCTATGTCCTTTCATTTTAATTCCGTACATGGGCTTGTTGTACTAGTGCTAAAATATACACTGCATTTTTTCTTTATACATTTACACGAAACCTCGCTTAATATAATTCTAGGAGTGTCAGCACTGTACTTGCATCCAGAGCGCGTCTGCCGATGAAAATAAAAATACAGGTAACAACAAAACAAGACAGTCAGTAGCTTAAATACATTTAAGTGAAGTGCTCCGTGTTTCTGCGTAGTTTGAAATTTGAATGTGCCGCCCCTGCTTGCTCTGCGGCGCTCAGCCAATAGGCAGGGACCGGACGTTGAAAAGAATGGTGGGAAATGTCGTTTTAAAACCTTGAAATATACCTTAACTTCTGACTCGATCCCACATATCCCACAATTGTTTTCAACGTCCGGTCCCTGCCTATTGGCTGAGCGCCGCACTACACAGAAACACGGAGCACTTCACTTAAATGTATTTAAGCTACTGACTGTCTTGTTTTGTTGTTACCTGTATTTTTATTTTCATCGGCAGACGCGCTCTGGATGCAAGTACAGTGCTGACACGCCTAGAATTATATTAAGCGAGGTTTCGTGTAAATGTATAAAGAAAAAATGCAGTGTATATTTTAGCACTAGTACAACAAGCCCATGTACGGAATTAAAATGAAAGGACATAGAATAGTCTTTTTTTTAAATAATTTAATTGGTTTAAAAGCAAACAAATTGGTCGTTCTAAATCAAATAAATCAGTATAAATGCAACAATTGGAATATACGTTTTGAAAATATCACAATTTCACCTGCAAAGCATTGTGGTTAATGCAGCAAAAACGCTGAAATACGTTATGTAGGTAACGTTTCAGAGACTAGTGAAAACGTTACCATGATAACGTTTTGCTGTGAGATCAGGTTGACATAGTACATATAACTAGCTGAGGTTGAGTTGATAGGAGGAAGGGTGGGAGGGGCCCATGATGCGTTTGTGCCCAGGGGCCTAGAATTTGTTAATCCGGCCCTGGTCCAGGGGAGTTTTTTTGAAAACGGTAAGAGAGAGAGAGAGAGAGAGAGAGAGAGAGAGAGAGAGAGAGAGAGAGAGAGAGAGAGAGAGAGAGAGCTTTTTCAGAAATTGGTCGATTTTGTTTTGTTTTTGTTCTTTTATAAATATTTAATTTAATTCCTAATTTATTTTGTTTTGGCGATACACTTTTAAAACGACTAATGCTCAAGTTGTACTGTGATTTATGTGTGTAATACTTGTTTAAACGCATTTTAAATGTCGAATGAGTTATTTTCTGCATTTTTCTTTTGCTTTTGTGATACGCTATTTTAAACTTTCTCCTGTTTCAACTATTGGTTTTTGTATGTGAAAATATATTTTGCTTTTAACGTTTGCCTGGTAAAAATATGTATCCACCCTGCATAAGTTAACATAAGCATATAAAATGTAAAAGTCATCGCGCCTCAAACCTTTTGAACAACCTCATGCGTCTTATTAAACAATGATTTTTGTAAATATAACGATAAACACTCAAAGTTTTACTATGATTTCTGTGTGTAATGTTTAAATGCTTTTAAATGGTGAATAAGTTGTTTTCTTTTTTGTTTTTTTGCTTTTAATACCCTCTTTTAAACTTTCTTTTTTCATTAAGTGTCTTATGTAAAAAATACTAAGACTTTAATGTTGTCTGCACCAAGCATAAGTTAACATAAGCATTTATAAAACTTGGGTAACCCACTGTCCCCTGATTACATAAATAACATATTAAACAATGATTTTGTACATATCTTATAAAAGACATTCAATAAGTTTATAGGCATATATAAGCCTATATTCAATAAGCATGTGTCTTGTAACAACCATAAAATCCACGCCCCCTCATTATATATTCATATTTTCACACACATAAGGTCAAAAAAAGGTCAAAAGGATCATAAATCTGACTTTTGACATAAGTTATAGTAATATTACTACTTCCCTTCAATCCCCGAATCCCTTCATCCCCTAATTCCCCTGAATCCCTTCAATCCCTGAATCCCTTCAATCCCTAAATCCTCTAAATCCCTTCAATCCCTGAATCCATTCAATCCCTAAATCCCTAAATCCCTTCAATCCCTGAATCTCTTCAATCCCTGAATCCCTTCAATCCCCGAATCTCTTCAATCCCCTGAATCCCTCAATCCCTTCAATCCCTCAATCCCTTCAATCCCTAAATCCCTTAATCCCCTCAATCCCTTCAATCCCTAAATCCCTTCAATCCCTGAATCCCTAAATCCTTCAATCCTTCAATCCCTCAATCCCTTCAATTTCCAAATCCCTTCAATCCCCTGAATCCCTTCAATCCCCTAAATCCCCTCAATCCCCTCAATCCCTCCAATCCCCTCAATCCCTTCAATCCCTTGAATCCTCTCAATCCCTTCAATCCCCTGAATCCCCTCAATGCCCTAAATCCCCTCAATCCCTTCAATCCCCTGAATCCCTTCAATCCCTTGAATCCCTTCAATCCCCTGAATCCGTTCAATCCCCTGAATCCCTTCAATCCCCTCCCGAGGGCAATGTGTCTGCAATGGGGAGCGATGGGAAGCCTGCATCGCCTAGAGCTGCTGAGCCTGCAACGCCTAGGGCTACCGAGCCTGTAATGCCCGGGGGGCCTGCTCGCCATTGACCGGGGAGACCTGCTCGCCATCGCCTGGGGAGGCCTGCTCACCATCGCCTGGGGAGGCCTGCTCGCCATCGCCTGGGGAGGCCTGCTTGCCATCGCCCGTGGAGGCCTGCTCGTCATCGCCTGGGGAGGCCTGCTCGCCATCGCCTAGGGAAGCCTGCACCACCCCGCCCGGGGATGCCTGCTTCTCATCACCCGGGGCTTTGTTTTATCCAGCAGCAGCATTTGGGCTGCCTGAAATTCTGGGGCTGGAGCCCAAAAGAAGGGAGCCACCGGCTACAGAGAAGGGTGAGAGGTGAGGAGACCACCTCCACGCGTAGTAGTTGCACTGCCGGAAGACGCAGCACCACGCCACTGCCAGAGTGTCCAGCGCCAATGCCACGTCCAGAGTGCCCAGCATCTCTGCCACAGAGTCTCGCACTGAGTGCAACCTTGCTGCTGCTAGTGCCACCACCATCACCCAGGGAGGCCTGTTTGCCATCGTCCAGGGAGGCCTGTTTGCCATCGTCTGGGGATGCCTGTTCGTCACCGCCTGGGGGTCGTTTGCTGCTGACCTCGGGGGTTTGCTGTGGACTCTGGTGGAGAATGCCACACCATTGACAGCCTTTCTGTCTGCTGCCACAACTGCCTTTGTTGGAGGAGCCAGTCTTGGCGCTGTCAGCATTGCCGCTAACAGCATGGCCGCTGTTAGTATTGCCGCTGCCAGCTTTGCCATTGGCTGCATTTCCGCTGCTAGGACCGTCTATGCTGAAGGAGCCAGCCTTAACGCTGTTAGCATTGCTACTGCCAGCGTTGCCACTGGCAGCATTGCCACTGCCAGGAGTGCCCCGGCTGGCAGAGCCAGCCATGGTGCTGTCAGCATTTCTGCTGAACATCTATTAGAAATGCAACTGGACTGACTAATGAAACTGTTGTGTTTTGAGAAACAGGTAAAACTGCTGTGTCTTGAGAAAAGAGCCCCTTTATGGCAGACATACTGAATGGGTGTGACCTACTGAACTGGATGACTAAGGTGGGTGCTATCTGGACTGGATTAGGCTGAAAGAACAGTTGAATTATGCACAGATAATTCACAACTGCAACAACAAGCGTTTGACTTGGGGAAGACATAAAGCATCGATGTCTCAGCGGAGAAGGACATTAAAACATCAAAGGACTGTGAGTTTTAAAGAGGCAAGATACACCAATGACCTCCTGAAGGTGGCTATTTAGCAGAATGAAAAGATTATAAATATTGAAGCAAAACTAAACATTTTGCACTCCACATCGAATGCTAAACAAGCTGCTGTCACTCTGCTAATCGAAGCTGCAACTCTGGGACTCTGCCTAAAAACTGACTAGGAGAATGTGTTACAGTTAAATAATTCAGGACTCAAGAATTGAAAGCAAGCTGCAAGCGAGTCAACGACCACAAGTGACGGGACTGAGGCTCGGCTGGAGGACGGCCATAAATCTTACAGAGACTGTTTGCAGACAAAACCATCTGGGTCTGCTGTACACCTAAACCCTCAGTATCCAAAAGAAACTGTGCCCTGCTACTTGGGTAGCTAAAGATTCAGCGACGAGGACAGAGCGGACGGGCGCTGTTGTGTTGATCTTACCGAGGACTGAAGACTTTGTTGCGGATGTTTGTTGATTCTATCGAGGATTGAAAACTTTGTTGCCGAGTGTGATCCAATATATACGTGGTTCTGTAGGAAGAGGGCAGCAGCCTCGTAAGATCTGCCTGTCAATGGCTTTGTTGTGCATTCGTGTGGCCGTGACTGGGGGAAGCCCAGTGACCCTAGCTGAGGAGGCGAGCGTAAACAAACGCTGAGAGTGAGAGAATAAAATCAGGCAAGCATGGCTGAGGAAGACAGCCAATCTTAAATAGACTATTTATTATAATATATGGTTACGTACCCGAGGGGAGTGATAGGGGAACCTTGGCCACCCTAGTGTATAGTGAACAGCGAAGAGTAGGAACGGAGACCCGAGCTGACCGGCATAGCGGCAGTGGGGGCACTGCGTAAGCAGCACTTTTGTTTTGTAGTTTTATTTTCCCTTTTCATTTCGCCTTTGGTTTTCATTATTATTTCTGAGCACCTGTGAGTGCCCCTGCATATACCTGTGTTGGTAACCTGTGGTCCTGATTACCATTGCCGGTATACAGGCCACAGACAACAGCACCCTCTGCGGGCTAAAATAAATAGAAAAAAGAAAATAAATAAAACTGGTCACATGTTCAATCTTCTGTCTCCCGTGTCAGTGAATACCCCCACCCTTCCACACAGCTCTTAGAGCAACTCCCTACCATCCACATCCTTAGATATTGAAGTTTTACTGTAAATAGTTATATTTGAGCTGGCATTTCTAACCATAACCACGTAAAAATTATAAACAATAATCAAAGATAAACAAAGTGAATGGCAGAGGAGTGTCAAAAGGCTCAGACATGCCTTGACTTCCTCACCTATATTATTATTATTATTATTATTATTATTATTATTATTATTATTATTATTTCTTAGCAGACACCCTTATCCAGGGCGACTTACAGTCGTAATCAAAAATACATTTCAAGAATCACAGTACAAGTATTAATACAATTAAGAGCAAGATAAAATACAATGACTTTGGTTTTAGCAAGTACAAGTATATGACAAAATACGATTCAATAACGGAGCAGATAACAATGTCAGTGATAGTTACATCAGGATATAATTAAATACAAAATATTACAGATTAAATAACACTTGTGACAGATTACAGTACTCTAAAGTACAGGATTAAATGCATGTGACAGGTGGTCTGAGTGGTCTGACGTCAGGCCGAAGCAGGAAGGAAAACTGACACCAGGGAAGTACTGCAGGTAAAGGATGTGCCGTTTTTATTCAGCACAACAAACATAAATAAAATATTTAAACAAAATAACACACTTGCTCACCCAGCGAAAATAAAAGGTTTGAACATAACAAAATCATAAACAAAGGTCAGGCTGGGCAAATAGCCGTCACTGATCCTTTGTGTTTTTACTCTTTACGTTTCTCTCCTCTCTCGCTCTCTCCGCTCCTCAAACACCCAACCCCGAGCTGGAGAGCTGCAGGCTTTTTATAACAGGTGACCATCTCCCGATTAGCAACAAATTAAATCACCTAATTAATTCGGGAGATGGCCACCTTCTGCACGAGTTCACTAATTGTGTTGTGGATGGGGCTACCTATCCACCTACCTATAATGACAAAACAAACAAACGGCTACACCGTCATATAAATACAATACAATAAACAAAACAAATACAAAATACACTGCACAGGGGCGGAGGGGAGACCCGATCTAAAAGTAAACAAACAAAACAATGTACAGGGCACCTCGCCCTGTTACATATCCCTCCCTCTTGTGCAACGCACACTTGGCCGCAACGGCCACCTTCCCCCTCAGTCTCAAAGTCCCGGAAGAGAGGGAAGCACAGTGTCCATGGGGGTGGCCCTGGTGGGAGGTCCGGCACCCCCCAATTTTCCGCGGCCGACAGCTCCCTCTTCCGGGGCTCCCGCCACACTATCCTTTCTCGGCAGGATGGTGTGGCGGAGCCCCACACTATCCTTTCGCGGCAGGATAGTGTGGGGCTCCCACCACACACTATCCTGCCGCGAAAGTGCGGCTGGGGGAGCTGGTCTCCTGACCTCCTCCCCCTTCTTCGTGGCCGGCAGCTCCCCTCCGTGGGGCTCTGGCCACAGTGTTTCCTGCCCCGGAAATGTGGCTATGGGAGCTGGTCTCCTGACCTCCCCCCTTTTCTTCACGGCCGGCAGCTCCCCTCCGTGGGGCTCCAACCACACGATCTCGGCCCGAAAATGCGCTGGGGAGCTGGTCTCCTGACCTTCCCCTTTTCTTCATGGCCAGCAGCTCCCCTTCATGGGGCTCCGGCCACAGTATAGCGACCCCAGGCGAAGCAGGATCCCCAGCGACCCCAAGCGAAGCAGAGCGCCCGGTGACCCCAGGCGAAGCAGGACCCTCGACGACCCCAGGCGAAGCAGGATCCCTGGCGACCCCAGGCGACGGCAGCAGCAGCAGACCCTCGGGAGGCGACGGCAGCAGCAGCGGACCCTCGGGAGGCGACGGCAGCAGCAGCGGACCCTCGGGAGGCGACGGCAGCAGCAGCGGACCCTTGGGAGGCGACGGCAGCAGCAGCGGACCCTCGGGAGGCGAACTCGGGAGGGGAGCCCCTGGCCATGGAGGCGGCAGCGGGAGCTCCACTTCTCCCTTGTACCCTGTACCCTGTGCGGAGCGACAGGCAGCCCCAGGCGATGCGGAGCACCAGGCAGCCCCAGGCGATGCAAGGCAAGCATCCTTGGGTGAAGCGAGGCTGGCATCCTTGGGCGAAGCGAGGCTGGCATCCTTGGGCGGTGCGAGGCTGGCATCCTTGGGCGGTGCGAGGCTGGCATCCTTGGGCGGTGCGAGGCTGGCATCCTTGGGCGGTGCGAGACTGGCATCCTTGGGCGGTGCGAGGCTGGCATCCTTGGGCGGTGCGAGGCTGGCATCCCCGAGCGATGGCGAACTGGTATCCCCGAGCGATGCACAACAGGGCAGCAGCGGTCCCTCAGGAGGTGACGGCGGCAGCGGACCCTCGGGAGGCGACTGCAGGAGGGGAACCAGGACCAGCGGCGGTGCTAGGGTTGGGCCTCTTCTCAGCCGCTGTGACCCGGCGGTTTTCCCCCTTGCTCGTTTTAGCAGCCTGTGCAAGGGCAGCTGCGGACCGCCAGCCTTCTGTTTCAGTCCATCCTGTCGTGAAGGGAGAGGCAGCTCCTGCTCCTCTCCCTCGGGTGGTGGTGGTGGAGAAAGAGGCAGCTCCTGCTGCTCTCCCTCGGGTGGTGGTGGTGGAGGCAGCTCCTGCTCCTCCCCTTCTGGCTGTGAAGGAGGCAGCCCCTGCTCCTCCCCTTCTGGCTGCGAAGGAGGCAGCTCCTGCTCCTCCCCTTCTGGCTGCGAAGGAGGTAGCCCCTGCTCCTCCCCTTCTGGCTGCGAAGGAGGCAGCTCCTGCTCCTCCCCTTCTTGCTGCGAAGGAGGCAGCTCCTGCTCCTCCCCTTCTGGCTGCGAAGGAGGCAGCTCCTGCTCCTCCCCTTCTGGCTGCGAAGGCGGCAGGGCCTCCTCCCCTTCTGGCTGCAGAGGTGAAACCAGCAGGCATGCTCCCTCTGCTGGTGGCGGCGATGGAGGCGGAACCAGCAGGCATGCTCCCTCTGCTGGTGGCGGTGGGAGCAACAAGTCATCCTCCCATGGAGGTGGAGGTGGCACCAGCAGGAACTCACCCTCTGCTGGCAGAGGTGGGAGCGACACACAGTCCTCCCAGTGCGGTGGAGGCGGAACCAGCAGGCATGCTCCCTCTGCTGGTGGCGGTGGGAGCGACAAGTCGTCCTCCCATGGAGGTGGAACCAGCAGGAACTCACCCTCTGCTGGCAGAGGCGGGAGCGACACACAGTCCTCCCAGTGCGGTGGAAGCGGAACCAGCAGGAACTCTCCCTCTGCTGGCAAGTACCTGGGCTGTGGATGTTCGGCCTTCCCCCTTTTGGGCTGTGGACACACCGACTCCCCCCTCTTGGGCTGTGGACGCACCGACTCCCCCCTCTTGGGCTGTGGACGTTCGGGCTCCTCCTTTTTGGGCGCAGGACGTTCGGGTTCCTCCCTTTTGGGCGCAGGACGTTCGGGCTCCTCCCTCTTGGGTGCTGGAGATGGCCGGGTCTGGTCCACTGCCCAGAACCACTCTGCAGCATCCCCCACTAGACCCTGGTTCCACACCTCTTCAAACTGGGGGTCCCCGTAAGGGCAGTCCTCCCTGACGTGTCCAAACTCGCCACAGGCGCCGCACATGGGAGCCCCCTCCTTCCTCCACTGCTCCTGTTCAGCTGCCCAGTCCGGGGGTCCAAACTTAGTTGGCACCCGGGACCACCACCTCTTGTTCAGATGCTGTTGTGGTGGTTGTTGTTGGGGCGGTGGGAGCAGCAGTTTACCTCCCCCTGCTGGTGGTGGAGACTGAGGCGACCCCTGCTCCTCCCTCTCCGGGACAGGGCAGCAGTCCACGTAGTGCTCACCTCTGCAGATGGGGCATAGCTGGGGTAGCTGTCCGAGGGGGTACCAGGGGCAGTTGGTTCTGGAATGCCCAGGCTTAGCGCAGCAGTAACACCCGGGCTGCTGTTCCTCCGGCTGGTGTTGTGACTGCTGCCTTCTCATCCTCCTCTTTCTTCCCATCCTTCTTCCTCCTCACTCCTTTTCTCCACACACAATGAAAAAAAAACACGAAAAAACTGCAGTACCCTACTTCTGGTCTCTGAATGGAGGCGTGGGTTCAAATCCCACTTCTAAAAACACGTGTGACAGGGTGACTGAGTGGTCTGACGTCAGGCCGAAGCAGGAAGGAAAACTGACACCAGGGAAGTACTGCAGGTAAAGGCTGTGCCGTTTTTATTCAGCACAACAAACATAAATAAAATATTTAAACAAAATAACACACTTGCTCACCCAGCGAAAATAAAAGGTTTGAACATAACAAAATCATAAACAAAGGTCAGGCTGGGCAAATAGCGGTCACTGATCCTTTGTGTTTTTATTCTTTACGTTTCTCTCCTCTCTCACTCTCTCACTCTCTCTGCTCCTCAAACACCCAACCCCGAGCTGGAGAGCTGCAGGCTTTTTATAACAGGTGACCATCTCCCGATTAGCAACAAATTAAATCACCTAATTAATTCGGGAGATGGCCACCTTCTGCACGAGTTCACTAATTGTGTTGTGGATGGGGCTACCCATCCACGCTACTAAATAATAACAAAACAAACAAACGGCTACGCCATCATATAAATACAATACAATAAACAAAACAAATACAAAATACACTGCACAGGGCGGAGGGGGAGACCCCGATCTAAAAGTAAACAAACAAAACAATGTACAGGGCACCTCGCCCTGTTACAATGCAGTAACATAGGGAGCAGATAAGAGCAAGTAAAGCGCATTAAGGAAGAGTAATAAAGTGTCCAGAGGGAAAAGAGGAGTTCTACAAGTGCTGTCTGAAGAGGTGAGTCTTGAGGACGCGCCAGAAGGTGGTCAGAGACTGGGCAGTCCTGACATCTGTAGGAAGGTCATTCCACCACTGCGATGCGAGGGTGGAGAAGGAGCGGGCTCTGGAGGCAGGGGAGCGTAGAGGAGGTACAGCCAGTCTTCTAGTGCAGGAGGAGCGGAGAGGTCGAGTGGGGGTGTAGGGAGAGATGAGGGTCTGGAGGTAGCTGGGTGCAGTCTGGGCAAGGCAGCTGTTGGCGAGTACAAGCCAGTGGAGTGAGCGGAGTAGTGGAGTTGCATGGGAGAAGCGAGGCAGAGAGAACACCAGGCGAGCAGCGGAGTTCTGGATGAGCTGGAGCGGACGGGTGGCGGACGCAGAGAGACCAGCCAGGAGGGAGTTGATGTAGTCTAGGCGGGAGAGTACAGGGCCTGGACCAGGAGCTGGGTTGCGTAGTTGGTGAGGGTCAGATTCTTCGTATGTTGCTCAGGAAGAATCGGCAAGTGCGTGCCAGAGTGGAGATGTGCTGGGAATAAGAGAGGCAGGGGCCCTGGGTGACTCCGAGGTTCTTAGCTGAGGAGGAGGGAGGGAGTGTGGTAGATTCTAGAGGAATGGAGATAGAGAGATCAGAGGAGGGGGAGGAGGAGGGAAAGAAAAGGACGTCAGATTTAGAGAGGTTAAGTTTGAGGTGATGTGAGTGCATCCTGGAGGAGATAGCAGATAGACAATCAGTCCAGACTTCAACAAGCCATTTGTAGTGCAGACAGATGCCTCTGAGGTGGGAATAGGGGCTGTGCTATATCAGGAAAGGGAAGGAGAGGAACACCCTGTACCCTTATCTTAGTAGAAAGCTATACAGAGATACAGCACTATCGAAAAAGAGTGCTTGGCATTAAAATGGGCATTAGAATCTCTGAGATACTATCTCTTAGGCATTACTTTTACCTTGGTCATTGATCACCAGACCCTTATGTGGACTAATAGGATGCGTGACAAGAATGCACACATTACTCGTTGGTACCTGGCTATACAGCCCTTTCGATTCGAAGTGAGACATCGGGCAGGTAGCCAACACAAAAATGCCGACCACCTCTCAAGGTACAGATTTGAGGGGCAGAAGCTTCCTCTTAAGGGGAAAGGTAAGAGACAGAGTTTATTATTACTATTTTGTTCATTACCAGTATGTGTAGATATATTCTCTCTTCCTCTGGTATCTTTTGTTCTTTATTTTCTTGGTGAATGTGATATGAAAGGTGAATGAGTGTGAGTGAATGTGATATGAAAGGTGAATGAGTGTAAGTGAATGTGATATGAAAGGTGAATGAGTGTGAGTGAATGTGATATGAAAGGTGAATGAGTGTGAGTGAATGTGATATGAAAGGTGAATGAGTGTAAGTGAATGTGATATGAAAGGTGAATGAGTGAGTGAATGTGATATGAAAGGTGAATGAGTGAATGTGATATGAAAGGTGAATGAGTGTGAGTGAATGTGATATGAAAGGTGAATGTGATGTGAATGTGATATGAAAGGTGAATGAAATTGAGGCAAGTGAATGTGATATGAAAGGTGAATGTGTATGAGTGAATGTGATATGAAAGGTTAATGAAAGTGTGTGAGTGAATGTGATATGAAAGGTGAATGTGTATGAGTGAATGTGATATGAAAGGTTAATGAAAGTGTGTGAGTGAATGTGATATGAAAGGTGAATGACTGAGTGAATGTGATATGAAAGGTGAATGAGTGTGTGTGAATGTGATATGAAAGGTTAATGAAAGTGTGTGTGTGTGAATGATATGAAAGGTTAATGAAAGTGTGTGTGTGAATGTGATATGAAAGGTGAATGTGTATGAGTGAATGTGATATGAAAGGTTAATGAAAGTGTGTGAGTGAATGTGATATGAAAGGTGAATGAGTGTGAGTGAATGTGATATGAAAGGTGAATGAGTGAGTGAATGTGATATGAAAGGTGAATGTGTATGAATGTGATATGAAAGGTGAATGAGTGAATGTGATATGAAAGGTGAATGAAAGTGTGTGAGTGAATGTGATATGAAAGGTGAATGAGTGTGATTGAATGTGATATGAAAGGTGAATGAGTGAATGTGATATGAAAGGTGAATGAGTGTGAGTGAATGTGATATGAAAGGTGAATGTGATGTGAATGTGATATGAAAGGTGAATGAAATTGAGGCAAGTGAATGTGATATGAAAGGTGAATGTGTATGAGTGAATGTGATATGAAAGGTTAATGAAAGTGTGTGAGTGAATGTGATATGAAAGGTGAATGTGTATGAGTGAATGTGATATGAAAGGTTAATGAAAGTGTGTGAGTGAATGTGATATGAAAGGTGAATGAGTGTGTGTGAATGTGATATGAAAGGTGAATGTGTATGAGTGAATGTGATATGAAAGGTTAATGAAAGTGTGTGAGTGAATGTGATGAAAGGTGAATGACTGAGAATGTGATATGAAAGGTGAATGTGTGTGAATGTGATATGAAAGGTGAATGTGAGTGAATGTGATATGAAAGGTTAATGAAAGTGTGTGTGTGTGAATGTGATATGAAAGGTGAATGTGTATGAGTGAATGTGATATGAAAGGTTAATGAAAGTGTGTGAATGTGATATGAAAGGTGAATGAGTGTGAGTGAATGTGATATGAAAGGTGAATGAGTGTGAGTGAATGTGATATGAAAGGTGAATGTGTATGAGTGAATGTGATATGAAAGGTGAATGAGTGAATGTGATATGAAAGGTGAATGAAAGTGTGTGAGTGAATGTGATATGAAAGGTAAATGAGTGTGAGTGAATGTGATTTGAAAGGTGAATGAGTGAATGTGATATGAAAGGTGAATGAAAGTGTGTGAGTGAATGTGATATGAAAGGTGAATGAGTGTGAGTGAATGTGATATGAAAGGTGAATGAAAGAGTTACTTACCTTTACTTTGCTCCTTTCTTAAATTGCTGCAGCATCTTTGTGTTTGAAAACAAACTCAATGTTTTGTTGTTGTGTTTGGCTTGGTCTTTGTCTCCAGCCCTTCAAAATCGCTGCCTAAGGTGGGGCTGGCAGACCAAGAAAGGCTTTAAATGGGTTTGTCAGGAGATAAAAAATTAAACAAGGGTTCATCCCTTTAAGACATAGTGCATTATGGGAAGGATTGCTCCCTATAAAAGGAAAGGACATTTTCAAAATGGTGGGGAACTGCTGGACATAATGTTTTCCTGTTAGACTTGGTAATTTCAGTTTATTTGTTGTTGTTTTGTTTTATTCTGTAAAAAGAGTACATTTTATGCGCATTCTAAAGATACTGCTGTGTTTGACCATCCTTTGTGCAGGCCTAACACAGCCACGGCTGGTGACACCAGGTAATTAATTTTGTGTTTCCAAATGCTGCTACTACCAGCTCTACAGAGTTGTGGCTGAACTACAGCATTACCAGCAGTGGCAGCACAATGGATTAAGAACAGATATTATACAGTACAGTGGACTTGATAGCAATCAACTGATATGGTACAATGGCACTGCAATGGATAAACAGCAGTGTGCAATGAGTGTCCACACCATTGTGAAATCATTTATAGAACCATATGTCTGTCTGCATTGCCACTGGGGATCATTCAGTAAGGGTATGGTTCTTGTAGCAGCAGTCTTGTCCCGTTGTAGTTACCCTTTAGTATAGAATCATCGCAATGCTTTTGTAGATTTGGAGTGCCACTAAAGATCATTTGAGAAAGATACATACTATGGTAGCACTCCAATGGCCTAGGCCTCCAGTGCTCGCAGTCCCTCCCCTTTCAGGAGCATTGAATTCATTACAGACAGACCCCTTCAATATTGCACAAGCACGAGCCCATCCCTGTGCTTTCTTTCCTCCATGGATAGACAGACAGACTGAAGGCGTCCTGTTACCAGTCTCTCAATTTTCTTTCAAATGAATACTTCAGTGCCTTGAGGTAAGTCCTGTACTTTTCTACAGGGATATTTTCTTTTAATAATGAAAGCCTACCTCAGAGCCCCACAGGCTGCAGCAGGGTACAGCCCAGCTTATCTGTATTGTACTAGCAAAGGTATTTTGAATTACTTGCCAAGGAGACTTTGAATATTGGAATTAGTAGCTGTTGGCAACCATAGAATTGCAGCTCTTTGTTTTATATATTCTTGAAATTCTCTTTTTTATTGGGGACCAGATGCTGCAGGTTTTAAAGTACTATGCAAAGTGTGACAGAAACAAGGAACAAACTCCCATGGAAAAAATATCAACCTTGCATCCATTTCTCTGCCTGACCCATTTGCAGTGACACAGACTTGACCTCACTGTATAAATGTCACAAATACACTGATGTGACATCATAAACATGCCAAATATCCATGAGAGCAGAAGCAGGAAGACATTATAATTAAGAACACATATCACAGAAACAGATACAATGGAAATATTTAGCAGCTAGTATAAGAAAAACATTCTTCAGTAGCTCAAGAGTATTGATATAGCGGCGATGACACAGCGTGTCTGTTGAGACAGAAAGATTAACCAGTTCAACTCCAGATGTAAAAATTCCCAGGTACCAGATTTTGAAAATAATAATAATAATGTTTTCAAACCTGTAATTGCTATAAAATGTTAACATATGATAAATAAAACACAAATAAATGACTTAAACTGTGTTTTTCATTAACCCTTTATGCTGCTGTGTACTACATACCCATATTCAATATAGAGAGAAAAACGTTTTTTTTTTTATTCAATATAGAGATAACACGTTTTTTTAATTTCAATATAACGATAAAAACGTTTTTTTTTTAAACAATGAAAACAAAAAAGCTGCTAATAACGATAATAACAATAATAATCAGTAAACAGTAATTATCAAATAAAAATCAAACAACATTCATTTTCGTAGCAGACCCTGTACCCTTTTTTACAGTACCTGCTTTGCTTGTGTTGGAGGGAAATGCGTGTACACAGCTAGTTTGCGCAGGCATTGTGATGGATCTGCCTGCCGCATACGCTTTATTCACGCAGCGGCCATGTTTGGTTGAAAACGAGGCTTGGTGTGCGAGCAACTGTCATGGCCGCCGCAGCAACTGATCATATCACTATGTGGACGAAATCTTTAATATGTGTTCCTCAAATAAGTTGAAGAAATTGATAATTGGGCAGATAATAATGCGAGCATTAAAAAAAACATACAGCAGAAAGGGTACAGCAATTGGATCGAGGGTTATATTCATGAAGTAGAAGGTAAATTAGCAAGCGTATTTGTGATCAGAAAATGAAGCTACTATATATATATAGCCTATACTAGATTCGTAAAATATGTTTAAATCTCGCAGTTTTAGAGAACGTTTAATTAGTATTGATGTTGATATTAAGCCTCTGTATTGTTTCACGTTTATTGGTTTGGTATAAGCATGTGTTAATTCTTTTCTAAATAGAGTTAAGAGGCAGGAGAATGGATGTAGCGTTGGGCTAAGGCGTTCCGGTCATTGAAAAATAATTAATCACCTTACCGGGTTCAGGTAACACCATATCCAAAAACCTAGGCGTGGTTTGTTTCTCCAAGCTTAGTTCTGTTCAGTTATTAATCTTCAGACAGCACCTGTTGAACTCCTTATCCCTCTGGACACTTATCACTCTTCCTAAATGCGCTTTACTTATCTGCTCCCTATTTTACTGCATTTAACCCTGTACTTTAGAGTACTGTAACCTGCCACAAGTGTTATTTAATCTAGTATTTTGTATTTAATTATATCCTGATGTAACTATCACTGACACTGTTATCTGCTCCGTTATTGAATCGTATTTTGTCATATACTTGTACTTGCTAGAACCGAAGTAATTGTATTTTATCTTGCTCTTAATTATATTAATACTTGTACTGTGATTCTTGAAATGTATTTTTTGTTTACGACTGTAAGTCGCCTTGGATAAGGGTGTCTGCTAAGAAATAAACAATAATAATAATAATAATAATAACAATATTAATCCCATTATTAAGATTCTGTTCAGTTGTATACTAATCCGTTGTTCCATTAGCACATGCAATATTTTGTTTGTAGAACAAGTGTAAGTATAATAATAAGAAGGTAATTAAATACATTTTAAAAACAAGAATCAAACGTCCCTCTTTCTGTTATTCCTGTGCAGTTTATTTGGAGTTAATGTAACGTTAAGGATCTCCTTTCTGAACAAGTATTGTGTAACTCAAGCATATTTTTTGTTAACTTGCATTACTAAACGTTTTTGTAATTTTGTTCAGTTGTGCTTAATAAAGACTCTTGGTACACTCAGTGTGTCATGTACGTCTTTTTTAATACAAACTGGGCATTGAATCCCACAAGACACATTCCCTTTAGTATCCATGCATAATCTCAAGCTTCTGCATCTTACTTATCTATTGATTAGGACTGATTGGAAGTCCTCAATTGGCTCCCGGACAGTATAACTGAAATGTAATCAAATTTGTGACTATAATGAAGAATATATATATATATATATATATATATATATATATATATATATATATATATATATATATATATACACACACACACACACACAATTGAATAATACATGTAGGCCTACAGAATTTGGAGTTTTAACATCTAAAAAGGGCAATGTGCACTGGGTTATTTCTTAAATCGGAACCACAAAACGTAACGCAATGGTGGAACGCCATAACTTCTCTCCACTGCAGTTGGAGACATCAGCGACCAGAAGCTAGCAGCTACACTCCAGGCCTCATTTTGAGTCTGGCGTGAATAAGGTGTATTGCCTGTAACCAGCGCTGTGTTTTGATAGTATTTCGATACCGCACTGCCATTTCAAACCAAACAGCTTCCCATTTGCAGCTGGCTTACCTGTAAAGTAGCTGCATGCTCTTCTGTTTGTACAGTTTGTGCTGTTCTTGGCTCCACATCATCTTCATCATCATCGCTGAGTGATAAGTCAGCATCACTGTTGCTGGTATCGAAATCCTCCAAACCAACTTCACTCCCGTTGCTCATTATAGAAAGACCACGTGTACATTGCCATGTTTAGCTTTCGCTAAAAACTATATAAACTATAACTAAACAGGTAAAACTAATAGTAAATAAAAAAAAGAATAATTTAAAACAGTATATATAATATACTTGTAAAAGCTGAATGGCTTCCTGCAATATATCTCAGCCTTCTAAACGCCCACAGTTACAGACTGGAATTGCTACATGACACGCAATTGGATAAAATTGTCACCTGACCGTCCCCCAACTTTCATTGCACATTCCACAGTACTAGCACTGCTTTAGAGAATGAAACCTGAAACGCTAGACTGAGAAACCGATCATAGAATAGAATGGGAAACGTGACGTACTCACGTACGGCATGGTACTGTAAGTGGGTTTTCAATTGACGTACGTGCGTGCGCCATGGTGTTGAAGTGGTTAAAGAAAGACTGCACAACGGTTCTAGTGGCTAATGCAACAATAATCAATGAGTGAAGAAAGACATTGAAGAAAAACACTGTCCAATGGTCCTTCATTATCTTTACTGACGAATGCCTTAATTACCAATCGTAATGACCTGTTTACCCATTATGATAGATTCAATTAAGTCATTTGTTGTTGCTGTTTTAAACACTAAACATTGCCTTTGCTGTGAGAGCTCTGAATTTAGGATTAGGAAAGCTGCTATTGTGACATCACTGCTAAAGCTGACCATTGAAATAATGTGTAGTAAAAAGAAAGATTTGCAGAACCTTAGAATTGAAATAAAGGGTTATTGGTGGGGTCAGCATTCAATGAGGGGCTTTGGACCCTTCACACCCACACCAGAACAGGCCAGCTTTGATGCACTAGTGTGGTGGTAAGAGCTGAGCTCCAGTAATTTGCAATGCCTTTCCCTAGTAATTACTTTCCAGAAATAGCAGCGTCTCTCCTAGGAGTTGAACAAAGTGTACCACAAGTCTATTCCTGTCTCTCTCTCGCACACACCACAAACAGCAGGCTGCTGTATGAGACAGGCTGAGCTGTCTTGCCAGCAGATATTAATCGCAATTAGAGCAGGCCAGATTTTTCTCTACAGAGTGCCAGGATGTCAAGATGTCTCAGCATACATATCACTGGAGATGCCACCAGACTGCTTAGCTATAGACAAACACCTTTATAACTTTGCTTCTCTCTTTTTTATTGTTACAAAGAGTTAAAACTGCACAAGGTTTTGAAGAGACATTTGGTGAAACTGGCAGGGTTCTATTAAGTTCAGACAAACTCTAAATCAGCTGTACTCTGATCTATAGAGATTTACAATAAAACAAAACCCTGGGATGGTGTGACAGAGAGACTGAATCCTGGTTATAAATCTCCCGACCTGTGAGGGCACTGTGTCAAGGGAACAATGTGCCTTTGACTGGATGTGCTGTTAATTCATTCCAGGAAAAGTTGGAAGTCGGCCATCCAGAAAAGGGGTGGAGCCACAATACTGCAAGCCATTGACCTCATGGTTGGCAAGGTGGCAATCGCAGAATGGATAAAGGGCGATTGCACTCGCTACCAAGGGTGCTTGACTAACAGTATAAAAAGGGGTGTGGCGAGGTAAACTGTTCCTTGGTTTTGGCTAATCGACGTAAAAACTGTGAATGTTTTATGTGTTCAGTGTTAACGTTTTGTTTTGTAATTGTTAGACGGCTAAACTTACACCTCGGGAACTATAGCTAAGAGGCCAGCACCAACCCAGAAATCACTGCAGCAAAACAACCCCGAGTTGGACTGTGTTATTTGTGTTTGTATTGTGTTGTACTGTCTGCAACATTGGAGCAGAATATTTTGATACAATATTATTTTGGATTGAAACCCTTGTTTTAGGTTGCGTAGTTGTGTATCACCAGCCACCTATTTTTTTTTGAGAAGGATTACTAAAGGCAAAATAAAAATTATAATGTAACCTTTGTGTGGTCCCATCATTTCCTGCACTGCATTACTTCCACACCTGTGCACTACTAACCACTTTGCCACAGGTCGTAAATTATTTCTGTATTTCCCCTTAGGGTCATTCCATGTGAAATAAAGCACCAAAAACCTCAACCTCCTTTGATTTGTGATAAAAATGTCCATGCATGTTTGGGAGAAGTGGTTACAGTGTCAATTTTAAGCCTGAGTGACATCCTGTTCATGAGATACAACTCCTCAAAGTTGACCCATTTTGGAACCCCTACCCACTGTTTCCATAGTCATAACCTCCTCCATAATTGACACAGAAAGGTAGTTTTGGTGTTGTTTTAAAGCTCTTGAATGACAACTTGTCATGACAACTTGTCTGGAGTGTAAGATAAAAAAAAGCTGTGTGAATCTGTGACATTTGACCTCACCCAGGTCAAATCGTGTAACCTTGCATTTTTGTCAGTGTTTGATAGTTTGTAACCTAGACCCTTATCTACATTTCCTGCAAGTTTCATTTTGTGCCAGCTGTTGGTTGAGGCACAGCACAGCGTTGAATGCAGAGTTTCAGGTGAATCTTATAAGTGAAGCGATTACACACCAAAAATATTTACTTGTGATTGAGTTAAATTGAAGCTGCAGTGAACTAGTGCAGCTGTAACAGATTCATGTTAATTAATTAACCAATTTGGCCTATGTGACTAAAGTGTAGCACAGGTGAATTAAGTACAGATCAATACTGAAATGTGCCCTTTATAAAGTGAAAAACAAGAAAACTCAGCTAAGGTGTGTCCTTAAACCTTATATATATATATATATTATACTTACCAGTTTAACACTCTTGACATTAAATGTTTCTAGCTAAAGTTCTTGCAGGTTTGCAGTCTATTTGATATTGAAGACCATTTGTTGTATAAATGGCAAATACTTCAATGACTTTCTTGGCGTTAAAGACATCAAAGCGCGGTGACCCATTTGCAAAGCATCATGGAGTGTGCCACACTAAAAGTTGCACCTTAACAAAGAAGCAGATCAAGGACCACCAGAAGCTGAACTTTCTGTATGGCCAGAAGTTATGTTACCCTTGTATGAAGTTATTAGCCCATCATCCTCCTAACCAAGACCAAGCATCACCTTCAACACAAAGTGACCCCAAGGAGTCTAGTTCAGAGAATCCAGCCCTCATGCTGTTCAAGATAAACAACCTGAAAGCAACGCATTTACAAAGCTGAAAAGGAACATGAAATTTCACAAATAAACAAGACCTTGGAGGCAATACAAGCATCTCCACTGAAGAGAAGGAAATTGTCACAGAAGGTATATGCAGCTCAGAAGGTAAAGAAGGTTGGAGAAGCAATGAAGAGAAAGCTAAGAAAGGTTTTCCCAGAAACAAAAGTGGAAGACTGTGAAACAATCAAGGAGCAGGCTCAGGCATATCAAGAGATGATGGCCCAGCTAAAGGAAAAAATGCAATTGAAATATCAGTCGAAGTCAGCAAGTTCATATTTTGACAGCTGTTCCAATGTCTTGGTCTATTCGGAGGATTGCTGCTGAGTTTGGTGCTACCTACCACATGTCCAGGACAGCCATGGCTTTACAGGAAGAGAAGGGATGCCTATCGGATCCAAATCCAAAAATTGGGGGGAGAACGCAAACAGAGGAGATTGCTCAAATGGTACAATTGTTCTACAAGATGGAAGATATTAATCAACTCATGGCCGGAAAGAAAGATTTTGTTTCTGTTTACAATAAAGAGTCAGGAAGGAGGGAGCACCAACAAAAAAGGCTTGTTCTCTGCTATCTTTCAGAGGCCTGTCGTTTCTTCAAATTACAGCATCCTGATGTTAAGATTGGCTTCTCCAAATTTGCAGAGCTGAAACCAAAGGAGTGTGTATTGACAGGCAGTAGCGGTACACATGCTGTGTGTGTCCGCACAGCACACCAGAATGTTAAGCTGATGTTCATTTCTTCTAAGCTTCCACAAGTGCCAGTACAGAAGTGCCTTTGAATCACTATCGACATTGCTTATCTTATCTCATGTGTTCCCCACCAAATGTCGATTGCCACTTAGCAAAGTGTGGAAATTGTCCATCACTTGAAGATTTCAAGAGTCATCTACAAATGCTCTTTCAAGATAGCCTGGTGGACGCAGTGGAGTATCGGAAGTGGACTACAACTGACTGATCCACCCTTCGGACAGTCAATGAGCCTTTTGATCAGCTCATAGAGACTTTTACAAGCCATCTCCAACGTCTTCATCGACATGTTTTAATTGCAAAGATGCAGACTGCATAATGTCAACAGCTGAGGGATGAACGCCTTCAAGAAAATTAATTCCTAGTTGTTGGTGATTTTGCAG
This sequence comes from Acipenser oxyrinchus oxyrinchus, assembly GCA_030684275.1. Lineage (NCBI taxonomy): Eukaryota > Metazoa > Chordata > Actinopteri > Acipenseriformes > Acipenseridae > Acipenser > Acipenser oxyrinchus. The sequence goes on from CM060254.1 coordinate 18,584,271, forward strand.
AAAATGTCACTTTCGTCATGTAAGATGAAGCACAATCACACTATTGGAACAACTCTTAGGTAACCATACATTCTTTTGTTTGGTGAGACAAAGATGGGAATTCTCAGCACATCTCATATGTTGCAATATCAGAATGCATGACTCATGACACAGTCGCTGTTTATCTCTTTCAAAAGCATCTTTTGAGGTTCTTGGAGAACAAATTTGGGAGGTGCCCGAGAAAAATCTATTACTTCTCTGACAGGTGTGCAGGGCAATATAAGTACTGTAAAAATGTCCTCAACATTTGCAGTGACTTGGAAGATTTTGGCATGGAAGCAGAGTGGAACTTCTTTGCAACATCTCATGGCAAAGGACCCTGTGATGGTGTAGGAGGAACCATTAAATGAATGGCAACAAAAGCCAGTTTGCAGCGTCCATACCATGACTAAATCCAGACTCCACACCAATTGTACAGGTTTGCAAAACACAATATTCCTACTCTTGAAGTAGAATATTTAATGATAGCACAATGGCAAGCTGAACAAGATTTTCTGCAGCAACGATTCCTCAAGGTAAGAACTGTGCCTGGCACACGGCATCTCCACTTCTTTCAACCAGTTTCCAAAGCAAAAGCCCTTGTACGAGAGTTCTCCCAGTCAAATCAAAGAGAAGAATCAATCACAGTTGAAGAGGATGTCCTGCCATTTGACCAAGTGAAAGGATATGTTACTGTTCATTATGACAGTCACTGGTGGCTCGGGCTGGTGGTCTCTGCTGATCAGAAGTAACGGGAGGCTGAAATTAACTTCCTGCACCCGAATGGACCAGCATGATCATTCTGTTTCCCTAGCCGTCCAGATCAATTTATTGTAGACATGGGGGATGTGCTGACAACAGTGGAGCCAGCAACTGTAACAGCAACTGAGAGACAAGGAGATGCCAAAGCATCAAAAGCCTTGACAGAGTGGTTATGAAGGAAAAGGGCAACTTAAGCATAGGTGAGTGGTAAATTGTGTTGCATGCAGAAATATAAGGACAGAGACCTGAAAATGAAATATCTACATTTCCACCACTTCTAACAATATGTTTTCTTTTCCAGGCTCAGTGATTCATTGGATTTGAACAGTGGTAATTACAGCTCCTGGAGAAGCATCACTTAAAATACCAAACATGCACTGACAGAAGTACCACTAGTGGGGACAAAATTAAACATGCACAATTCAGTATTGAATTATATTTAATTCACATGATGTTTGTTTGTTTTAGCCAATTGTGTAAATAGGGCACATTGGTTAATTCATTAATATATTAATAGCTGTTACAGCTGCACCAGTTCACTGCAGCTTCAATTTAACAGGAAAGGAGAGGATACTGAATATTGTTGTTTAATTGTATTAGGTGTGTAATCGCTTCACTTAGAAGATTTACCTGACACTCTGCATTCAATTCTGTGCTGTGCCTCAACCTGCCATGTCTGTCTGTCTGTCTGTCCGTGTGTCTGAAATACAAAAGGTAGGAAATTATGATGGTTATTTTATACTGTCATTATTTGATGTATTGCATAAAAATAATTCCATAAATTGGATATTAAACAGGTAAGGAATTCTATATTTCAATGCACGTCATGCTCATCAATTTTTCCATCACACTGAGGCGGGGATGGGGGTGTTGATGCACGTCATGCTCATCAATGTTTCCATCACACTGAGGCGGGGATGGGGGTGTTGATACACGTCATGTTCATTAATGTTTCCATCACACTGAGGCGGGGACGGGGGTGTTGATGCACGTCATGTTCATCAATGTTTCCATCACACTGAGGCGGGGATGGGGATGGGGGTGTTGATGTACATCATGCTCATCAATGTTTCCATCACACTGAGGCGGGATGGGGTGGGACGCGGGTGTTGATGCACATCATGTTCATTAATGTTTCCATCACAATGAGGCGGGGATGGGGGTGGGAGGGGTGTTAATGCACGCCATGCTCATCAATGTTTCCATCACACTGAGGCGGGGATGGGGTGGGAGGGGTGTTAATGCACGGCCTGCTCATCAATGTTTCCATCACACTGAGGCAGGGATGGGGGTGGGGAGGGGGTGTTGATGCACGTCATGCTCATCAAGATACCTAATATTTTTAGCCTTGTTCTTTCCCACCTCAATATCTGTGGCAGAACAGGAGGGCCACCTTCCTGCCAGCTACCTGACAGGAACGTGTCACACTTTGCACAGTTTATTTTTGCTGATGAAGCCCCTTGGAATGTCCCAAGGCTCTGTTGTAACAGCTGGACGTCCTGGTTACTGCAGACAAACACATTAACGGTGACCCTGCACAGTTGACAGGCAACTGTACTGTCCTCCCTTAGGAGATACTACTGGTCAAATAATTAAAACTAAATAAGTCAGCAAGGGTGACTGACAGTAAAACAGGGTCGTCACAATGCATCAATTTAACGAAACAAACACCAGTTTATTCCATGGAACACCGCAACAGTGTTACATAATCCCCCATCATCCACACTGGAGGTGCAAGGGACGAACACCGTAATAGCGTTTAAGATTCACTACATTCATGGTGTCCTCTTTTATATTATCGAATTCTCCCCATTGTATACGATAATTGTTAGGGCCTAACTTCTTGGTTATAAGCGTGGGCCCTACCCAATTAGGTGCGAGCTTAGCGGAGAACTTACCAGAGGCATCAGTTATGGGATGTGATCTGATCCAGACCAGCTCACCTACCTCATACCGAGCATTGTAATTCCGAGCTTGATGCTGTTGGGTTTTAGAGACACGATTCCTTAATTCTCTCGCCATTTCCTGTTGGCGATCCAGGAGTTGGTAGGGATCCGTAGAAGGGGCAGGAGAAACCGCAATAAGACAGTCCAAGGGGGCTTTGAGGTTCTGCCCCAGAGCTAATTTGGCTGGGGTGAACCCTGTGGTATCATGTTTGGCCGTATTTATTGCAAACCAGAACTCGGGTAGCCATTGATCCCACAGCTGATGGTTGTTTCCGACAAAAGAAGAAATCATGGTTTTAAGAGTGCAGTTGACTCATTCCGTTAGATTGGTTTGCGGGTGGTAACTGGTGGTAAGTTTCTGTATCACCCCCCAGGTTTTGCAAACCTCAGAGAGAAGCTGACTGGTAAATTGAGGACCACGGTCTGACAAAAGATGTTACAGCATTCCCTATCTTGTAAAAATGTCCTGAATTAAGATACTCACAATTTTGGGAGTTTCACTATCCTTTAAGGAGAATAGTTCAACCCATTTGGTGTAATAGTCAAGGTGACAAGGATGTAAGGGTTACCTTTTTTACTCTTTGGGAAAGGACCCATTAAATCCAGACCTAGCATCTCTCTGTCTCCTTCACAGTTGTGGATTGAAGGAAACCGGCTGGCTTTTTGTTCGAAGGTTTGTAGGTCTGGCAGATTTGACACTCTCTCACATGGCTCCATTGTCCTTTCGTACAGTGGGCCACCAGGCAACCTCTAGGATGCACCGTAAGGTCTTCATTCTACCAAGGTGCCCTCCAAGGGGTTGTCATGGTAATACTGGTGGAAGGAAGTAGTTAGCTTTTCAGGTATAATCAACTGAAATCTATACCCCTCATTAGCAATCAGCACCCAACGATACAGTAGTCCTTGCTGAATAAACACTGGTTTATTCCAAAGTTTGACAAAAAGAATCAGACTAAACAATTACAGAAGAAAACAACTAAATTGGGGACAGAGTGACAAGGAATAAAATATAGTGAAAACAAACCCAGGAAAACAGATTAGAAATGAATATACACAACATAGCTTATAGAATATATCCACAACAAATGAACAATTACTGACGCAGAGGATAATGAATATATGGAATGAATGAGTGAACAATGCAACACAAAATATAAATCAACAAAATAGTATGGAAGTTCCAGTAATAAAAGAAAAAACAACAACGATGACCAAGTCAATGGAAAGAGCTCACCAAACCGGTATTGAAGTCCAGTTAATAACTCGGGATGAATGTGAACGATGATGTAGATGACTTCATGAGATGGAAAAAATGGAGGTTTGATGAAAACTGAGGTTGCAAACAGTCCAGAACAGACACACAAAAACATACAACCACACCCTCCAGCAAAAAAACACAAAAGAAACTATCCTACCTAATTAAGCAACAAACTAACTAGAAAATAAACTAAAGCAGCAGACAACAAGAAAAACAAAGGCTAAAGAATAATATCTAACTAATAGTATAAAGATTAGGTTACAAAAGGTACACAGACTCTTCCACCAGGGTGCTATCTACAGGAGAAAAAAAAAACACCCCATCATCCCCTCACAATCAGAGAATAAGAGACAGGTGAAGATTAACTGTGTGAGAGGATTGGAGGATGAAAATTTGAATGGACCAATGGGGTGAAAGCAAGAAAGAAATGAATACTGGGAAATGTAGTTTTTATAGGTTGGCCTAGCCAGGCTACTGCATTTACTTAAAACTCCTTAAAAACATTCCAGAATTTGCAGTCCATAATAATATAATGTTAAAATGCCAATAAGAATATTTGTGCCCTTCAGTTGGAATAAGTACAGTGAATGACAGGCAGTGCTGGTCAGAAAGACTATTGGGAATGATACTTGCACCTACAAAATAATTGAGGTGACAACGGGACGAGTGAAGCCGGTCCAGTCGTGCTCTAGATGTGTACTTATTACGAGACTGGGACCAAATGTACGGGCCACTGGACCTTAAACTGCAGCATAAGGGTGCAGACACCTCCATACATCAACCAGGTCACTGGGCTGTAAACTGCAGGGCATGATGGTGCAGACACCTCCATACATCAACCAGGTCACTGAACTGTAAACTGCAGGGCAAGAGGGTGCAGACATCTCCATACATCAACCAGATCACTGGACTGTAAACTGCAGGGCATGAGAGTGCAGACACCTCCATACATCAACCAGGTCACTGGACTGTAAACTGCAGGGCAAGAGGGTGCAGACATCTCCATACATCAACCAGGTCACTGGGCTGTAAACTGCAGGGCATGAGAGTGCAGACACCTCCATACATCAACCAGGTCACTGAACTGTAAACTGCAGGGCATGAGAGTGCAGACACCTCCATACATCAACCAGGTCACTGGACTGTAAACTGCAGGGGATGAGGGTGCAGACATCCCCATACATCAACCAGGTCACTGGACTGTAAACTGCAGGGCATGAGGGTGCAGACATCTCCATACATCAACCAGGTCACTGGACTGTAAACTGCAGGGCATGAGGGTGCAGACATCCTCATACATCAACCAGGTCACTGGACTGTAAACTGCAGGGCATGAGGGTGCAGACATCCTCATACATCAACCAGGTCACTCTCTCTGGAGGATTGAGGATGCGGCTCTTCAGTATTTCTATCCTTAGTAAAATCTATCGTGCAATTAAAATCACCCCAACCACTAATACGTCATTATTACATTTTAAAATGGTTTGAAATAACTTTTTAAACAATACAGCTCTTTCTCTTCCCGTATTAGGTGCATAAATATTTATAAAACTAAAGTTAAAACTATTTGTGTCTGTACTTTTAACAGCCACCCTTTCTCAATCTCTTCTACCTGCTGTAAGCTCACACCCAGGTCTGATTTAAAAAGCACCGCTACACCCGCACTGGTGCTGGAGCCGTGATTGAACACACACTGACCCCTCCACTCTAACAGCCAGACTGCCTCATTCTCCTGGTCAGTGTGCGTGCCCTGCAACAACACAACCCCAGCCCTTTTCTGCTTTAAAAATTCAAATGACTGCTCTTTTAAAAGACTGTCTACAACCATTGATATAAAAATAGACTTTTCTATGGCGGCTAAAATATTTGAAACCATCAAGTTAAACAGACACTTAAAAATAAAAATAAAAATGTTATGTTAAAAATATCCATTTTAAAATGACGTATTTGATCATATCACCATTTTCTACACCCTGTACTATTTTCTTTAATCTGTAGCTCTTCTGCTGATCTAGCTCCTTAAGCGTAGACTTTCTGGAGGCCATATGCGCAGAATGTAAAAACAATTTTAAATCAGGAAAAAAAAACATTAAATGTCTACTCTCCTCTTACCTTTAGTGCTATGAAGAAAGTGATCTCTTCTACTGTATATAACTTTTTCCTGACGGGTTGGCTGTCAGGAACGTCCGAGATCAATGAGGAATCAGAGATACCCCCGTCATCTGTCTCATACATGCCATCTTCACCGTCTGCCCCGTTTTCTTCAGCGGCCTCGCCTCTCTCCACAGCCACAACCTCAATGCCCTCTGTCTTACTCCCTGTCTGTGTGTCAGATTGGGGTAATTCTGTAGCACCTCTCATTTCTTCCTCCGGGGAAGGTGGCACAGCCTCTCAGGAAGACTTCAGCCCCTCCTCCGGCATCGGCTGGGGATCGCTACTGCTCTCCGCAACTTTCACGCCACCGCTCCGCTCCCCACAGACAGACCCAGAGTCCCTCTTTGCCTGTCCTTCATCAGATAGTTCTGTATTTTTTTTGTGAACTCTTGGTCGCTTTGTCCAGCCTCTGGCTGTTGCTGTGTCTCTTGCTGTGAGGCTGTTTGTGCTTGGCTGTCGCTGTGTCTCTTGCTGTGAGGCTGTTTGTGCTTGGCTGTCGCTGTGTCTCCTGCTGTGATGCTGTTTGTGCTTGGCTGTCACTGTGTCTCTTGTGTTGCGGAGTAGACTCGGCTTCAGGCTCCTCTGCTTCTGGCTCCTCTGCTTCAGGCTCCGCTGCATCAGGCTGCGCAGCTTCAGGCTGCGCAGCTTCAGGCTCCTCTGCTTCAGGTTCCGCTGCTTCAGGCTGCGCTGCTTCAGGCTGCACTGCTTCAGGCTCTTCTGCTTCAGGCTCCGCTGCTTTAGGCTCCTCTGCTTCAGGCCCTTCTGCTTCAGGCTCCTCTGCTTCAGGCTCCTCTGCTTCAGGCTGCGCTGCTTCAGGCTCCTCTGCTTCAGGCTTCTCTGCTTCACGCTGCGCTGCTTCAGGCTCCTCTGCTTCAGGCTGCTCTGCTTCAGGCTCCTCTGCTTCAGGCTCCGCTGCTTCAGGCTGTGCTGCTTCAGACTCCTCTGCTTCAGGCTCAGCTGCTTCAGGCTCCTCTGCTTCAAGCTCCTCTCCTTCAGGCTGTCCTGGCTCCGGGTCAGGGGGCTGTTCCTCCTCCCGTTCTCCTCTGATCGCCCCCAACCTCCTTCCCGCCAGGAGCTCCCTGATCCTGCTCTGCTTCATCCCTATCCCTCTTTCTCAGGCAATGTTTCCTTTGGTGTCCCTGAGCTCCACAATTAAAACACCTCATTGTATCTGAACTTGCAAAAACAACACAATTCATCCCTTCAACATTAAAATTCTACTCTACCTTAATAATTGAACTTGTATCATTTTGTATAATAAAAGCTTCTAAAAGACAATGCATGCTTTACACTGGGGTCTTTACATCTTAATGGGATACATTAATTTTCCATATCGAGCTAATTCTCTTTCCAGTAGCTTGTTTTTTAAGAAGGGAGAGACATTACACTGTATTACTTTTGTTAGTGGTGTCACTAAAGGTGAAACTCCAATAAAAGACCCCTGCACACTAAACCCCTCCTCCACTAGCTTGTTTACCAAGACTACTTCAGTTAAGAATATGACTAGGGCTTTATTCATTGTAGAAGCCCACAATCTCTCCCACAGTTACCAGGCACTCCTTCACCGAGACCCCGGTATCAGGCACACAGGGGCAGCCATGCCCAAAAGTCAGTGCCCCCGCTCCACCCAAACTACACACCATATCAAACAACACTAACTCACAAATACACTAACACTGTTTATACTTACTCACAAAAAACAAACCCATTTTACATAAACCAGAGTGAGAGAGGATGGGGACGGAGACGGGTGTTGTTTAGCTCTCTGTCTGCTGTGCAAGGGATGCAGCTTCTCTTAACTGGGCTCTTGGCAAGTCTTGCTCAGGAGTGACACAGACTGACAGCTGCAGGTTGCATGGCACTTTCACTTGCAGCTTCGTAACCCAGAGACAGTTGTGTTTGACCAGCTGTGGGCTGCTTCCTGGAATATTCCGAGAAGCCAGTATTTCAATCCAGTGTCACACTGTCCTTTTGTATTGCCGGGACCAGAACTAAATGCAGTATTATAAGTGGTTACCTTGAATGCTTTTTGGGGCTGTGCTGTGAGTAAAGTCTGTTGAAAATGCAACACACTGCCAACAGGCCTTAGTTGATGATATGTATCCACTAGAAAAGAGCACGAAAGAACTGTCAATTGCCACCTAATCAGATTGAGTTTCCAATTAAATGAAACATTCAGCAACATGTATATTGGTGTTAATAACAAAGCAACAGTGACATTAGAAAAAAAGGTAGCCACAGTAAACTTGCAGTCATTTTGCAGTCTCTGCATGCTTTTCCCATGGTTATACTATGCATTTATCATAGTTTACCCTGTTTTGACATGTTTATTAATATACTTTACCATGCCTTGTTGGTCTTTGCAATGCTGCTCTATGCTTTCACTGTGCTTTATTACACTTTGCATTCTCTCTGGTAAGCAGTAGTTACTTGTGGCAGGGCCTGTAGCTTAATGAGCTCCCAGGACTTGAAACCCCAGTGTCTGAGAGAATGGGCTGCACTCATTATTCACATAGCAGGGAACAATTCATATAGAATAATATAGAACCATAATAATACTGATTTTCAATGCTTTTAGTTGACATTGTTTATCAGTTTCCCTTTTTTTCTACATTTTGCTTTTACCATCTATCTATCTATCTATCTATCTATCTATCTATCTATCTATCTATCTATCTATCTATCTATCCAGCTTATTTATTTACCACAGAGTGGAACAAGGGGGGCTTTAAGTACTTGGGGGTGTTTTTAGTGGACAGACCTTGCTTTTAATGCACACAAGCAAGATGAACTGTACTGGCTTACCAGAGTACTTCAGGGGAGTACTGAGGGCATGGGAAAATCCACAGGCAGAACAAAGTCAACAAACAATGGACTTTTATTGGGTGCTTGAGTAACCTTTTGTCTTGCTTTTAGAATAGGGCTGTGTAACACTGGATGAGCCCAAAGAGTCTGTCTGCAGCACTAGGTCTATGCTCTGTGAGGGTGGCCAGCCTGCTGCTCTCACAGCTCCGCAATACCCTACCCAGAGAACACGGGACATTCTGAATCACTGTTTCACTGCTCTGTCTATCTCTTTATCTATCTATCTATCTATTTATCTATCTCTCTATCTCCCTGTCTGCCTGTCTAGCCATTCATGCTGTCTGTTGCTGAGGTTCTGGGAGGGAGTGCGTGAGTCAGGCTCGAGTAGATTTTTTCTTTTCTCGGGGTCTCTCGATGAGGCTGCTGATGATTCTAATGATAAAGGAGTGGGAGAATCGGGGTCTCTCTGAGGCTGCTGATGATTCTAATGATAAAGGAGTGGGAGAATCGGGGTCTCTCGATGAGGCTGCTGATGATTCTAATGATAAAGGAGCGGGAGAATCGGGGTCTCTCTGAGGCTGCTGATGATTCTAATGATAAAGGAGTGGGAGAATCGGGGTCTCTCGATGAGGGTGCTGATGATTCTAATGATAAAGGAGTGGGAGAATCGGGGTCTCTCGATGAGGCTGCTGATGATTCTGATGATAAAGGAGTGGGAGAATCGGGGTCTCTCGATGAGGCTGCTGATGATTCTAATGATAACGGAGTGGGAGAATCGGGGTCTCTCGATGAGGCTGCTGATGATTCTAATGATAGAATCGGGGTCTCTCGATGAGGCTGCTGATGATTCTAATGATGAAGGAGTGGGAGAATCGGGGTCTCTCGATGAGGCTGCTGATGATTCTAATGATAAAGGAGTGGGAGAATCGGGTCTCTCGATGAGGCTGCTGATGATTCTAATGATAAAGGAGTGGGAGAATCGGGGTGTCTCGATAAGGCTGTGATCACGCGACCCCCACAATAGCCTTAAGACCCCCAGTTTGAGAAACGTTGATCTAGAGGATGTGTGCAGAGCTATGAACCCTGATGCTCATCAGTATATTTGGGTTAAAGGGAGCGCTGGACATTTGTCTCTAGTTAGACTTGATAAGTGTTATATTTTATGGGATCATTTAAATGTATTTACTGCCTGTGCTATATGTCCCACTGGTTTCCCTGATCATAGCCTGGTTAATTTGAGTATCATTACCCCTTCTCTGTGTGTATATAATTCATATTATTTAAATACTGAGCTCTTAAATGATATCCAATTTTTAAATGTTTTAGTTTTTTCTGGGAACAGTGGAGAAGGCAACCGTGCACATACTCATCATTAAGGCTATGTTGTCAACAGTATACTAAAAATATTATTAAGAGTACTTGTTTAGCAATGAGAGAGCTCTGGGGTCCAGCTATAGTGACAGGCTGTTTAAGGACCTGAAACTTAAAAAAAGCAAACTGGCTGATCTGCTGGATACACAAGTACAAGGGACGCTAGTGCGCGCCAGGTTTCTTAACTTGTCCCAATGGATGCTAACACCTAATACTTCTTTGCTCTGGAAAAGAAAACAGCTCAGAGTAAAGTAATCAGAGGGTACAGTGACTTGTTCACGATGGAGGCTGGGGATGAGTCTGGTAAAGCTCAGCATGTTCTAGAGGGTCTGGCCCAGGTTCCTGAAGAGGAGAATGATCAGTTGGAGAGAGAATTGACTTTCCATGAGTTCTTGAATGCTCTTGTGGGACTGAACAATGGTAATGCAACAGGGATTGATGGTATACTGGTGGAATTATATAAGACTTTCTGGTCTACAGTCGGAAAATACTTTTTTAATGTGATTCTTTAGAGCATTGTGGAAAAAAAGCCTCTTTGCTGCCGCACGCAATATTGACTCAGCTCCAAAGAAAGGGGAATTATGTAAAATAAAGAACCTCCGTCCAATAAGTATCACTTGTAAAGATTACAATATTCTATCAAAGATTTTGGTGAAAAGGTTGGGCAAAGTGATGAATTGTGTTGTGCATTGTGATCAAACGTATTGTGTACCCAGCAGATCAATGTTTGATAATGTCTTTCTGATTAGTGATCTAATAGCAGCCTCCAAGCTTTTGGGTTTTAAAGCTGGTTTAATTTCTTTAGGTCAGGAGAAAGCTTTTGATCGTGCAGATCCATGAAGTATTTGTTTAATGTAGTTAAGGCTTGTGGGTTTTCCTGGTATTTTGGGCAAAATTCAGTTACTCTACAGTAATGTTTTTAGTACACTTCAAATCAATGGTTCACTCTCCTATTCAGGTGCAGAGGGGAATTTGCCAGGGCTGTTCCATGTCTGGGATGCTATTCTCGCTGTCAATAGAACCGTTACTCCACAAATGAAGAAATCTGTTATCTGGCTTATCCATTCCAAAGGTGACCTTGAAGCCTATAAAAGTAGTGGCCTATACTGATGATATTGTAGTTTCAAGCGATTACCTCTGTGAAGACAAACTGGTCAAAAAGCAGTACTTTTTATAAGGTGATTGGGAAGCAGGCCTGGGATAAATATATTTATAAATAAGATTTGTGAAAAGTAACTATTATTAGAAAATAATTAAATACATATGTATAATACATTCAGCGTGTCACAGTTGGTGATCAGAAGAGGGACTCGGGATGGATGCCGCCGCATTAGGAGCAATATTGGAGGCGTAGGAGCGAAAACACCAGGAGGGAATGGCAACCATGATGGAGCGGATGCATGCCATGTTCCTGGAAGCCAATCGGGGGGGACCGGCGACAGAACCAATGCCACCCTTACCGAAGATAAGGGTGGTAAAGATGTCGCTGGAGGATGATCCTGAGGCCTATCTGGTAGCCTTTGAGAGGCAGGCAACGGCAGCGCAATGGCCTCGGGATTGGTGGGCTACCCAGTTGGGGCCCAATTTGATTGGGGAGGTCCAGGCAGCCTACCAAGCCTTAACCAATGAAGATGCTCTCAATTATGATAGAGTGAGGCAGGCCATTCTCCAGCGACTCGACATCACGGAGGAAACCCACCGTCGCGGTTCGGGAATACCAGCGACCCCCAGGACTGCGACCCGCGTGGTGGCACAACAGCTGGTGGACCCACGTGACCCGGTGGCTCTGCCCGGCACCAATAAGCGCAGAGCAGGTCACCGAGCCCATTGTCATTGAGCAATTCGTGATGGTGCTGGGCCAGACACGAGGAACTGGATCAGTCGCCACCGTCCCACAACGCTGGAGGCAGCGGTCAGATTGGCTGAAGGGTTCGAGGACGCTCTACCTGCTGCTCCAGTGGTTGCCCCACCTGCTCCTGCCTCCAATAGACCGCGAGCGGCAACACCACCACCACGCATCACCCCCACTACCCACGGACCAGCACTGCAACGAAACCCCATGGGTGGCCTCCCTCCAACACAGTGGAGAGCGAGGGCGACCCCCAGCGGGGTAAGAGCAGAGTACCCCTCCCTGCTGCCAAACCGGCAACGGGACACGAAAGGCTCCGTGGGCACCCTTTCGCCCCACATGTTACCGGTGCCAGGAGGTCGGTCACCTGGCGCGGAATTGTCCAGCGGCCATGGAGTGAGGGGTGACCTCCCATTACGTCCTGACAGCATCAGGTAAGACCAGGGGTAATGATTGGGAGGGGCCTTGTGTTGTTAATGTACGGGTTGGTGAGGTGAGCACCCACGCATTAGTGGACTCAGGATGTGGGCAGACTTTAATTAGACAAGCTCTATTAAAGGGGTACCTTGGTGGTCACGAGGGTCGTGGTCATTTCCTGTATTCATGGGGATAACAAGGATTACCCCCTCACCAAATTAGATTTGACAGTTGGATGTCATGCCCGCCGTTTAATCGTGGCTGTGGCAGAGAAGCTGCCATATCCAGTTATTTTAGGTCGAGACTGGCGCATTTTGACAGCATGATTAATAAAGCGGTAAAGCCAGTCTCCGGTAAGACCATGGGAGCAGCAGGGAAACTATAGGTAATATCTTCCCGCTGCACACCGATTTGTTCCACTCTCGATTTGCCCAAAAAAACAAAAAGAGCGAAGGGTTGAAAAATGGGAGGGAACATTAATGAAACAAGGTTGGGGTTTGGTGGGGAAGCCTCAGGATCAGTCAGATGTAAGGAAAGGGGTTGGGACCCAGTGTGACCTCTGCGGGGCAGGTTACTGAGGCCCCAGTGCTGAAGCTACTTTAGCTCCGCTCGATATCCTGAAATTCTGGGACCGAGATGTGGACCTAGCATTGGAGCAAAAGAACGATCCTTCGCTGGCCCACATCTGGGGGCAGGTTCGGTCTATCAAGGGGAAGGATGTAGAGGATAGCCGGCCGCTTACATATCCCCACCACATTATTGTCGGGCATTTACTGTATAGAGTATCCCAAGCCACGAGCACAAGTCAGATTGTAACACAATTACTCGTTCCCCAGTCTTTTCAACGTGAGATCATGCGGTTGGCTCACGATGTCCCCTGTTCGGGCCATTTAGGTATCGATAAGACTCGGGAACGAATATTGGCTCGATTTTATTGGATGGGAGTGTTTAGTGAGGTGGCGCGATATGTAGCGGAATGCCTGAAATGCCAGCAAGTAGCGCCAGGGCGGGTTCGCCCGGCCCCGCTGGTCCCACTGCCCCTGATCTCAGTTCCCTTTGAGCGCATCACTATGGACATAGTGGGTCCATTGAGCCAGTCTGACTCTGGATATACGCACATTTTAGTAGTGGTGGACTACGCGACCAGATATCCAGAGGCAGTACCATTGAGATCCACTAGTGCCGCAGCCATTGCTAAAGAGTTAGTGAATATTATATCGAGAGTAGGGATTCCAAAAGAAATCCTCACTGATCACGGAACGAACTTCATGTCACAATGTTTGAAAGAATTATACAAATTGATGCAAATTAAGTCGATCCGAACCTCCGTTTATCACCCGCAGACAGACGGTTTGGTGGAACATTTTAATCAGACCTTGAAACAGATGCTGAAGCGGTTTGTCAACCAAGAGCAAAAACATTGGGCTAAACTCCTCCCTTACCTAATGTTTGCAGTGAGAGAGGTGCCTCAGAGTTCGACCGGGTTCTCTCCCTTTGAACTGCTGTATGGGAGGCAACCACGAGGTATCCTTGATCTTGTGAAAGAAGGGTGGGAGGAGCAAACAAAAACCTCTAAAAACATAGTCAAATATGTAATTATGTTAAGAGACCGCCTAGCATTGGTTGGTCGTTTGGCGCAGGAGAACCTAAAACTAGCTCAGTATCGCCAGGAGCAACAGTACAATAAACAAGCACATATTCAGACTTTTCGGCCAGGTGATAAAGTACTGTTGCTACTTCCCACATCGGAATCTAAGTTGTATGCTAAGTGGCAGGGGCCATATGAGGTGGTTCGGGAAATTGGTAAAGTAAATTATGAAATTAGACAACCCGATCACCGAAATAAAACCGAAATTTATCATATCAATTTGCTAAAACCCTGGAATGAAAGGGAGGCCCTATTTGTAGCTGGTGACAGTTTGGAAGAGGATTTTGGTCCTACTGTCAATCCACCAGCTACAACTCATATTCCAATGGGGGAACAGTTACTTCCGGATCAGAAACGAGAGCTCTGCCAGTTAGTGGAAAGGTTTAATGATGTTTTCTCTGACTTGCCCAGCAGGACTAATGTTATTTCTCATGCCATTATTACTCCACCAGGGGTCAGGGTCCGGGAGAGACCGTAGCGGATCCCAGAGAGTCGCAGGGTTCCTATTCGCAAGGAGGTGGAGGATATGCTTGAGCTCGGAGTCATTGAACCTTCCCGGAGCGAGTGGTGCAGTCCTATCGTGATGGTGGGCAAGAAGGACGGCTCCACTCGGTTCTGCAAGGACTTTCGAAAGGTTAATGCCAGTTCGATGCATATCCAATGCCCCGGGTGGATGAGCTCCTCGACCGACTGGGTAAGGCGCGGTTGATTTCGACCTTGGACCTGACGAAGGGATACTGGCAGATTCCACTGACTCAGAGCTCGAAAGAGAAAACTGCTTTCTCTACCCCAGATGGCTTGTTCCATTTCCGGACCATGCCCTTCGGGTTGCATGGAGCTCCTGCCACCTTTCAGAGACTGATGGACCAGGTCTTAGCTCCCCATTATCAGTATGCCACCGCCTACATTGATGATGTGGTGATTTTTAGCTCCACCTGGAAGGAGCACATTGTTAGAGTTTCAGCCGTCCTCCAGTCTCTGAGGGAGGCGGGGCTAACAGCCAAGCTGGGCAAGTGTGCATTTGGCAAACAGGAGACCCAATATCTTGGCTACATTATGGGTAATGGCCGGGTGAGGCCTATCGCCTCCAAAGTCCAGGCTGGTGGAGACGGCGATCCGAGAACCAAGTCACAGGTGAGATCGCTACTGGGGTTAGCCGGCTATTACGCGATTTATCCCCGAGTATGCCACCATAGTTAACCCCCTGGTAGATCTCACCCGAAGGCTGCTCCAAAATAGTTAAATGGACAGGGCAGTGTCAGGAGGCATTTGATTTGATCAAGAAGCGACTCTGTCAAGCTCCCGCCTGATTTCACCAGATTTCATCAAAGAGTTCATCCTGCAGACCGATGCCTCCCACATTGGTCTGGGGGCGGTCCTGTCCCAACAAGTTGACGGGGTAGAACACCCTATTATTTATCTGAGCAAAAAAATGGCTCCTAGGGAGATTAACTACTCCGTCATTGAGAAGGAGTGTTTAGCCATCAAATGGGCTACTCACGCTCTTCGCTATTACTTGGGGCGTTCTTTCTCTCTTATCACTGATCATGCTCCTTTAAGGTGGTTACATATACGATGAAGGACAATAACACTCGGATAACTCGGTGGTATCTGGCGCTGCAACCCTTCCACTATACAGTGAAACATTGTGCGGGTAAGGAGCATCAAAATGCAGATTTTTTTTCAAGGGAGGGGGGACCATTGGGGAATGTAGAGTTGGCCGAGTGTTCCTTCGGCATCACTTTGAGAGGTGAGATATGTGATAGCGAGAGAAAGGATCGATGCTGTAAATCTCCCTCCCGATTAGAAAGGCGCTGTGTAAGGGGAAGGTAAGCTGCCTCCTAGATCTACTACCTACGGTGGTAGCTGGAAACCGGAAGGTAACCATATTAGGAGGGGCGTAGCTGCAAGTACTCAGGACGATTCCATTGCAGTCAGCTGCGGGCAGCCCTCTATTGGAGAAACCAGGCGACAGCGTTGACTGCAGGGACGAGTTTGCTGGGTACAAAGGGGAAGCAGCTACGTCAAAACCTCCCTTGCTCTGAGTTAAAAGCGATCGGCCGGAGCCGATGTTTTGTTTTTGTGATTACGTGTTTTGTTTTGTGTGTTAGCAGAGGAGCAGGCGGACGGGAGGCTGTAGCCAGCGAGCCAGCACATACCCCAGAGCACGCCCCTCATCGCACAGCATTTCACGGCACAGCGCACGCACCACAAACCCTGAAAGAGAAGAGCACATTTTCGTGCACGGAGGACTGTGGTTATTGGAGCGTGTTTTGTTTACTTTTGTTTTAGCAGGACGCTGAGTTTTGCCCCACTACCATCGCTGGTACTGGGGCTTATTATTATTTATTATTATTATTATTATTAATTATTTTTTCCAAGTAGATTTATTTTATGATCTTTTTGTTTGTTAATTATTAAAACCTTTTGTTATTGGGAGAATTCAGTCTGGACATTCACTTTCTACTGCACCACACCATTCAGCGTGTCACAACATATCACAGAAAGTAACTATTATTTGAAAATACTTAAATACAAATTGTAAATAATTATATACAGATTGCAGAAAGTAACTATTACAGTAATCCGTCGCATATCCACCTGCGGTGGGCGGATATGTAAAAAGGCGGATAAATGAATCCTCTTTTAAATACCATTATACACAGATGTAACAATTATTATTGTAGCGACCCGGGCAACTGGGGGCTCAGAAGACCCGCTGCTGTGGTTGTTATGTGTTGTACGTGTTGTGTGTATTGTTAAACTGGTATGCATGCGAGTGTGTATGCGCAGCCAGGAGTGAATGGGGTGAGTTAGATTGCACTGCTCCATGTGTGAATGGTGGAGGAGGAGCCGTTAAAAAAGTGTGTGACAGTTTTTTGAGTGAGAAACAGTACCTGCGTACAGTGTGAGACTGGAAGCCAGCTACAGTTGTTTGTGGTTAATAAATAAAAGACACTCACCTTGTCAGCGACTTTATTGCTGGCACTGCAAAGAAAAGGGACGGTGGTACATTATATTCACACAATTATTGTTTTGAGATTTAGCTTTTATAAGGGAACTCCCCTAAATCCCTTGTTTAGAAAGATGCAGGGTATTAATGCTTGTGACAGAGTAGCCGTCTGCAGTGTGGGTGCGTGCATTAGTTGCTGAGTGACAGGCAGGAGAGCGAGACGGAGGTTGAAGTTGATACGCCCCCTGCAGGAGAACAAGATTTATTAACATATCAAGTCAACACACTGAACCGCTCACGTGACAATTCCAGCAATGGTTGCAAACAGAGCACATACAACACAGTGTACAATCTCTGAACTAATCTTCTCTGTTCAATAATAAACTAACATTTGCTGAAGCAATTGATCATGGCGGGTAAACGGGTAGGGCGGATATGTGACGGGCGGATACGCGACGGATTACTGTATTTGAAAATATTTAAATATGGTTTGTGGAAAGCAATTATTATTTGAAAATATTGAATAAAAAATATGAGTAAAGTAGTTGAAATACATTGAAATACTTTAAACTTCATAAATAACTGTAACATACAGCAGCCTAATTATTATCCTGCATTCTAAGCCTTGTCCATGTTAACCACTCATTTATCTTTTTGGAAATTGCTCTATTTCAATTAGATTTAATTTGACCAATTAATTGAAATATTTGAATATTTTATTTCAGTTGGTTAATATTTTAAAACAATTACATATCTTTAACCACTGGTGTATTGGCCTGTTTTGAAGTTATTGAATTGAACATGTTTAGCATTTTCCTTGTTAGAAATCCTCCTCAACCACCATGTGGTAATTGCAAGACTTGGTACATAATTATACATTTAGGGTAATAATTAGGTTTTAACTTTTGATTATTCATTAACTATTTTTCAAATAACTTACATATATTTAAATATTTTCAAATAGTATTTGTTTTCTGCAAAAACATTTAAATAATATTTGACTTTGTGCAATTAATATTTGAATATTTAAAAACAAAATTGATTTATTCGAGCATATATATTTAAATATTTCAACTATTTGAAATAGTTTACAAATACAGTATCAAATACAACTCTGGTCTGGGGCTTACTGTATAGAAGAATACTGAAGAGAAGAGAGGGACAGCGATATCAACTAGTGATTCCAGCTTCATTAGTACATCCTTTCCTGCAATATTATCGCAATAATCCTTTGGGGGGTCATCTGAGTCGGATGAAGACTCTTCGGCACGTCTTAGAGGTAGCCTGGTGGCCGAGTGAGAGGCGGGATCTGTGAAAGAATGCACAGTGTGCCAGATGTACAAGCCTTTTAATCAGAAACCAGCAGGTTTCTTTCTTCTGTAGAGGAGCCCGGAGAGATGCTCGGAGTCGATCTGATGGGTCCTTTTCCGTGCAGTTAGCAGGGAAATGTGTACCTCCTGGTGGTCGTGGACTATTATACCAAGTAGGTGGACGTGTTCCCTCTGCAAGACAGCAAGACCCTGAAGATAGTCAGGATCCTGACCCAGGAATGTTTTACACATTGGGGTACTCCTAAGTATCTGGTTTCTAGAGCCCAGAGCCCAGTTTACTAGTGCAATGCTATCAGTCATCTGCAAGAACTGGGGGGTCGTCCGAAAGCTCACCACCAGTTGTCATCCCCAGATGAACCTCACCGAAAGAGTGAACAGGACTCTGAAAATCATGATGGTATTGTTTGTAGGAGAAGACCATCAGGGATGGGACCAATGGCTTCCAGAGCTCCGCTTTGCATCAACACCGCAAAACAGGAGGCCATTGGTTTTCCTCCAGCTGAATTGGCAGTAGGTCGAGTTCTTAAGAGTCTGTTAGACTGTTTAATCGCTAAGGCTCCTTCACCTTCTCAACCACAATACACATTGTTAGAACGGCAAATGAAGTTAGCCAACAAGGTCAGCCAGAGTGTTAACAAGGCAAAAATTATAATTCTCACAGAAGATAAGTATTTTTTCAAGAAGGCAAATTGGTCTGGGTGTGGGCTCACCCTGCCTCAGATGCCTCCGCAGGGTTTTCGTCCAAGTTAGCCCCTAAATCAGGGGCCACAGGGTCTTCTGGTTTTCATTCCAACTGAAGCTCTCAATTAACATAAATGATATAATTATTTGTTCATTTGGACATATTTCATATTTTTCAAGGACTTTTACAGTTGATGATTTAAAAAATGCACTTGATTCAAGGTACACAAGCTATGAAACATTTTGAGACCTGGAGAGTAGTGTTACATTTGTCCAATTAATCAAATCATTAGACCAATTAAGTAATTGAGAGCTCGGGATTAACGCTGGGGTTTTATTTTTTCTTGGAATGTTTTTTTGGATCATTTTTTGCTGTTTTTTTTCATCATATTCGAGACACGCTGTAGACCTTGACTTAGTGTCATGCAGCTTTTCTGTTCAAAATATTTCTTCAATTGTAAATACAGGAAAGTAATTTTGGTGTTTATCTGGGGCCCTTTTAAACTGGTGAATGCTAAAAGCTGCTCTGCTACAAGGCTATCCAGCATATTTCCAATAACAACAAAGCATTTCAAGCTGGGCGATGTCTCTCGACCTCGCAGTGCTTTGGCTACTTGGTTGAAGAACTCGTATACTCATTTCAGCACATTATTGCCAGTTGGCTTTCTTCTTTTGATACTTTTCATTGCCATCACATAAGCTGTAGGTGCAGTAAATGTAATTCGAGCTGATTGGAAATGTCGCAAAGCAATACAAAATATACCATTTTTATTTTGATTCAAAATCACAGACATTTTTTATTTATTTATGTTTTAGTGTTAAAATGTGACTTTTTTATTGACTGACAGTTGGCAACCTTAAGTCAAATGCAGTTTAACGTGGCTTACTTCTTTCTCAATCTTCAATACAGCGAAGGCAGTGAGCTTTCCTTGTTTTACTGTTGATCGGAGGTGTTTTTTGACACGCTTCGTTAAAGAAAATGCTCTTTCTCCAGGGTCAGGGATGATGTTTCCGGCTGTTTGGGGCTTTCAGCACAGATTTGTAAAAATATTTCTAATGCCACCCTTTGCCGCTTGCATTCTTCTTCTTCCTGTTTCTTGTGTTTATGCTTTGCTGCCCATGAAAGACACATCGTTTGCTGTATTCAGCAAAAGCAAACTTACTGACCTGGAATTCACGTGCCCCGTGCAAAAGTGAGCAAGACAGTAAGTTCCGGGTCAGCCAGTTTGATTTCGTGTGAACACAAGTTATGGGAGGCTGTTTGGTCCAGTGGTTAAAGAAAAGGGCTTGTAATCAGGAGGTACCCGGTTCAAATCCCACCTCAGCCAATGACTCATTGTGTGACCCTGAGCAAGTCACTTAACCTCCTTGTGCTCCGTCTTTCGGGTGAGACGTAATTGTAAGTGACTCTGCAGCTGATGCATAGTTCACACTCCCTAGTCTCTGTAAGTCGCCTTGGATAAAGGCGTCTGCTAAATAAACAAATAATAATAATAACAAGTGAGACTCACTGCCTTGGTTGAAATGTCAGTGAGTGAAGTTCTTCCAGTTTCTGCGCAATATCCATATTCCATATCTGTTAAAAAAAACAAATGTTTTGTTTTGGGCCCCACCATGACTTTGGGCCCTAGGAAGGTGCCTAGTTTGCCTAGTAGGGATACAAGCTTGTTGTAAATAGTAGATACTACACCTCTGCTACAGGGATTCAATCGGAGCAGAGAGTCAAGAGAGTTAGATTCAGGGGGATACGCAAGGAAGTGCACATTTTATTTTGGACATTTTTGGACATTTCTAATCTGTAAATATCTGAAAAAGTGAGTTCGGGGTAAGTT
Source organism: Acipenser oxyrinchus oxyrinchus (assembly GCA_030684275.1). Taxonomy (NCBI): domain Eukaryota; kingdom Metazoa; phylum Chordata; class Actinopteri; order Acipenseriformes; family Acipenseridae; genus Acipenser; species Acipenser oxyrinchus. Next base: position 18,605,296 of record CM060254.1, read on the forward strand.
GTATTTCTGATGGAGCTGATGGAGATTATTACATCAAAGCAATTAAAAAAGACTCCAGGAATAAAGACTGGGATGCATTGAAACAGGTACAGAAATGTAGGAAGAGTGTTCATCTTGACTTAATGCGGCCAGCAAGTGAAAGGGGCAGGCCTAACCAACGGGTGTAGTCCTGCTTTGTATGTACTGCGTTGTACTCCTTTCCTTTGTACTCCTTTCTATTAAAGGAGTGAAGTTAGACTTGAAGAGGACCGAGTAATTAAGTACATTGGACAGAGATATTTGGAAGGGGAGGTTGGTAAAGGGGTGGTGTTGAGCCACTGAATTAATAAGTACACTTTAGTGAAGACTATACCCTGAGAATTTACCAAACTGCCCTAAGGTATTGAGGATGTGAGGGAGGGAAGCTATGGGATGGTCCTCTGTATATAGTGAGACCCTTTGCTCATGCCCTCCCCGTGTCACATCCTGTATATCCTGGTTAGTAGGCAGGGAAATAGAAAGGAGCTCAATGGCAGTGGCAAAAAGAAGCAGGGAATGCAGCCCTGCCTAGTACCACAGTGTAGTGACATACAGTATTTGGATTGTATATTATTGGTACGGACGGAAGCCAGAGATGAAGAATATAATAATTTAATCCATGAGATAAAACTGAGGCTAAAATCAAATTTATGAAGCACAGAGAAGAGGTAATCCCACTCAACATGATCAAAAGCCCTGAATGAACCCCGTCTGGTCTGAAGAGATAATAGAGGGAAGAAGGCAGTGTACAAAGACTTTACCCTTGACTTGAGGGAAATGGGTCGGCATGGACCACGACCCTTCACTGAGGAGGGAAATGGGTCGGCATGGACCACGACCCTTCACTGAGGAGGGAAATGGGTCGGCATGGACCACGACCCTTCACTGAGGAGGGAAATGGGTCGGCATGGACCACGACCCTTCACTGAGGAGGGAAATGGGTCAGCATGGACCACGACCCTTCACTGAGGAGGGAAATGGGTCGGCATGGACCACGACCCTTCACTGAGGAGGGAAATGGGTCGGCATGGACCACGACCCTTCACTGAGGAGGGAAATGGGTCGGCATGGACCACGACCCTTCACTGAGGAGGGAAATGGGTCGGCATGGACCACGACCCTTCACTGAGGAGGAAAATGGGTCGGCATGGACCACGACCCTTCACTGAGGAGGGAAATGGGTCGGCATGGACCACGACCCTTCACTGAGGAGGGAAATGGGTCGGCATGGACCACGACCCTTCACTGAGGAGGGAAATGGGTCGACATGGACCACGACCCTTCACTGAGGAGGGAAATGGGTCGACATGGACCACGACCCTTCACTGTAAAAAAGTGCCTCCTATTTTCTGTTCTGAATGCCCCTTTATCTAATCTCCATCTGTGACCCTTGTTTCTTTTTTCAGGTCGAAAAAGTCCCCTGGGTCGACATATGGAACAACACTATATAGGCCTACTGTAGTTGTACAAATATGGCACTGAAATACATGTGTTTTAAATGTTACAGTGTTAAATTAACGTGAGAAACATGAAATACCCAAACATACAACTGTTTACTTCATGCGTGTTTAGAACAAAGAAAATGATGTACTACAATCATAGCCAGTTTCAAAGCCACGATTCTGCCCGCCAGAAATACGCAGTTGTGAAGTCAGTGTTTTATAAAAGCTGCATGAAGTATGTGCATAAATCATGCAAGTGCGCTCTGCAGCACTGGCAACTAGTAATAAAGTTGTCAATAAGCGGCGTGCAGTTGCTAATATCAGAATTCCATTAACATTAAAGTCTATGGGACGGGATTGGTTCCTGGGAAAATGTTGTTAATAACCGAAAGTTGTCTTTCTCAGGGTTGCTAATAACCAGCATCTACTGTATATGTAACAAATTAATGCACTTACCCGTCACAAACAATTTCCGACTACGTCACCAGTTTTCTGATACAAAACATGTTCCAATTAATTTGATTATCCATCACAGCCTGCATTTTTTTTACACAGCACTTCCTCCAGTTTCACCTGACGAAAATGCAGCATAAACAAAGCGAACGAGACCAGCTACTGTAATGTAAAACAGTTCATCATTAAACAGTTTTAGATACTGTGATGTATTTTTTTTAAATCTGTGATCTTTAGTTGCTTTTGTGCATTTTCATTTGCAAGTGAACTGTGACATTAGGGCCTTATCGAGCACTATATTCTGCAATTTTGAATACTGACTTTGGATACTGTTTTAATTCTGGAAACTGTGTTGTTGTTTTTCTAATCTTTTGCTAAATTGCATTGCCTTTTATGTTGTACGCAGTTCTGTGCATGGGTAACATTTTGATTTATTTTGCTGTTGTTGGGTCGTTAATGGGGAATTTTACATACTACTACAATACGTACCGGATTTAAAAGCATGTACTGTATTACAGTTCACATGTCATCTCTTTTGGCAAGTGATATTTTCAGAATCATGTTCTGAATTAAAATACTTCCTGTTAAAAATATAGTACTGTACCAACAAAACCAACTACAGTACATCTAAATGGAAGCCTACTTATTTTAAAACACAGTCCTTTCAGCTATGTATTTTTGGACAAGAGTTGGAACGGGCCAAAATGAAATAATCAGATAAGTGGCTCTTTTAACCGTCACTGGTCAAAGTTTTATAGGGTCGGATATGTGAGTGCTGATTGTGTAGATGTCTGGCAGAGGGTCGGAGGCAGAGATTCGGACCTGGAAGATTCTGAGAACACGAATCCCATCAATGAAGAAAGTTGAGGAGAGAATTTTTTTAAATCCATCCGGCCCTGGGGACTTGCTGCTCTGCATTAAGCTAATTGCATCCATTGTTTTTGAAAGGCTCGCTGGTGTAGGAAGTTGTTTTTGAATGCTTAGCAACTAGGTTGAAATATCCGGTGACATTTTTCAAGGACATTTATGCGAGAGTAATCTAATAAAATAAAGTAGACATACTGTAATAATGTGTTATTTATTTAAAGCACAGCTAGCAGATGTATTTAAATATACACATTGTTTTCACATGAACACGCAGTACATACACTAGAATTAAAGCATTAACGTTGGCCGTAGTTACGTCTGAGCTAATTGTGTGTTGGTGCACCAGACGTATTAATGTCTGATTTAGGGTTTAAGTCCAACTTTCAAGACTTGGACTTACGTCCTGTTGGTACGTCCAGGGTACTTCCGGAAGCAGCCCACAGTGTCCCAGGATTAAGAAGCTGCAAGGGAAAGTGTCAGGCAGCATGCTTCTGTTTGTATGTAATTCATTTACTTTTTCTATCTGTCTATAAATTGAGCAATATAGAGAGGATAGATTCTGAATCTTTGTAATTGATTTTTGTAATTGATTTTTGTAAATGATTTTTTCATGTAAATTATGTATAAATGTTAATAAATGATTACTGAGAAATAACCCAATTCTAGCTTTTGTTTGTATGTCTATCTATATCTATATTTAACTATGTATTAGTTTGTCTTGTTTCTCCTCTCCTGGGCTCTCGTTCCCCAGTGCTCATCTCAGACCCCAGTCTCCCTTAGCAGTAAGAAGCAGAATGGCGGAGGGCAGTACAAGGGTTTCATCTGCAAGACTCATTACCTGCAAGGCAGGCAGAAAAATAGAAGTTGCACATCCAAAGTGAATTCAAATAAACTTGATACCTCAGCTGTGATGAGGGAGGGAGCAGTTCAGTCTCCATGCCTCAAGCCTGCCTAGGACTAGAGGGAGCACCCTTTCTCTTAGGGGGGTGAGGGAGGGAGGGAGCAGTTCAGTCTACATCTCTCAAGCCTGCCCTGGACTAGAGGGAGCACCCTTTCTCTTAGGCAGTGACGGAGGGAGCATCAGTCTTCATGTGTCATGTCTACTATTATAAAGTTACTGTTGATATTGTGTAACGGGTGTGTAATGTGATTTATTATTTAATTTTCGTGTGTGTAATTTGTTTCATTTTTTATGCGCTATTTAGTGTATTGATTGTATTGTGTGATTTATTAGTTTTACTTTTAAAACATTGATAATGTCGTATGGCTCCTTTAAACCTCCCGAAAATTTTTGGTCTCCATAACAACTGCAGTGCTAACTCCAAATTGGGCCAGGTGTTGGTCCGCTCTGTTAGAGTGGTTTGGTACAGTAACTCTCGTGCTCTCAGACCGCGGTAGCTATTTTGTATGTGTCTTGTCTAAAAAAAAGAAAACTGTTCTTTTTAACTTTGAAAGAAATATCTCGATACCTTCTCCTTAATTATTGCTGTCCTGATTATACCGTAGTAGTTTGTTTGAATCTATGTGGAATATATCTTTGTGTACTGTGTAATAGAAATACAAATTCCCTTCTGCATTAGCGTGTTTTAAATTTGCAGAGCTAGCGTTTTCTTTACGATCCATAATATATTTATCGGTATACAGTACATTAAACTCTGATTGCAAACTTGTATTTTAGCAACATGTATACTGATTAAATGGTGGCTACTGGAGTGTTTACAATTTAAGCATTTAAAGCTATAAGGTGCTTTTATGTCTGTCGTTTGTTTTATGAAAGTCACAATTTACTGCTATTATAAAGTGTTGTATTTGGAGATGCATGGTGCTCTATTGATATTTGTATTGCTTCTACGAAGATCACTGCTTGTTTTTCAAGTGTGTTATTTAAAAGCATATGAAGTTTTATTTACCTTTTGAATTGCGCTTGTGAAAATCACTATCTTTGTGTGAAGCTCACTATTTAACACACTATAGTACTTTGGGCTTGATTGAATTGCTTTGACTATTGTTAGCTCCTGCTATGTTTAAAGTCTGCTGCTATATGTGAAGATCTGTATGGTTTTTGCTATCAAGTTGCTGAGTGATAAATATTGTTTTACTGCTAAGTGTATTTCTGGATGGAAATTAAGTGCTAAATTATGGACTAGTTTTAATGTGTGAATTGTCATACTCTGTCCAAATAAAATCCTTGTTACTTTTTATGTTGGTGGAACCTGTTTATATGAAGCTAATTTAGTTTCAAATTGGCGTAGTCACTAAACCTACTTAATTGGTAATTTACCATAATCAAATGTATAGTGATAACCAGGGGCGGTGCCTTGCAGGCAGCTTTGGGATCCCCTTGGCTACCCAGGAGGGGTGGGGCGCTACATATGTTATAGCGATTGTCCTTTTAGAAAAAATAAAGGCAAGCAAGCAGAAAACATCTTTCAGTGGATAAGAAACAACATGAAGGAGAGACAGCAGCCAAATAGCAATCTTGTAGCATTTGGATTGGTCTCCACACAGCCTCCTGTAGTGGTGTGATCCCTTTTGAAGTGTGTGAAAGTATTGTCTCTAGAGCAGTTAGCAGCTGTGCCGGTTCCCTTGCAAAATGAGGTGGAACCTATTTATGGGTGGGTATTTAATAGTGGTCAGTCTGCAGGAACCAGGTACTGAGGCAGATAGGTAAGTTCCTGCTTCAAGTAATTTTTAAATTAACGACATTTGGTAATTTTGTAAGGTGGTGTTTGAATTAGCTGAGTTAGTGTGTGATTAGTACCAGGTGAGTGGTTAAATTGAATAGAAGTTGATTTGCTATTTGATTGGTTTCCACACAGTTTAGTTGGTTCTTTTGCCACGCAGTTGTTATATACAGTATATATATTAGGCAGCCTATTTCTGTGCCAACAAGAAGCGCCAGCAAACAGAAGAGCCTCAACAAAAGAGCCGGGAGTCTAGCTGTGAGAGTCCAGCAAGGGGAGGCCTGCGCCGAGATGCTGTTCGAATAGATCCGAACCTAACAGCGCTCTGGAAGAAGCCATCTACTAGTCAGGTCTGTACCCTCCACCCCACTGCTCCCACTGTCCCTATTTGTCTCACCTGTCCTGCTATGACTGTCTCTCACATCTCTGTTCTGTCCTCTCGCCCTCGTCCTCTGCCCTCTCTCCGCTGCTCCTCCAACCCCTCTAACCTCATCCCTCTGCCTCTCCCCTCCGCACACTCTCTGGTGCACTCTGGAACTGTCACTCTTCTGCTAACAAAGCTGATTTCATCTCTGCCTTTGCCTCCCACCTCTCTCTCGATTTCCTTGCTCTCACTGAAACCTGGCTGTCCCCTGATAACACTGTAACTCCTGCTGCCCTGTCCTCTCTCTACGTCCTGTCCCATACTCCGCGTCTCACTGGACGGGGAGGTGGGACTGGTCTTCTCCTCTCTCCCTCCTTACTCTTTTCTGTCCCCTCCGACCTCTCCTCACTCTCTGTTAATACCTTTGAATTTCATGCAGTCCAACTAACCTCTCCCTGTCAACTCCTGCTAATTGTACTGTACCGTCCCCCTGGGCCCCCAACTGTCCTGTTAGGTGTCTTCAATATCCATCTCTCCAACCCCAGCCACTCTGCCGGATTTCTCCCTCTCCTTCACCCCTTCGACTTCTGTCTCTCTCCATCCCCTCCTACCCACAAAGCTGGCCGTCAACTGGACCTCACCTTCTCCAGGGCCTGCTGCCCCTCCACCCTCTCTGTCACCCCCCTGGACCTCTCTGATCACTATTTCATCTCTTTTTCTCTGTCTCTCCCATCTCTCCCTGCTCCTCCTACCCCCACTGTCACCTCTCGCCATAACCTCCGCTCTCTCTCCACCTCTGTCCTTGCCTCCACTGCTCTCTCTCACCTCCCTCCTATCGACTCCTTCTCACAACTCTCCGTAGACTCTGCTACCTCCTCCCTCGCCTCCTCCCTCGACTCCCTCTGTCCCCTCACCTCCCGACCTGCCCGCCCCTCCCCTCCCCAACCCTGGCTCTCCTCTGCGCTCTGCTCAGCAAGAATCACACTGAGATCTGCTGAAAAGAAATGGAAGAGAACCAAACTCCCTGCTGCCTTAGACCTTTACCGCACTCTCCTCTCTTCCTTCTCCTCTACTCTCTCCTCTGCTAAATGTACTTATTTCCAATCTGTAATCAAAGCCTCCACTAACAACCCATGTAAACTATTCTCTACCTTCTCCTCCCTCCTAAACCCTCCCCCCCCTCCTCTATCTCCTCTGATGATTTTGCCTCCTTCTTCTCTTCTAAAATCTCAGATATCCGCAAACTCTTTAACACCTCCCCCTCCTGCTCCAACCCCTACACCCACTGCATCCCCTACTAACTCACCCTCCTTCTCCACCTTCTCGCCCCTCTCAGACTCTGACCTCTCCTTCTTGCTCCAGGGTCACAAACCCACCACGTGTGCCCTGGACCCCCTCCCCACTCACCTCTTTCAAGCTGCTGCTCCTGCTCTACTTCCCTTTATCTCCTCCCTTCTCAACACCTCTCTCCTTTCTGGTCTCTTTCCCTCTGCCTTCAAAAAAGCCTCTATCACTGCCCTCCTCAAAAAACCTACCCTCGACCCCACCTCCCTCTAGAGCTACCGTCCTGTCTCCCTCCTACCATTCCTCTCTAAAACCCTCGAGTGGACTGTACACCGCCAGCTCTCTGCTTTCCTGTCCAACCACTCTCTGCTCGACCCTCTCCAATCTGTTTTCCGCTCTGCTCACTCCACTGAAACCGCCCTCCTGTCTGTCACCAACTCACTAAACTCTGCCCGAGCTGCCTCTCTCTCCTCTGTCCTAATTCTCCTTGACCTCTCTGCTGCCTTTGACACTGTCGATCACTCTATACTACTATCCTCTCTCGCTGAACTGGGAATCTCTGGCACTGCTCTGGCCTGGTTCTCCTCCTACCTCTCCAACCGCACTTACCAGGTAACCTGGCGTGGAGCAACCTCCACACCTCGCCTTCTCTCAACAGGAGTCCCCCAAGGGTCAGTCTTGGGTCCTCTCCTGTTCTCGCTCTACACCCGCTCCCTGGGCCCCCTCATCGCATCCTATGATTTCTCATACCATTTCTATGCTGATGATGCTCAGATTTTCCTCTCCTTCCCCACCTCTGACTCCACCATCCCCTCCCGTATCTCTACCTGTCTGTCTGCTATTTCATCCTGGATGCACTCGCATCACCTGAACCTCAACCTCAACCTCTCTAAATCTGACCTCCTTTTTCTTTCCCTCCTCCTCCTCCCCCTCCTCTGATCTCTCTATCTCTGTTCCTCTGGAATCTACCACACTCTCTCCTTCTTCCTCCGCTAAGAACCTCGGAGTCACCCTGGACCCCTGCCTCTCTTATTCGCAGCACATCTAGACTCTGCCACGCACTTGTCGATTCTTCCTGAGCAACATCCGAAGAATCCGACCCTTCCTCACCAACTACACCACCCAGCTCCTGGTCCAGGCCTTGGTACTCTCCTGCCTAGACTACTGCAACTCCCTCCTGGCTGGCCTCCCTGCGTCCGCCACTCGTCTGCTCCAGCTCATCAAGAACTCCGCTGCTCGCCTGGTGTTCTCTCTGCCTCGCTTCTCTCATGCAACTCCACTACTCTGACTCCCGATCACTCTTCTGGCTCCCGATCACCGCTCGCATCCAGTTCAAGACTCTTGTACTAGCCTACAGATGCCTTGACCAGACTGCACCCAGCTACCTCCAGACCCTCATCTCTCCCTACACCCCCACTCGACCTCTCTGCTCCGCCTGCACTAGAAGACTGGCTCTACCTCCTCTACGCTCCCCTGCCTCCAGAGCCCGCTCCTTCTCCACCCTTACCCCGCAGTGGTGGAATGACCTTCCTACAGATGACAGGACTGCCCAGTCCCTGACCACATTCCGACGCCTCCTCAAGACACACCTCTTCAGAAAGCACCTGTAGAACTCCTCTGTTTTTCCCCTGGGACACATATCATCCTTCCTTAAATGCGCATTACTTGCTCTTATCTGCCCCTTATTTTACTGCATGTAATCCTGTACCTCAGAGTACTGTAATCTGCCAAGTGTTTAATCTGTAGTATTTTGTATTTAATCATATCCTGATGTAACTATCACTGACACTGTTATGTGCTGTACTATTGAATTGTATTTTGTCACACTTGTACTTGCTTGAACCAAAGTCATTGTATTCATCATTGTATTTATCTTGCTCTTAATTGTATTATTACTTGCACTGTGATTCTTGAAATGTAATTGTTGATGTCTAAGTTGCCCTGGATAAGGGCGTCTGCTAAGAAATAAATAATAATAATAATAATAATAATAATAATAATAATAAATATACATCTGCTGAGCTGTGGTCTGAAATCTATCTGAATTTCTGTTTGGGTTACGAGGTGTTGCTTTTATGTTCGCCTGCAGAAGTTAATAAGAACATAAGAGCATTTAGAAATGAGAGGAGGCCATTCAGCCCATCTTGTTTGTTTGGTTGTTAGTAGTTTATTAATCCCAGAATCTCATCAAGCAGCTTCTTGAAGGATCCCAGGGTGTCAGCTTCAACAACATTACTGAGGAGTTGGTTCCATACTCTCACAATTCTCTGTGTTAAAAAAGTGCCTCCTATTTTCTGTTCTGAATGCCCCTTTATCTAATCTCCATTTTTATTGCACATTTTTATTGCCTGCGTGCCATACTTTACACTTTTCTCTATTAAATGTCATTTGCCATGTGTCTGCCCAGTTCTGAATGCTGTTAGATCATTTTGAATGACCTTTGCTGCTGCAACATTGTTTGCCACTCCTATTTTTGTGTTGTCTGCAAATTTAACAAGTTTGCTTACGATACCAGAATGTAAATCATTAATGTAGATTTGGAATAGCAGAGGACCTAATACTGATCCCTGTGGTACACCACTGGTTACCTCACTCCATTTTGAGGTTTCTCCTCTAATCAGTGCTTTCTGTTTTCTACATGTTAACCACTCCCTAATCCATGTGCATGCATTTCCTTGAATCCCTACTGCGTTCAGTTTGAGACTTAATCTTTTATTCAGGACTTTATCAAAAGCTTTCTGGAAATCTAAATAAACCATGTTGTATGCTTTTCAATTACCCATTGTCGATGTTGCATCCTCAAAAAAATCAAGCAGGTTAGTAAGACACGATCTCCCTTTCCTAAAACCATGCAGACTGTCTCCCAGGATATTGTTGCCATATAGGTAATTTTCCATTTGGGATCTTATTATAGTTTCCATAAGTTTACATATAATAGAAGTCAGGCTTATTGGTCTGTAGTTACCTGGTTCGGTTTTGTCTCCCTTTTTGTGGATCGGTATTACGTTTGCAATTTTCCAGTCTGTCGGTACAACCCCTGTATCAAGAGACTGTTGCATGCTCTTGGTTAGTGATTTGTAAATAACTTCTTTCATTTCTTTGAGCACTATTGGGAGGATTTCATCCGGCCCAGGGGATTTGTTTATTTTAAGAGCTAGTCCCTTTAACACTTCTGCCTCTGTTATGGTAAAGTTATTTAAAACTGGATAGGAACAGGTCGACATGTGGGGCATGTTGTCTGTGTCCTCCTTTGTAAAAACCTGTGAAAAGTAATCATTTAATATATTTGCTATTTTTTTTTCTTCGTCCTATGATTTTGCCATTTGTGTCTCTTAGACATTTAACCTCCTCTTTGAATGTTCTCTTGCTGTTATAATATTGGAAAACCATTTTGGAATTGGTTTTAGCCCCCTTAGCAATATTGATTTCTATCTCTCTCTTGACCTTTCTAACTTTTTGACTTGTGTTTGCAGTTCAAGTACACTTTCTGTGTACTTTGTTTTTTGTCCCTGTGATAAAGAGAGAAAGGATCAATGCTGTAAATCTCCCTCCCGATTAGAAAGGGCGCTGTGTAAGGGGGAAGGTATGCTGCCTCCTAGATCTGCCACCTCGGTGGTAGGTGGAAACCGGAAGGTGACCATATTAGGAGGGGCGTGTACCTGCAAGTACGCAGGACGATTCCATTGCGGTCAGCTGCGGGGCAGCCCTCTATTGGAGAAACCATGGCGACGCGCTGACTGCAGGGAGGAGTTTGCTGCGTACAAAGGGGAAGCAGCTACGTCAAAACCTCCACTTGCGCTGAGAGGTTAAACGACCAGCCGGAGTTATTGTGTTTTGTTTTTATTACGTGTTTGTTTTGTGTATTTTGCACAGGAGCCGGAGGACGGGAGGCTGTAGCTACAAAGCCAGCACAAACCCCAGAGCATGCCCTCACCGCACAGCACAACACAGCACAGCGCACGCACCACAAACCCTGGAGGAGACGAGCACATTTTCGTGCATGGAGAATTGTGGTTGAGGAGTGTCGTTTTTGTTTATTTTCCAGAGACTGGACCCTTTCTGTTTTATCCTGATACCATCGCTGGTAGAAAGGTGGTTTATTATTTTGGATTTTGGATTATTTTGCACTATTTTTGTTATAATAATAAAAGGATTATTTTTGGGAGAATTCTGTTTGTACATTGTACATCCTTTGCACTACACCGCTCACAACCTGTCACAGTCCCTTTTAAACGCTCTGTAAAGTGCCTTTTTTTCGCTGAATATATATATTTTTAATTGATCTATTAAACCATTTTGGCCATTTTGTTTTAGATTTAGATTTGTCTACTTTTGGGATGTAATTGTTTTGCGCCTCTAGTACTACATTTTTTAAAAACAGCCATCCTTTTTCTGTGGATGTTTTCTCTATTTTACTCCAATCTACTTCTGTTAGTCTCTGTTTCATACCTTCAAAGTTTGCTTTTCTAAAATTGTAAACCTTAGCTTTAGTCATTACTTTTGGGGTTTTAAAAAATACTTCAAATGAGACCATTTTGTGGTCTGAGTTTGCCAATGGCTCTATGACCTCTGTTTTAGTTATTCTGTCTTCGTTATTTGAAAAGACTAAATCAAGGCATGCCTCCCCTCTAGTCGGTCATTGTATAACAGATTATTTTGCTTGGCGTCTTTTGATTTGGCGGTCTATAGCATGCTTCTATTATGCCCTTTGAATTTTTGTCCATTATTCTGACCCATATTGATTTGGGGTTGTTTTCTTTGTCCAGATTTAACACCTGGGCTGCAAGACTATTTCTTATGTATAGCGCTACCTCTCCGCCTCTTCTGTCCTGCCAGTCTTTCCTATACAGTGTGTACCCACTAATATTATATTCGTCTCCATCACTCTCAGACAACCAAGTTTCTGTAACACCTATCACATCGTAGTTACTTGTTAGTGCAGTAGCTTCAAGTTCTAACATTTTGTTTCTGAGACTTCTAGCATTAAGATAAATACATTTAATAGTTATCTTGCCTGAGTTGTTGCCCTTGTTTTGATGTGGTCTCCCTTCTGTTTTTTTTTGTTTTCTCCTCCCTTCCTTTCTAGTTTAAATGCTTCTGAACCTCCTCAAGGATTCTTTCTCCGAGTAGATTGGTTCCCTTTTTGTTTAAGTGCAGTCTGTTCCACCTATATAAATAGTCCTTGCTGTAGAATGTGCTCTAATGTTCAAGAAAGATGAAGCTTTCCTGTGTGCACCACGATTTCAGCCATGCCGATTGATTTTTTTTGGCGTTGGCAGCACTGTATAGTAGGTCTCGTTCCTGGCTAAATAAAGCTATGTTATATTGTCACACGGCTGGCTGAGTGGTGATGTCAGAAACAGGAAATTAATAACACAGACAGGACGGATGAAATGGTAAATGCGCTTGCTTGTGCCGGTTTATTGTAAATAAAAGGTTTGAACAAAACAAACACAGGACACGGCACTTGCGGCCAAAATAAACAGACAAACAAAACTAACAGACACTAACAAACTGGGACGAACACTAAACAAACACGTACTGTGCTGGTCCTCCAGCACCACGTAGCAATTGCTTACTATTTACTTTTATTTTCTCTCCTCACTCTCTCCTGTTCCTTCGCCCTGAACACCCAAACCCCAAGTGAATGAAATGTGCATCTATATATACAATTGTGCTGAGATTCATTACCAATTAATTATTCACTGGTGGAGGCAAAGGCAGCTCCTGCTGCTCTCCTCCTGGTGGTGGAAGCGGTTGAGGTGGTGGAGGCAGAGGCAGCTCCTGCTCCTGTGCTCCTGGTGGAGATGGTGGAGGCAGAGGCAGCTCCTGCTGCTCTGCTCCTAGTGGCGGAAGCGCTGGAGGTGGGAGCAGCGTGTAGTCTCCTGGCGACGGAGGTGGGAGCCGCGGGTAGTCTCCTGGCGACGGAGGTGGGAGCCGGGGGGTAGTCTCCTGGCGACAGAGGTGGGAGCAGCGTGTAGTCTCCAGGCAACAGAGGTGGGAGCAGCGTGTAGTCTCCCTCTCATGCAGGGGACTGGTGCAGCTCTGCCTCACTTGCAGGGGACTGGTGCGGGTCTCCCTCTCTTGCAGGGGACGGATGCGGCTCTGAAGGTGCAACCCGCAGGCACTTTTTCTCTACTGGTGGAGATGGGAACAGCAGGCATTCTTCCTCTGCTGGTGGAGATGGGGACAGCAGGCATTTTCCCTCTGCTGGTGGAGATGGGGACAGCAGGCATTTTCCCTCTGTTGATGAAGATGGGGATAGCAGGCATTCTTCCTCTAGCCCAATGAGGGTGCAGGTAGGTGTGGCTCCTCCCACTTGAAATTCAGCCTGCTGGGGCAGTCCCATATCGGCAGCCAAGTAGTTGATCACCACGGCTGCCGGGTTCACAAAGGGCACTGGGGAGTAGTGCTGTTCCCAGCGTTCCCAATGTTCCCGATCTCTGGCCCACAGCAGGTCAACAACCTTCGGGAGGTCCTCCCAGTTCCACTCCGGGTCCAACACCCAGTCCAGCATCTCCTCAGAGGATGGGAAGGGCTCTGTCTCCTCCCTCCTGGGCTGTGGATACTCTGGGACCTCTCTCCACTCCTGCTCCTCATTATGGCGGAAAGGACAGTCTGCAAATGGATGCTTCTGTTCGCAGAGGGGGCACACCGGCAATGGCTGGTCATATCGCCCTGAGTTCCTGGCCTTCAGGCGGACTTCCTCTGTGTCCTTCACCTCCTCCTGCTGTTGTTGAGGTTGCTGCCGCAGCATCTTGTGGCCCTTCCCATTTTCTTATTTTTTTTTTCCAAAAGAACGGGACAGAAAAAACTTTTTTTTCCCCACACAAAAACACCTCTCCTTGTCTGACGCTTGGAGGCGCTGTTATCCCACACAGGACACCATATGTCACACGGCTGGCTGAGTGGTGATGTCAGAACCAGGAAATTAATAAAACAGACAGGACGGATGAAATGGTAAATGAGCTTGATTGCACCGGTTTATTGTAAATAAAAGGTTTGAACAAAACAAAACACAGGACACGGCACTTGCGGCCAAAATAAACCGACAAACAAAACAAAGACACTAACAAACAGGGACAAACACTAAACAAACACGTACTGTGCTGGTCCTCCAGCACCACGTAGCAATTGCTTACTATTTACTTTTTATTTTCTCTCCTCACTCTCTCCCGTTCCTTCGCCCTGAACACACAAACCCCGAGTGAATGAAATGTGCATCTATATATACAATGCCCTGGCATTGAACGCCAGAGCAAGATAAAGCATTCAAGTTAGCATAGAAGCTGCAACAAACATCACAGTTGCTGGTGCATTTTGACTCCAAGAAACCATTGATCCTGGTTTGCGATGCATCACCCTGTGGAGTTGGAGCAGCATTGTCTGCCACCATGCCTGATGGAGGTAAAAGACCCATAAGCTTTTCATCCCGCATGTTAGCTCCTGCTGAAAAAAAAAAATACTCAGCTGGATAAAGAAGCCCTGGCCATTGTCTTCGCTGTGAAGAAGTTCCATCGGTACCTGTTTGGACATCACTTCATGATCTGCTCAGATCACAAGCCATACTTGTGTTGAAAGGTGGGCATTTTTACTTGCTGCTTATGAGTATGAGATACGCTACAAGAGTGGAGACATGCACAGCAATGCTGATGGACTGAGCTGTTTTTGGAAGAGCTGACACCCTTCTTTCAAAGGAAGACTGAGTTAAGTATCCAGGACGAATGTCTACTTTGGGCAAGCAGAGTCATCATACCACAGTTAGGCAGGGAGAAAGTCAATGAAGAGCTTCATGAAGCACATCTAGGTATCTCTCGCATGAAGAGCCTAGCATCACCGGAACATCACCTTACCACCCTGCAGAGAGAGCAGTTCAGACAGTGAAGGAGGGGTTAAAGAAGGTGAAGGAGGGGACAATTGGCACCAAGTTGTCCAGTGTCTTGTTCCACAACAGAATCACACCTCAAACAACAATGGGATTGTCACCAGCAGAATTACTAATGAATTGTAGACTACGGTTATGTCTAGATTTGCTTGGACCTGAAGTGGGAGGGAGATTAAGAGCTGCACAAGCTCAACACAAGATCAACATGCCAAACCATACTGGAGAAAGTGGGACCAGTGAACTCGTAGAGGGAAGAGTGATCTGCCATCACCAAGACCACTTAAAGTGCCATGTACAAGATGGCTCACCATCGGAAGAGCCAGAGAAGCCAGTGGAGGACCAGGTGCAAGGGAAGGATGACACATTTCCACACCAGTACCCACTGAAGCTCAAGCAGAGTTCTACCACCAGATCTAGTGCCAGAACCAGCTGTAGCTCTTGCAGCAGAGCTGCACCAATCATTAAGGGTGCACAGGACTCCTCTGAGACTGGACCTGTAGCAATATGGGAAGTTAGAATAGTTAGTGTTAAAGTAAAAACAACAAGTTTTAACTAAAGGATGGAGGGATGTAGTATATTGATCGATGGTCCGTAAGTTCCCTTAGTTTACGTTAACGGTTAAAGATGTTATTGTAATATGATCCCTTAAGATGGGTTCCCAAAGTGCTGGCCGCGATGGCACTGTCTGTGACCATCGTCAAACATTTCTAAGTTTTCTATATTTTCTTGGAATAAAAAGACTTGGGCGATTACAAGTAAATTTCTGCTCGATATCAGTAGAAGCAGCGCACATCGCAGCGTGCCGCTACTGTAGCTTTAAGAATATGAAAATACGACACACGTGCAGCCAAGGGCGCTGATCTCAACTGCAATCTATACAGCACGGATAGTTTACGTGTTTTCAGGGTATTGACACAGCAAAAGTAAATCAGCCAAAAGCACCATTCCACATTTAATTTGTAGTTCCCAACACTCTAACATGAAATGTAGAAAAAAAAGTAAATACCTGTGTAGCAGGCCGATTGCCCTGCACATGTGTAAATTAGTGTTGGTATAATTTATATGGGGAAATGTGTTTATTGTGTGTCTTATTGCAGTAGATTTATATGATTGAATTATTGTTTACAGACGGGTGCTCGATTGAGACTTGCTGCCTGCTGGCTTGGTTGAGGGGAAGGGCAGCAAGTGATTGGCTGTGCTGGGCCTCAATCAGCAGGTGGGCGGGTCTTGACTGAGTGTCCGTCAAGTTCAAAAACATCTGCGGGAGATGGCTCGGGGCGATTGCAATGCTATGCTACAGAGGGGAGCTGCGTATACTCGGGAGAAGAGGGTCCGCTCTGCAGGAACGACCGCTACGCAACCCTGAGACTGCAAGCGGTGCTTGTGAAGGCAATGCCCAGCCAAGGCCGTATGAAACAGCAGGAGTCATTGTATGAAGACCGGCTCATCAGTACGTTAGTTTAGGGGATAGTGATCCCATGTGATGTATAACGATGGTTACGTAGTGTACCCGTTTCCTGGAGCGGGGCGCCTCGTTTTATAAGGCTAGCGCTCGCCCTCTGTGGCACCTTTTTCTTTGTAGTTTTTTGTACTGTGTTTTATTTTCTATTTCTGTACAGCTTGCTGTATGTGTCCTTTGTGCGTTACCATGGCTGGTAGTGTCACATGACCACCTTTTATTTAGTTTCTGTTTTGTTAATAAATCCTGCGCGCCTGTGCCGGCGTTTCAACTCCACCTCCAGTGTCTCTCTGTATTGCTTAAACAGCAGTTACCTACACACGTGACACAAGCAAGACCCTGTCACAACCTGTCAAAAGTCGCCAAAGGAAGGTAATAAATGTCCATCTCCTTTTTCTTCCGATGTATTTTTAAATTTTTTTGCACACCCCAGGCACATTTATCCACGAATATGTATGTTACAGGACATCCAAGTTTAATGACAATTAACTTTTGTCAACATGGAAATATACTAGGGAACACACTTATTGTGACATCTATATCATGTATATGAAATGATTTATTTCTGTTTTAAAATGGAACATTTGCCTGCAAAAAAAATTAAAAAATTAAAAAAGGTTTGGTATACATGGGCTTTGAACCTACAACCTTAAGTTTGTAAGTGTGTTGTGTTAACTGTCAGTGCTACACGATAAGTAGTATTTTGAAAGAAGACGTCAGCCAGCTGTGAATTCTCCGGACTTGATATTTTTTGAGATTTTTAGGGCCATCATTCTTCTTCATTGTCCTCATTCTGAGATTTTGACCTTGAGATCTGAAAATGTTTGGTTTCCTGTCAGTGTAACGCTCATTGTGGTCCCTATTGGCAAAAAGAAGTACAGTTTCCTCTCTCAATACTGGTTGATGAGAGTAACGCTATTTGTGGTCCCCACTGGACAAAAAGGAACATTAATTTCTGAGAATTAGCTACGCTGAAGGATAGCCTATATATTTGGTAAAAGTAAAACATAAATTAAAAAAAAATACATTAATATAAATATTGAAATAAATGAATAGATAAATTAATACATAGACATTTATGTATTTATTTATCTTGATATTTATTTATTTATTTTTCACTGTCATATAAACACTGCCATTTAATACTATATGAAATGAAAATAAATATTCAACAGTTTTTGTTCAATTGTATATTAGTGAAGATTTTTGTACATAAAGGTCATCATGCTTTCATATATTTTTACTTTCAAATTTAAAAATATATTGTAACGACCTGGACAATTGCTTTGTTGCAGGACTTCTCTGTTCAGTTTGTCTGGTCTGTCTTTTATATATGTTACATGTATTGTAAGGGGAACGGGACGGGTCACGCCGTTAGTGAATGGGGAGAATGTGTTTTGTTGTTTATGGGGGTTGCAGAGCATTTGAGAATTCAACACCGTCCCCCTGAGTTAGGGTTGCCACCAGAGTCCAGGTTTGACCGGACGGTCCGGGAATTGGCATCTGTGTCCGTGTGGCAGGAATTAACAAGCCCGGACCTCCTGATGTCTGGTGTTTAAGTGAAACGCATGAGAAACACCAGCCTTCCTATAATATTTTCATTGACATGCATTAGTTGCTTAAATGATTTCCACTATCTTTTTAGAAAAATGTACTGATCTGAACATTCTCTTTTGTCCCCAGCATTTGAATAATGCTGAAGACAATGAACATAGCCACGTGATGTAAACAATCCAAGTTGTAGTCATGTGACCTTATCAGTCTACATACTGTCTGTATTTGCAACCACACAGTTGCCAAGTCTGCTTATAATAAGCGGGATGGGGCTTGTTTTTTGAGAGTCGCGGTTGGAATCTGAGAGTCGCGGGTTAGAATTTGCATAAACACCCATACTCTTGTGAGACTTGACAACACGGCCACAGAGCATACTTCTTACCTCGTGTCACAGGAATTAGAAATATATATAATTTATGATGTGCCAGATACTTAGAATTTGTGACCCCTACTGTGCACCACTGGTGAGCGAGCACACTTTCACATGATTTGACAAAGTTTCTTTTTTCCCTTTTAAGTAAACGTACTTACTGGTACATGTTATTCAGAGAAAATACATTTTCAATAGTTTGTTACAAAATACAGTACAAATATGAATTATATACAGACTCACAATCAAAACAATGTATATGACAAATTTGGTATAAGAGTATCATAACTTTGTAGGGGGATAAAAAAAAAAAAAAAAAAAATTGTTCTACGAAGCGTCAGTAACTAGAGTATGTGTATTTCCTGTAAAATCAGCTTCAGCGAGTGACAGCTAACGGTTAAGCTAAGGAGACTGTACTAAAAGGCCTATGCTGTGCAAAAAGGAGTACAGCATTAACAATATGTAAGGTACATGCATAACGATTTCTATTCAGTTTAAGTTGCCTGAAATTACAGGTAGATGGAGGCTGTTTGCAATTATTGTGCTTTTAAATATGTTATAAATGATGATGATGATTCTGTGATTTCATATTAGTTCAGTAAAATAATAAATGTAGCATAATGCATTCTGTTAATGGTAAAGGCATGTTTTATGTAAGGACTGGGAATCGCCAACCTGTTTACTTGTGTTAAACTGTATTACAGTATACTGCAGTTTTGACAGACCAAGTCTGACTGAGAAATATGTCTGGGTTTGGTCTGTGGAAAATGTGGCAGCCCTACCCTGAGTACTACTTCCTAAACATTAACACGTTACAACATACTAAATGAACAGATCAAGCATATTATGATAGTTTACGAAATTAGATGAAAACTTTCAATCCAATCGGGATAATACGTAATCATTATTTACAAAATCTTCTTAATCTCGTTACTTGTTAAACTCCACTGCTATACTACTTGCAAATGTTGTGAAATGGAAGTACAAACTGTGGTGAGAAAGCTAGGGTGTCTGCACTGCAAGCTGCATCAGGAGCATGTCTTGGGTTTGATTCCCACACAGCGTTTATAGTGCAAACTTTAAAAACAAAATTAAATGTATTTTATTTTTATGTGTAACAAAGAAACACATTTTTAATGTGAAAAAATGTAGTTGATATGAATGACACTTTCATTGACCATACATACTTTTGCACACACAACTTTAATAAGGGGTCATGGTTGACGGTATTTAAGGGGGAGTAGTGATGTGATCTGTTCCTTTGTGAATGGTTAAACTGCATAACCAAAAGGATAAACTGTGCTGTGAAAATCGTGAGTGTTTGTTTGTTTTTGTCGTGTCTAATACTGTGCTTGTTTGTGATTTATTAGACGGTTAAACACGATCCGGACAAAGGCAAGCACTTAACTGCACATCACTTTGTTTCACGGAGAACTGTATTTACACCATGAGCACTAATTCACTCACTGTGGACTTGTGTGTGTGTGTGTGTGTGTGTTGTGTTTCGTGTGGATGTTTAAAAGAATGGGACTATTATTATTTAGGGGCCAACCCTTTGATTATAAATAAAGCAATACACGCTGCTGTATCGCTTAGCATTGTTTATTGTTTACTGTTTATTGTTCATTTGCCACCAGGCCATTGGATTTAAAAATAAAATACCATTGCACCTGGATATCATTGTCTGTCTGATTACTGATCACTGCTGCATTACCGTCACCTGCATGCAGTTAACCACTTTGCCACATTGTGGTATAGTGTTAATTAAATAATATGAAATCATGATCGAATTTGGATATGTCAATTACATTATGCTGAATCGATTATATTTATTTAAAAAAAAAATCACTTTAATTTATGTGGCAGATTGCTGCTGAACATATGTAGCACCTGGGAGGGGCACTCGTTCTTTCTGATCAGGGTGGGATCAGCCAGGCAGAATACCAGAAGGAAAATATAAACTAGACCACAATACTATGTCAGGCAATAAACATTGTTTTATTAAATACAGGTGGTAAACTATACTTAACAAACAGGGCAGATCTAGAATACACAGTCACGGCAAGCTGTTTGCACTGCCCATGAATTAAAACAATAACTAAACACAGAATTACAATTTAAAACTAAAGGGCAGTGCGACTCAATGCCTGCACAGAGACGGAGCTCACAAAAAAACAGCAAAAAAACAGCATTCCTCTAAAACCCCAACATATACATGACAAAATGGAGACCAAAAGCGCAGGCAGGGAGATATGCCTTTAAATTTGGCGGCTCTTTCTTTCCTATTTGTCTTCCTACCACCCGTCGAATCAGAGAGCCCTGCACTGGATGAGTGAGAGACAGCACAGCTGGGGGTGTGGCGCCAGGAGAAGCCGCGGCGCTCAGAGAGGGAGTGGGATGAGGTCATCCAGGTGGTCATCGAGTCGCTGCCGGAGAGACTGCAGCCGCTGCCAGAGAGTCCCGCACCACCAGAGAGTCCCGCGCCACCAGAGTGTCCTATGCTGCCAGCACCAGAGCCCCAGAGAGAGAGCCCCGCATCGCCAGAGCCCCAGAGAGAGAGCCCCGCATCACCAGAGCCCCAGAGAGAGAGCCCAGCGTTGCCAGAGCCCCAGAGAGAGAGCCCCGCATCACCAGAGCCCCAGAGAGAGCCCAGCATCGCCAGAGCCCCAGAGAGAGAGCCCAGCATCGCCAGAGCCCCAGAGAGAGAGCCCCGCATCACCAGAGCTCCAGAGAGAGCCCCGCATCACCAGAGCCCCAGAGAGAGAGCCCAGCGTCGCCAGAGCCCCAGAGAGAGAGAGCCCCGCATCACCAGAGCCCCAGAGAGAGAGCCCAGCATCGCCAGAGCCCCAGAGAGAGAGAGCCCCGCATCACCAGAGCCCCAGAGAGAGAGCCCAGCGTCGCCAGAGCCCCAGAGAGAGAGAGCCCCGCATCACCAGAGCCCCAGAGAGAGAGCCCAGCATCACCAGAGCCCCAGAGAGAGGGAGCCCAGCATCGCCAGAGCCCCAGAGAGAGAGCCCAGCATCGCCAGAGCCCCAGAGAGAGAGCCCCGCATCACCAGAGCCCCAGAGAGAGAGCCCAGCATCGCCAGAGCCCCAGAGAGAGAGCCCCGCATCACCAGAGCCCCAGAGAGAGAGCCCAGCATCGCCAGAGCCCAGAGAGAGGGAGCCCAGCATCGCCAGAGCCCCAGAGAGAGAGCCCAGCGTCGCCAGAGCCCCAAAGAGAGAGCCCCGCATCACCAGAGCCCCAGAGAGAGAGCCCAGCATCGCCAGAGCCCCAGAGAGAGAGCCCCGCATCACCAGAGCCCCAGAGAGAGAGCTCAGCATCGCCAGAGCCCCAGAGAGAGAGCTCAGCGTTGCCAGAGCCCCAGAGAGAGAGCCCCGCATCGCCAGAGCCCCAGAGAGAGAGCCCCGCATCACCAGAGCCCCAGAGAGAGAGCCCAGCATCGCCAGAGCCCCAGAGAGAGGAAGCCCAGCATCGCCAGAGCCCCAGAGAGAGAGCCCCGCATCACCAGACCCCCAGAGAGAGAGCCCAGCATCGCCAGAGCCCCAGAGAGAGGGAGCCCAGCATCGCCAGAGCCCCAGAGAGAGAGCCCAGCGTCGCCAGAGCCCCAGAGAGAGAGCCCCGCATCACCAGAGCCCCAGAGAGAGAGCCCAGCATCGCCAGAGCCCCAGAGAGAGAGCCCCGCATCACCAGAGCCCCAGAGAGAGAGCTCAGCGTCGCCAGAGCCCCAGAGAGAGAGCTCAGCGTCGCCAGAGCCCCAGAGAGAGAGCCCCGCATCACCAGAGCCCCAGAGAGAGAGCCCCGCATCACCAGAGCCCCAGAGAGAGAGCCCAGCATCGCCAGAGCCCCAGAGAGAGGAAGCCCAGCATCGCCAGAGCCCCAGAGAGATGAAGCCCAGCATCGCCAGAGCCCCAGAGAGAGGGAGGCCAGCATCGCCAGAGCCCTAGAGAGAGAGCCCAGCATCCCCAGAGCCCCAGAGAAAGGAAGCCCAGCATCGCCAGAGCCCCAGAGAGAGGGAGGCCAGCATCGCCAGAGCCCCAGAGAGAGGGAGCCCAGCATCGGCAGAGCTGAAATATGCTGAAATATCTGTACATCATTTGCAGATATCTTTAAATGAATATGAGATGTCTGTAAATAAACCCTTTTGATATCTAAAATGAAATAAATATATCTCAAATGGATTTACAGTTATCTTTTTAAATAACATTTTGCTAGCCAAACTGTCCCATTCCCGTTTATTTAAAGATATCTCTAAATCATTTTAAGATATCTTGAAATAACTTCCTGTTCATTTAGAGATAGCTGTAAATCATTTAGAGATATCTCGAAATTAACAGGCAGCAATTGCAAGATATCTCTAAATGACTTCCTGTGAAAATGCTCTGTTTTGAATGGACTTCCTGTTCCTGCCAGCTTTATTATCCTATTTAAATAATATTATCTGCGACAGGGAGGAGGAAGGGCTGAGAGCAGGTACAATGACAGGGAGGAGGAAGGACTGAGAGCAGGTACAGTGTCAGGGAGGAGGAAGGGCTGAGAGCAGGTATGGTGATGAGAGGAGGAAGGGCTGAGAGCAGGTACAGTGACAGGGAGGAGGAAGGGCTGAGAGCAGGTACAGGGACAGGGAGGAGGAAGGGCTGAGAGCAGGTACAGTGACTGGGGAGGAGGAAGGGCTGAGAGCAGGTATGGTGACGGGAGGAGGAAGGGCTGAGAGCAGGTACAGTGACAGGGAGGAGGAAGGGCTGAGAGCAGGTACAGTGACAGGGAGGAGGAAGGGCTGAGAGCAGGTAAGGTGACAGGGGAGGAGGAAGGGCTGAGAGCAGGTAAGGTGACAGGAGGAGGAAGGGCTGAGAGCAGGTAAGGTGACAGGGGAGGAGGAAGGGCTGAGAGCAGGTACAGTGACTGGGGAGGAGGACGGGCTGAGAGCAGGTACAGTGTGGGGAGGAGGAAGGGCTGAGAGCAGGTACAGTGACAGGGAGGAGGAAGGGGTGAGAGCAGGTACAGTGATGGAGGAGGAAGGGCTGAGAACAGGTACAGTGATGGAGAAGGAAGGGCTGAGAGCAGGTACAGTGATGGAGGAGGACGGGCTGAGAGCAAATACAGTGACTGGGAGGAGGAAGGGCTGAGAGCAGGTACAGTGACTGGGAGGAGGAAGGGCTGAGAGCAGGTACAGTGACTGGGGAGGAGGAAGGGCTGAGAGCAGGTACAGTGACAGGGAGGAGGAAGGGCTGAGAGCAGGTAAGGTGATGGGAGGAGGAAGGGCTGAGAGCAGGTAGTGACAGGGAGGAAGAAGGGCTGAGCGCAGGTACAGTGACTGGGGAGGAGGAAGGGCTGAGAGCAGGTACAGTGACTGGGGAGGAGGAAGGGCTGAGAGCAGGTACAGTGTGGGGAAGAGGAAGGGCTGAGAGCAGGTACAGTGTGGGGAGGAGGAAGGGCTGACAGCAGGTACAGTGCCTGGGAGGAGGAAAGGCTGAGAGCAGGTACAGTGATGGGAGGAGGATGGGCTGAGAGCAGGTACAGTGACTGGGGAGGAGGAAGGGCTGAGAGCAGGTACAGTGTGGGGAAGAGGAAGGGCTGAGAGCAGGTACAGTGTGGGGAAGAGGAAGGGCTGAGAGCAGGTACAGTGTGGGGAGGAGGAAGGGCTGAGAGCAGGTACAGTGTCTGGGGAGGAGGAAGGGCTGAGAGCAGGTAAGGTGACAAGAAGAGAAATGGTCAGCAAAGACACTCTAAAACCAGTTTGAGTACAGGAAGCAAACTGAGTCCACACATAAATACTGCAGCATGTAGTTCATATTTTTTATTCAGTGAATTTATAAATTGGAAGAAGATAAAGGGAGGAGGTCCAGCACAAGGTTCAATGGAGCCAATTGAACACAAAAAATAAACAAAAAATAGTTAATACTTTGGATTATAGAGCAATTGAAAATACAATGCATGAGGTTAAATGTGAACTAAAGACAGTTTCTGAATAGAAAACACTTTTGGTTGCATCAGATTTTCATTGCTGGGCTTTTAGTATGGAGCGCGGAGCTGAAAACAGGCAAAGTTCACCTATGCAGCATACATACTGCCCATTTCTGAAAAATCAATTCATATCTCTGTTTTAGTAAGTAAAACCACAGAAAAAATGGCATTACCAGTTCCTTCAACTTTCTATGAGTCAACAATTAAACAGCCTTTACTGTGAAAATATTGGAAGTATTGCCAAAACCCCCAAAGTCAGAAAGAAACTGGTGGTGTTCCAGGCAAACAGATGGGAGAAGCTGTGGAATGTATGTCTGCTTATTTTCTAAACATTTGTTATTTGGAGGAAAGCATCTTGTTCAGTGCTCTGAGAAAATGAAGGAAACAATATTATTTGAGTTACAAACTCAGGATGTTCTAGTTTGTGCTCCTGAAAACTACAATATGAGTAACATACACCCCCCCTCTACGATAACAAACAACACATTAAATCATGTATAAACCTGCAGTCTGTGACCGAACTTACTGGTTTGCATTCCATTGTTAATAAATGACTAATTGTACTTGTTTTTTAGGCCTTTTCCAATTCCAAGGCCTGCCAGACCAAGATGAAGACAGGAATGCCCTCTTCTAGATTGACCTTTGCACCGAGATGGTCTTGTGTTCTCTGACCTGGAATAACTCAAATTGTGTTTCATCTGCTTGTATATAATATTGTTTTAAAATTATTTCATTCCCTGACACATTATTTTATTTAGTTATGTATGTAGAATGCCCTGGGAAACATTTTTATTTACAATTTAAAAATATTTTAGCTGTTGAAACTTGTCTTGACTCATTATGAAAAAATGTATGTTTTTAGCTATTCACTAACGGTATAAAAGGTGGTATATTTTCTACAGTGATGTAACAGTGATACAACCCATTTTATTTCCTAATCTGTTTGGGTCTCTACATTACATTTCACCCCCCTTTTATTGAGTTACAATCCTTAGATGTTTCAATAATTGGCAATATGTATGCTGCATTAGTCTTTTGTATTCTAAACACATTTTATTCAGGGAGTTATTTGTGATATATTTTTTTTAAAAATGTAATTATTTTGATTATTTTTGAGAGGAAGAGGAAGTTCTTAAAAACATTGTCCATGGATTTTACTGTTAAATGGATTTTACTGTTAAATGTATGTACAATTGCTTTCCACAAAGGCTTTTATTTTGAAGTTAATGTGTGCTGTGCCACCCGGAAGTTGTTACTGTTGCCAGCAACTGTTGCTAGCTTCACACAGCCTCATTTAGAGAGATCTATAAATGAACAGGAAGTTCTTTAGAGATATCTTAAAGATATGTGGAAATCATTTTGAGATATCTCTAAATGTATTTGATATGTCTAAATTATTTTGAGATATCTTTAAATATTTGAAGATATCTTAAAATATTTAGAGATATCTGGAAATGATTTAGAGATATCTTAAAATATTTAGAGATATCTAAACATTACTTTTAAATATCTCAAAATGATCATTTGGTTTGCCATATGTATAGTAGGCACCATTGCTGGCTAAATAAAGCTATGTTGTACTTGCAGTCCCAAGTCAGCTTTCAATTATAAACTAACAACACAGTTTATTACAGATGCATAGGAAAGCCAGTACCTTTGTCTATGACTGGTTCTGTCTAGTCTAGCACCCCTCTCTCTAGCATTGGTGGGCTCTCTCTCTATTGGTAGGCAATAGTTTGGGATACTACCATGTCTTTTTTTAAATAGATTCTGGGAAGAAGACAAAAGTACTCAGATGCCGTGGGGAGCAAATAAGACATTACAGTTCTCCTTTGGAGAACACTGTGGTTTGTCGATATGGTCCTACTGGTAGGAGTTTAGTTTACAGTTTAGATAACCATCAGATTACATTAGCATAATATACTGTAATGGGTAATAATGGGTTCTGGGTAACAACTGCTGTGTAAATGCATGGAAATTACATTGTCGACATTTTGTTACATCATGTATTTGCATAGTAACACTATGAATTCTAATAGTAACTACCAGCTACTTCTATGGGGTCACTACAGGTTGAGTACATGTGTTCTTACTGTATATGGAAATTGCAATAGTGAACTTTGTTGGGTAACTGCGTTTTTCCTTGCTAATTCCTGGGTAATTCCAGTTATTCGCCATGTATTTCCCAACCCCAGTACAATTTGATAATCAGATTTCATGGTACATACCTTTGTTTACATATTAAAGTGAGCAATACAGGTATAACGTCCTATTGCATATTTGTATCAATAGATGCCTGTCTGCCAGAGAGGGACGCCGTGTAGGAGTTCAACGCTGCCTGTAAGTTTGCAAGGGCATTGCTTTGTGAACGTCGCGCGACGCTTCAGCTGTGCCCCAGTGTAAAAGAGCACTTGGAATCCAAGGACACCAATCACTGTCATCGGCAACAACAGAGAAAGGACTTTAGACACAAGCTGAACGAGCAGCCTCCTTCATTGGCTGGGGCTGGCTGTAGTTTGATGCAACATCCTGTGGGGAAAAGCCACTGCAGAAACGGGGAGGGAGAAACAGAGAGCGCTTCAGTTTTCTGAAGGTGGTGCCTTCTCAGTCTTCCTACAGCGTTCCACGGATCGGGAAGCCGTACCTGCAATACAGCCACCCCGCGGAATATAACCAGACCACTGCAGAACTCTCTACCGCGCCCTCGCATTCGCGTTCATTTTGTACTGTAATTGCATCTCTTATTTCATTTACCGTTTCTGGTTATTATCATAATTATTTAATTTCATACTGGAGGCTGCTGTGATCTTTCATATATTTTACGCAAGGGTCATTTTTATGAAGATATGTTTTTTCTTTTACTTCAAATAAACAAACACGTACAAACATAAACAGACAGAAATGTTCAAACGTATTCTTAATTGTTTTGATTGAGAGAAAACTGCCTTGAGAGAACGTGGGCTTAAAAATAAAAGAAATAACTAAATTATTTGACTGACCGGTGAGCAAAAAAGAAAACTACCCATCTCCACTTATTTTGAAGAAGCTGGGTGGTTGTCAGTGTTAGATCCGCCGGTGCGCAGCAGAGCGTTTGAAAGTCAGAAAGAACATCGGACTACCAGCACTGCAAGCTGGATATTACAAGCCGCTGTTGCTGGGGGACTGTCTCTGGAGATTTTGCTCGTTTGGGGATTTGAGTTGAGCTTGCAGCTTGCTAGATTCCTCCCGATTCTGGAAGATGGATTTGCGCCTGGCGTTCTTCTACGTGGGCTTTATGACCGCATCTGCTCTCGGGGAGAACTCAAGCAGCAAAGCTCGGAGCTGCTCGGATGTCCGGCAAGTCTACAGCGCCAAGGGCTTCACCCTGACCGGAGTCCCTCAGACCGAAATATCAGGTAGGGTTGACCAGCACACAGTACTAGTACTACAGCAGTAGTATCACAGTGCAGAGCGTGAAGGCGTATTAGATCACATTTCGCATTCCGAGCGCTGAGCACCTCAAGGCTATAGCAACTAACTGTCGTATCGCCTCCACGGGGTTCCAGTTTGGTAATACATTATATTAAAGCTTGTCTCGGGAGGAATATTATTGAGTTTACATTAGATTTGCGCGCCAGCTGGCATTTGGTGCTGTGGGGTCGACAACTGTGTATAGTGTTATAAACAGTAGGCTATGTTTGAGTTTGAATCCATCTGTATCAATATATTACGGTCATAAATAGTAGTATAAAGAGAATATTATCCAGTTGCCACTCGGAACAGGGACATTTGCAAACTGCCAATGTGTTTTAGAGCGCACGAACTGTTTTACAGTTTTCAGTACTAATGTCAAAGTCGTATGACATTAATGTCGATAAATATGCCGGCTGTATTTGATTTATTCCATACTAGTTTGCTGGTCTCAGAATAGCGGACTGTGGTATGGAATTCGTTAAATGTTGTATTAATAATGCAGACGCTTCAGGCATATAGATTAGGCTGTGCGAAATACAGGCTATAGAAGTCGGACACGATGAAGTGAAGTGCTTGTATACAAACTAGTGGAATACAGAAACAGATTTGTTTTTGTATTTTGTTTTAATCTTAGATATTTGCGAGGAGCAGTTTTCGGGTTCTGTTTTTGACTGCAGTCGAGTGTTGTAGGGAGACCGGTGTTGGTTGTCACAGTGCCTATAATTTTGCCATTATCAGCATGATTTTCAAAAGGGGCAGAGGGACTGCAGATAAATTGCAAAATGTTTTTTCAAAAGGCTTATGTCAGTGACTCAATGGAATTTTAGTCGCTGCAGTTTTTGAAAATGCACTCGCATTACAGCTTGTTAAGTAATTGAAATTAATAATTGGTTCTATTTTACAAATAACGCCATATTTTCAAAAGGTACAAAACACCACTCGCTAATTAAGGCATGCCCCAGCTAGTGTCTTAAACTGCGACTGCTGACAGGGCTACTGAGCTGCAATCTACAATGGAGAATATCGAAGCGCTTCCCCAGAGTGAAGGGAGGAGGAAAAAAACGACCCTACACTAAACCCAGAATATTTCATCCCCGTCAGACATTTCTAGATCTAACTATAAAACAAGTTATGCGTAGATACAGATACAATATAGGCACTGTAACATAGCTGTGTGATCTGCTTGCATTTGATTTAGAATCAGAGCCCGCAGTCACGCTATACCTGTAAAGGTTACAGTAGCCATTCATGTTCATGCATCGGATGCCATCCAGACAACAGCTGGGGACAGCAGGCATCTGCCAGTCTTCTATGTCCGAGATACTGACTGATGTCACAGATGCACTTTTCCGGAGGGCAAGGGTATATACTATTTCCAACTGGGGATGTGGAACAAAATAGAAACAAATATGATCAGTTGTCTGGCTTCCCAAACCTGCTCGGTGTAATAGATTGCACACATACTGCAATATCCCAAGATTCAAGGAATGAAAACATCATTTAACTGTGCACGTTTTATGTGATGCTCAGTGTATTATCACAGGTGTAGTTGCTAAGTACCCTGGCTCATGCCACCACTCGTTTATGTGGAGAACAGTGCCTTATTCAGAAAGTTCAAGTGCAGGCTGGCTAATTTTAGAGCATATTAAATACATAATTAACATATGACCATTCGAAAACATATGTAACAAACGCATATTCATGTTTAACATTTTTATTATGCTTTTTCACAAACATACATAAGCATTCAGATATTGCATGTAAAGAATATTAATATTGCATCAGATAATACATTGTGATATTGAAATAAATTTAAGGATTGATTTTTTTCTATAGGCACGCTGTATTATTATTAATATTTAGTAGTATTGTTATTATTATTCAGTCATTTAGCAGACGCTTTTATCCAGAGCGACTTGCAGCTAGGGGGTGCATCACAACTTTAGGTTCCAGAATCTTTTTTGGACTTCTTACCTTTTTATGGAAGAGGTTGAGTTCATTTTTTCTGTTATATTTTTCCGTATTTTAAATTTAGCAGTGGCTCCGGACCTTTTGCCGAAAATAAGAGTTTTATGTGCTAAAATATCATCGAGCAAAAGCTCAACTTGGGTGCCTAAGGTTTTTCCTTTCTTTTCCAATTGTTAGCACTACATGTGCGCTGCCTCGTTGTTTTCCAGTTAAATGGAAGTCCAGACTATTGAAATGTGTGACAAATTGGCTTGTTAATGAGTCTGAAAATCAATTGTCGTTTCAGTTAAATCAGTCATAAGCAGGAGTCACAAATGGGGGTCGCGAGTGGGAGAAATTAATTAATCCGCCTCTGTTGAAAATGCATTGCGACCTCTTTTCTCTCTAAAAATGCGCCTTCTGAAAATCAGGCTGTATATGTTGCTAGCGCATAATACCAACACTAAGATGTGCTTCATTGTCCAGAAGTCCATACTGTACTTTAGTAGTATTGAGTCTTGTTTGAAGTGGTCATTGTGTTCAATAGAGCTAGATATGAGCTGTATATGGTGTAAGAGCATAACCAGTGGGACAAGACATGGGACTGAAAGAAATACAGTATTGTGTAATGTCTGGTTGGGGCAGGTTGTCCCATAGTGTTTGGTTGACTGACAGCCGGCCCAACAATAGCCCATACACATATACAGCTATGGTCAAAAGTTTTGCATCACCTAGAAATTTAGGATTGAAACATATTTACAAAAAAACTGTAAACTGTAAGCTGCCCAGAGCTGCGTTGTCCTCTGACGCTGTAGCTCTGAGGCGGCTGCACGGTGAGTCTGCAGAGTGTAAAGAAGCGTCAATCTGAATTATTGTCACCAGAGATATAAGAACATAAGAACATAAGAACATAAGAAAGTTTACAAACGAGAGGAGGCCATTCGGCCCATCTTGCTCATTTGGTTGTTAGTAGCTTATTGATCCCAGAATCTCATCAAGCAGCTTCTTGAAGGATCCCAGGGTGTCAGCTTCAACAACATTACTGGGGAGTTGGTTCCAGACCCTCACAATTCTCTGTGTAAAAAAGTGCCTCCTATTTTCTGTTCTGAATGCCCCTTTATCTAATCTCCATTTGTGACCCCTGGTCCTTGTTTCTTTTTTCAGGTCAAAGAAGTCCCCTGGGTTGACATTGTGTATACCTTTTAGGATTTTGAATGTTTGAATCAGATCACAGCGTAGTCTTCTTTGTTCAAGACTGAATAGATTCAATTCTTTTAGCCTGTCTGCATACGACATGCCGTTTAAACCCGGGATAATTCTGGTTGCTCTTCTTTGCACTCTTTCTAGTGCAGCAATATCCTTTTTGTAACGAGGTGACCAGAACTGAACACAATATTCTAGGTGAGGTCTTACTAATGCATTGTAGAGTTTTAACATTACTTCCCTTGATTTAAATTCAACACTTCTCACAATATATCCAAGCATCTTATTAGCTTTTTTTATAGCTTCCCCACATTGTCTAGATGAAGACATTTCTGAGTCAACATAAACTCCTAGGTCTTTTTCATAGTTCCCTTCTTCAATTTCACTATCTCCCATGTGATATTTATAATGCACATTTTCATTGCCCGCATGCAATACTTTACACTTTTCTCTATTAAATTTCATTTGCCATGTATCTGCCCAATTCTGAATGCTGTCTAGATCATTTTGAATGACCTTTGCTGCTGCAACAGTGTTTGCCACTCCTCCTATATTCATGTTGTCTGCAAATTTAACAAGTTTGCTTACTATACCAGAATCTAAATCATTAATGTAGATTAGGAATAGCAGAGGACCTAATACTGATCCCTGTGGTACACCACTGGTTACCTCACTCCATTTTGGGTTTCTCCTCTAATCAGTACTTTCTGTTTTCTACCTGTTAACCACTCCCTAATCCATGTGCATGCATTTCCTTGAATCCCTACTGCGTTCAGTTTAAGAATTAATCTTTTATGCGGGACTTTGTCAAAAGCTTTCTGGAAATCTAAATAAACCATGTCGTATGCTTTGCAGTTATCCATTTTCAACGTTGCATCCTCAAAAAAGTCAAGTAGGTTAGTTAGACACGATCTCCCTTTCCTAAAACCATGCTGGCTGTCTCCCAGGATATTGTTCCCATATAGGTAATTTTCCATTTTGGATCTTATTATAGTTTCCATAAGTTTACATATAATAGAAGTCAGGCTTATTGGTCTGTAGTTACCTGGTTCGGTTTTGTCTCCCTTTTTGTGGATCGGTATTACGTTTGCTATTTTCCAGTCTGTCGGTACAACCCCTGTGTCAAGAGACTGTTGCATGATCTTGGTTAGCGGTTTGTAAATAACTTCTTTCATTTCTTTGAATACTATTGGGAGGATCTCATCCGCCCAGGGATTTGTTTATTTTAAGAGCTCCTAGTCTCTTTAACACTTCTGCCTCTGTTATGCTAAAGTTATTTAAAATTGGATAGGAACAGGTCGACATGTGGGGCATGTTGTCCATGTCCTCCTTTGTAAAACCTGTGAAAAGTAATCATTTAATATATTTGCTATTTTTTTCTTCATCTATGATTTTGCCATTTGTGTCTCTTAGATATTTAACCTCCTCTTTGAATGTTCTCTTGCTGTTATAATATTGGAAAAACATTTTGGAATTGGTTTTAGCCCCTTAGCAATATTGATTTCTATCTCTCTCTTGGCCTTTCTAACTTCCTTTTTGACTTGTGTTTGCAGTTCCAAGTACTCTTTCTCTGTACTTTGTTTTGGTCCCTTTTAAACGCTCTGTAAAGTGCCTTTTTTCGCTGAATATTTTTTTAATTGATCTATTAAACCATTTTGGCCATTTTGTTTTAGATTTAGATTTGTCTACTTTTGGGATGTAATTGTTTTTGCCTCTAGTACTACATTTTTAAAAACAGCCATCCTTTTTCTGTGGATGTTTTCTCTATTTTACTCCAATCTACTTCTGTTAGTCTCTGTTTCATACCTTCATAGTTTGCTTTTCTAAAATTGTAAACCTTAGCTTTAGTCATTACTTTTGGGGTTTTAAAAATATTTCAAATGAGACCATGTTGTGGTCTGAGTTTGCCAATGGCTCTCTGACCTCTGTTTTAGTTATTCTGTCTTCATTATTTGAAAAGATTAAATCAAGGTATGCCTCCCTCTAGTCGGTGCCTTGACAAATTGCGTTAGGAAGCAGTCATTTGTCATTTCTACCATTTCAATTTCGTCCGTCGTGCCCCCATCGGGTTCTCCCATTTTATACGGGAAGTTGAAATCCCCCATTAGTATGGCTTCACCTTTTCTACACGCATTTCGAATGTCATTGTACAACAGATTATTTTGCTCAGCATCTGAGTTTGGCGGTCTATAGCATGCTCCTATTATTATGCCCTTTGAATTTGTGTCCATTATTCTGACCCATATTGATTCTGCATTGTTTTCTTTGTCCTGATTTAACACCTGGGCTTCAAGACTATTTCTTATGTATAGCGCTACCCCTCCGCCTCTTCTGTCCTGCCTGTCTTTCCTATATAGTGTGTACCCACACTCTCAGACAACCAAGTTTCTGTAACACCTATCACATCGTAGTTACTTGTTAGTGCAGTAGCTTCAAGTTCTAACATTTTGTTTCTGAGACTTCTAGCATTAAGATAGATACATTTAATAGTTGTCTTACCTGAGTTGTTGTCCTTGTTTTGATGAGGTCTCCCTTCT
The DNA here is from genome assembly GCA_030684275.1 of Acipenser oxyrinchus oxyrinchus. Lineage (NCBI taxonomy): Eukaryota > Metazoa > Chordata > Actinopteri > Acipenseriformes > Acipenseridae > Acipenser > Acipenser oxyrinchus. The sequence continues at coordinate 18,638,780 of CM060254.1, forward strand.
GTTTTTTTGTTTTCTCCCCCCTTCCTTTCTAGTTTAAATGCTTCTGGACCTCCTGAAGGATCCTTTCTCCGAGTAGATTGGTTCCCTTTCTATTTAAGTGCAGTCCGTCCCACCTGTATAGATAGTCCTTGTTGCAGAATGTGCTCCAATGTTCAAGAAAGGTGAAGCCTTCCTGGGTGCACCACGATTTCAGCCATGCATTTTGATTTTGTATTTCCAGCTGTCTATATGGTCCTTTGCAGGGCGCCGGCAGTATCCCAGAAAATACCACAGTTTTGGTCTTGCCTTTTAATTTCCTTCCTAGCTCTCTGAATTTGTTTTGCAGGGACCTTGGCCTGTCTCTTCCAGTGTTGTTTGTACCGATGTGGACGACTACTACCGGGTCGTCTCCTGTTTGTTCTAGGAGCCTTTCCACATTCTCAGTGATGTTCTTGACTGAGGCTCCTGGAAGGCAGCACACTGTTGTAGTAAGGGGGTCCAAACTGCGAACTGAACTTGCTGTGTTTCTCAATATGGAGTCCCCAACGATCATGACCTCCCTTCTTTTTGCTGCCTGGCCAGCACTGTTCATAGGGTCCTGGATGTTGTTTCTTTCATTCTCTTGATGTTGGTTTTGGTCATCTAAATGTTGAAGTGGCTCAAATTTGTTGGATGTTTGGATTTCTGTTGGTTGTGTTAGACGAAGTTTCTTTTTTTCCCTGCTTCTGCCTATCTGAACCCAGCTGTTTCGACTTTCTTCCATCTCCGTGGTGGCTTTCAGTCTGCTAGGGGTGCAGACTTCCATGAATTGTGGGTGTGTCAGCTCCTCAAGCTCCTGTTGCTGTCTCATTTCCTCCAGCTCCTTTTCTAGCAGGCTTAATCGCTGGAGCAAGTCCTGGATTGTGCAGCACTTTACACGCACTTGGTTGAGCTCTGTTGGGTTTTCTCGGATTTCCCACATCATGCAGTTGTCACAGATTACTGGCTTGAAAACCTTTGTTTTTTTTTTTTTGTAGAGTTTAGTTAAGCTTCTGCAGCTGTCAACCTGCTTTCTAACTGCTTCTAACTGCGCTGTACTTGTCCACGACTGTACTTCTCCCATGATGTCGCTTCCACACGCTGTCGCTGGGAAGCCTGTCTGCCTTTGTTTGTTTGTGCTGCGGGCTCCGCCCCTCCCCCGTGTCTCAGAATGCCGCGGGATTTGAATCAGCTGCTCCGAGTTTCAGCTTGTTATCAGAAAAATACACACAGCTGCAAGGCTTTAAGCTGCAATGTTTTCTGATTAAAGCAACTCCAGATTTAAAGATCTGAGTTATATGATGCTTGTCCTCTCATTCTGTGGAGGGCTTGGTACTCTCCCGCCTAGACTACTGCAACTCCCTCCTGGCTGGCCTCCCTGCGTCCGCCACCCGTCCGCTCCAGCTCATCCAGAACTCCGCTTCTCCCACGCAACTCCACTACTCCGCTCACTCCACTGGCTCCCGATCACCGCTCACATCCAGTTCAAGACTCTTGTACTAGTCTACAGATGCCTTGACCAGACTGCACCCAGCTATCTCCAGACCCTCATCTCTCCCTACACCCCCCACTCGACCTCTCCGCTCCGCCTGCACTAGAAGACTGGCTCTACCTCCTCTACGCTCCCCTGCCTCCAGAGCCCGCTCCTTTTCCACCCTCGCCACGCAGTGGTGGAATGACCTTCCTACAGATGTCAGGACTGCCCAGTCCCTGACCACATTCCGGCGCCTCCTCAAGACTCACCTCTTCAGAAAGCACCTGTAGAACTCCTCTGTTCTTCCCCTGGGACACTTATCACCCTTCCTTAAATGCTTTTACTTGCTCTTATCTGCCCCCTATTTTACTGCATTTAATCCTGTACTTCAGAGTACTGTAATCTGCCAAGTGTTTAATCTGTAGTATTTTGTATTTAATCATATCCTGATGTAACTATCACTGACACTGTTACTGCTGTATTATTGAATCGTATTTTGTCACACTTGTACTTGCTTGAACCAAAGTCATTGTATTTATCTTGCTCTTAATTGTATTATTACTTGTACTGTGATACTTGAAATGTATTTGCTTACGATTGTAAGTCGCCCTGGATAAGGGTGTCTGCTAATAAATAAATAATAATAATAATAATAATAATAATAATAATAATAATAATAATAATAATAATAATTTTGTACCATGGGTTCAACTCAGTTGAAATATTTGTCTCTTTGCAGACTGTCATACCATATATAGCCTGTGTTCATATAAAAAGAGAAAATACAACATTATCTGCCATTGTAGACCTGTATAACACAATAAAAGCATTGTTATTATGTAAAATGAAAATATCGCATTACTTCCCATTGTGAAAGCAACCCCATATTCTCTGACAGCCACGCCCATATAATGTGACAACCAACCCCATATTCTGTGACAGCCGCCCCATATTCCAATCCCATATTCTGTGACAGCCACCCCCTTTATGGGGCATGTTGTCTCAGGTGTGCCATGCTTTTTGAACAGCCTAAATATCCTATTTTGAGTAAAGTTAGGGCAATATTAAAATCACCCTATGTACATGAAAGTTACTCTTCTACTTAGTTAGGAACAGACCCTCATAGAATTAGAAATTACAAATTAGAAATTACAACATGTGACAGCTGCCCCAGTGTCCCCTACATGTTAGAGACTGCAAATGATACTGCTGGTACAGAATACTGCTGGATGTAGTGTTGGTATGGACTGCTCACAGAATAGGTACAGTACTACAGTGTCACTCTGTGAATGTGACGAGGGGGGAGGCACTGGTAGTTAGTGTCTATACCTGTCACTCTGTGTGTGAGGGGGGTTGGAGTATTAGTTATTTTACAAACGCACACATTCTGTAATTGTGCAGCTCTCAATTATTTACTAATCAAACAATTATTATTATTATTATTATTATTATTATTATTATTAATATTATTTGGCAGACACTTTTATCCAAGGCTTATTTAGTTTTGTTTAAAACACAAATAGTATATAAAGAAAATAACATGTATTTTGCAGTTAATGACCAATAAATCATAGACAATATCATTGTTCATTTGCAGTACAGTATATAGAAATCTACACCTGAACCAGTTGTGAATTCCTTAAAGGGTTTGAACCATTCTAGAATAGTGCAGAAGATATGAACCACTCGGTTACTTGAATCGTTCTAGAATTGGTCAGAATAATTCTAGAATTTACTCAATGTAAGAAATAACCCACGACATGGTGTGTGGTATGACAATTCTTACCCCACGCCCTGGGTGCGTTGTGGCCTTCAACCACCAAGGAAGTCCTGTAAGAATTGTCTTACCACACACCCTGGAGTGGGTTATTTTGCTTATAAAATGGCTACATTTTTTCTTGAAAATAATTACACAAAATAGCTTTTCTAAGGAAAAAAATAAGAAATATATTATGTATCCTTTCACTGAGAAAAAAAATAGTCCCTGAAGATTTTTTTTACTTGCCACAAACATTACATTGAATATTGCCATTTATAGTAACATTTTCAAGATGAAATGACATTTGGGAATTGAAAGTAGACTGATTTCCCACATCTGAGGGAGGATTCATGGAACAGCCAAGCCAAACACTGCACTTGGATTGAGGGAGGGGCTTCCGAGTGTTTTATTTATTTATTTATTTATTTATTTTTTGTAGGAAATGGTCCTACTCAGGATTTGCGGACTTCAAGAGAAGCTGACCAATAATTTCTGAGGCTGTTTTCACACCGATGGCCGGTAACCGGCATCATTTCCCTAGATTGTAAACCAGCGTTAGATGACATGTGGACTAAACGACTTCCATGTCAGTTTGCGCAGTGCCACAGTCCTTCCTGTCCGCGGCGAGCACAATAGAATTCTATGCGGAACCCGACCTTGTTTAAAAGCCCAACGGTTGTGTCAGCAGAGCAGGAGAGATTTTAAATATGTTTCTGAAATCGGAGGGTAGTGGTGAGATGTATCTGTTGTGTCTAGTTTAAACATTACATACTCGCTAGTCCATTTTATAAGGTGATATTTAGTTTAATAAGTAGATGCCGCTGCTGCATATACTGTATATATTACATGCTGAGTGAGATTGCATGGTGATTTCTCAGATGGCTTTTGAATAGTGTTACTGCTATTGCTTGCCTCGAGTTTTCTTTGTTCTGTACTCTGACTAAATAAATACCACAGTATATTTGCCAATTTTTCTAGAATTCTAGTGACAGAGATGAAAAAAAACAGATTGTTGAGTGATTTGAATGCTGTTTCAGTTGTATGTTGACATTTTTACCTACAGAAACACTGTTTAGATAATTGTTACTATTAACACGTAGGAATATTAATAGATCAGGTATGTTATTATTATTATTTGTTTATTTAGCAGGCGCCTTTGTCCAAGGCATCTTACAGAGACTTGGGTGTATGAACTATGCATCAGCTGCAAAGTCACTTACAACTACAGAGCACAAGGAGGTTAAGTGACTTGCTCAGGGTCACACAATGAGTCAGTGGCTGAGGTGGGATTTGAACCGGGGCCCTCCTGGTTACAAGCCCTTTTCTTTAACCACTGGACCACACAGCCTCCTAGTAGTTTTAGGTAAGTTGGTCTATGATGTCCTACCCGTGTGGTAAGACAATTATTACCGCACGGTCATGTGATCTTATTCAGCCAATCACAGCACTTAATTTATCCAAGCCATTTTATAATCAAGTAACACACAACAGTGCATTCTGACACAATATTGATATTGCAACTCCAAATGACTGTTACCATGGGCCTTTATCACAAAACCAAGACGTAAATTAAAAGTGCAGTTATTTTTTCCGAGGTGGTTCATTAGTGTATTTCTATTTTCAAAGCACTGTTTGGAATAGGGGGGGGGTCTCATTCTGTCCTCATGTTGACTTCCCTTTTCTCCTGATTTGATCAAGTTGTTTGTGCTACATTAGAAATACAACTCTGCAAAAGGTGGTGTTATTCACCACGTTTCGGAGATATGTCCTATTGGACACGGGAAAGACACAGGTGCCCTGCTGTAAACCGAACCTCATCACTGTCATGATGTCTGTGTACAGGGACCTCCCATTAGGAAATCACTCCCTGATTAAATGAAATGTAAAGCGATCAAATACTGGAAAAACATCAACCATCATATATTGGGTGTCAACGGTTCAGAACAAGGTGTATGGGTGAGATCACTTCGTATCATGTCTTGTTTGCTTAAAGCCCAGCATTAACATGCAAATTAATACTTTGAAAAAAAAAAGAAATGACCTGAATTAAGCACTCAGATTATGATGAGACGGTAAAATCTGCTTAGCCCCTCAAACACAGTAAGTCCTACTTCAAAATCACCACAACAGCTGGGATCTGGCAGTGCCTGGCAGTGGCAAACAGTAGTTCAGCATTCTGCACCTCTCGGAAGGAAAGCATTGTAACAACCACATTCTCCAGCAGTAGTTTTAACTCAAGAGACACAGGCTCCATCTGAGGTAAGTATTCAAATGACCATACGGGTTGGCCCCTGGCCTTTCTATAGAAATACTGTCTGGAAATATAAATCACACTCATCCATATTTCTAACAATGGTTGAAAGATATTTCTGAAGTAAGATAGTTTGAAAATGTACCTCAAATTGACCACAACCCGTAATTCATAGCTGCTTTTAAACACGTACCATATTACAAACCAAGCATGAATAATTTTCCAGGATGCCCTTGAAATGAGATGTTCTGTACATCTCGATGGGTTCTCACAATAAAGAATAGAATAGAATAGTCTTTTGCGATCAACCAAAATAGATCACTTTGCTGCTTTCTTTGACTGGTAGTATTCACTGGAGTATTTCACAAGGCCTCCTGAAAAGCTTCAAATGATACTCTTTAATTTAACATCAGCGCTGCAGCCATAATAATGCCAATATTAATAATAATAAACCCTGCTTAGGCTGTGTCGCATGAATGGCATTGTAAAGAGATCATGGCAGCTTATTATTTCTAAACAGCCTTTATAGTCAATTCAATTGCAGCACTGAAATTGTGCATTAGAAATATGTAAATGCTGCTTATACAAAATTGAAGTGAGATGTCATGTTTCATTTCTCATGGTTTTGAAATAGATTTCAAGTGTTGGGACTGATGCACGCAGTAAGTGCACTCCCCTGCAGTATCAGGGCAGACCCTGGACGTGGGGACCCTGATGCATGCAGTAAGTGCACTCCCCTGCAGTATCAGGGCACACCACACTGTGAACACGATAACTACCTTTGTGTGCACTAACCTCCAGCTGGTTTAATATTACAAGATGTATGTGTGTGCTCTGGTTTAATACAAGATGTGTGTGTGTGCGCTGGTTTAATACAAGATGTGTGTGTGCGCTGGTTTAATTCAAGATGTGTGTGTGTGTGTGTGCGCTGGTTTTAATATATTTCGGTGGAATAAAACGTGTGCCTTTAATTTTGGAAAGCATTCAACATATTTAATTAGCATGTTGACTAGCGGAATCCCCCATTGTGCAATGTTTCATTACGGGCTCTGCACTGCTTGCTGTTAAGCGGAAAGCAGACTGTGTCTGAGTAGACAGTGAAGCGCAGGGCTTGCTGTTTTAAATCTCTGTTTTTTGCTTGCTGTCATGTGTTTTCAGTGTGATTCAATCGAGCGATGGACAGGACTCTTCTGGAGGTCAGAGACTCTGTCTTGTGATACTGCACCCTCACAGTGTGCATTGCTGTGAACATGGCTTACCCGTCATATACATCTTTCTTCAAGTCGCTTATTGTTTTAGTTTCCCAGAGTTTAGTTCACTTGGATGAAGCTCGGTTATCTTTAGTTTACTTCCTGCACAGCTAGTAATTGGATTCCACCTTGCAGTGGGCTGTGAACTATCAGAGTGTTCATAACTAATGTGGCCGTTGTCTTCTCCTTACATTCACTTTGCATCATTTCTGTTTCAGTTGTGACATGCTTGTGAGCTCTATTGAGGACACAGGGGGTTTAACTTCTGAGTTTTAGAAAGTTATCTGGACAACTGGGATATTTCCCACTAATACCAAGTAGGCGAGAAAGAAAGTGAGTGTTAGTCTCGTTGGCTTCTAATGCTTGTAACACAGGAAGCGAGTCCACAGGAAGTAAGTACATTTAAAGGTGCTGTCCCCTGAGAACACCAAGACGTATATAAGGACTTGTGACAGAGCAGTTACAGTATATTGCTAGTTTGCTACATACTCTCAGCTAAGCAGTGTTCGATTGAAGTACTGCTGGTGTTTAAATCATTAAAAGAAGGGACTTTGAGATCTCAAACAATGTGCGTGACCGTGTTTTTTCTTTTTGAAAGTAATAAATAAAATCAATTTTAATATTTAAACAGTGTGGTGTTTAAGTCCACCATTGTTTACGTGAATTAAATCGATCTCTTGCATCTTTCAAACCATTTTAGTAATGGAGCAAGGTAGCAAGCTGTGCTACTGTATATAGTGCTGATTCCAGACAGACCAGACCGAGCAACCTGCTGGGGATAATGGACCTCGCAGAAACACGAGACAGTGACCCTGACCCCATTCTGGAGCGGTTGCTGAAGTGCCGAGGAGGAGGTTTCTGGGAGGTTTCCAGTACATTCTTAATGTCTTCAGAAAACCCAGTTAATAAATCTTCTTGAGGTTGAGTTGTTGTTGTTGTTGTTCTTGTTCTTCTATCTGCTCTCTAGATTGCCATGCTTCAGTTGGGACTGCATACATCAGCAGATCCTTGTTTTGTTTTATAGGAGTCTCGTTAGTCATATGTGTAGGACAAGAAAATCACAAACCCAGACTGTCCTCACTAAAGGGAACTGCTACTTCCTCTACTTTTTTCAAAACACTTGAAATCATTCTCCCAGTTCCAATAAAACTCTATTTCAATAATATCAGTGTAACAGGACGAGGTGTCCTGTACATGTACTTGTTTATTTATTTATAGAACAGGGTAGCCCTCCGCCCCTGCTCACTGAAAAATAAACGTTTAAACAAAATAATCACGAACACAAAAACTACACAACACAGGTCAGGCTGGGCAATCGCTTTCACTGATCCTGTATTACCTTCTATTGTAAATTCGTCTCGCTCCTCGCTAGCTCTCGTTCCTCCTCTGAACACCCACCTCCTGGAGTGCAGAGAGCTGCAGGATTATATAGCATGACCGAGGGGTTTAACTGGCTAGTAATTATTCTATTACCCCTCGGCCACAATCTGCACGAGTTTATTAATTACTCCTGGCAGAGGACGAGCACCAACCTCGCCTCTGCCAGAACACGTTTTAAATAAAAACAAAACAATAACAACACGGCAAGACGGCTCGCCGTTATATTTACACATAATGATAATAATAATTATACAACAATAAAACAAATGCAAAACAATAAACTGCACAGGGGCGGAGGGGTACCCCGTTCTATAAATAAACAAACAAGTACATGTACAGGGCACCTCACCCTGTTACAATCAGTCAGAACTATTCAGAAAGGAAAAACAAAACTGTTAAAATTCCAGTGGAAGCTACATGCCTTTCAATGGCTACCTGACTCTAATTCCAGTGGAAGCTACATGCCCTTCAATGGCTACCTGCCTCTAATTCCAGTGGTAGCTACGTGCCCTTCAATGGCTACCCGCCTCTAATTCCTCCATGTTAAACTGGGGAGTTCAGTTCACTGTATGTCTGGGTGTATTGTTGAGGCACTCGTATGTATATATGTTGCTCTTCTGAGTTTCAAATAGTGAACATCATCCAATTGTAATGCATTTTGGTTAGTGGTGCTGAATTATGTCTCAGCTACAAAACTGTAATAGAAAAAGAAAGGTAGATTTGCATATCAAAGTCCAAAGCAACTGTATCTTAAAATGTAGTTAACAATATACAATAAGATATGCTTGGTTTGAATCTGTTACGTGTCTATAATACAGTCCAGCAGCTTCACATCTTGTAAATTCCTCAGAAGCCTCTTGAGTCTTGACTGAGTTACAGCCTCGGAATGTACTTTACATGCTAGAGTGACTCGTAATCTGGGGTATAGGGAGGGGTCTGTCTGATTCAACCTCTGGGTTACCAAGCCATGTTGAAGCTCAATCAATGAGATCAATCAGCTACTAGGAATCCAACAAGCACTGATGGGCCGAATGGCCTCCACCCATTTGTAAACTTCATTATGTTCTTATGTTCTTCCATTTATCCATATGGATACAGGTCATGGTGATCTAGTGTTACCAATCATTTAAATGTCAATGACAGGCCGATTGATTGTTGAGAAAGGCAATGCACAATCTAGGAATTAAGTTGTGCAAAGACAAAGTCAAACTATCATTCACAAATTGTGTGATTTAAACCCTACATTGCTAAAACTGTTCTTATTATTAAGTAATCAATACTGTATGTGCTGAAATAAACTGCTGAAGAAACAACAAAGCAAAGAGATAATGTATCGAATGAATCTAGAGCCTAGTTTAAACCTGTAGAGAGAATGACACCCCAAGAAGCCCTGCTGGTCGTGATTCCCAGGGTGCTGGTTTATATGATCACACAACCTGGCTCCTTCAGAGCTGGTAAACAGTCTGCCCACAGAGACTGGTTATTCCAGTCAAGATCTGAGAGAGAAATCCCCATGATCATCCAGCAGGAGATAATTACAGGGTTGTGTTGCATCAGCAACACTGGAAGACAACACAAGATAATATATAGTATTCCTGAAGCCAGTTTCACCCATCTCAACCCAACTTCACTTTTTTTTTTCACCTAATTTCAAATAAAATCAGGAGATCTACAGGCTGCCTTTGTTCATGCTGTCAAGCCAACACACGTCTTTCACCTGCTGAACCAACGGATAGTCCTTGGGCACCTGAGCACTAGGGTTTGCTGTAGCACAGTGCAGTGAACTATCCCCCGTCAATATTCCTCCCCAACGCTGCTGGAGTGCAATGTGAACATTTTCAAAACCAGGATGTTTTTCAGTTTGTAATAATGCACACATGCAATTCATGTAAATGGAGAGACCCCTTCATTCATACAGCCGAACCAGCATTGCATCACAGACCTGGACAATAGTTTTGTGGGTACCGTGACTCCAAGGTCAAATCAGATCACATCAGATGACTGTTGGTTGTTGGTTGTTGAATGAACCACATTGTCCAGTCAGCAGAACTCTGGGGACAGCAATACGATGGCTGTGTCTTTGTCATTTTGCTGGGAATAAGGAGACGCAACAAACCCTAGCCTTTGAGTGAACAGTGATTGGGATCAGATTTTAAACACAGCGTTTCCTAAAGGACAAGGCTGTATAAGAGGAGGATTTTGCTTATGAGTGATGACCAGAACTTAAATATTTACTATGGAACTGCCATAGGGTATACTGTATTTGCAGAGTTTTACTCAGATTCCGGTCATTTTTCTTACCTTCCCCTGTAAACACTGTTCCCCTGTCCTGTTCCTGGAGCAGCAGCTCAAGCCTGTAAACACGTTGCTGTTCTCTTGTCCTGTTCCTGTAGCAGCAGCTCAAGCCTGTAAACACGTTGCTGTTCTCTTGTCCTGTTCCTGGAGCAGCAGCTCAAGCCTGTAAACACGTTGCTGTTCTCTTGTCCTGTTCCTGTAGCAGCAGCTCAAGCCTGTAAACACGTTGCTGTTCTCTTGTCCTGTCCCTGGAGCAGCAGCTCAAACCTGTAAACACGTTGCTGTTCTCTTGTCCTGTTCCTGGAGCAGCAGCTCAAGCCTGTAAACACGTTGCTGTTCTCTTGTCCTGTCCCTGGAGCAGCAGCTCAAACCTGTAAACACGTTGCTGTCCCCCTGTCCTGTTCCTGGAGCAGCAGCTCAAACCTGTAAACACGTTGCTGTTCTCTTGTCCTGTTCCTGGAGCAGCAGCTCAAGCCTGTAAACACGTTGCTGTTCTCTTGTCCTGTTCCTGGAGCAGCAGCTCAAGCCTGTAAACACGTTGCTGTTCTCTTGTCCTGTTCCTGGAGCAGCAGCTCAAGCCTGTAAACACGTTGCTGTTCTCTTGTCCTGTTCCTGTAGCAGCAGCTCAAGCCTGTAAACACTTTGCTGTTCTCTTGTCCTGTTTCTGTGCAGCAGCTCAAGCGCTCTGGATGTCTCACCACATCAAAACTCCAGAACAGTACTTATGAGAGGTAACTGCTCAATGCACTGTATTGGCCCTACAAAAACAAAAGCCACAGTAAACATCAGCGTTTGTCCATCTATAAAAAGAACTTCTAAAATAAACACCTTAAAAGGGAAGGGTGACTATGAACAGGGTGGTGGACTTAGATGAAAGCAGCTGCTCAGAGGTTCAAACTTCCTGGGGTCAGAGGGCAGTGCAGGGCGGTTAGTTATGTTGGATACAGGATTTTAATGAGCTAGGACCTCAAAAGGCATGTGAATTGCCCTTTTACAAGTTCCTTAATATTTAATGGTGTTTGAAAGATTATGAGAAAAATGGTAACAGAACCCAGAGCCACTCTGAATGATTGCAAACACCATGCAATAGTAAGGGGGAAAGCCTTTCAAAGTTTGAACCAGTACAAAAAAGGATTTATTAGCTTCAAGTGCCCTGGATAAGGACATCTGCTAAGAAATAATAATAATAATATCATCCCTGGCAACCTGGAGGCAGTGAAGTGTGACACTTTAGGGTTTTACAAACAGCATATCCAGGGAAACACAAGCCCAGTTGTGCTGAAACTCAAAAGCAATCTTTAGCTTACTAAAAGAATGGGAATGTAGATGCACTCGGGGGTCTTTGTCTCACTAACATGATGTGCAGAGACTGGCTGTAGTCCTTGTTGATCTGTGGGTCTTACTGTAGGTCTTACTAGCATACTGGTCTTAAGGTATTTATTTTGCTCAGACAGTGTTTGACACATTCTACTAGTATTTGTTTTTTTACACACGGAAAGCAAAAACTATCAGCCCTGTATCAAAGTCCATCAAGCCTGCCGTTGTGAAACTCAAACTGGCTTGCAACAGGGAGATGCAGCTTTTATATATTACAGAATACATTTCAGTAATCCCATTCACATAAGAACGAATTGATAATGGTAATCTTGCTCATAAGAGCTAAGGCAGTTCTTTCTGTGTTGAGTGTTCTTGTGTTGATAAAATGACTTAATATGCAAATTAGCCGGTAGACCATCCAATACACACTGGTGTAGAAAAGGAGGAGGAATTGACCTGAGCATTTGTTTGTGTGAAGCTGCTTTTGATGAGCGTGGCTGCGTTTGGGCTTGCCTGTGCTCTCTGGGGATGCTTCATTGAAGTCCCATGGGGGAGGTCATAGAGCACTGTTTTGATGTTTCACTGCTGGAGAAACACATGATGTGGATTAGCAAGTGGAAATCACCCTGCAGTTCATCATTAGTGAGACGGGTGCTCAGGCCAGGCCAGCTGCATTTCATTCAAAGACATGCATAGTGAGCCATATATCATTTTTAATTGTTTAAAATACAGGGGCACAAACAACTGGAGTTATTGCTGCTGTACATTGCCCATTGCTAAGACACTCCTCAAAAGTGCCTCACAAATATCTTCACAGATAAGTGGACTGGCATGCACTAGTATTTTTTTTATTAAAGCTATCCCACAATAATGTCCCATTTCTTTATCATCTACTTTTAAATGTTACATTAAAGATTGATATCCTTTTATATGTGTTCTTTAGCATTCACTATTGTTGATCATCATTTGCCATGCTAGGTAACTACTTCAGAATAAAATACTTCTGAGAAGACTCCCTCTGTGCACTAAGCACGCCCAGCCCTGCAGCGGGAGGTTATGAATGTGCAGTGTCCGCTGTTCTGTAGCTCAGGAAAGTAAAACAATAAATATAAACAGAAGAAGAAAAGGACATCTCCTTTAGTGATGTCTTTGTTATACTGATAACATTTTACAGAGCTAAAATCATTATCTTTGAGTGGAGAATGTGGTTGATTAGAGTATAGCTCTCATCCCATGCACCAAGCACTAAATTACATGTCAGGCTGGAAACAGTAAAAAACTTCACAAAGCCTTTTGTTTTAGTGATGCCATTGATTCTGAAAAGAGGAAACACACCTGCAAATTTTACAACTAGAAACAATCCATTTAATAAGAGCCCATAAAATAGGTAATAAAAAGATTGCATAAATATGACCTGCTATTCACTACACAGATCTCAAATGTGCAATTCTGCAAGAAATACAGCAAACTTGTATTCTCATGCTACATCATTATTGGTACTACACTAGGCTTAAAGTTCTGTGTTTGCTGGACCTATTGTCAGGAACTGTTTCATTTTCTAGGTCACTGCAGCAGTGTCTTCAGAGTAAAAGCATGTTACTGGCTGAAAGGCATGTCAGTCAATAGGGGAAGCAGCTGGCTGGTTATTGCTGGTAAGAAGCGGCGAGGGGAGGACAATTTCACCCACGTAAACCTAGTGCAGGACCACATATGATATGTTTTTTAAATGAAAATACATGTTTGCTGTACATGTATGTGTTTCAATCTGCACCCATGAGACCTACACAGCTTTTTTCAACCTCTTATTGAAGAAACATTTGTTTCAAGTTTTGTAACTTCAAAGGATGTTTCCCTTCAGAAAGAATGCTGGCTAATGAGACCTTCCTGAATTGTTCCCATGATGTATTCCCTGTGAAAATTGTTGAAGCTGGATTGTAGACACAATGGGCCAGATTTGTTCAAATACAGTAATTCCATTAAATCTTCCCAGTTGTGCAGTTCCATTCAGTTCTGTATTTTTTTCATTTTAAAACATGATATTTGGCTCTACACTTGGTTAAGTAAATCTTTTCAGAGTTGCACTTCCTCAGTCATCTTACCTGGAGTCAAATTAGCCCCGTCCCTTGTGACACGGGGATTTGTTATGCGTGTGGGTCATCACTGAACAACACTGAGGCTGACACAGAGCACTGGGTGTTGACACGCCGCACAGGCACGCAGATTTAATTAACACAAGTGCTGACACTAGGGTCCCAGCAATGGTAGCCCTAGTGGCATATTTAATAAAGAAAACAAAGCTTAAAATAAAAGTTTGCCACACAAGGCGAGCGCTAGTCTCACTAAAAGAGACGTCCCGTTCCAGGAATCTACTACACTCTCTGCACACTGTTTGGGATCAACCTCCCCTAAACTGACCTACTTCTGTGCTCCCGGAGTCCTGGCATCCTCACGGTGACTCCTGCCTCTTCAAACCGCCTCGGCTGGGCAATGCCCTCATGAGCACCGTCTTGGAGTGGAAGGATTTGCAGCAGTTCTCTTCATGGAGCGGACGCTGTGTGGTCCAGTGGTTAAAGAAACAGGCTTGTAACCAGGAGATCCCCGGTTCAAATCCCACCTCAGCCACTGACTCATTGTGTGACCCTGAGCAAGTCACTTAACCTCCTTGTGCTCCGTCTTTCACGTGAGACGTAATTGTAAGTGACTCTGCAGCTGATGCATAGTTCACACACTCTAGTCTCTGTAAGTCGCCTTGGATAAATAAATAAACAAATAACAAGCTTTCTCTCAGCGTCCATCTCTGTAGCAATGCCGGTGCAGCAGCCTCGAGCAGTGGCGCAGATGCTTTTTGAGCTCTGCGCTGCCTCCCTGGTCTTTAACCAACCAGGTCCTTCCACTGTTGACTGACATTTTCCCCAGGAAATGCAAGTGTAGAGAATTCCAGCGAGTAAGTAAGCCTGGAGACTTTCTTTAACCTCGTTCCAGATATCATGCTGCTGCTGTTATAGCATGTGTTCTTTAAACACTGCGCAGCTGAAACCTTGTACTCAAGCTAACGGAAGTGCAGGTAAGATCTATGCACTACTGTGTTAACTCTGACCACTTTAGGGTCTCCCTAATGCAAATCCACCTTTTTAAGGAAAGAAAGTAAAACTTTTCACATTATATAACTAGTAACAAACAACGTAGTGTAACAATAGCCTTCGGTCAGTGTGCGTTTACACCCTTTAACATACTTAACACATAACTGCAAGTTTAGCACTTTTATTAACACATATAAACAAACAAACACCGAACTCCCATTGGAGTGCTAAACTAAACGTTTCTTCACTCTTAACTAACACACTGGATGGCTAAGCCATTTACCAGCCAAAACACTTGTTTTACACACAGTTCACAAGTTTAACAATATCCCAAGGTTCACACGGTACCTTCTCTTAGACCACACAGGTCTGCTGCACACTGGCTTTCCTCCTTCAGCCCTGTCTACACGGTTTCCCTGGTTTTTATCCAGGGCTTCATCAGCCTCGGGTGCTTCACATTGAAATGGAACCCCATGGGATTCTGGGGAATGTAGTCCTGCAGCACCCTCCAGGATTACATCTCTTTTCCCTCACTCTGCCACAGTAGGCACAGGTCTGTTACTTGTTTTGTGAGATTTATAGTTTTATTTAAATTAAAGAAAGAGTGGAGCAGATAGCATTTTGGTGCCTCGATGAAAATGGCTCAGTGTAATACAGAGGGTGCAGAGGACTGTGTTGAATATGTTTGAAAGAGTCAAAAGGGGCTGTGCAACTTCAGTCAAGGTACTGGGTGCACAGCAAGCCCTGCTTGTTTTACCAAATAAAAAAGTGGCTTGCAGTGTGCAGGTACAGGAGTGATGCGGTGATCAATGAAAGACAGACAACAAGAATTCAAAGAGCAAGGACGTTTATTTATTCCTTGTCAGGTGACTGTAAATAATAAATCCCAGGTAATACACAGCAATGTGTGTTGCACTGTTCTAAATAAAGGGTTGCAGTCCCAAATAATAAACAGTCAATATTACATGCACAATATACAAACACGGTCACCAGTCCTGGGTGAGTGCTGTAGTGTTCATGGTGCAAATACAAGTTATCGTGATACATTTGCAGTGATGTCCGGGTTAGTGCTGGCCTCTGGCGGCAGATCCGGAATGTGTTATTCGTCTACTAATAAGAATAACAAGTAACAATTAGTGACAAACAAACAAACACTGACGGTACGATATGTAAACACTGGACCTTCCAGGTCGTTCCTTAACCATAAACGAAGGAACAGATCACGTCGCTCCGTCCCCTATTAGTACTGTCACTCATGACCCCTTGGTAAACGATTGCAACCACTCCTCCAATCCGCAGCTGCCACATCGTTTCCCTTCCGAGTTGATGAGTTAGTGACCCAGAGATCTGAGATGACGACTTCCTTTTAACCCTGGGAATGAATTGTCAGGCCACCCGGTCCAGGGTACTCTGTTGCCTGTACTTAGCACCCTCACAGGTCAGGGGAGGAGATTTACCACCAAGAATCATTCTATTTCTGTCACATATCCCATCGCTCAGAGTGGAGCCGAAGGAACACTCGGCTGAATCTACCTTTCCCATTACTTCCCCCTCCCGGGAAAAATAATCTACATTTCGGTGGTCTTTCCCCACATGGTGTACCATGTGTTACGTGAGGGGCTGCAATGCCAGATACCACAGAGTTATCCGGGCATTGCTGTCCTTCATTGTGCTTAACCACTTGAGTGGGGCATGATCTGTGACAAGATCAAATGAATGTCCCAGCAGGTATTATCGCAAAGAGTGAGTAGCTCATTTAATGGCCAAACACTCCTTTTCGACCACAGAGTCGTTGCGCTCTCTAGGGAGCATCTTTTTGCTGATATACAATATCGGGTGTTCTACTCTGTCTACCTTTTGGGACAAGACCGCACCCAAACCAACATCTGATGCATCAGTGTGAAGGATGAATCTCTTGGTGAAATCGGCTGTGATGAGAGTGGGGACCTAGCAGAGTCTTTGCTTAATAATATCAAACGCCCCCTGACATTCTACTGACCACTTAATCAAATTTGATGCACTCTTTTTTGGTGAGGTTGACTAAGGGGTTAACCACTGTGGTATATTCAGGGATAAAGCGGCGGTAATAACCGGCTAATCCCAGTAGTGACCTCACCTGAGTCATGGTTTTGGGGATTGCCGCATCTACCAAAGCCTGGATTTTGGTGACAACGGGTTTAACCCTTCCATTCCCCATTAAAAATCCCAAATGTTGAGTCTGTTTTGGCAAACGCACATTTTCCCAAGTTAGCTGTCAGCTGGGCAACCTTTAGAGACTGAAGGATGGCTGTAATCCTAGCCAAATGCTCTTGCCAGGTGGAGCTGTAAATCACCACATCATCAATATACGCTGCTGCATATTCATGATGTGGGCGTAAAACCTGGTCCATCAGTCTCTGAAAGGCAGCGGGCGCACCATGTAGCCCAAACGACATGGTTTTAAAATGAAACAGCCCTTCAGGGGTTGAAAATGTGCTACATATATTTTTCTTCCTCCCTCTGGTCTGCCACAATAGCTATTGACTACTTATTGAAGCCATATATATACATTTTATATGAAGAGAGTAAACAAAAATACTTACTTATTAAATCCAGATGTAGTCCCTTTGGTCTCAACAATCTTCTCCTTGCACTCCATTTGTTTGCTTCAATGGAGAAATGTGAATACGCAAATTTAACATTTTTGGGTTCAGCGGACATTATCAAAAAATAAATTTAAAAAATACTGTAACTACGATACTTCATACCATAGGTGTCCGCGAGTCCAGTGTGGCATCTCCAAAGCGGGAATATAAATATTTGTACATGAATGTAGCATAGATTTTTTCTGCCATAAATTATTACTTATTACTTTTAAAAATCTCCTTCAGAAAATGTAATACGAAATCGAATGATGCAATTTCCATTATTCAACACTTGACTTCTAATAGAGCGCACAGTAGCACAGTAGCTGTGGGTATGAGCTGCTCCTCCAATAAAAACCAGGGCTCATACTACATCGCCTGGCATTGCTTGTACTGTGGTTATCGAGGTAGGAGTTTGTAACGGAGGTGTGTCTCTGATGTGTGAAGAAGTGTCTCCTATCCTAAGTCCATCTCTTTTCAATTCCTGTGTCCTCTGGTGCTGTGTCCTCTGGTGCTGGTCTCTGTGCTGTGTCCTCTGGTGCTGGTCTCTCTGCTGTGCTTGGAATAGTGACAACGGTTTCCTTTTAGGATTGTAAACACTTCAATTGAGTTCCATCTAATCTTTATTTGTTCCTGTTTGAACAGATTCAGGCCCCTCATCCTGTTTTCATAAATCATGTCTCTAGCCCTGGGCTTTGTCTGGGTGCTCTTTGCTCTTCCCCTCGGCCTGGCAGTGTTAATTGGATTTAGAGCTGGAGATAGTCTGGAACCAAGAACCTTGATGCTCGTACCCTTGTGTAAAATGCTACCGGACTCAGGAGAATATTGTTGAAACGAATACACAAGCATCATGTCCTCCTATGACAAATCACATTGAAATGAATGGACAAGCATCATGTCCTCCTATGACAAATCACATTGAAATCACATTGAAATCTCATTGACATGAATACACAAGCATCATGTCCTCCTATGACAAATCACATTGAAATCACATTGACATGAATACACAAGCATCATGTCCTCCTGTGACAAACCATATTGCGAATGGTGTGCAGAATCCTTTTGGGTAATATTTAAATCCTTTTTAATCCTGTCTTCTCATTTGAAACATTAAAAAATTATTCAATTACATTATTGCATGCCTGTTGCCACTGGCCTTTACAAATGGAAACACTTACTACTAACACAGATGTAAATCACAAAATAAAAAGACAGACAGATAATAAAAAAGATAGATAGATAGACAAAGAGACAGACGAGAAAGACCAGGAAGGACTGTGAGAATGAGGGGAGTGAAGGGAGTCTGAGCTGATTCACATAAGAAAGAACTTAAAAACTTCACATTGGATCTTTCCAGGAAATGACATCTCTGATCCAATGAACATACCATAGGAGTGTGGGACAGCCAGCTTCCAATTGGATCAGACGTCTGCCCAGCAAGGTTGCAAAAGCCGAAGTATTGGACAAGGCTATCCCTCAGATGTTGTGTTTTGAAATCATCGCATGTTCTAGTAAACGTGATTTTATATTTTAACCCACCTGTTGCTACTCTACGTTAAAAAAGCCTCTGTTTTGAAGCTGTGCTTTCAGATTGTCTTGCACCTTCTTGGTCATTTCACCAATGAAAAATTGTCCCCACCCTTGCACTGGCTTCTGTCCTGTCATTAACCAACCTGCTGCTTCCACAGTCGACTGACATGCTTTCAGCCAGTAACATGCTTTGAACCAGGAGACACTGCTGAGGTGAAATGACCCATGAAATTTCTTTCCAAACACACATATGAGACCTGTGTAGCTAATGGATGTGCGAAACAGGTAGGATTTCGGAAATTGTTTTACACAGACGCTCTTGAATGGGACTGTTTTGTGAAGCAGGAGATTTGTTTCTGCTGGCTTTACCTCCCTGCCCCACCAGATCAAACAGAGGGATGAGCTGTAATGTTGTAGAGCCCTCTTTGGGTAGTTGTTGTTTTAATGAGTCTTACTTGTGTTTACAGTATTCAAGGAGATCTTTACCAAAAAAGCATTATGCAGCTGGATGGAAGGGTAAGAATCAGGTCAAACTTATACACGGAGGACACCTGCAAAATGTAGCTCCCACTTCATTTTAGCTACAATCTCGCATCACGGGATAAAATGTTTGGTAAAAGAAATCCCTGCTTTGTACCTTTTACTATATAAGATCTGCATATGAGTATGAGTTTGAGTGCTAGATTTGTCCCAGTACTTACAGAGAGTTAGTGTCGCCCAGCCATTCTAAACCACTTAAAAAAACAAAAGGTCAACCTTTTTAAAAATGGGCTGTGAGGTATTCCTCAGTTAGTGTAGCTGGGTTGTTGTGCTGTGAGGTATTCCTCAGTTAGTGTAGCTGGGTTGTTGTGCTGTGAGGTATTCCTCAGTTAGTGTAGCTGGGTTGTTGTGCTGTGAGGTATTCCTCAGTTAGTGTAGCTGGGTTGTTGTGCTCTAAGGTATTCCTCACTTAGTGTAGCTGGGTTGTTGTTCTGCCAGTGCTTGCTGGGACTTGCCTTTGCATTGTGAAATATGCTGTAAAGAAACATGAAAATTGCTGATAAAACATCCTGGGGATGTACAGTTCCTTTTTCAGGAGACAAAACCCTCCGGGCAAAAAGGAATAAGAGAAAGAAAGCTTCTCCTTTGATCTGATGTTAAATTATAGGTTCCTTAGGTAAACCAAATTCAGTTCAGCTCAGGGGAGGCTGCGTGCAGATCTTGAACAGGCTCACAGCAGGCAGATAATAGGTAGGTGATTAGCAAAGATCTCAGCTTAGAGTTTTTTTTTTTTTCAGAGGCTTGTGTTTGAAGGAACAAAGTGAATCTGAAAAGGTAAAAACAAGTTTGGAGTCGTTTTGGAGTTGCTGTGCAGTGACAAATGCGCTTAGACTTGAGAAAAACCAGGAACACCTGCTATTGGAACATTTGTGTAAAAAATGATTTGTTTTTTCTAGAATGATTATTGCTGGTGCTCAGTTGGTAGGTGCTTCCTTCCATATCCAGGAGAAATTCCTGTTGTTTCACTGCAGACTGGTCACTAAGGGTTTCACACACATTTCTCCAGAACTAATCAGCACCTTAAAGACTCGCTACCTGCATATCCCTACAGAACCAATCACCATCTTGCAGACTGGCGACCTGCATATCCCTCCAGAACCAATCAGCAGGCAACTAGAACTCAGTCAGAATGATTGCAAACATTATAAAAAGGTAAGGAGGCAACATTGTAACATTGCTGTTAGCTAAGGGTGTTCAGCATAAATGTTGCACACAGACAGTGCAGTCACAGATGAATATGACAGCCATGTGGTGAGTTCTGTGGTCAAGTTCAGCTTCTCTCTGCCTAACCACTGAGCTACAGTACTCAACCCCACTGCCTTCCTCACTGCAGCCCAGCACGCTAACCACTGAGCTACAGTACTCAACCCCACTGCCTTCCATACTGCAGCCCAGCACGCTAACCACTGAGCTATAATACTCAACCCCACTGCCTTCCACACTGCAGCCCAGCACGCTAATCACTGAGCTACAGTACTCAACCCCACTGCCTTCCACACTGCAGCCCAGCACGCTAACCACTGAGCTACAGTACTCAACCCCACTGCCTTCCACACTGCAGCCCAGCACGCTAACCACTGAGCTACAGTACTCAACCCCACTGCCTTCCACACTGCAGCCCAGCACGCAAACCACTGAGCTACAGTACTCAACCCCACTGCCTTCCACACTGCAGCCCAGCACTCTAACCACTGTGCTCCTCAAACCCACTGCCTTTCACAGTGCAGCCCGGTTCTTTCTTTCTTTCTTTCTGCAGTATTTAACAGGTGTTTGCAACTGTTAAAATGTGTGTATAGAGCACTTTGGTTGTTTTCAAATTCCATGAGGCTTCGTGTTTCGTTCCTAGAGTGTGCCCATTAGTCGACAGCACCAGCTTCAGATAAATGCAGAGAAACAGCATTGCGCAGGAGAAGCACACAGGCAGGAGTAATGCATGGAAACTGAGATCTTCCTGTAACCTAGTGGAATTATTTTGTTAGCTACAATCACGTTAAAGGAAGGGAGGATTGATATTGTTGCTCAAGTTAAGTAAGAGCTAAGAAAACGTGTAACATGTAAGCATGTAACCATTGTCTGAAACATGCAGGCCAAATGTAGGTGTTAGCCTTAGCATTTACACAGCGTCAGTCTTTTTACATATTTATTATACATTTACAGTCCAATGCAGTTAAATGCTGTACACAGCTATTCTTATATGTGTTGCTGTAATTTATAAAATAGTGATGGCTTTGTTGATACATTTAGGAAATGAAAGGGAAGCTAAGCCCCTAACTGCAGGGGCGTGGAGCTCGTCCACTACTCTGTGTGTTCTGGGCTTGTCTCTGTGCTGTCAGGGAGTCTCAGCGAAGCTCTGCAGCTGTCAGCTATCCCGATGATCTCTCTGGCGCTGATAGCTATCTCCATGATCTCACTGGAGCTGACAGCTATCCAGATGATCTCTCTGGAGCTGACAGCTATCCTGATGATCTGTTAATCTCTCTGGAGCTGACAGCTATCTCGATGATCTCTCTGGAGCTGATAGCTATCCCGATGATCTCTCTTGAGCTGACAGCTATCCCGATGATCTCTCTGGAGCTGACAGCTATCCTGATGATCTGCTAATCTCTCTGGAGCTGACAGCTATCTCAATAATCTCTCTGGAGCTGACAGCTATCTTGATGATCTCTCTGGAGCTGACAGCTATCCCAATGATCTCTCTGGAGCTGACCTTTATCTTGATGATCTCTCTGGAGCTGACAGCTATCTCGATGATCTGTTAATTTCTCTGGAGCTGACCTTTATCTTGATGATCTC
Organism: Acipenser oxyrinchus oxyrinchus; assembly: GCA_030684275.1. Classification (NCBI taxonomy): domain Eukaryota; kingdom Metazoa; phylum Chordata; class Actinopteri; order Acipenseriformes; family Acipenseridae; genus Acipenser; species Acipenser oxyrinchus. The sequence goes on from CM060254.1 coordinate 18,661,073, forward strand.
TCTGGAGCTGACAGCTATCTCGATGATCTGTTAATCTCTCTGGAGTTGACAGCTATCCCGATGATCTCTCTGGAGCTGACAGTTAGGCTGTGAGGGAATTTCCCACCATCAATCCACCTCCCCCACCAAACCGACTGCTGAACCATTTGAGATGCTGACTTGACATTTTCAGTGTATGAAAATCTAACACCACCCTTCACTGTGACCTGTGAGCTAAGATGACTGGCTCGGTACGCAGCTGTGTTCTGTGATTCTCTGGGTGATGTTTGATCGTGGTTATCGTACAAGAAAAATTAGCCCTCTTGGCTGATGTAGACTACTCATGTCTATGAGGCAACACGAATTTAAGAGCAGCTGAGCACAGACTAAAAAGAATGTGAGTAATTGCAATAAGACCCAATCAGAATGTTAGGGGCAGGGGCAGGGTAAGGGTAAGGAGCAGTATTTTAAAGCTACTCTTTTAAGATATGAATAATATTAGTGGTGTGCTCACCATTCCCCTACAGCAGTGCTGGCTCCAATGTGTATGTCTGTCTGACTGATATGTGATACAGTATGTGCATTGCATTCATGCCCAGACCTGTGATTACAGTATGGGTTATTCTGGGAGCTGTAGCTGCTGTAAATTGTTACTTGAACATCTGCAGCCTGTACGTGTGCAGTACTTGCATGGTGTTCTCAATACAAGGAGATGAAGCGCTCCGACTTTTTTCAAGAAATGAAGGCAAACACAAGCAAGCAGACCTACTGTAATATATATATATATATATATATATATATATATATATATATATATATATATATATAAAGGAGAGTCATCAGGCTCCTATTGAAGACATGTGGTGTTGAAACACGCTGTTTGTTTGTCTTACGATCATGTTTTTAAACAAATAGAGATTTTTTTTTGATGAATACAAATGAGCAGGAGTCGTATTGAATCCTTCTGAAGAAGAAAAATGATGTGAGTGCGACTATGAATGTCCCTACGGAAACTCTTTTGGTGAGCCATTAAAACTGAATGTTTGGCTCAGAGACTTTGACTTTTGTATATATGGAATGGAGAGGAGGCTCATAGTGAAAAGCTATGGCCCCTGAAGGAAGAAGTGTAGTTACCAACAGGGGACTATCATGCCCGAAGCCTGAGAGCATTGCCCCCTGTCACACTGCATGGCAAACAGGAGAACTGCCTTGATTTCCACCCAGTTTTATCACACACTCCTACTCCTATAGGCATTTCAGATATAATCTGATAAACTCTCAATTTTATACCCAGATTCTTTACCTTTCAGATTACACCGTTATGAGGGCCACCTCTATGTGCCTGCACTGGTTTCTTTTTAGATTTAATCACTTATAGTTTTAATAAAACTGTTGAATTATCAATTAGCTGCTTCTTTTTCTGAAATTCCTAATAATGAGTTCCTAATAAGGAGTTCAGAACAGTTTCTGTTCTGCCTGTAATCCTACTGGAGTGGTTTCTGTGGTCCTGACACAGCAAAGAGTGTGAGAGGCCACTCGGATGTGATCAGAAGCCGGCACGGGACACTTGGAATCACATATAAGAGGTCCCCCATTAGGAATGCTTTGATTTTCAGACAGATGATTGATTGTGACAAGCGGACCTGCTCATTAAGTGATAGGCAGGTCTTGACTGCTGTTTGAAAGCAGTGACTGCTTGAATTGCAGCTCATTCTTGCTCTCGATGGGGTTGTTCAGGCTGGCTGTCTCCCTGAATAGCCTGCTGAGGATGGCTGTGTTCCTGTTTTGTGTGAAAGGAAGGCATCTGATCCTTATCTCAGCTACAGATCGTCTTCAGTGACATCTCAATACCAGCTCGGATAACATTGCCACTGATCACTGGACATGAATTGCCTTTTTTAATTATACAGTCAAACCTGCTTAATAAGTCTGCTGTTACAAGCGTGCTAACCAAAGCTTTAAAATCCACTTTCATACCTGTTATTAACACTAGCAACATCATCACTGCCCCCTCTCCCTTATTACGGCTTCAAACACCATTTTCTTACCTCTTATTAGCAATAGCAACATTACCAATGGCCTCTCTTTAAATACATGATCACCAAGGCTTTAAAATCCACATGAGAATAAACTAACAATCCCTCTCTGAAACAGAGGGGTTCATGAGCTGCAAACCTAGCTTAGTTAATCCAGCTGGGCTTTTAAAACATTTCAAAACTAGACTACGTTGACTTGAGGTTTTAGCTCAGCATTCATGACTTCCTGTTTGTTTAATGTAGTTGTGCTGGTGTAGTAGTCTGGCGCTCACACCCTTAGCCTTCCTCTGCTGCATTCCTCTTTAACCAGCTGAGCAGCTCCGTTTAACATGCAGTCATTGCAGAGACTTGAAACCTCGTGTTCGGGTTGTGTTCCTCTTTAGGTCTAGTAGCCCCTAGTGGGTTAGTCAATGGCATAATAAGTTCTGCTTCTGCGCTGTTTTCTTCTGTTGCTGTGTCTTTGTGTGCACTAGAGCTGTATTTGTTTAATTCAAAACTGAAGCGGTCCCCTTGGGAAGGAACACTCATCAGCATGTATTTGGAGAGGGTGTGATTTATTCCAGCATATTTAGCACACTCGAATATAATGACTGCTTAAAACACTGAAGCACTCTGAAAATGGAATATAACTACTGCAGAATGGACAGGTTCAGAGGAATTCAAAGTCATTTATAGTAACAGAGGTGGGTTTGATCAAGATGTAAACTGGTATAAGTGCAGCTGGATTTTAGAGCATTTTACAGTACTGGGGATTCCCCCTCTTTGCTGCAGTATCTTGGTGTGCAGAGCTGAGCTAGCTCTAATGATTACAGCACTGGGGAATCCCCCTCTTTGCTGCAGTGTCGTGGTGTGCAGAGCTGAGCTAGCTCTAATGATTACAGCACTGGGGAATCCCCCTCTTTGCTGCAGTGTCGTGGTGTGCAGAGCTGAGCTAGCTCTAATGATTACAGCACTGGGGAATCCCCCTCTTTGCTGCAGTGTCTTGGTGTGCAGAGCTGAGCTAGCTCTAATGATTGGAATGCTCTAATGTGTGTGTGCTGGCTCTCTCTCTCTCTCTCTCTCTCTCTCTCTCTCTCTCTCTCTCTCTCTCTCTCTCTCTCTCTCTCTCTCCAGGGGAGCACCTGCGGATTTGCCCCCAGGGCTACACCTGCTGCACCAGCCAGATGGAGGAGACGTTCTCGAACCTGAGCCGCAGAGAGTTTGAGGGGCGAGTGAAGGAGGCGGGACGATCTCTGCAGGCCATGCTCAACGCACAGCACAAGAACTTCGACGGTGAGCAATGGACTTTAGCTTACTGTGGGGATACAGTGGAGGAGAGGCAGGAGTGACAATAAGACTCCTATTCCACAGCAGTTTCAACTGTTCCAAGTTTTACTACAAGCCTTTTTTGGCTACAGTGTGTACAGGTAACAAGCTCAGGTGCATCTTATTAAACTCATAGTAAAACCATTAATGGATCAAACTGCTATGCAATGGGGGCCGTGTTTCTATCCCTGGGATAGATTCTGCTGCCACACAAGGCAATTCAAGACTACCTTACCGTGTGAATTGTTTTAACAAATTTAAAAAGACAAACAGTCCTAGTTGTAACCCTTAATTTGTATGGCTGTTTCTGTGAAACACTGCAAATGTATGACAACCCTTTGGCGGTTGCTAAGTTACAACTAATAATAACAGCTTTTTACAAAATAAACTAAATTGAATGAATTTCAATGGGAAAAAAATACTTGCGGTATAAATAGGGTAGCTGATGAAGTGATGTCACTTATTAGAAGAATATCTTCCCCAATATCCTTGAATCTATTATCCGGTAATCCTCTATCCTGCGGATCATGCACATTCCAGGTGCTGAGGATACAGGACTGCAGTTCATACATGAGGGACACTTTTAAAATCCAATGTTGATCAAACTTTGTAAGGATATTTTTCTTTGTAGAAATTATGGAGTTTGAAGTTAGGTATTAATTAAATGGAATGCGGTCCCTCGGTTTCCCTTGTTTACACAATCATTGAGTCTCAGTCAATAACAATATGACAGTGTTATTTAATGTAGAACCTGTCATGCTCAATCTAACTAAAATGTATTTATATTTGATAAGTGATTATTTGTCTTCCATTTCTTTTATCCTTTTGATATGAAATCTTTTTTTTTAATTTTTTCACTTTCCTTGGTTTCCTTACAATTTGACAGTATTTAGGGATATTTTGTGGAACTAATATACGTGTTTAATCAAACTAATGAAGGCATGGTGTGGTTCAGTTTATTTATTTTTTATTTAAATTAAATAACAATAAACAATAATCTTTCAATGCATATTTTATTCATCTGCAACAAGCAAGGGCTTGACATAAATTCGAACCCCTGCCAGAACACTGTCAATAGGGGTAGCGGATAGACGTTTACCACAGTGCATTTGCATGGTCGTTTTGCACGTTTCCCATGCCTTTCCCATGGTTATACTATGCATTATAAAATGGGTCACCGTGTATTTTAATGTGCTTTCTGGGTTTACCTATGGGGTTCTCATGGGCAGTCAGGTCTGCAAGACCATCCTCAGCCTCTGATTCCTGCAGGGAAGGTGTACTGCTGTGGGAATCTGAAGTCTGTTCTCAGCTTGTATATATCCCGTGAGTCATGTGAGAGGGAAGGAGTTCCGGAATGTTGTATTGAAGTGAGGCAGATGCATTGGAATTCCAGCCTGCTTCCCTAATGGTTGTTTTCCAAGGGTTTGATATAAACAGTTTACTTGTTAGTCTGGAAGTACAGTCTGGCACAATAATATCAAGAGGAATGTGACACGCAATGTGACATTGCAGGCTCGCCTACAATTCCTTAAAGCTGAAGACAGGGACCCACAGTGCACTGGTAATTGAATGGAAAGGCATGGGCTGGACACACGTATTACAATGTCTGTATCTCCAGCAGAGAGCTGCTTCTCTGTTCTCTTAGAGGGAGGACCCCCCACTCCCCCCCCCACGGCTCCTTCTCTGTTCTCTTATAGGAGGACCCCCCACGGCTCCTTCTCTGTTCTCTTATAGGGAGGACCCCCTCACGGCTCCTTCTCTGTTCTCTTATAGGGAGGACCCCCTCACGGCTCCTTCTCTGTTCTCTTATAGGGAGGACCCCCCCCACGGCTCCTTCTCTGTTCTCTTATAGGGAGGACCCCTCCACGGCTCCTTCTCTGTTCTCTTATATGGAGGACCCCCACGGCTCCTTCTCTGTTCTCTTATAGGAGGACCCCCACGGCTCCTTCTCTGTTCTCTTATAGGGAGGACCCCCACGGCTCCTTCTCTGTTCTCTTATAGGAGGACCCCAAACCCCCCCACGGCTCCTTCTCTGTTCTCTTATAGGGAGGACCCCCCCCCCCATGGTGGTGGTGGTGCAGGGAAGGCTAGAAGAGTGACAGTAATGCTCTCAGCAGTTTTGATTAGTTAGAGAGGTACAGTAATGTGAAAATCAAGATTTAATTACAGCCTCGAGTCATTAGCTGGGTGTTGGAAGTGCTTGATGTCTTTATATTCTTCCTTCTTTCCTAATATCTAAAGGAATAATATAACCAGGCTATAAGATTGTTTTCAGATTGCTTTAAAAAAATAGAGCAATTTGCTTAAAAGAAAACATCAAGAAAAAGGGGGACCTGAGTGATGCCATTGTTTTGTTGAGAGTACATTCAATAGTACACCAACCCCCTAATTGAAGTGACTGTACCACCAAAATAATTCTACAAAACATACAGTTCTGCCCTTCCATTAGCTCTAAACATCTGGACATGTGCCTTCCATTCGCTCTAAACATCTGGACATGTTGTACCCTTCCATTCGCTCTAAACATCTGGACATGTTGTACACTTCCATTCGCTCTAAACATCTGGACATGTGCCTTCCATTCGCTCTAAACATCTGGACATGTTGTACCCTTCCAGTTGCTCTAAACATCTGGACATGTACCTTCCATTTGCTCTATATGTGCAGTTTTGAAAGAAACACATGGTATAGTAAACAAGTATTTTATATTTGAAAACAGGATTTCTGGTTTACAGCCCACTTTTTGCACTTTTTGCATTTCATCTGGGAAGTGAAACTGTTCCCACTCCTCTAGCTGCTTCTTTCCTATAATTAACCAACCAGCTGCTTTCTCTATTAACTGACATCTCTCAGGCAGTAACACACTTTGACCTAGAAGATACTAATGCTATAATGATACTGCGGTGAAATGACGTAGGAAGTGTAACCGATTTTGCAGTTTTCCCATGCTTTCCCATGGTTATACTATGCATTTAACATAGTTTACTCTGGTTTGCCATGTTTATGAATGTGCTTTACCATACCTCACTATGCTTACTGTGCTTTCACTGTGATTTATTACACTTTTGTTATAAGGGATAGCTAATGGAAGTGCACAGCAGATATGATGTATTGAATTATTGTGGCTGTATTTGTTTGGTCCCTTGGCTGGCTGCAGTGAGCGCACTGCCCTGCCCTCCCTACCACAGGCTCATCCCAGCGCTGTGAGGCGCATTCCAGCAGCCTGCAGTCAGACAGTGTGAGGGCCAGCTGTGTGCACACAGATCTCAGCATGCCTGTCACTGACATTTATCACAAGCTGAAAGAGGAGAGCACTGTGGCCTGCATCCACGCCTCCATACTGAACATATTAATTAATATATGGACATATTAACTGATATAAGATACAGGGTCAACTGGACATATTAACTGATGTAAGAGACAGGATCAACTGGGCATTAACTGATGTAAGAGACAGGGTCAACTGGACATTAACTGATGTAATAGACAGGGTCAACTGGACATATTAACTAATAGAAGAGACAGGGTCGACTGGACATATTAACTGATAAAAGAGACAGGGTCGACTGGACATATTAACTGATAGAAGAGACAGGGTCGACTGGACATATTAACTGATAGAAGAGACAGGGTCGACTGGACATGTTAACTGATAGAAGAGACAGGGTCGACTGGACATGTTAACTGATAGAAGAGACAGGGTCGACTGGACATGTTAACTGATAGAAGAGACAGGGTTGACTGGACATGTTAACTGATAGAAGAGACAGGGTCAACTGGACATGTTAACTGATAGAAGAGACGGTTGACTGGACATGTTAACTGATAGAAGAGACAGGGTGAACGGGGCTGTGACCGGGTGACTGAGGGTGGTGACGTCAGGCCAGAAACAGGAACTACAACACAGACAGGTACTGAACTGAACTGAAATGAACAAAAATAAAATCAATATTTAAGCACAAAACATTGCTCACAGAGCAAAAATAAAAAGGTTTAACAAAAAGAAATCTCGAACACAAAAAGAAAACCTGACACCGACAAAACAAGGATGGTGCTGGAGCTTCCAGCACTCGTAGCAATTGTTTATTTACTTTCTGTTTACTTTTCGATTCTCAGCTTGCTCTCGTTCTCCACTTCCTGAACACCCACCTTGAACAGGGAGAGCTGCAGGCTTTTATATTGGTGACCATCTCCCGATCAACAACAAATGAATCAATTAATTAACCCAGGAGATGGCCACCTTCTGCATGGGGTTTTGTGGGATGGGGCTTTCCCATCCATGCTGCGAAACTGTAACAAAACAAATACTTTGTATTTTACATAAACGCAAAATACATTTAAATCAATACTAACCATAACAAAACAATAACAAAGCAAAACACTTGTTTTAAATAAACACAAAGCAATACATTTTACAGCAGGGCTTTGCCCTGCCCCCTTTTTCTATGCAGGGCTTCCTTCTCCCTGCCACAGGGACATACTAACTGATATGAGACAGGGTCAACTGGACATATTAACTGATAGAAGGGACAGGGTCAACTGGACATTAACTGAGACAGGGTCAACTGGAGATATTAACTGATAGAAAGGACAGGGTCGACTGGACATATTAACTAAGAGACAGGGTCGACTGGACATATTAACTGATAGAAAGGACAGGGTCGACCGGACATATTAACTAAGAGACAGGGTCGACTGGACATATTAACTGATAGAAGGGACAAGTTCGACTGGACATATCAACTCATATTGTATTTCTATTAGATATTTCTCCCATTCCAGTATCCAATTCATTATACTTTGCTTTGCTTTTATTATGGAAAACTTTTCTAAGGAAGCCTGTTTAAAATATATGGAAATGAAAGAGGCTAGTTCCTGAGGTAATGGGTTCCCGATGCTGTCTCCAGGGGAGTGTGCAGAGCACAGACTGTGCTGTTTCTTTAAGCTCTGGTGAGGGCTGCTGCCCAGGCCATGAGGTAGCCAGCTCATTCCAGCGGCCCGGGTGCAGTCAGCACTCTGTGGCTCTCACAGCGGCTAAAAGATTGATTGGTCTGAGATGAAATCAATGGCTGATGTCATGTTTGTCCAGTTGTGAGCCGAGCAACTGCAACAGGAGCAGGGTGCACCCAGAATAGGGGCCAACCAATGAGCAAGGAGCAAACAGACAGCAAACAGCAGCTGTGTGTCTGTGTATGTGTGCTTGTGTGTGTCTGTGTCTGTTTCTGTGTCTGTATGTGTGTGTGTGTGTGTGTGTGTTCTTCTGTGTGTGTCTCTACATATGTGTCTGTGTGTTGGTGTGTAGTGTGTGTGTTTCCTCTTGACTGTTGCTATGGTTGCCATCATGAAAATATAGATGACTGGTATTCTGGAAATCCTAAATGCCTAAATGTGATGAAACTTGGTAAGGACATTCCTCAGCACAAGTTATTGAGTGTCCTAAACCAGGGGTGTATGGAGGCATACATTTTGAATTTGTATTGTTTATTGTTTATATTGTTTTTAAAAGCTGTAGAATTTAACGTCATTGGCCACAGTGTTTAGTTTAACATTATTCAGAAGTTTAGGATCACATACATACCTTGGTACCCTTTAATGCAGGGTTCTTCACCCCAAGGGGCCCTTGAGGAGGTTTCAAGGGTCCTCCAAAATGTGTTATTTTCCCTGCATGCTTATGACACGCTGAAACCTGTTACTGAACGCATAATGATACCTCTTATTTTATATAGTTCTTAGACAGTTAAGAGGACTGAGCACCAAAGCTTAGTAATCATAAGCTACATCAAAAGATGTGTATGTCAGTCTTTTGAATTCAATGTTCACCTGTATCTGTCAGATGGGAATTACCTTGGGGAATGTGACTCAGAGGAACTTGATTATTGTGAAGGCCTTCTGTGGCTGTGGCCACTAGAATGTAACACAGGCGAGGGTGATTGTGAGGGCCTGGTAATCAGCACCAGGCTTTCGCAGCGAACCATGCCTATATATTTAGCTTTGTCTGTGTCATTTGATGAGGCACTCGCATATATAAATGTGGGTTTCTCTGCTTTGGAGGATTGGGCATCACTGGGCCTCCTGTAAAGGATGTGCTGCTTAAAATTAAAATTATTTCAGGAGAAAAATAAGACATATTTAATCATAGTGACATCATACATTACAAGACCGAAGGTCAAGTAATTTATAAACTGTCACAGAAACCCGAGATGAAATTGTTTTTCTGTAACTCCCTGAAGAGGCCCATCTATTATTTTTATAATACATGGATACCCTTGTGATGCTAATATTAAAGAAGATGAGGTTCAGCAGTACAGTTCGGTTTTTTTAAACGTCGTATTTCAGCGCTGTACAGACGTTCTGTGTTGTTATCCTTTAGTGCTTCAGCTTTATTTGGATGATTGCCTTTAACTTGTTTTAATTTCCCGTTCCTCTCCGCTTTCTCAGAGATATGAATGCACCAGCTTTACATAATTTTTTTTAATGTATTCTCATTTTGTTGATCATTAATGAACATTTCTGTACTGTGGGTTCATTTTGTGTATGAATTGAGTGATGGTCTCGAGGAGTCGAATGGTCAAAGTTCAAGTATATTTTCCTCTAGAGGAATTATCACTTTTTGACGTCACTACTGTGGTATTCTGCCTTTTTTTTTTTGAATGACTCAGGATGCAAATACATACATATATACAGTACTGTGCAAAAGTTTTAGGCAGGTGTGAAAAAATGCTGTAAAGTAAGAATGCTTTCAAAAATAGACATGTTAATAGATTATATTTATCAATTAACTAAATGCAAAGTGAGTGAACAGAAGAAAAATCTAAATCAAATCCATATTTGGTGTGACCACCCTTTGCCTTCAAAACAGCATCAAGCATCAATTCTTCTAGGAACACTTGCACACAGTTTTTGAAGGAACTCGGCAGGTAGGTTGGCCCAAACATTTTGGAGAACTAACCACAGTTCTTCTGTGGATTTAGGAAGCCTCAGTTGCTTCTCTCTCTTCATGTAATCCCAGACAGACTCGATGATGTTGAGATCAGGGCTCTGTGGGGGCCATACCATCACTTCCAGGACTCCTTGTTCTTCTTTACGCTGAAGATAGTTCTTAATGACTTTCGCTGTATGTTTGGGGTCGTTGTCATGCTGCAGTATAAATTTGGGGCCAATCAGATGCCTCCATGATCTTATTGCATGATGGATAAGTATCTGCCTGTACTTCTCAGCATTGAGGAGACCATTTATTCTGACCAAATCCCCAACTCCATTTGCAGAAATGCAGCCCCAAACTTGCAAGGAACCTCCACCATGCTTCACTGATGCCTGCAGACACTCATTCGTGTACGCTCTCCAGCCCTTCGGCGAACAAACTGCCTTCTGCTACAACCAAATATTTCAAATTTGACTCATCAGTCCAGAGCACCTGCTGCCATTTTTCTGCACCCCAGTTCCTGTGTTTTCGTGCATAGTTGAGTCGCTTGGCCTTGTTTCCACGTCGGAGGTATGGCTTTTTGGCCGCAAGTCTTCCATGAAGGCCACTTCTGACCAGACTTCTCCGGACAGTAGATGGGTGTACCAGGGTCCCACTGTTTTCTGCCAGTTCTGAGCTGATGGCACTGCTGGACATCTTCCGATTGCGAAGGGAAGTAAGCATGATGTGTCTTTCATCTGCTGCAGTAAGTTTCCTTGGCCGACCACTGCGTCTATGGTCCTCAACGTTGCCTGTTTCTTTGTGCTTCTTCAAAAGAGCTTGGACAGCACATCTGGAAACCCCTGTCTGCCTTGAAATTTCTGCCTGGGAGAGACCTTGCTGATGCAGTATAACTACCTTGTGTCTTGTTGCTGTGCTCAGTCTTGCCATGGTGTATGACTTTTGACAGTAAACTGTCTTCAGCAACCTCACCTTGTTAGCTGAGTTTGGCTGTTCCTCACCCAGTTTTATTCCTCCTACACATCTGTTTCTGTTTCAGTTAATGATTGTGTTTCAACCTACATATTGAATTGATGATCATTAGCACCTGTTTGGTATAATTGTTTAATCATACACCTGACTATATGCCTACAAAATCCCTGACTTTGTGCAAGTGTACCTAGAAGAATTGATGCTGTTTTGAAGGCAAAGGGTTGTCACACCAAATATGGATTTGATTTAGATTTTTCTTCTGTTCGCTCACTTTGCATTTAGTTAATTGATAAATATAATCTATTAACATGTCTATTTTTGAAAGCATTCTTACTTTACAGCATTTTTTCACACCTGCCTAAAACTTTTGCACAGTACTGTATATATATATATATATATATATATATATATATATATATATACAGTACTGTGCAAAAGTTTTAGAACACCCCCATTTTTCCAGTTTTTATTGAAATTTAAGCAGTTCAAGTCCAGTGAATAACCTGAAATGGTATAAAGGTAAGTGGTAAACTGCCAGAGGTTAAAAAAAAAGTTTAAGTTACCAAAAACTGAAAAATAATGTACATTTCAGAGTTATACAAAAAGGCCTTTTTCAGGGAACAAGTAATGGGTTAACAACTTACAGCTTTTCTGCAGCAATGGAAGTAAATTAAGCCTTGAAAGTTGATGCTAACAATTCCTATAGGTGTCCCAACTTTTGTTGATTACTTACAAACCCTCTGTCTGTATAAAAGCAGTGTTGGAACAGACTGTGTTACTACACCCTCTTAAGCATTATTTGTACAGTATTGTACTGCAGGAAGTAGTATATTGCTATCATAATGGCGAGAAAAAGGCAATTAACAAAGGAAGACAGACAGACCATTATAACACTTAAAAGTGTAGGTCTTTCCTTTAGAGAAATTGCAAAGAAAGCCAAGGTGTCAGTGAGTACAGTTTCCTACACCATCAAAAGGCACTTGGAAACTGGAGGAAACTCTGACAGGAAGAGGTCTGGCAGACCCAAAGCCACAACAGAATCAGAAGACAAGTTTCTGAGAGTCAACAGCTTGCGTGATAGGCGGCTCACAGGACAACAGCTTCAAGCACAGCTTAACACTGGTCGAAGTAAGCAAGTCTCAGTTTCAACTGTGAAGAGAAGACTTCGAGCTGCAGGTTTGACAGGTCGAGTGGCAGTAAGAAAGCCATTGCTAAGATGGCAAAATAAGAAAAGAGGCTTGCCTGGGCCATGAAGCACCGCCAGTGGACTACTGAAGACTGGAAGAAGGTCTTATGGACCGATGAATCAAAATTTGAAATCTTCGGTTCATCACGCAGGGTTTTTGTACGCCGTCGAGTAGGCTTAAAGGATGGTTCCTCGGTGTGTGACACCAACTGTCAAACATGGAGGAGGAAGCGTGATGGTCTGGGGCTCTCTTGCTGGATCCAGAGTCGGCGACTTGCACAGAGTGAGTGGCACCCTGAACCAAAACGGCTACCACAGCATTTTGCAGCGCCATGCAATACCCTCTGGTATACGCCTAGTTGGTCAGGGGTTCATCCTACAGCAAGATAATGACCCAAAACATACCTCCAGGCTATGTCAGAACTACCTTAGAAGAAAAGAACAAGATGGTAGGCTTCAAATCATGGAATGGCCAGCACAGTCTCCAGACTTAAACCCCATCGAGCTGGTTTGGGATGAACTGGACAGAAGGGTGAAAGCAAAGCAACCTACAAGTGCAACACATTTGTGGGAACTTCTGCAACAGTGTTGGTAAGAACTTTCCAAACAATATTTGATTTCCATTGTAGAAAGAATGCCACGAGTGTGTTCGGCTGTTATATCTGCAAAAGGTGGCTACTTTGATGAGTCAAAAATTTAAATTAAATTTTGTTAAACAAAACGATTCCATGATTTCTTTTTTATCTCCAATTGTTTATTTGCTCTGTGCTTTAATTTCAGAGTACATTGAGACATTAAACTGCGTAAATTTCAATAAAAACTGGAAAAATGGAGGTGTTCTAAAACTTTTGACCGGTAGTGTATGTATATATATATATATATATATATATATATATATATATATATATATATATATACAGTACTGTGCAAAAGTTTTAGGCAGGTGTGAAAAAATGCTGTAAAGTAAGAATGCTTTCAAAAATAGACATGTTAATAGTTTATATTTATCAATTAACAAAATGCAAAGTGAGTGAACAGAAGAAAAATCTACATCAAATCAATATTTGGTGTGACCACCCTTGCCTTCAAAATAGCATCAATTCTTCTAGGTACACTTGCATACAGTTTTTGAAGGAACTCGGCAGGTAGGTTGGCCCAAACATCTTGGAGAACTAACCACAGTTCTTCTGTGGATTTAGGCAGCCTCAGTTGCTTCTCTCTCTTCATGTAATCCCAGACAGACTCGATGATGTTGAGATCAGGGCTCTGTGGGGGCCATACCATCACTTCCAGGACTCCTTGTTCTTCTTTACGCTGAAGATAGTTCTTAATGACTTTCGCTGTATGTTTGGGGTCGTTGTCATGCTGCAGAATAAATTTGGGGCCAATCAGATGCCTCCCTGATGGTATTGCATGATGGATAAGTATCTGCCTGTACTTCTCAGCATTGAGGAGACCATTAATTCTTACCAAATCCACAACTCCATTTGCAGAAATGCAGCCCCAAACTTGCAAGGAACCTCCACCATGCTTCACTGTTGCCTGCAGACACTCATTCGTGTACCGCTCTCCAGCCCTTCGGCGAACAAACTGCCTTCTGCTACAGCCAAACATTTCAAATTTTGACTCATCAGTCCAGAGCACCTGCTGCCATTTTTCTGCACCCCAGTTCCTGTGTTTTCGTGCATAGATGAGTCGCTTGGCCTTGTTTCCACGTGGGAGGTATGGCTTTTTGGCCGCAAGTCTTCCATGAAGGCCACTTCTGACCAGACTTCTCCGGACAGTAGATGGGTGTACCAGGGTCCCACTGTTTTCTGCCAATTCTGAGCTGATGGCACTGCTGGATCTTCCGATTGCGAAGGGAAGTAAGCATGATGTGTCTTTCATCTGCTGCAGTAAGTTTCCTTGGCCGACCACTGCGTCTACGGTCCTCAACGTTGCCCGTTTCTTTGTGCTTCTTCAAAAGAGCTTGGACATCACATCTGGAAACCCCTGTCTGCCTTGAAATTTCTGCCTGGGAGAGACCTTGCTGATGCAGTATAACTACCTTGTGTCTTGTTGCTGTGCTCAGTCTTGCCATGGTGTATGAGTTTTGACAGTAAACTGTCTTCAGCAACCTCACCTTGTTAGCTGAGTTTGGCTGTTCCTCACCCAGTTTTATTCCTCCTACACAGCTGTTTCTGTTTCAGTTAATGATTGTGTTTCAACCTACATATTGAATTGATGATCATTAGCACCTGTTTGGTATAATTGTTTAATCATACACCTGACTATATGCCTACAAAATCCCTGACTTTGTGCAAGTGTACCTAGAAGAATTGATGCTGTTTTGAAGGCAAAGGGTTGTCACACCAAATATGGATTTGATTTAGATTTTTCTTCTGTTCACTCACTTTGCATTTAGTTGATAAATATAATCTATTAACATGTCTATTTTTGAAAGCATTCTTACTTTACAGCATTTTTTCACACCTGCCTAAAACTTTTGCACAGTACTATATATATATATATATATATATATATATATATATATATATATATATCCTTCGAATTACAAAAATAGACTTGTTTTCCTAAGATTTTTAAAAAAAAAATTTTAAATTGCAAATGTAACGAAAATATAATCGAAGCAGTGAAAAACCGGCATTGCAAAACATCAAAAACATTTTTAAATAAATATGACATTTGTTGGTAGACCATGACAGCAATGCCCAAACAAGTCACACAAGCTACATAAAACCATAAACAAAATGCTGAACACACAAACGCATTGTAATTAATATACTAGCGGAAATGGGCTTCCATACTTGTAAACACAATGACGGTATCAAAGTAGTTAATAATACATCTAGCGCAAATAGCAAAGTCACAATCCACATACAATCATGCCAAAAGAACAAGTTTAGTGCATGTCACATCGCCATATGTTTAAAAACAATCAATGTATCTAAAAATGATTGAATTTAATTGCCAATATATTACATTGATTACTGACTTTGACAGTAAATTACTATTTTACTGCAAAAAAGATTAAAGCTGTCAGTTCAACAGTAGCCTTACCTTTACTTGTAAGTAAAGTCTGCCCTTCTCTCTTTCTGAGATGCGAAGTGGTCAATCACACGGTCCTGCCAGCGGGGATTCTTCCCCAGTGCCTTCATGGTTCTCAATAGACAGAATTGCCAAGTTCTTTAGTTGTTCTTGTCCCATTGTGTTTCTGGTATAACGTTTTAGTTTGACAGGAGAAGCTCCTTTCCACCCCAGCTGAAGTTGCACCTCTTGTCATTACTACAGAAATGAGCTTGTAAAGCTGGTGCATAGCTTTGTTAAGACCATAATCCCTGTCCAAGAAAAAAACTTGCAGCTCTGTTTTTAAGTGATCCATGTCAAAGAATCGTCCGTGGATGTGCTCCTTTGACGTGCCGTTCACTGAGTTTTAAAATCAGCATATCCATGTTTTACCCATGTATGCGTAGATGAAGAGATATTAAAACGTAAACACAGCCAACAATTTAGGCAATCTGTAACAGCGCTGCCAGTAAGCCAGTCTACTCTGTCATACCAATTACATTGAAATAACCTACTCTAGGGCTCCTGATTTTCCATTCTGGGAATGGCAAATTCTGTTTTTCAAAATGACCAATTCCATTTTTTTCCATTATTACCAGTGTATTAAGAATTAATACATAAATAACATTTTTACAGTAAAAATCTTTTGAATTTATTTTTTATTTAAGTCCCTGAGATATTGTAGTTTTCAGGAAAAATCTTTCTTAAAGCAGTCCACTAGTAACAATTTACTGTAGGTCAGTCAACAAATAAAGGTGTTTTGAAAAAACAGCTTATTGCTGACATTACAATATAAAGACTACTCAAAAACAAATATACAATTTTCATAAAATTCCAAATTAAATACAATATTCAGGACACTTCTCTCTCCCATCTGTAGTTTCATCTGCAACAACTCAGACTGGTTTATGCTGTACTTGCTGTAAAACTGCTTGTATGTGTTTCTCGTATACATGGGCAGACAGAGTTCCCTGGGCAGACAGAGTTCCCTGGGTAGACAGAGTTCCCTGGGCAGACAGAGTTCCCTGGGCAGACAGAGTTCCCTGGGCAGACAGAGTTCCCTGGGCAGACAGAGTTCCCTGGGCAGACAGAGTTCCCTGGGCAGACAGAGTTCCCTGGACAGACAGCTGCCAGGGCAGACAGAGCACCTTAGTTAGAGCAGGGCTCTTCAACTAGTTTTTTTTAATTTAAGGAGGCTAGTTTGGAAAAAAAGTTAGGAGTAGGCAGGCCAGAGTATTTTACTCTGCAAATTTTAAAGCAATATAATAAATATTATATAACTTAATGTTCATATATTGAACAAGACTTACACATTTGACCATATGAATAGTACTTTAATAATAGAACAGTATGAGAATTTAAATATTTTAAAATGTATGTGACATATTAATAGAATAACTGTTAAGAAGAGTCTGCGCTTCTAGTTTTGAGCTTCTAACTCCAAAAGCTCCTTGTTTGGTTTCAAAATGTATTTTCATATTGTATTCCTTAACTACTGACACACATTCATTGCACAATAAACACACTGGCTTTGCGTTCAGTACAGTTGCTAAAATAATAAGTATTTATTGGTCCACTCATTGTTGAATGCACAATTTTCACCATCACGTTTTCTGTTCTTACTAGCTATAGCAACATGAGTAAAAGAAAACTAAAAATCACTCTGCATACGTAGTATTATTAAGGAGCTAATGATAAATTAGAAATGATAAGTTATAAAACCACCTGTTTTCTCGTTATCCAGTGATCCAAATAAACATACAAAAATGTTTTATATAAGTGTCATTGCTGGGCTTCTGGGTAGTGTAGTTTTCAAAGCAATACATTATTTTTTATAGGAGAATAACAGCAGTAAATATAGGAAGCTGTGTGGTTCAGTGGTTAAAGAAAAGGGATTGTAACCAGAAGGTCCCTGGTTCAAATCCCACCTCAGCCACTGACTCATTGTGGGACCCTGAGCAAGTCACTTAACCTCCTTGTGCTCCGTCTTTCGGGTGAGACGTAGTTGTAAGTGACTCTGCAGCTGATGCATAGTTCACACACTCTAGTCTCTGTAAGTCGCCTTGGATAAAGGCGTCTGCTAAATAAACAAATAATAATAACAAAATACGGTTTGCACAGTTTTTATTTATTTATTTTTTTAAAAGCAGAATTCCATTCCCAAAATGCCAACTCTGTTCCCAATTCCTAATTCTGCGATTCCGTCTGTGATTCCGCGATCGTGGAAAATCAGTAACCCTACTGCTCTTTCCAGAATGTTCTTGTACTGTGTTTAGTTTAGGCTGAGGCCTTCCTGCACATTTTATGGAAATCTTCTCTGTGTACTCCAGCATTCTGAATGGATTCTCTAACAGTCAATCTACCATGTTCTCCATTTTGCTTTCAATAACACTATCTAAATACTGTATTTCACTATTGAGTTCTTTCAAAAGTTCTGCATGTGGAAGGGATGCTGTCTGAGGCACCGCTAGCTATCCCATGACTTTCGTGCATGCTCAGCACAAGCATCATTACATGACAGTACACCGGAGACACAGAGGAGGCTGGCCTCCTCTTTGGGGGGAAAAAAAAAAAAAAGCGATTCATCCAATAAAAACCTGTTTCTAGGGTCAGGTGACTGTTGGCAACTTGCATAAGAGTAGATTGGCAATAGGGAAAACCAACAGAGCCGTGCCTCCACTTAACTGCATAGTGTGAATTTAAGGTGTTGGTATAATCATCATCATCATCACACTACTATATGATTATTATTATTATTATTATTATTATTATTATTATTATTATTAAAGGGCACACCAGTGTACATGCAGTATTAGGGCAATTTCACAGAAACTGGCAGCGTAACATCCCTGCTCCTGTGTGATCCCTGCTGCTGTGTGATCCCTGCTGCTGTGTCACCCCTGCTGCTGTGTCATCCCTGCTGCTATGTGATCCCTGCTGCTGCGTCACCCCTGCTGCTGTGTCATCCCTGCTGCTGTGTGATCCCTGCTGCTGTGTGGTCCCTGCCGCTGTGTCATCCCTGCTGCTGTGTGATCCCTGCTCCTGTGTCATCCCTGCTCCTGTGTGATCCCTGCTCCTGTGTGATCCCTGCTCCTGTGTGATCCCTGCTCCTGTGTGATCCCTGCTCCTGTGTGATCCCTGCTGCTGTGTGGTCCCTGCCGCTGTGTCATCCCTGCTGCTGTGTGATCCCTGCTCCTGTGTGATCCCTGCTCCTGTGTGATCCCTGCTGCTGTGTGATCCCTGCTGCTGCGTCACCCCTGCTGCTGTGTCATCCCTGCTGCTGTGTGATCCCTGCTCCTGTGTGATCCCTGCTCCTGTGTGATCCCTGCTCCTGTGTGATCCCTGCTCCTGTGTGATCCCTGCTGCTGTGTGGTCCCTGCCGCTGTGTCATCCCTGCTGCTGTGTGATCCCTGCTCCTGTGTGATCCCTGCTCCTGTGTGATCCCAATTTAAAAACTGGAGAGAATTACATTGAATCTGACCTGTATCCTAGATCCCGTACAGCTGAAGTAAATGGTATATGACTGTGTGAGCTGTAATTGAACAAGCACATTGCATTTCAAACAAGTGCGCAGCCTTTACACCAATAGCAGATGTTCCTTGGTAACTTCGTCTAATCACTGGGTGCTCTGCAAGTCCTTTTTAATTCTAGGTATGTTCTAATGATAGACTAGTGAAGATCTCAAAGCACACCTTGTGTCTTTTCTATTATTAGAATGGTAAATCGCATGGCTCCCCTCAGCCTGTCGGGTTCTGGGTAAGGCGCTCACTATCCCACAGGTAGACGCCCTCTAAAACTAACAGGACTTTACAGTCTTTAAACTCACTTTAAGCACTGGCATCACTTTCAAGTGGCCTAAAGCAATCCAGTCCAGAAATATAACCTAAAAACTCATTTAAATAAATGTAAATGTGTTCAGTTAAAAACAGCACTGCTGTCCCACTCCGCGGTCATTACCTGGAGATAATGGCTCTTTCTTAAAAGCTGTCGCCCTCGGCTGGCTTAAGAACATAAGAAAGTTTCCAAACGAGAGGAGGCCATTCAGCCCATCTTGCTCGTTTGGTTGTTAGTAGCTTATTGATCCCAGAATCTCATCAAGCAGCTTCTTGAAAGATCCCAGGGGGTCAGCTTCAACAACATTACTGGGGAGTTGGTTCCAGACCCTCACAATTCTCTGTGTAAAAAAGTGCCTCCTATTTTCTGTTCTGAATGCCCCTTTATCTAATCTCCATTTGTGACCCCTGGTCCTTTCTTTTTTTCAGGTCGAAAAAGTTCCCTGGGTCGACATTGTCAATACCTTTTAGAATTGTGAATGCTTGAATCAGATCGCCTCGTAGTCTTCTTTGTTCAAGACTGAATAGATTCGATTCTTTTAGCCTGTCTGCATACGACATGCCTTTTAAACCCGGGATAATTCTGGTTGCTCTTCTTTGCATTCTTTCTAGCGCAGCAATATCCTTTTTGTAACGAGGTGACCAGAACTGAACACAATATTCTAGATGAGGTCGTACTAATGCATTTTAAAGTTTTAACATTACTTCCCTTGATTTAAATTCAACACTTTTCACAATATATCCGAGCATCTTGTTGGCCTTTTATATAGCGTCCCCACATTGTCTAGATGAAGACATTTCTGCGTCAACATAAACTCCTAGGTATTTTTTCATATATCCCTTCTTCAATTTCAGTATCTCCCATATGATATTTATAATGCACATTTTTATTGCCTGCGTGCAATACTTTACACTTGTCTCTATTAAATATCATTTGCCATGTGTCTGCCCAGTTCTGAATGCTGTCTAGATCATTTTGAATGGTCTTTGCTGCTGCAACAGTCTTTGCCACTCTTCCTATTTTTGTGTCGTCTGCAAATTTAACAAGTTTGCTTACTATACCAGAATCTAAATCATTAATGTAGATTCGGAATAGCAGAGGACCTAATACTGATCCCTGTGGTACACCACTGTTTACCTCGCTCCATTTTGAGGTTTCTCCTCTAATCAGTACTTTCTGTTTTCTACATGTTAACCACTCCCTAATCCATGTGCATGCATTTTCTTGAATCCCTACTGCTTTCAGTTTGAGAATTAATCTTTTATGCGGGACTTTGTCAAAAGCTTTCTGGAAATCTAAATAAACCATGTCATATGCTTTGCAATTATCCATTTTCAATGTTGCATCCTCAAAAAAATCAAGCAGGTTAGTTAGACATGATCTCCCTTTCCTAACACCATGCAGACTGTCTCCCAGGATATTGTTACCATATAGGTAATTTTCCATTTGGGATCTTATTATAGTTTCCATAAGTTTACATATAATAGAAGTCAGGCTTATTGGTCTGTAGTTACCTGGTTCGGTTTTGTCTCCCTTTTTGTGGATTGGTATTACATTTGCAATTTTCCAGTCTGTCGGTACAACCCCTGTGTCAAGAGACTGTTGCATGATCTTGGTTAGCGGTTTGTAAATAACTTCTTTCATTTCTTTGAGTACTATTGGGAGGATCTCATTCGGCCCAGGGGATTTGTTTATTTTAAGAGCTCCTAGTCCATTTAACACTTCTGCCTCTGTTATGCTAAAGTTATTTAAAACTGGATAGGAACAGGTCGACATGTGGGGCATGTTGTCCGTGTCCTCCTTTGTAAAAACCTGTGGAAAGTAATCATTTAATATATTTGCTATTTTTTTTTCTTCATCCTATGATTTTGCCATTTGTGTCTCTTAGACATTTAACCTCCTCTTTGAATGTTCTCTTGCTGTTATAATATTGGAAAAACATTTTAGAATTGGTTTTAGCCCCCTTAGCAATATTGATTTCTATCTCTCTCTTGGCCTTTCTAACTTCCTTTGTTTGCAGTTCCAAGTACTCTTTCTGTGTACTTTGTTTTTGGTCCCTTTTAAACACTCTGTAAAGTGCCTTTTTTGCTGAATATTTTGTTTAATTGATCAATTAAACCATTTTGGCCATTTTGTTTTAGATTTAGATTTGTCTACTTTTGGGATGTAATTATTTTGCACCTCTAGTACTACATTTTTAAAAAAAACAGCCATCCTTTTTCTGTGGATGTTTTCTCTATTTTACTCCAATCTACTTCTGTTAGTCTCTGTTTCATACCTTCATAGTTTGCTTTTCTGTAAACCTTAGCTTTAGTCATTACTTTTGGGGTTTTAAAAAACACTTCAAATGAGACCATGTTGTGGTCTGAGTTTGCCAATGGCTCTCTGACCTCTGTTTTAGTTATTCTGTCTTTGTTATTTGAAAAGACTAAATCAAGGCATACCTCCCTTCTAGTCGGTGCCTTGACAAATTGCTTTAAGAAGCAGTCATTTGTCATTTCAACCATTTCAGTTTCGTCCGTTGTGCTCCCCACCGGGTTTTCCCATGTTATATAGGGGAAGTTGAAATCCCCCATTAGTATGGCTTCTCCTTTTCTACACACATTTCTAATGTCATTGTATAACAGATTATTTTGCTTGGCGTCTGAATTTGGTGGTCTATAGCATGCTCCTATTATTATGCCCTTTGAATTTTTGTCCATTATTCTGACCCATATTGATTCTGCGTTGTTTTCTTTGTCCAGATTTAACACCTGGGCTTCAAGACTATTTCTTATGTATAGCGCTACCCCTCCGCCTTAGTCCGCTACAGGACATGACCGATGAGTCGCTCATCAGTGCTTAACAGAGCATGTGCTCCCTCTTCTGGAAACTGGATCAAATCAGCAAGTCTTCTCTTCCAAGGTGAGGCCAGCAGTGCTGGGAATAGCTCTGAGGACAGTGAGCCCTGTGCTGCAGCAGAGTATGTAGGGCTGTCTCTCCAGCAGTGCTGGGAATAGCTCTGAGGGCAGTGAGTCCTGTGCTGCAGCAGAGTCTGTAGGGCTGTCTCTCCAGCAGTGCTGGGAATAGCTCTGAGGTCAGTGAGCCCTGTGCTGCAGCAGAGTCTGCAGATTGGTGCTAAGTCAGCAGGGATATTGTTTGCAATGCCCTGGTGTCGGTGTTGAGTCAGCAGGGATATTGTTTTCAATGCCCTGGTGTTGGTGCTGAGTCAGCAGAGATATTGTTTGCAATGCCCTGGTGTCGGTGTTGAGTCAGCAGGGATATTGTTTTCAATGCCCTGGTGTTGGTGCTGAGTCAGCAGGGATATTGTTTTCAATGCCCTGGTGTTGGTGCTGAGTCAGCGGGGATATTGTTTTCAATGCCCTGGTGTTGGTGCTGAGTCAGCAGGGATATTGTTTTCAATGCCCTGGTGTTGGTGCTGAGTCAGCGGGGATATTGTTTTCAATGCCCTGGTGTTGGTGCTGAGTCAGCAGGGATATTGTTTGCAATGCCCTGGTGTCGGTGTTGAGTCAGCAGGGATATTGTTTGCAATGCCCTGGTGTTGGTGCTGAGTCAGCAGGGATATTGTTTGCAATGCCTTGGTGTTGGTGCTGAGTCAGCGGGGATATTGTTTTGCAATGCCCTGGTGTTGGTGTTGAGTCAGCGGGGATATTGTTTGCAATGCCCTGGTGTTGGTGCTGAGTCAGCAGGGATATTGTTTGCAATGCCCTGGTGTTGGTGCTGAGTCAGCGGGGATATTGTTTGCAATGCCCTGGTGTTGGTGCTGAGTCAGCAGGGATATTGTTTGCAATGCCCTGGTGTTGGTGCTGAGGCAGCGGGGATATTGTTTTGCAATGCCCTGGTGTTGGTGTTGAGTCAGCGGGGATATTGTTTGCAATGCCCTGGTGTTGGTGCTGAGTCAGCAGGGATATTGTTTGCAATGCCCTGGTGTTGGTGCTGAGTCAGCGGGGATATTGTTTGCAATGCCCTGGTGTTGGTGTTGAGTCAGCGGGGATATTGTTTGCAATGCCCTGGTGTTGGTGCTGAGTCAGCAAGGATATTGTTTTCAATGCCTGCAAACAAAATGAGGGGGCTTCGGCAGACACTACATGTAGATTACTGAGGTGGCAGGGCGTGGTAGAAGCAGTAGTAGCAATTGATTACACTTGTGATCTACAGTAGGCTTTAAAATGCATCAATTAACCTGTTTATTAGAACTAGCAACATTATCATTGCCCCCTTAAAGGAGTGCTAACTCGTCTGAACACCCCATTCTCAGCTCTCTAGCACTGTCATTACCCTGCTCCTTAATATTAATGAGCTCTAGTCTGAACACTCCATTCTCAGCTCAACAGCGCAGTCATTAACCTGCTCCTTAAGATTAATGAGTCCAAGTCTGAACACCCCATTCTCAGCTCTCCAGCGCTGTCATTACCCTGCTCCTTAATATTAATGAGTCCTAGTCTGCTGCAGTTCTAATAAAGAGGCTAGTTGATGGGTTTTAAAGCCTACTGTAGATTAGACTTTAATACAAGTGTAATCAATTGCTATTACTACAGAAAATACAAGGATCACAACAAAACAAAACATTGATCACTATGCTTAACATGTACCTTGCCTGTTGGGCCAGTGTTTGAAAAGCGTGAAGCACACCTCCATCTGTATCCCGATTCTGACTCGCTTATCAAATCTGAAGCTGCACTTTGTTGATCCTGTTTTTTCAAATTTTGGCAATGTGGTAAATCGGTGCAAAATGTAAAAAAAAAACAATAACAAAAAATAAAGATGGTGAACAATCCTTTTCAAACTCATCTGAGCTCACCTATTGACAGACTGTTTCTTTCTGAAAATAATGAAACAGTGGGGCTTCAAACTGTCCTCTTTCACACTGGTCTTCTCATCTTCCTGCCTGAGTTGTTGTGTAGTGACATCTAGTGGTCAATGGGATATTGCATTCAATAATCTGAGCTTCATAAATTGGCTCTGGTTCCACTGTGGTCCTCCTGCGATTAAGAGCCTGGTTGATTAGCCTACTTTCTGTCTGTGCCCACTTGCCCCGCAGATTGGAACCCAGGCCTCCAGAGATGAAAGGCTGGAATGACTGTCTGTCTGTCTGTCTCATTAATGGAGCTTTCTGGTGGTGGATGAAAGTTCTGCATTTTTTAAAATTAAATATACTTTTTCTTTCTAAAAAAGCACTTTGAAATCAGTCCTGTTTCTTTCCATCTGCAGCGGCTAGAGTGAGCTCAAAGCGGTTGGAATTGGGACTGTCAGCCCCAGTTAGAGCTCAAGGTCTGCAGCTCACCTCTCTGAATCAGACTGTGTTTCCCATTGCAACCCTGTGTCTCCATTTGCCACATAGGAAGGAGTGACAGTGCTGGGGCAACAGAAACGGGCTACACCTGAGTGAAAGAGATGAGACACCCACAAACTGTCAACCGTATTAAACCCTAGAGAATGGATTCTCAATGACGCTCCCACTTCGCTGGCATGTAACATACTTCCCACCCCCTGCTGTGAGCCTGAGTTCTGCTGTACAGTTGGTATCCAGCAGCAGATATTTAGCTCCAAGTTCTGAGTCATTTAACCACAATGCAACCCTTCTGTTGTGCTCCACTTTCCACAGCACAGGAGGAATTTGTGACGAGCAGCCTCCCTCTAAGCAGAGCAGTTCTAGCAGAGTACTGAGATCACTGTGCAATGCCACATGCTACATTCACATGCATGCGTCACACTTTAAAGTTTTGCTGCTCGCCCAATTCAGTCTTGCAAGGAAATTCTTTAGCACAACTTTTACAATCTGCCATGATCTTGGTTGTCTATGAAGGTTGTCTGTCTGTCCCGCAAGCTGACATGTCTAATAGATCTAGAGAACCACATGTCCAGAGTAGGGTATGGAGGACCCCTGGTTGTCTGTAACTTCAGTTTCTTCAGGTAGGAACAGTGGAGGGGTAGGCTGATCTGCTTCGGTTTCTTCAGGTAGGAGCAGTGGAGGGGTAGGCTGATCTGCTTCGGTTTCTTCAGGTAAGAGCAGTGGAGGGGTAGGCTGATCTGCTTCGGTTTCTTCAGGTAAGAGCAGTGGAGGGGTAGGCTGATCTGCTTCAGTTTCTTCAGGTAGGAGTGGTGGAGGGGTAGGCTGATCTTCGGTTTCTTCAGGTAGGAGCGGTGGAGGGGTAGGCTGATCTTCGGTTTCTTCAGGTAGGAGCGGTGGAGGGGTAGGCTGATCTGCTTCGGTTTCTTCAGGTAGGAGCGGTGGAGGGGTAGGCTGATCTGCTTCGGTTTCTTCAGGTAGGAGCGGTGGAGGGGTAGGCTGATCTGCTTCGGTTTCTTCAGGTAGGAGCGGTGGAGGGGTAGGCTGATCTGCTTCGGTTTCTTCAGGTAGGAGCGGTGGAGGGGTAGGCTGATCTGCTTCGGTTTCTTCAGGTAGGAGCGGTGGAGAGGTAGGCTGATCTTCGGTTTCTTCAGGTAGGAGCGGTGGAGGGGTAGGCTGATCTTCGGTTTCTTCAGGTAGGAGCGGTGGAGGGGTAGGCTGATCTGCTTCAGTTTATTCAGGTAGGAGCGGTGGTAATAGAAGTTAATTGAAAGAGGTCTCTGAGCAAGGCATAATAACCAGTTACCATTTGTATTTATTTAAAAAATAAAACAATCTGGTTTTCACATAACTGCTATTCTTTTTTGACTTCTATTACTGGGCATCAAGCCTACTACTGTTGTTGTTGCTACAGCATTAACAGCATTAACCTCATTCTACATAGGAAAACATTGAGGGTGTTAGAAGTGCTTACAATATCAATCAGTCTTTATTTCTTATTTGTGATAAATCACCCCAAAATGCTTTACACATACAAATGACAAAAAATGTACAATATACAAAACAATTTTGAGAAAGCAAAATTAACATACCCATTTTAAATTAAATACATTATATAATAAAAAAAGGATTTTTAATCTAACTTTAAAAAGCAGTGACAAGAGATTTATCATTTATAAAAAATAGGATGAGTTCTCCATTAAAATACATCTGCTAACTTATAAAAATGTGTTTTTAATCTTAATTTTAAAGCAGCAAGAAATGGTGCTTCCGTTACAAATCGTGACAGATCATTCCCCAACTTTGGGGCTCAGCCACCTGCATTCTTTCTCTGTATCCATGGAATACTGAGTAGACCTTCGTCCTGTAATCTTGGAGAGTAACTGGGGACACACGGGGTCAGCAAATCTTTTAGATATAGGGGAGCAAGGCCATTTCAAGCTTTATAAGTTAGCAGGACCTTAAAACCAATCCTACACTGCACAGGAAGCCCGTGCAAGGCAGCTAACACAGGGGTCATCTGTTGTGTGTCTTGTTCTTGTTTAAACTCTTGCAGCAGCATTTTACACACGATGCAATCAAGATAAAAGACAACTTGAAATGTTACAGTTGTATATATGGAAATACTACAAGAAAATGCATTTCTTTGATTACAAACATTTCAACTAAGTCTTTTTCAATTTCTTCATGAAAAAGGTATTGAAAAAGAATTCTAGACAAAAAGTTTGCCATTGAATTGATTACGTTTGTTTGAGTTTTTCTAAATTCATCACTCCGGAGTGTTTAATAGGTACGGGATAAACAACGAGTCGCGTCGAATCGGCACAAAGAATTCGAGTTTCGAGGGCCGTTAGGCCAGTTCAGCACTTTGACTTGCTTATGCCATTTAAAACACGTCTTCCTAATTGATACGTGTTTCATAATTGACATTCAATTGATTGTTTGTTTGGTAACTGGATTTGTTTTTCGCTCCTCTGTTACGCTTAGTTCAAACAGTTAAAATGTTTGTCTCTCACATTACAATGTTGTCATGAGTTTGAGTTTGAAATCCCACACAGACAGAAGTGCTTTAGATGTAGAACATGAAAGTGGCATTAGAAAAATAAAAATGCAAAAAACAAAGGAATGTGAATCAGGAACGGAGTGGAAAGTTATTGATTGTTATGTCGAAGCTAAACAGATGCAGACCTAAATATCATTGCAAGCGATTGGTTTTTGAAAAGCATGTAAGTGGCTGGAAGCCTGTTTGAACAGTGGTTAAAGCCAGGAAAGAAATACAAAAGATGAGTTTAAATCTAACGCCCATTTAATTGATGGAGGTTTACAAAGTGATGATGAAATTGCATTTGTTACTGAAAAAAAGAAATGTAGTTCTTGCTGTTTAAACGAGGAATGAAAAACTACATCTCCCAGAATGCCATAGCTAGCCAAGAACACAGATTGACTGGCAATTAGTTAATACATCTGTTTGTAATTTAACAAGCCAGGCAGGTCTAAAAGGACAGGTTTCAAAGCCAATAGCTGTCTGTGGGAAGGTAAGGAACTATGTAGACCTTCATGCGGTGTACGTTAACACAAAGTATATTAAATCTGTGATTTGTGTTTAAATAAAGTCAGTAAACAGGATTAGCATCTGATTAAAGATGGGGATGCTATTAAATTTAGTTAGCGCTGCAAAACATGAACAAAACATGTGCTTTATCCACTTAGACAGTGTTAGGAAATCAGAACTGTGTTCAAAGTTATACTGTAAATAAATAAGCTTTGTTACAATTTGTAATTATGATTTTTTTTGACATTATTAATGTATAAGTGTATTACCCTACTTTTAGCAAACAATATGAAATACTAAATTGAAACCGCAAGCCCTTACATTTGAAATGTGTAATACTAATTAACTAATTGTTGAAATGATTGTCGCATAATTAAATGGTATTCGCTTTTCTGTTGAATTGTTCCGACTCACTGTGGATTTGTTAATCAACAGTATATCTGCCCCGCACTCCCTTTCTATTCAAAGACACTGCCACTTTTAGTTAGATTAGTAGAATTAATCAATTAAAAGATCAAAGGGTGATGTCACAGAAATGTTTTAATTATGGATGTTTAATTATATAGCCTATATGTTTATTATATATAGTGATGTATTAAAAAGTACTGCCTCCCTTTTGGTCCTATATAATTACCCACCCTGTTTATAACTGAGTGTATGATTCCTCCACATAGCATAGCCCTGTCCTTCAAACATACCAGAGTTAGCAGCTCATAAAGAGAAAAGCGCGCTCATGTCCCTGCTTAGCATGTGTTAATATTGAACCCATTCTATTCAAAAGAGGTGCATTCAGTAAAGAAAACCTACCTGGCCGCTAGTCACTCTAATAATAATAATACTAATAATAATTATTAGTAGAAGCAGTAAATGTTTTTATCTGTGAACTCTGTGACTTTACAGCCATATTGTCAAAGCTATCCACTCCAAATTATCATTAGCACCATTGTTTAAGATAGTGAAAACAAAGCCAATGAGGTTACCAAAGCAGAAATAAATGAGTCAGACGTCTTCCAGCGGTCTCAATAGCTTCTTATAGTGTACAATAATACATGGGGCATTTTCATTTCAGACCAAACTGAGGTCATGCAGCCGATAGCTTTGAGAATGGAGCCCATACACAGTACTGGAGTCAGCGCAATCATTAATCAAGGTTATTTACAGATACCACCCACATACTGTAGGTCATGGTGAGCCTGGTTTGCTATTGACAGTTCAGCATTTGGTAACAATCTCACACTCTTCTCAGTGTTTTCCAGTTTAATCTGCAAGTCACGGTTCAAGTTGTTGTTGGTCTGCTGTAACATTGAGTAATACAAGATGTTACTCGGGGATACTGAGAAGGACTGAAGACGCCACAGTGTGCGTTGTATTCCTGAGCAAAGGCACAGCTTGCAGTAATGAGGGTGCTTCTTACAGTGTATCATACCCATGGAAATAGCCCCATCATCCAAGTCACAGGTTTACGTTAAGATGGAATACTTATCATTTTTGTTGTGAAACAATAAGAGTGTGTGGTTTCAAATGACATGTTCTTCCTTTTTTACTGTCCTTATTCAGTGTAGTTCATATTGTGTTTAATTCATTTGTCAATGTGCTCTGTTTCAATGTGCTTTTTCAATGAGCTGTTTCAATGTTCTCTGTTTCAATGTGCTTTTTCAGTATGCTCCGTTTCAATGTGCTCTGTGGTGAAAGAGAGTCTGGCAACTACAACTCGACTAATACAGAACGCAGGTCCAAGCAGCTCAACACAGAGCATATGCAACCTGCAATTGCACACACTATCTGAGTAACTGCAATAAGAACAAACAACAAACAAACGTCTTAACTAGAAGTCTTTTTGAATGTCTTCAATTGAATTATTATTATTATTATTATTATTATTATTATTATTATTATTATTATTATTATTATTATTATTTATTTCTTAGCAGACGCCCTTATCCAGGGTGACTTACAATCGTAAGCAAATACATTTCAAGTATCACAGTACAAGTAATAATACAATTAAGAGCAAGATAAATACAATGACTTTGGTTCAAGCAAGTACAAGTGTGACAAAATACAATTCAATAGTACAGCACATAACAGTGTCAGTGATAGTTACATCAGGATATGATTAAATACAAAATACTACAGATTAAACACTTGGCAGATTACAGTACTCTGAAGTACAGGATTAAATGCAGTAAAATAGGGGGCAGATAAGAGCAAGTAAAGCGCATTTAAGGAAGGGTGATAAGTGTCCCAGGGGAAGAACAGAGGAGTTCTACAGGTGCTTTCTGAAGAGGTGAGTCAGAGGTGAGTCGAATGTGGTCGGACTGGGCAGTCCTGACATCTGAAGGAAGGTCATTCCACCACTGCGGGGCGAGGGTGGAAAAGGAGCGGGCTCTGGAGGCAGGGGAGCGTAGAGAAGGTAGAGCCAGTCTTCTAGTGCAGGCGGAGCGGAGAGGTCGAGTGGGGGTGTAGGGAGAGATGAGGGTCTGGAGGTAGCTGGGTGCAGTCTGGTCAAGGCATCTGTAGGCTAGTACAAGAGTCTTGAACTGGATGCGAGCGGTGATCGGGAGCCAGTGGAGTGAGCGGAGTAGTGGAGTTGCGTGGGAAAAGCGAGACAGAGAGAACACCAGGCGGGCAGCGGAGTTCTGGATGAGCTGGAGCGTAGGGTTGCGGACGCAGGGAGGCCAGCCAGGAGGGAGTTGCAGTAGTCTAGGCGGGAGAGTACCAAGGCCTGGACCAGGAGCTGGGTGGCGTAGTTGGTGAGGAAGGGTCGGATTCTTCGGATGTTGCTCAGGAAGAATCGGCAAGTGCGTGCCAGAGTGGAGATGTGCTGGGAATAAGAGAGGCAGGGGTCCAGGGTGACTCCGAGGTTGTTATCTGAGGAGGAGGGAGAGAGTGTGGTAGATTCCAGAGGAACAGAGATAGAGAGATCAGAGGAGGGGGAGGAGGAGGAGGGAAAGAAAAGATTTAGATAGGTTGAGTTTGAGGTGATGCGAGTGCATCCAGGAGGAGATAGCAGACAGACAGGTAGAGATACGGGAGGGGATGGTGGAGTCAGAGGTGGGGAAGGAGAGGAAAATCTGAGCATAATCAGCATAGAAATGGTATGAGAAACCATAGGATGCGATGAGGGGGGCCCAGGGAGCAGGTTAGAGAGAGAACAGGAGAGGACCCAATACTGACTCCTGTTGAGAGAGGGACTCCTCTCTCAACAGGGGGGACTCCTGTTGAGAGAGGGAGAGGTGTGGAGGTTGCTCCACGCCAGGTTACCTGGTAAGTGCGGTTGGAGAGGTAGGAGGAGAACCAGGCCAGAGCAGTGCCAGAGATTCCCAGGTCAGCGAGAGAGGATAGTAGGATAGAGTGATCGACAGTATCAAAGGCAGCAGAGAGGTCGAGGAGAATTAGGACAGAGGAGAGAGAGGCAGCTCGGGCAGACTTTAGTGAGTTGGTGACAGACAGGGCGGTTTCAGTGGAGTGAGCAGAGCGGAAGCCAGATTGGAGAGGGTCGAGCAGAGAGTGGTTGGACAGAAAAGCAGAGAGCTGGCGGTGTACAGTCCGCTCAAGGGTTTTGGAGAGGAAGGGTAGGAGGAGACAGGACGGTAGCTCTAGAGGGAGGTGGGGTCGAGGGTAGGTTTTTTGAGGAGGGGAGCGATAGAGGCTTTTGAAGGCAGAGGGAAAGAGACCAGAGGAGAGAGGTGTTGAGAAGGGAGGAGATGAAGGGAAGTAGAGCAGGAGCAGCAGCTTGAAAGAGGTGAGTGGGGAGGGGGTCCAGGGCACACGTGGTGGGTTTGTGACCCTGGAGCAGGGAGGAGAGATCAGAGTCTGAGAGGGGCGAGAAGGTGGAGAAGGAGGGTGAGTTAGTAGGGGATGCAGTGGGTGTAGGGGTTGGAGCAGGAGGGGTGCGGGGAGGGAGAGGTGTTAAAGAGTTTGCGGATATCTGAGATTTTAGAAGAGAAGAAGGAGGCAAAGTCATCAGGGGAGATAGAGGAGGGAGGAGGAGGGGGGGAAGGGTTTAAGAGGGAGGAGAACGTAGAGAATAGTTTACGTGGGTTGTTAGTGGAGGCTTGGATTACAGATTGGAAATAAGTACATTTAGCAGAGGAGAGAGTGCGGTAAAGGTCTAGTGCAGAAGGGAGTTTGGTTCTCTTCCATTTCTTTTCAGCAGATCGCAGTGTGATTCTTGCTGAGCGGAGCGCAGAGGAGAGCCAGGGTTGGGGAGGGGAGGGGCGAGCAGGTCAGGAGGTAAGGGGAGGGAGGAGGTGAGGGAGGAGAAGAGGGTGGAGGTAGCAGAGTCTACGGAGAGTTGTGAGAAGGAGTCGATAGGAGGGAGGTGAGAGAGCAGTGGAGGCAAGGACAGAGGGGGAGAGAGAGCGGAGGTTACGACGAGACGTGACAGTGGGGGTAGGAGGAGCAGGGAGAGAGGGGAGAGACAGAGTAAAAGAGATGAAATAGTGATCAGAGAGGTCCAGGGGGGTGACAGAGAGGGTGGAGGGGCAGCAGGCCCTGGAGAAGGTGAGGTCCAGTTGACGGCCAGCTTTGTGGGTAGGAGGGGATGGAGAGAGACAGAAGTCGAAGGAGTGAAGGAGAGGGAGGAATCCAGCAGAGTGGCTGGGGTTGGAGAGATGGATATTGAAGTCACCTAACAGGACAGCTGTGGTAGACAGAGAGGGGAGGGAGGAGAGTAGATAGTCGAGTTCATCTAGAAAGTGAGCGAGAGGCCCAGGGGGACGGTACAGTACAATTAGCAGGAGTTGACAGGGAGAGGTTAGTTGGACTGCATGAAATTCAAAGTTATTAACAGAGAGTGAGGAGAGGTCGGAGGGGACAGAAAAGAGTAAGGAGGGAGAGAGGAGAAGACCAGTCCCACCTCCCCGTCCAGTGAGACGCGGGGTATGGGATAAGACGTAGAGAGAGGACAGGGCAGCAGGAGTTACAGTGTTATCAGGAGACAGCCAGGTTTCAGTGAGAGCAAGGAAATCGAGAGAGAGGTGGGAGGCAAAGGCAGAGATGAAATCAGCTTTGTTAGCAGAAGAGTGACAGTTCCAGAGTGCACCAGAGAGTGTGCGGGAGGGGTGGAGAGGCAGAGGGATGAGGTTAGAGGGGTTGGAGGAGCAGCGGCGGAGAGAAGGCAGAGGACGAGGGCGAGAGGACAGAACAGAGATGTGAGAGACAGTCATAGCAGGACAGGTGAGACAAATAGGGACAGTGGGAGCAGTGGGGTGGAGGGTACAGACCTGACTAGTAGATGGCTTCTTCCAGAGCGCTGTTAGGTTCGGATCTATTCGAACAGCATCTCGGCGCAGGCCTCCCCTTGCTGGACTCCCACAGCTAGACTCCCGGCTCTTTTGTTGAGGCTCTTCTGTTTGCTGGCGCTTCTTGCTGGCACGGAAATAGGCTGCCTAATATATATATATATATATATATATATATATATATATATATATATATATATATATATATATATATATATATACAACTGCGTTGCAAAAGAACCAACTAAACTGCGTGGAAATCAATCAAATAGCGAATCAACTTCTATTCAATTAAACCACTCACCTGGTACTAATCACACACTAACTCAGCTAATTCAAACACCACCTTACAAAGTTACCAAATGTAGTTAATTTAAAAATTACTTGAAGCAGGAACTTACCTATCTGCCTCAGCCTTGGTTCCTGATTTTAGACTTCTAGTTGAAATGATTGTCATTGAAGTTTTAGTAACTATAGTATTTCTAAATGTAGCCATGTTGAGTGTTTAATAGATTGAAAAAAGAGAAGGGTGCAGTAAAAAAAAAAAAAAAGAAATTTCATTTCAAGCTTCTTATTCATGAAGTGTTTGAAGTGATGGGTAACGACTGTGAGAGTGAAATGGTTTCTCAACAATAAAAATCCTGTTCTAAAACACATGCTGACAGCAGTTTTTGTCTTGCAGGCTACTTCCTGGATCTGCTGAACAAGTCAGAGCGCTCCCTGCAGGATGTGTTCTCCAAAACTTACGGAGAGCTGTACACAAGCAACGCCAAGATCTTCAGTGACCTGTACGCAGAGTTGCGGCACTACTACCGCGGTGCCAACCTCAACCTGGAGGAGGCGCTGCACGAGTTCTGGACACGGCTGCTGGAGCGGCTGTTCCGCAGGCTCAACCCGCAGTACCAGATGAGCGATGAGTTCCTGGACTGTGTCGTGAAGCACGCCGAGACCCTGAAGCCCTTCGGAGAGGCGCCCCGCGAGCTCAAGCTCAAAGTCACGCGGCCCTTCATCGCGGCACGCTCCTTCATCCAGGGGCTCGACATGGCTAGTGACGTGGTCCGGAAGGTGGCCCAGGTACTCAGACTTCAAAACAGGAATATACAATATAATGCCAACCTGTGCATTTTATTTCTGCTCTGTTTGTTTTATTTCTTTTTAGAGATTACATCCAGTGCCAATTGTCTTGCAAGCTCTCCAGCCATTGACTAATAATGGCTGGTAATTCGAAATGTTAGAGAGTTCAATATAGCTGTTCAGTTAAAATCCCTTATAAATTACTTTGTGATGAAACGTGGCAAGGAATTTCCTTAGCACAAAGCCCCAAACAGTAATGTGCTTCGTATTGCATGCTGTTCCTCTTAAGGAGACTCATTAAGTACGGGAGAGAGGCTGTGTGTCGCGGAGCGCTCTATCAGCCAGCTAAACCAAATGGCAGTTTCCATTCCCTGTGTAACAGCCCTCCTGCAGAGTCACAATGTGAGGAGCTTGTTAAAGGAGTGTTAACTGAGGTTTATTTAAAATCCATTTACTTACCTCTTATTAGCATTAGCAAAATGATCACTGCTCCCATAATTGTATATGGCATATTCTTGTTAGGTATCTGTAGCTCTCTTTCTGTATTAAATGTTACTTGCATCACAACTGAATAACAGTTGAGAAGTTCAAAGCACTCCTGTCATAGAGCCCTCTAAACCTCAATGCACACCTGGTATGCCAGAGTGTAACCATTAACCTGCCCCCCTGCAACACTGCCTCTGTGGAGGAATGACATGCCACTCGGAACAGTGCTGTTTTTTACATTCACTCAGTGTTGCAAGGGGCAGGGTCGCCAGGCTGGGATTTAGCTGTCTCAGAATAAGTTTAGTGTAATGTTTGGTGACACTGTATAAGCTATTTTAATGTCTGGTTGCATCGTAAGAAAAACAATATGCTAAACAGGTAAGAACATGGCTTTTTAAGGCCTTGGTTAATGTTACTTCTTAGAGATAAAATTGAAAGGTTTAAAAAAATCCCCTCATCCACATACATTAAATATAACATTACTATTTTCTCTAAGTAATTGGTGCATCTTGTTAATAGCAGCAATGAACTCAACCAGCACGGTGTTGAAAGGGAGCCCATTAATCAATTTAGTCTAACTCTCTCACCTTGAGTCACACATTGATGAAGCAAAAAGCGCTTGTGTGAAAATGAACTGAAGTTGAAACGGTCTTAGCTATAAACCTTGCGGAGCTCAAACTTGTTAAAATGAGTTTCAATGATGAGATGAAAAATGAGATAACACGAATGACACGAGGGTGAGAGAGTAACACATTAATTAAACCCATTCCAACACGAATGACACGAGGGTGAGAGATTAACACATTGTTTAAATGAGAGAATACTGTTGAGTGGCTGAGATACATGGCTGATTGTGCTGTCACCGTTTTGAATGGACTTCAAGCAGTTGGATTTCAACGCTTCTTGATCATGCATGTTTTGGAACATGCATGAATACAAACGTTTACAAACGAGAGGAGGCCATTCGGCCCATCTTGCTCTATTGGTTGTTAGTAGCTTATTGATCCCAGAATCTCATCAAGCAGCTTCTTGAAGGATCCCATCTTCAACAACATTACTGGGGAGTTGGTTCCAGACCCTCACAATTCTCTGTGTAAAAAGTGCCTCCTATTTTCTGTTCTGAATGCCCCTTGATATAATCTCCATTTGTGACCCCTGGTCCATGTTTCTTTTTTCAGGTCGAAAAAGTCCCCCGGGTCGACATTGTCATTACATTTTCGAATTTCGAATGCTTGAATCAGATCACCGCTTAGTCTTCTTTGTTCTAGACTTAATAGATTCAATTCTTTTAGCGTGTCTGCATATGACATGCCTTTTATACCTGGGATAATTCTGGTTGCTCTTCTTTGCACTCTTTCGAGAGGAGCAAATATCCGTTTTGTAACGAGGTGACCAGAACTGAACACAATATTCTAGATGAGGTCTTACTAATGCATTGTAAAGTTTTAACATTACTTCCCTTCATTTAAATTCAACACTTTTCACTATATATCCGAGCATTTTGTTGGCCTTTTTTATAGCTTCCCCACATTGTCTAGATGAATACATTTCTGAGTCAACATAAACTCCTAGGTCTTTTTCATAGATTCCTTCAATTTCAGTGTCTTCCATATGGTATTTATAATGGACATTTTTATTGCCTGCGTGCAGTACCTTTATTGAATGTCATTTGCCATGTGTCTGCCCATGTGTCATTTGCCATGTGTCTGACGGCTCTGTATAAAGGAGGCGTTTGATGCCTTGCAGGTGCCCCTGAGTCCAGAGTGCACTCGAGCCATCATGAAGCTGACGTACTGTCCACACTGCCGCGGCCTGCCCAGCGTCAAACCCTGCACCAACTACTGTCGCAACGTCATGAAGGGCTGCCTGGCCAACCAAGCTGACCTGCACACAGAGTGGCGCAGCTTCGTAGGTGAGTCCGCCAGTCAGCACAGGCCAAAAGGGAAATGTTAACTGTGGAAGTTGTCTCACCTTTAATGGGACTACTATCAGGGGTATATTTGCAGAAATGAAACAGATTTTTTTTTCTGTATAGAATGTTATGGTGGCTACAACGACTGACTGATTTTTCAATTGAATATCTCAAACCTGTCCTCTCTTCTTCTTCTCCACTCCTCTCATCCTCCCTTTCCTCTCCTCTCCTCCTGTCCCTCTCTCTCCCTCCCTCCCCTCATCTCCCCTCCTCTCCTCTCCCCTCCTCTCATCCTCTCCTCTCCCCACCTGTCCTCTCCTCTCCCCTCCTCTCCTTTCCTGTCCCGTCCTCTCATCCTCTCCCCTCCCTCTCCTCCCCTCCTCTCCTCTCTCCCCTACATCTCCTCTCCCATTAACCTCCTCCTCCTCCCCTCCCCTCTCCTCTCTCCTGTCCTCTCCTGTCTTCTCATCTCCTCCCCCTCCTCTCCTCATTGTGTCCTCTCCCTCTCCTCCCATCCTCTCCTCTTTCCTGTCCTCTCCTCTCTTCTGCTGTCCACTCATCTCCCCCTCCCCTCCTCTCCTCTCCTCTCCCCTCCTCTCTCCTCTCATCTCTCCTCCTCTCCTCTCCTCTCCTCTCCTCCTCTCCCTCCTCCTCTCTCTCTCTCTCCTCTCCTCTCCCTCCTCTCTCCTCCTCTCATCCTATCCTCCTGTCCCATCCTCTCATCCTCTCCTCTCTGTCCTCTCCTCCCCCTCCTCTCATCCTCTCCTCTCCCTCCTCTCTCTCCTCCTCTCCTCTCTCCTGTCCTCTCTCTCTCTCTCCTGTCCTCTCGTCTCTCTTGTCCTCTCCCTGTCCTGTCCTCTCCTCTCCTCTCCTCCTCTCCTCTCCTCTCCTCCTCCTCTCCTCTCTCTCCTCTCCTCTCCTCCTCCTCTCTCCTCTCCTCTCTCCTCTCCTCCTCTCCCTCTCCTCTCCTCCTCCTCTCCTCTCTCCTCTCCTCCTCTCCTCCTCCTCTCCTCTCTCCTCCTCTCCTCCCTCCCTCTCCTCCTCCCTCTCCTCTCCTCTCCTCTTCTCTCCTCTCCTCCTCTCCTCCTCCTCTCCTCTCCCTCTCCTCCTCTTCTCCTCTCCCTCCTCTCCTCTCTCCTCCTCTCCCCCTCTCCTCCTCTCCTCCTCTCTCTCCTCTTCTCCTCTCCTCTCCTCCTCTCCTCCCCTCTCCCCTCCCTCTCCTCCCCTCCTCTCCTCTCTCTCCTCTCCTCCTCCTCTCCTCTCTCCTCTCCTCTCCTCTCCCTCTCCTCTCCTCTCCTCTCTCCCTCTCCCTCTCTCTCCTCTCCCCTCTCCTCTCCTCTCCTCTCCTCTCCTCTCTCTCCTCTCCTCCCCTCTCCTCCTCCTCTCCTCTCCTCTCCCTCTCCTCTCCTCCTCCTCTCTCTCTCCTCTCCTCCTCCTCCTCCTCTCCTCTCTCCTCTCCCTCTCCTCTCCTCCTCCTCCTCTCTCCTCTCTCCTCCTCTCTCCTCTCTCCTCTCTCCTCTCCTCTCCTCTCCTCTCCTCCCTCTCCTCTCCTCCTCTCCTCCTCCTCTCCCTCTCCCCTCCCTCTCCTCTCCTCTCCTCTCCTCTCCTCTCCTCTCTCCTCCTCCTCTCCTCTCTCTCTCCTCTCTCTCTCCTCTCCCCTCCTCTCCTCTCTCCTCCTCTCCTCCTCTCCTCCTCTCTCTCCTCCTCTCTCCTCTCCTCTCCTCCCCTCCTCTCTCCTCTCTCCTCTCTCCTCTCTCCTCCTCTCTCTCTCTCCTCTCCTCCTCTCCTCCCTCCTCCTCTCCTCTCCCTCTCTCCCTCCCTCTCCTCTCCTCTCCTCCTCCTCCCTCTCCTCTCCTCTCTCTCCTCTCCTCCCTCTCCTCTCCTCTCCTCTCCTCTCCTCTCCTCCTCTCTCCTCTCCTCTCCTCTCCTCTCCCCTCCTCTCCTCTCTCCTCCTCTCCTCCTCTCCTCTCCTCCTCTCCTCTCCTCTCTCCTCTCCTCTCCTCCTCCTCTCCTCCTCCTCTCCCTCCTCTCTCCTCTCCTCCTCCCTCTCCTCTCCTCTCCTCTCCTCTCCCTCTCCTCTCCTCCCTCCTCTCCTCTCCTCTCCTCTCTCTCCTCTCCTCCTCTCCTCTCCCTCTCCCTCTCCTCTCTCCTCTCCTCTCCTCTCCTCTCCTCTCCTCCTCTCCTCTCCTCCTCTCCTCTCCTCTCCTCTCCTCTCTCCTCTCCTCTCTCCTCTCCTCTCTCCTCTCCTCTCCTCTCCTCTCTCCTCCTCTCCTCTCTCCTCTCCCTCTCCTCTCCTCTCCTCCTCTCTCCTCTCCCTCTCCTCTCCCTCTCCTCCTCTCCTCTCCTCTCCTCCTCCTCTCCCTCTCCTCTCCTCTCCTCCTCCTCTCCTCCACTCTCCTCTCCTCTCCCCTCCCTCTCCTCTCCCCTCCCTCTCTCTCCTCTCCTCTCTCCTCCTCCCTCCTCTCCTCCTCTCCTCCTCTCCTCTCTCCCTCCTCTCCTCTCTCCCTCCTCCTCCCTCTCCTCTCCTCTCTCCTCCCTCCTCCTCTCCTCTCCTCTCCCTCTCCTCTCCTCTCCTCCCTCCTCTCCTCTCCCTCCCTCCTCTCCTCTCCTTTCTCCTCTCTCCCTCTCCCTCTCCTCCCCTCTCCTCCCCTCCTCTCCTCTCCTCCTCTCCCCTCTCCTCTCCTCTCCTCTCCTCTCCCCTCTCCTCTCCCTCCCTCCTCTCCTCTCCTCTCCTCTCCCCTTCCCTCCCTCTCCTCTCCTCTCCTCTCCTTTCTCCCCTCCCTCTCCTCTTCCTCTCCTCTCTTCCCCCCCTCCCCGCCCCTCCTCTCCTCGCCACAGACTCAATGTTGCAGGTGGCAGAGCGCTTCAATGGGATGCACAGTATGGAGACGTTCATTGATATGGCCCCTCTGAAGATCTCAGATGCCATCATGAACATGAACGAGAACGGAGCTTCCATCAGCAGCAAGGTCAGGCCTCCTCCTCCTCACTCAGCACAGTGTTCACACTCACAGACAGCACAGCTCTCACCGAACCAGAAAGGCATTGTGACAGGCTGGCTGCAGGATGGAACTCAGACCAGAGATAGAAACACACAGCAGACAGAGACTTGGGGTTTTGGTGAAGCTGAGCGCGTGATCGCGCTCAGCATTTAATAAACAAAATAACAGAACACAAAAAACAGGACACGGCACTTGCGCCAAAATAAATAGACGAACAAAAACGGACTATCAATTAAACAAACGGTGGACGGACAGACACACAAACTCGGTGAGTAAATAAATAAACAAGTATCGTGCTGGTCCTACAGCACGCGATAGCAATTGTTATGAATATTACTCTCCTTCTCTCTCTCCGTTCTCCACTCAACGAACACACCACCCCGAGTGAGTGAAAACATGCAGCTTTTATGCAGTTGTACCGAGACTCGATTGCTAGTCAATCATTCAATTGGAATCTCGGTACAACTGCACGTGAATTAATTAAGTGTACTCCCGTGACCACACATTACATTTTAACTAGCACGTGAAAGTGATTTGTGCCATCCTCGTGCCTAAATACAAACCTACATTTTTAAATACATGTGAAACACAGACCCGCTTATATCCCGTGTACCAATGACTATACACCAACATTTACACACAACACGTAACACAAAATACACACAGGGGGGGCACTTTGCCACAGGCATTTACAAGGCTGTCTGCCTTAAGAAGGCTCTGCACTCTAAGAGATTACACACAAGCATGCTCTGAACCCCATGAACTGTTTCACATGGTGGGGTCAGACGTGCCCCCAGAAATCTTTCACATGGTGGGGTCAGACGCGCCCCCAGAAATCTTTCACATGGTCCACACAACGGAACCACACCAACATCCAATCTCATGCCGACAACGACTCAGCATCACCATGCTGTAAAGTGTTTCAGCCAATCAGAGTGAAATGCAGACTTAAACTCGGGGAGGGGGGGATCATTACTCATCCCCTAAGCATTTTGTTACATGTGGCAACACAGGTAGTTCAAAAAATAAGACATCAAAAATAAAAATATGAGGAATAAACTCTTGTGGCAGATAAGACAAGACCAAAAGTGGAGGATCCGTGTCAGCAGAAGCCCGAGATACAATTAAAGGCTTTGTATTTTATTGCACACTTTGGAGCACTTTTTTAGCACCTTTTTTTAGTGGTTGCCCGACGATGGTTCCAGTTGGGCTTGTAGCTGGACTGAGGTGTTTACGCTTCAACCTGTGTTGCTTTGAAATTTCTTATTCTTACTGTGATTGGCTGCAAAGACAACAGGGCTAGCCAGAGATTGGATAATGTTTGTTGGGTTGGTTTTTCTCGTGTACAGTTTCCTAGTAATTGAAGACATTGTATTCTGGGAGATGTAGTTGTTAGTGGAAGTTCTGGGGGGTGCAGGAGGGGAGGCAGACAAGCTGTGCAGCAAAATTGCTATGTACATTTTTACGCATTTATTAAAATTGATTGCGTAGTTTGGATTTTTTTAATGTGTATAAACGGTGGCCAGTAAGCAGGTTATCTGAACGGCTGCATGCACACTTATGAAGATTACATTTTGCAAATCAAAGGTACGCACAGTGCGTAACGTGCGTACGGCTGGGGGCGCCAATGCATGGCATCACAGTTTGTTTTGGGGTCCTCGCTTCTACTGCAGCGTGAGGTACACCACACATACACTGAAACAGATGCACACATATACACACTGAAACTCACACGCACACACACACACACACACACACACACAAACCTTGCTTTGGTTTTGGTCCATGGAGTAAGACCAAGTTATCCCCAGGTACCATTTGAAATGAGAGACGCCATGCTGAGCTGAGAAGAAACTTTGTTTCTGGTGTGTTTTCTAATGTTGTGTGGCAACACATCAAACCCAGTTGAAACAATTCACACGCTGCTCAATTCATTACCAGCAGATCTGTTTGCCAAGAGGTCAATATTTAGTGTTCAAATTGCTGGTGTTTGTAGGTGCAGCTGACAGAGATCTATTGTTGCAGTACCTGGCAGGGAGTTGTGTCGTTAGAAAGTTCCTGCCAGGACTTGGCGAGCTGCGATCTAGACGGCATGTTTTTGTGATGTGCACGGTGCAGGGAGCAGAGACCAGTAATGAACACACTGAGCCAGCTAGTTACAAACTGGATTCCAGCACAGCTATAGTCTGCAACGGCTCCTTCTACCACAATCACAGCTGCTTATTCTGCTGTTGCAGAGATGCCAACATTTGAAAATGGAAAACCTAGCACGTGCTGAGTGAAGCATCGAGAAAACCCTCGCAACCCCTAACACCGCCCCCTCGGGGACAGCCTTCTGAATCATCAGTTTCACACACTCATAAGGAGAAAATCAATCAATGTCAAACAATTATTAATTATGCTTATATGGAAATTTAATTCTGAGTTAATTATTTAACTGTTATAAAAATCTTATTAAAATCGTACTTTTATTGTCTTACCCCAGTAAGACTTACCTCTTTTTGCAGATTAATCTGTGGCTCAAATGAATGAGATTCAGCATAACATTTTTATTATGTATGGAGTATTTATTATTTATACATGTAAGTATATATACTGTGTATATATATATATATATATATATATATATATATATATATATATATATATATATATATATATATATATATATATATATATATATATATATATATACAGTACTGTGCAAAAGTTTTAGGCAGGTGTGAAAAATGCTGTAAAGTAAGAATGCTTTCAAAAATAGACATATTAATAGATTATATTTATCAATTAACTAAATGCAAAGTGAGTGAACAGAAGAAAAATCTAAATCAAATCCATATTTGGTGTGACAACCCTTTGCCTTCAAAACAGCATCAATTCTTCTAGGTACACTTGCACAAAGTCAGGGATTTTGTAGGCATATAGTCAGGTGTATGATTAAACAATTATACCAAACAGGTGCTAATGATCATCAATTCAATATGTAGGTTGAAACACAATCATTAACTGAAA
Organism: Acipenser oxyrinchus oxyrinchus; assembly: GCA_030684275.1. Lineage (NCBI taxonomy): Eukaryota > Metazoa > Chordata > Actinopteri > Acipenseriformes > Acipenseridae > Acipenser > Acipenser oxyrinchus. The sequence continues at coordinate 18,703,447 of CM060254.1, forward strand.
CAGAAACAGCTGTGTAGGAGGAATAAAACTGGGTGAGGAACAGCCAAACTAAGCTAACAAGGTGAGGTTGCTGAAGACAGTTTACTGTCAAAAGTCATACACCATGGCAAGACTGAGCACAGCAACAAGACACAAGGTAGTTATACTGCATCAGCAAGGTCTCTCCCAGGCAGAAATTTCAAGGCAGACAGGGGTTTCCAGATGTGCTGTCCAAGCTCTTTTGAAGAAGCACAAAGAACGGGCAACGTTGAGGACCGTAGACGCACTGGTCGGCCAAGGAAACTTACTGCAGCAGATAAAAGACACATCATGCTTACTTCCTTCGCAATCGGAAGATGTCCAGCAGTGCCATCAGCTCAGAACTGCAGAAAACAGTGGGACCCTGGTACACCCATCTACTGTCCGAGAAGTCTGGTCAGAAGTGGCCTTCATGGAAGACTTGCGGCCAAAAGCCATACCTCCGACGTGGAAACAAGGCCAAGCGACTCAACTATGCACGAAAACACAGGAACTGGGGTGCAGAAAAATGGCAGCAGGTGCTCTGGACTGATGAATCAAAATTTGAAATATTTGGCTGTAGCAGAAGGCAGTTTGTTCACGAAGGGCTGGAGAGCCGCATACACGAATGAGTGTCTGCAGGTAACAGTGAAGCATGGTGGAGGTTCCTTGCAAGTTTGGGGCTGCATTTCTGCAAATGGAGTTGGGAATTTGGTCAGAATTAATGGTCTCCTCAATGCTGAGAAGTACAGGCAGATACTTATCCATCATGCAATACCATCAGGGAGGCATCTGATTGGCCCCAAATTTATTCTGCAGCATGACAACGACCCCAAACATACAGCGAAAGTCATTAAGAACTATCTTCAGCGTAAAGAAGAACAAGGAGTCCTGGAAGTGATGGTATGGCCCCACAGAGCCCTGATCTCAACATCGCCGAGTCTGTCTGGGATTACATGAAGAGAGAGAAGCAACTGAGGCTGCCTAAATCCACAGAAGAACTGTGGTTAGTTCTCCAAGATGTTTGGGCCAACTTACCTGCCGAGTTCCTTCAAAAACTGTGTGCAAGTGTACCTAGAAGAATTGATGCTTGATGCTGTTTTGAAGGCAAAGGGTGGTCACACCAAATATGGATTTGATTTAGATTTTTCTTCTGTTCACTCACTTTGCATTTAGTTAATTGATAAATATAATCTATTAACATGTCTATTTTTGAAAGCATTCTTACTTTACAGCATTTTTTCACACCTGCCTAAAACTTTTGCACAGTACTATATATATATATATATACAGTACTGTGCAAAAGTTGCCCGTTCTTTGTGCTTCTTCAAAAGAGCTTGGACAGCACATCTGGAAACCCCTGTCTGCCTTGAAATTTCTGCCTGGGAGAGACCTTGCTGATGCAGTATAACTACCTTGTGTCTTGTTGCTGTGCTCAGTCTTGCCATGGTGTATGACTTTTGACAGTAAACTGTCTTCAGCAACCTCACCTTGTTAGCTTAGTTTGGCTGTTCCTCACCCAGTTTTATTCCTCCTACACAGCTGTTTCTGTTTCAGTTAATGATTGTGTTTCAACCTACATATTGAATTGATGATCATTAGCACCTGTTTGGTATAATTGTTTAATCATACACCTGACTATATGCCTACAAAATCCCTGACTTTGTGCAAGTGTACCTAGAAGAATTGATGCTGTTTTGAAGGCAAAGGGTTGTCACACCAAATATGGATTTGATTTAGATTTTTCTTCTGTTCACTCACTTTGCATTTAGTTAATTGATAAATATAATCTATTAACATGTCTATTTTTGAAAGCATTCTTACTTTACAGCATTTTTCACACCTGCCTAAAACTTTTGCACAGTACTGTATATATATATATATATATATATATATATATATATATATATATATATATATATATATATATATATATATATATATATATATATATATATATATTGTATATATACACACACACATATATATACAGTGCCTTGCATAAGTCCCCCTTGGACTTTTCCACATTTTGTAGTGTTACAACCTGGAATTAAAATGGATTTAATTAGGATTTTTTGTCACTGATCTACACAAAATAGTCCATAATGTCGAAGTGGGGAAAAAAATCTACATATTTTTCAAAATTATTTACAAATAAAAAACTGAAAAGTCTTGATTGCATAAGTATTCACCCCCTTTGCTGTGACAGCCCTAAATAAGCTCTGGTGCAGCCAATTGCCTTCAGAAGTCACATAATTAGTTGAATGGAGTCCACCTGTGTGCAATTAAAGTGTCACATGTTCTCAGATTAAATACACCTGTTTCTGGAAGGCCCCAGAGTTTGTTAGAGAGCATATCTAAACAAACAGCATCATGAAGACCAAGGAGCTAACAAAACAAGTCCAGGATAAAGTTCTGGAGAAGCACCAATCAGGGTTGGGTTATAAAAAAATATCCCAAACTTTGAACTTCCCCCGGAGCACCGTTAAATCCGTTATTAAAAAATGGAAAGAATATGGCACAACCGCGACTCTGCCTTGAGAAGGCCGTCCACCAAAACTCAGTGACCAGGGAAGGAGGGCATTAGTCAGAGAAGCAACCAAGAGGCCAATGGTAACTCTGAAGGAGCTGGAGAGATCCACTTCATTGGCAGGGACTGGGAAACTGGTCAGGATTGAGGGCAAGATGGATGGAGCCAAATACAGGGAAATTCTAGAGGAAAACCTGTTTCAGTCTGCAAGAGACCTGGGACTGGGGCGGAGGTTCACCTTCCAGCAGGACAATGACCCTAAACACACAGCCAAAGCTACACTGGAGTGGTTTAAAAACAAGAACCTGAATGTCTTAGAATGGCCCACTCAAAGCCCAGACCTCAATCCGATTGAGAATCTGTGGCAAAACTTGAAAATTGCTGTTCACCAACGGTCCCCATCCAACTTGACAGAGCTTGAGCAATTTTGCCAAGAAGAATGGGCAAAAATTGCAGGATCCAGATGTGCAAAGCTGGTAGAGACTTACCCAAAAAGACTCACAGCTGTAATTGCTGCCAAAGGTGCTTCTACCAAGTATTGACTCAGGGAGGTGAATAGTTATGCAACCAACAAATGTCTTTTTTTTTGCTTAATTAATTTTTTGTCACAATAAAAATATTTTGCACCTTCAAAGTGTTAAGTATGTTGTGCAAATCAAATGGTAAAAATCCCAATTAAATCCATTTTAATTCCAGGTTGCAACACTACAACATGTGGAAAAGTCCAAGGGGGGTGAATACTTATGCAAGGCACTGTGTATGTGTGTGTGTATATTTATATTTATATATATATATATATATATATATATATATATATATATATATATATATATATATATATATATGCAAAAGTTTTAGGCAGGTGTGAAAAAATGCTGTAAAGTAAGAATGCTTTCAAAAGTAGACATGTTAATAGTTTATATTTATCAATTAACAAAATACAAAGTGAGTGAACAGAGTGAACTTTGCATTTAGTTAATTGATAAATATAATCTATTAACATGTCTATTTTTGAAAGCATTCTTACTTTACAGCATTTTTTCACACCTGCCTAAAACTTTTGCACAGTACTGTATATATATATAAACCATACCTCTGATACTGTAACTTAAAATTGAACTAAAATATAGGCCTATAAGCTGAAGTCCTGCCTATTCTCTGTCTTGAAACTAAGCAAAAAAGACATTCAATCTGAGCCAAGAAACATTAGAATAGTTTTTTACCATTAAAGCTTATTATGCAAAAGGTAGGCACTTCAGACTTATTGTACATGGCTTCATAGCATTTCTTTTCCACAGACAAGATTTTCAGCTTCTGTACACAAAGAGCTTCTAGTGTTTTCCTAGACAAATTTGGACGGAACTTTACGCACAGTGCTGAATATTCGCTGTCTCTGCATTACTGTGAGGTATTATTATCAGTATGGTTAGCATCACTATTACCAACGATGCAAACTTTGGGTGTCCTGTTGCTGGATATGAGATCCTCCCTATCTTGTAGCACGCATTATCTGCCCTGTCTGACCAAAGTATATCTTCTGGAATGTTCTGTGCTTGGTCTGCAGCAAACTCATTTTCCAGCCTGTCACCTGATACCAAGTCAAATCTTCTGACAAAATACATCACAGATTCAAATTTGGCATTTGCCCTCAGATTGATCAATATCAGCCACTTCTGCATGTTTTAAGACCTCATCGTGCAGTGGCAATTTGCTGGCAATGTAGGAACTTGCCTCTGCATAATATTCTCTGACAGAATTAAAGTTTGTTAGCTTTCCACCCTCCTCGCATTCCTCCAAGTATTCTCTTGTTTTGGCACCAATCACTAAATCTTCTCTGTCCTTTTGTTTTTTTCGGTCCCTGTGAACGTGTGCTTTGCAGTGTGGTGATGCAGTGTTCAATTTGCAGTGCGCAGGTGCAGTGGCGATGCAGTGTTCCGTTTGGAGTGCGCAGGTGCAGTGGCGATGCAGTGTTCCGTTTGCAGTGCGCAGGTGCAGTGGCAATGCAGTGTTCCGTTTGCAGTGCGCAGGTGCAGTGTGGTGATGCAGTGTTCCGTTTGCAGTGCGCAGGTGCAGTGTGGTGATGCAGTGTTCCGTTTGCAGTGCGCAGGTGCAGTGTGGTGATGCAGTGTTCTGTTTGCAGTGCGCAGGTGCAGTGTGGTGATGCAGTGCTCCAGAAATGACAGACACAAGACAGTTCACAATTAAATAGCTCTTTGTTTGGCTGGGTTGTGTGTCAACAACACTTAAATAATAAGCACGGGCTCCACACAGCCATGTGTATCGCTCTGTGTAAAACAAGGGTTTCAGTGCTAAAATAATAAGACACTAATAATAATAACACACAACACAGACACGTCACTTCTCCAGACAGTGAGTGCTCTTTGTGCAGGTGTGGTGCAAGACAACGATCGTGAAACAGTGGTGCAGTTTAGTCCGGGTTTGGTGCTGGCTTGTAACAACAGCTCCCAGTTAGTGTTAGCCGTCTAACAATGGCAAATAACAACAGTTAGAACAACAAACAAACAAAACTGTCATGGTACTTTTACACTCAGTCTCCTTTACAGGTCCTTCCAGTAACCATAACAAAGGAACAGATTGCTTCGTCACATCCCCTGAAGTTCCCTTAGTCACGCCCACTTCGATAGCTAGTGCACGTGTCCTCCAATCCATGACTGACACATCGCTTACCGTATTAAGGCGATGACTTCTGGTATTGTGACTCCGGCCCCTTCCTGGATGGCCGACTTCCGACTGACCCTGGAATGAACTGCCAAACCATCCAGTCCGGGGCACACTATTCCTGTTCCAGTTCTCACTTTAGAACAGGAATTAATGGCTCTTCTCTCTGTAGAAGTGCATTCAAACCCGCAAAACATGGCAAGGAGGCTTGGAGAAACAGACAGGTCTTCACTAGGGTTTTTTTTAAGCTGTACTGTATTCTACAGAACCTGGTGTCTGGCTTGCCAACTGCGATTGTAGGTTTTACACCACTCGTCTTGCTAACAAGTTTCTCTATCTTCTCCTTGCCTCTCTCTGAAAAGCAAGCATAGATACATTTTATGCATATGGCTAAGTCTATAGATAGTAATCTTATACTCCCATCCTTGCTATATAATAATGATATGTTATTATTTTCTACTGTAATGTTAATCTTAACATCTAATGCAATGTTGGTGTCTGTTTGAATCAACTGTAATATTGCTGGCCAGTGTAATACAAGTAAATAAATATATATGTGTATTAAAATGTTAATACAACTTGAATAGTAATTCCACAAAAAACAAAGATAGTAGCCTACATTGATCGTTTTAAAAAGTGCTGACAACTATACTCTGTAAACACCTTCCATTATAATAGGCTATAGTATTATACATGGCAGTGTATTGCAATAAGGGGTATGCTTTTCAACAGAACAGATCAAATGATACCTTTATTAGTTACAGAAGACACCTTACCAGCCCCAAACTTCATACTGCCAGCATCACTGGACATTTCACGTGAGGTCACAACTGAGCCTAAATTTCAATAATTTTATGCACATTTAGTTACTTTTGCTTCATTTGAGGAAACTGTTAGCTTTTTCATATTATTTTCAGTATTTGTACGTGGTGGATTTTTAAATCAAAATCATTGTACCCTTTACAATTCTAAAAATGTAATAAGAAGAATAATAAAAAAGCAACTCGTTAAAATGCCAATCAGATCAATTTTCCAGTTTTAATAAATAAATAAACTACCACTACAAAATGTATTTTCCATTTAAATTAAGAATTAATGACTCCTTTTCCTTATTTCCATATATGCATAAATACACAACAAATGAACACATAATTTGTCGTGTCATAAAAATAAAGCTAATTCAAAATATACAAAACAGTTACACGTGCTTTTCCTAGTTTCTGCCACGGAGGAGGATAGCTTTATGAACTACTATGCTGGGACCTGATGAAATGCAGATCAAATATATTGAGTAATGATAGTTTATTCATTAATGAGCATCATAGTGAAATCTCTGTTTTAAAATGACAGGATTGTATAAACCTTTGTTTACTTTGCAGAATTCCACTAGTGCAGGCCACTCCTCCAGCAATCTGTCAATACACTTGCCTAGACTGAGCCACCTACAATCATTTACAGAATAAGGAAATCAGCGTTAGAACCAGAATACAATCAGCTGTCTAGTAGTTGAGCTGCAGATTTTTTTTTAAGTGGTTGATTAATATGGTTTGATACATTGCCACATAAGTCCTGGCACTGTTTCAACTGCTTGTGTCGCTTGTCACTTTTGTCCAGGTAGTAATATATGTCTATAAGGAGCTCATCGATTCGTGCTGGCAGTCTGTTTGCAGCTGACTGTGCCACAATGCGAGTTAAAAGACAAGGACTCTTATGAGTATGGCTTGAATTTGTCGGTGTTTTGCTTTTAACAGTTTGCCTTTAAGTCTTCAGCCGCTACATCCTAATTATGAGAACATTTTGTTAAAACTAGCGGGAAATAACAACACAACACGAAATGGACACATTGCAAGTTAAAGTAGCATCTAGAGGAAGTGATTAATGTCATTGCTTGCTCTTGTGTTCGAATAATGAAGAAGGTGAAACAGAATCAGGATGTCAAGGTGAAAAGAAGCGACTTTGTTTAGTAATTAACAGTTTCATTAAGATATTGAATTGGCTCAAAACACGGTCACGTGAACAAAATTAAAAACCTAAAACTTCAAGCCCTAGTTCTGTCCGTTTCAAAATGCTGTATCTGTGTCTTTCTAGTGCCAAATTGTTCAGCAGTTTTTTCTGGCACTTACTGTCTTTACAAGTTTAATAACTTTAATTCTATCATCTAGGGAAGACCTTTTGTTTCTCCACATTTTACAAGAGAGCTCTGTTGTTTTATTGATTTACGGATAAAACACAGCTAAAATGGTTACCGTATTCCTTTGAATTTAGGACCATTTAAAACCATATTTTTCTTATAACAATAGCCATGTGTAAGGGTGCTTAATACAGGTTTGCTGGATAAGAGAATTGTGGTCGCTGGTCTTGTTAGACAGGTGGTCGCTTAATACAGTTAAATAAAAGCATAAATATCATTGGAAGGAATTTAAAGTGGTCACTTACATCAGGTGGTCACTAAATAAAGGTGGTCGCATGAGCAGGTTTGACTGTGTGTGTGTGTATATATATATATATATATATATATATATATATATATATATATATATAATGTATGTATATATACACACCGCTATACAATATTTCAATTAAAATCCATCCTACAGGTGCAGCTGTACCTCAGATATTGTCAAATTACTACCAGTGCACAATGACTATTGCATTGCCATTGTAGCCTCTCTGCATTGCCTTTGAGGATCATGGTGGAAAGGTATAGGTCCCATTCTTTCAATTGGCATTGTTGTCTCCCTGTCTGTCTGACTGTCCTCTCGTTCTCTCAGGTGTTCCAGGGGTGTGGGAACCCCAAACTGGCCGGGACGCGGAGCTCGGTGGGGGAGGAGAAGAAGCAGCGAGTGAAAGTACAGAGTGAGGAGAAAGAGAAAGCTGTGACTGGATTGGGGATGGACAAACTGGTTAGTCTGTCTCTCTTAATCTGCCTCTCTGAGCTAGCATTGCTTGGTAATAATATTAGACTGTTCCAAAGGGAAGTTGCTTTGCACCCATCAATGGCCAGCTGCTGATGTCAAACCCCTGTTTAGTGTCACTCGGCAGCTCTTGGCTGGTATCGCCAGTGTCATCGCTGATATTCAGTGTCACTCGGAAGCTCTTTGCTGGTATCGCCAGTGTCATCGCTGATGTTCAGTGTCACTCGGAAGCTCCTGGCTGGTATCACCAGTGTCATCACTAATGCTCAGTGTCACTCGGAAGCTCTTTGCTGGTATCGCCAGTGTCATCGCTGATGCTCAGTGTCACTCGGAAACTCTTGGCTGGTATCGCCAGTGTCATCGCTGATGTTCAGTGTCACTCGGAAGCTCTTGGCTGGTATCGCCAGTGTCATCGCTGATGCTCAGTGTCACTCGGAAGCTCTTGGCTGGTATCGCCAGTGTCATCGCTGATGCTCAGTGTCACTCGGAAGCTCTTGGCTGGTATCGCCAGTGTCATCGCTGATGCTCAGAGTCACTCGGAAGCTCTTGGCTCTTATCGCCAGTGTCATGGCTGAAGTTTAAATATAAACTGCTCCAGTCTAAAAAATATTTACAGACCCTGATATTGATGTGATACAGCCATCTCAAATCACTTTATAATATATAGTGGAGTCTGATATTGATGTGACACAGCCACCTGAAATGTCTTTGTATCAGATAAGAAATACATCAAATTAAAAGGAGCTACGCTGTTTAAGCTGCGGGCTGGATATCAGCTTGTATCGTACAGCACCCTGTACCTTATTCTATATATGTTGCGAACCCCAGGTGTCGGACGTGTCAGGGAAGCTGAGAGAGATGCAGCTCTACTGGGTCCAGCTGCCCAATGCGCTGTGCAATGACGCAGTGACCGCGGGACCCAGCAGTGAGGACAAGTGCTGGAACGGGATGAACAAGGGCAGGTAGGACCAGAGCAAGAGAGAGAGCGAGAAAGAGAGAGGAGTGAGAGAGAATGAGTGAGAAAGGAGAGTGAGAGTGAGAGAGCTGAAATACTCCTGTACAAGTATTGCGATAAAGAAGTACTAGTCAAGGCATTCTCTTACCTCTTATCAGTTTTGTTAACAATACACTCCCCTCCCCCATTTAAAGGAGTGATAACCAAGGCTTCAAATCCATTCTGTTACCTCTTTATTAAAGTTAATATAAGTCATTTATGAGAAATCAAGCAATCTCTGTGAACATCGTACCATCCTGTGAACATCGTACCATCCTGTGAACATCGTACCACCCTGTGAACATCATTGTGCCATCCTGTGAACATCATCGTACCATCCTGTGAACATCATCGTACCACCCTGTGAACATCATCGTACCATCCTGTGAACATCATCGTACCATCCTGTGAACATCATCGTACCATCCTGTGAACATCATCGTACCATCCTGTGAACATCGTACCATCCTGTGAACATCATCGTACCATCCTGTGAACATCATCGTACCATCCTGTGAACATCATTGTACCCTGTGAACATTGTGCCATCCTCTGAACATCGTGCCATCCTGTGAACATCATCGTACCACCCTGTGAACATCATCGTACCGTCCTGTGAACATTGTACCATCCTGTGAACATCAACGTACCACCCTGTGAACATCAACGTACCACCCTGTGAACATCATCGTACCACCCTGTGAACATCATCGTACCACCCTGTGAACATCATCGTACCACCCTGTGAACATCATCGTACCATCCTGTGAACATCATCGTACCATCCTGTGAACATTGTATCATCCTGTGTCCAGAGGTCACCCTGTGCATGGAACACACAGCATAGTTCTAAAGTTCAAAAACAACAACACTGTTTACAGTATAGATGTAACTCCTGTTACATCACTATTGCTTTAAAGTGCTGTACTTTGCATTCTTTGCCACCCAGGGCAGTGTGATCACTTTTATTACCAGAGAGTGCTGAAATAGAATACAAAATACTGAAGAGAGTTCTCCAGTGTTACTGCAGTTTGTGTGAAGTGTGTGTGTGTGACTATTGTGCTGTGTGTGTGTGTGTGTGTGTGTCTCTGTGTGACTCCGCTCCTGTGTGTGTCTCTCTGTGACTGGCCCTGTGTGTGTGTGTCTGTGTGACTCTTGTCCTGTGTGTGTGTCTCTGACCCTGTGTGGGTGGGTGTGTCTCTGACCCTGTGTGGGGGTGTGTGTGTGTGTGTGTCTGTGACTCTGGTCCTGTGTGTGTGTGTGTGTGTGTGTCTCTTGTGTGACTCTGGTCCTGTGTGGGTGTGTGTGTCTCTTGTGTGACTCTAGTCCCGTGTGTGTGTGTCTGTGTGTGACTCTGCTCCTGTGTGTGTGTGTGTATGTGTGTATCTCTGTGTGACTCTGGTCGTGTGTGTGTGTGTGTGTCTCTTGTGTGACTCTGGTTCTGTGTGTGTGTGTGTGTGTCTCTGTGTGACTCTGGTCCTGTGTGTGTATGTGTGTGTGTGTGTCTGTCTCTCTGTGACTCTGGTCCTGTGTGTGTGTCTCTTGTGTGACTCTGGTCCTGTGTGTGTGTGTCTCTGTGTGACTCTGGTCCTGTGTGTGTGTGTGTGTGTCTCTGTGTGACTCTGGTCCTGTGTGTGTGTGTGTCTGTGTGACTCTAGTCCTGTGTGTGTATCTCTGACCCTGTGTGTGTGTCTGTGTCTCTATGACTCTGGTCCTGTGTGTGTGTTTCTCTGTGTGACGCTGGTCCTGTGTGTGTGTGTGTGTGTGTGTGTGTGTCTCTCTGTGAGACTCTGGTCTTGTGTGTGTGTGTGTGTGTTTCTCTGTGTGACGCTGGTCCTGTGTGTGTGTATCTGTGTGATGTTGGTCCTGTGTGTGTGTCTCTGACCCTATGTGTGTGTCTCTGACCCTGTGTGGGTGTGTGTGTGTGTGTGTGTGTGTGTCTCTGTGTGACTCTGGCCGTGTGTGTGTGTCTCTGACCCTTTGTGTGTGTGTGTGTGTCTGTGTGTCTCTGACCCTTTGTGTGTGTGTGTCAGTGTGTCTCTGTGTGACTTCGGTCCTGTGTGTGTGTCTCTGACCCTGTGTGTGTGTCTCTGTGTGACTCTGGTCCTATGTGTGTGTCTCTGACCCTGTGACGCTGGTCATGTATGTGTGTGACTCCGGTCCTGTGTGTGCATCTCTGTGTGACTCCGGTTCTGTGTGTGTATCTCTGTGTGACTCCAGTCCTGTGTGTGTATCTCTGTGTGATTCCGGTCCTGTGTGTGTGACTTCGGTGATGTGTGTGTATCTCTGTGTGACTCCGGTCCTGTGTGTGTGACTCGGTCCTGTGTGTGTGACTCGGTCCTGTGTGTGTATCTCTGTGTGACTCCGGTCCTGTGTGTGTGACTCGGTCCTGTGTGTGTGACTCCGGTCCTGTGTGTGTATCTCTGTGTGACTCGGTCCTGTGTGTGTGACTCCAGTCCTGTGTGTGTATCTCTGTGTGACTCGGTCCTGTGTGTGTGTGACTCGGTCCTGTGTGTGACTCGGTCCTGTGTGTGTATCTCTGTGTGACTCGGTCCTGTGTGTGTATCTCTGTGTGACTCGGTCCTGTGTGTGTGACTCGGTCCTGTGTGTGTGACTCCGGTCCTGTGTGTGTATCTCTGTGTGACTCCGGTCCTGTGTGTGTGACTCCGGTCCTGTGTGTGTATCTCTGTGTGACTCCGGTCCTGTGTGTGTGACTCCGGTCCTGTGTGTGTTACTCCGTTCCTATGTGTGTATCTCTGTGTGATTTCGGTCCTGTGTTTGTGACTCCGGTCCTGTGTGTGTATCTCTGTGTGACTCTGGTCCTGTGTGTGTGACTCCGGTCCTGTGTGTGTATCTCTGTGTGACTCCGGTCTTGTGTGTGTGACTCCGGTCCTGTGTGTGTATCTCTGTGTGACTCAGGTCCTGTGTGTGTGTGACTCCGGTCCTGTGTGTGTATCTCTGTGTGACTCAGGTCTTGTGTGTGTGACTCCGGTCCTGTGTGTGTATCTCTGTGTGACTCCGGTCCTGTGTGTGTATCTCTGTGTGACTCAGGTCCTGTGTGTGTGACTCCGGTCCTGTGTGTGTATCTCTGTGTGACTCCGGTCCTGTGTGTGTATCTCTGTGTGACTCCGGTCCTGTGTGTGTATCTCTGTGTGACTCAGGTCCTGTGTGTGTGACTCCGGTCCTGTGTGTGTATCTCTGTGTGACTCAGGTCCTGTGTGTGTGTGACTCCGGTCCTGTGTGTGTATCTCTGTGTGACTCAGGTCCTGTGTGTGTGTGACTCCGGTCCTGTGTGTGTGTTTCAGGTACCTTCCCGAGGTGATGGGTGATGGCCTGGCCAGTCAGATCAATAACCCCGAGGTGGACATTGACATCACCAAGCCTGACATCACAATCCGACAGCAGATCATGCAGCTGAAAATCATGACCAACCGGCTGAAGAACGCATACAACGGAAATGATGTGGACTTCCAGGACACCAGTGAGTGATGAGCATTGCTAGAGATTAGAACTGCTTCCAGGTACCCAATGATCACTATAGCTCTGATGGTCAATGCTACAGCTCAGGGAATGATTCATTCAAACCTATAGGTTTTGTTGAATGCATTGACTTCCTGACTGGGAGGAGTTGATGGACCTCTGTTGCTAAACAACTGTGCTTCCCCCACCTAGGTGATGACATCAGCGGCTCAGGAAGTGCCATGGGCTGCCCAGAAGAGGTGTGCCCCGGCAGTAGTGGGCGCATGATTGTCCCGAGTACTAACAAACCCAACCTGTACGGCCTGCCCAACGAGAAAAAGCAGGGGGTCATGGGAGCAGGCAGCCACTCCCACAGTCGCCCACACTCCCTCCTTCTCCTCCTGCCCCTTCTGCCACTGGCTGGGATGTTCAGACGGTAATCCGCAGGCACCAATCGGACTGAGTGTTGAGGGGAGTAGGCGGGGCAAAGAGGCTGGGCTAGTATCTTTGCCAAAAAAAAAAAACATAATGAAATGGACTTTTTTTTAAGAATCATTTTAGTTTTTGGCAATAATAGAGACTTTTTGCATTACCTTTTATTTTTCGGGTGTTTTGGGTTCTCTGACACAGAAAACTAAAAAATCTGTACCTCGCATATATATATTTCAGTTGTGCATCTGGTCGAGTGGGATCTTTAGGCCAGTCTGTTAAATCGAGCGAGGAGGGGGGCACACAAGGGGGGGAGCGAGGAGGGGGAGGAAGGGGAGCGAGGAGAGGGGACGCGAGGAGGGGGAGTGAAGAGGGGGAGTGAGGAGAGGAGGAGGGGGAGCGAGGAGAGGGGACGCAAGAAGGGGAGTGAGGGGGAGGAGGAGGGGAGCGAGGAGCGAGGAGGGGAGTGTGAGAGGGTGAGCGGGGAGCAGGCCACCAGGGTTTGTGCATCCCACTCTTGTCTCCTACCGGAGTGCTAGCCAAGGCTTTCATCACAGTACCTGACCTGCTGCACTCTGACTAGGCATTAAAGGAAACGGTTTAAACAATGAATTAATAACTAGCTCACAAAACAATCTACCAATATTGAAGCTACATCAAAAATGACACAAAGTTTACACCTTGCCTGGGGAACTGGAACATTTTAACCAAACATTTTACAATTTAACACTAGAACGACCGTGTTTATAGGCTTACCTAGAACAACCATGACCGGTCAATTTGACCGGCATATTAAAAACAGCATAAATATTATAATGAAAGGACAAACAATTGAATATAAGTCGTAGTTTTATTCAGGAACATCATATAAAGCATCTACACCATCAAAACATTGTAAATAAACAGACATTTGAACAGAAATGTGTTTATATACAGACATATTACATAATGCGCATCCTCTTGAGTGCCAGGTGGTGCTGGTGCTACCGCTGGAGAAGCGGTCGCCTCAGGTGAAGTAGCGGCTGGATCAGGTGCAGAGGCTGATGCAGGTGAAGGGGCTGGCATCCTTGCAGGGTCTGCCACAGGATTGCATCTTCTGCCACAGGATCTCCTGCACCGTTGGTGTCACTGCTGCTGGAAGATTAATCTTCACAAACCCAGTCTGCTTCAGAGCCAGATTCGTCATTGTCTGTCTCTGCTGCATCAGAATTGCTGTTTGGTCAAATTTGCAGTAATTCCTAATACTGCTTTGCTGTCCTGCATCTTCCGTGATCCATTTTCATTGTGTATTGAGGTAACAATGAATTTCTTAGAAAAACAAGTGACTTGTATAGTAACAAGAGTGCAGACAGACAGCCTGGCACCGTGAGCTGTCAAGGCTGATTGTTGGGCTATCAGGAGGCTCATTGAAACAATAGAAATGTCAGAAGACCGTTCACTTAAAGAATGCAGACTGATCTAATCAAACTTCAATACATGGCAGCGAGTTCCAACTGATAAATACAAATAATACCGCAACATTTAATTGTTATAATATGTTTTATCGGTCAATTTGACCACGCCTGGTAGGTATAGGTATGACAGTATTTTATCTCCCTAATTTTTGCAGCTACGCAATTCTTTCATTGTCAAGCTAAGTAGTACATAAAAGTCAGCTCCGTATCTTAAACACACGCACCAAAATCACAAAATGACCGCCGTGGTTGTTCTAGTGTAAACAGTTCTGAGGTAATTTAGCTTGGTTAAAGCACCTGAGAATTCAGAAGGCACTGAGAAACTTTACTTCCTGGCAAAGGGCTAGAATCATGTTCTTACCTCATGCAGCACTAACCTCTGTTCTTGTGCTGAAGGGTTAGAATCATGTTCTTACCTCGTGCAGCGTTAACTTCTGTTCTTGTGCTGAAGATGTTTGGTTTTTAACAGGTCTTCAAATACACCACAATGAAAGTTGCTGATGCTGCCTCCTTCCTGTACTGTAGGGCACTTTCACTCTGAATGACTGGCTGTAATCCGACCATGTGAGCTACAGCACAGGAAGTGATTAGGCACTAGGAAAGCAGTAGATTAAACTATTCATCTAAAATGTATTTGACAAACTTGCAAATGAAGAATCAAAAGCTTGACGAACAGGCGATTCAGAGGTATGGAAAGATCGCAAAGCCTTGGTTATCACTCCCTTAAGAATGAAATCCAGGCTCATTCCAGCCAAGCTGGCCCTGGTACTAGGCTTGAAGCAGGAAACAAGAGAGGAGCCCTGTGGACAGACATCTAGCTGATGCAATGGGAAACTATACAGGTGGTTGTACAGAGCCAGACGTAAGGAAACAGGACAGTGGAAATACACAAGTGGGGTTAGAACTTGAGGAAGCTACGGGGAGGGAAAGGCAATGCTCAAGAAAAGAGACACTAACTGGCCATTGGAAAGGCTCTTTTAAGCAAATGGAAACCCCATTGAACAGCATGGGAATTGCAGGAGGGAGGCTGGTAGTGGATTCATTGATTCATGTGATTCCCCCAGGTTGATTCAAAAGCATGCAGGAGGGAGGCTGGTAGTGGATTCATTGATTCCATGTGATCCCCCCAGGTTTATTCAGAAGCATGCAGGAGGGAGGCTGGTAGTGGATTCATTGATTCCATATGATCCCCTTTGTATCTGTGTTCTGATTGAAGAGGCTTGCTACACGTCCGACATGAGCTATGAAACTGTATAGATTTTAAAACGAAGAGAGCAAGACGGTCCAGCACTCTCTAAGGACACATGGACAGCATTTTGGTTTCAGTTCTACTTTTTCTTTGTCAAGCATCCCTGTGTGTAAAAGCCCTTCTTCCACGGCTGGTAATTCTGCATTAAAATGCTTTATTATTTATGTCTTAATAACTTTGAGTTGCCTAACAAACAATAAATGTTGTTTTTTTTCTTTCTCAAAATTGTAAGGCTTTTGAAATACCCTGTAGGAGTATAGTGTGATCACAGTGCTCTGCCCTGCTGACCTCATGTCATTCATCTCGTGAGTTTTTATCTTCTCTGTCCACAATGAGTCACTGTACCACCTCGCTCCTAGAATCAATCCAGATCTCGAATAGTCTTCATAAAATACAAAGTTATTCCCATCGCAGTAGCATTCTACATAACCCCTCTACCATTGCCCCTCAGTACGAACCATCATTTGAGATGGGTGTCCACAATGGTAAACTGATCTACACCTACAACAACGGTCTATAGAAGACTGTCCAACTCTAGCAATAATAAAGGGCAAACTGACTTTCTACTGGACTTGCTTTAGCTCACACTGCCCCCTAGTGGCGATTTTTGAAAACATGACCACAAGTTTAGTAGTGTAGGGAGTACCTGTTCATTCTTTAAACAGAAAGTCACTTCCAATGACATCTTAACACTTTTTTTTTTAAATTTCTCTCACCTGTTTCTGCTACTTCCAATCGTCTGCAGCAGTGCAAGAGAAATGAGAGGTTCTGGCCTTTTCAAAACAGTTCAGGCACTGCCCCAGGTCAAAGGAAAAAACACAATGGCCCTCACGTTGAATTACATAGAGAGCCAGCACAAGAAACCTGCAACAGGGCTGCAATCTACAGACAGCCTAGGGAAGAGCATCAATTACTGACAAAATGTTTAATAAATAACCTAATGCACTTGGCTCTGTTTTCTTTTGACTGCATTTTTTTCTTTGTCTCTGAAATCTTACCATCCATGACCATAAACACTCAACGGTGCTGAATTTAGAAATACGATAAAGAAATTCAATACATTCATTGTCAAACATTTCAACTGGTAGTTTTTTCCAGTGTCTTCTAAAAGTATTTATTGAACTTCATAATGAAACAGACACAGTTATATATTTACCATTAGCCTTCACCATTAAAGTTGCTGTCACATTTTCTGGATAAAAACCCCACTGTTGAAGGATCATTGGTCAGGCTGTGAATCTGAAGGAAAATGAAGACCAAAGAGCATTCTACAGAAGTTAGAGATAAAGTAATACAAATGCATAGATTAGGGAAAGGGTACAAAATAATATCCAAGTGTTTGGATATCCCAGTGAGCACAGTTGGATCAATAATCAGGAAGTGGAAGCTGCATCACACCACCCAGGCACTGCCAAGAAAACGCCGTCCCTCAAAACTCAGCGCTCAAACAAGGAGACTTGTGAGAGAAGCCACAGAGAGGCCAACAATCACTTTGAAGGAGCTACAGAATTCAGTGGCTCTGGAGTAATGGTGCACCAGTCAACCATATCAAGAGCTCTGCATAACACTGGCCTGTATGGGAGGGTGGCAAGAAAGAAGCCGTTACTCAAAAAAAAAAAAAGTACCATCTGAAAGCACGTCTGGAGTTTGCCAGAAAGCATGAGAGTGACCCAGCTGCGATGTGGGAAAAGGTTTTGTGGTCAGATGAGACCAAGATAGAGCTTTTTGGCCAAAACTCAAAGCGCTATGTGTGGCGAAAACCTAACACTGCCCATGCCTCAAGACAGACCATCCCTACAGTTAAGTATGGTGGTGGCAGCATCATGCTGTGGGGATGCTTCTCATCAGCAGGGACTGGGCATCTTGTTAAAATTGAAGGAAGAATGGATGGAGCAAATACTGCAAGAGAACCTGCTTCAGTCCACTAAAAAACTGAAGCTTGGGAGAAAATTCACCTTTCAGCAGGACAATGATCCCAAGCACAAGGCCAAAGCAACAGTGGAGTGGCTCAAGAACAAAAAGTTGAATGTCCTACAGTGGCCCAGTCAAAGTCCTGATCTCAATCCCATTGAGAATCTGTGGCACTATTTGAAAATTGCGGTCCACAAGCATTGTCCAACCAACCTGAACAACCTGGCAAGAAGAATGGACCAAAATCACTCCGACACTGTGTGCAAAGCTGGTACATACTTACCCCAAAAGACTTAAAGCTGTTATTGCAGCGAAAGGTGGCTTTACCAAATATTAATGTGTGGGGGTAGAATACTTATGCAAGCAAGATATTTCATTTTTCTTAAAAATGTTTCCCAACATAAAACCAATGTCACCTTACAATAATTGATTTTGAGTTTCAGTGTTTTAAAATAAAATATCAAACAGAACGAAATTTCAATGTAATATGAGAGAATTGGTCAGGGGTCTGAATACTTTTGCAAGGCACTGTGTATATATATATATATATATATATATATATATATATATATATATATATATATATATATATATATATATATATATATATATATATTGTGACAAAGTGGGGGTGCCTTGCCACAATTCGGGACCTTTCCACCTTCTAAAATTACTGACCCAGACACAGAACTGCACAATAAAGCACTTTCATGCACTTTTATTGTAATGAACAAATAAACAAAAACCAAACAAAAGCCTAACTCCTCAAAGGAGTACTAACTAAACAGAGTTCAGTCCTTGACTGACCATCGGGCAGCTAAGCTGCTTACCGATACCACCTACAACACACAGTTGTTATTTAGAAACACAGTACACACAGTACTCACTTTACATGACTAGTAGCAGCGCACACAGCTTTCTGCTCCCTCCAACTCAGCATCCCAGAACAGACTGGCTGCTCTCTCTAAATACTCTGCACCTGGCTCTGATTTACAATGATCACCAGGTGCAGGGGATAATTAAATAATAAAACAATTAACAAATATAATTAAACAAAACAATTACATCCCCAATGTGCATTTGCACATGTTTTATGCAGGGAGGATATTAACCCCCTCCCTGCTGTGTTACAATATATATATATATATTATTATTTGTTTATTTAGCAGACACCTTTATCCAAGGCGACTTACAGAGACTAGGGTGTGTGAACTATGCATCAGCTGCAGAGTCACTTACAATTACGTCTCACCCGAAAGACGGAGCACAAGGAGGTTAAGTGACTTGCTCAGAGTCACACAATGAGTCAGTGGCTGAGGTGGGATTTGAACCGGGGACCTTTGTTTATTTAGCAGACTCCTTTATCCAAGGCGACTTACAGAGACTAGGGTGTGTGAACTATGCATCAGCTGCAGAGTCACTTACAATTACGTCTCACCCGAAAGACGGAGCACAAGGAGGTTAAGTGACTTGCTCAGAGTCACACAATGAGTCAGTGGCTGAGGTGGGATTTGAACCGGGGACCTCCTGGTTACAAGCCCTTTTCTTTAACCACTGGACCACACAGCCTCCGTGTGTGTGTGTGTGTGTGTGTGTGTGTGTGTGTGTGTGTGTGTGTGTGTGTGTGTGTGTGTGTGTGTGTGTGTGTGTGTGTGTGTGTGTGTGTGTGTGTGTGTGTGTGTGTGTGTGTGTGTGTGTGTGTACACACACACAGTGGTTTGCAGAAGTATTTACCCCCTACCAATAATGTCACATTTTGTTGAATTACAAATAATCTATGCACAGTTTTTCAAACAAACTTTTCTTATTCAAAGCTGTAGTGATTAAACTGAACACTGTTATATGAGGAGGAGGTTACATGTCAGTAAATTGCAAAGAAAATGTACAAAATGAAATTTACTACTTGCATAAGTATTCAGCCCCTTTAAGTCAGTACTTGGTAGAAGCAACTTTTGCAGCAATTACTGCTATTTTTGGATAGGTCTCTACTAGCTTTTGCCATTCTTCATGGGAAAATTGCTCCAGTTCTGATAAGTTTGTTGGGGATCGTCGATGGACTGCAATCTTCAAGTCTCGCCATTAATTTTCAATTGGATTCAAGTCAAGACTTTGACTGTGCCACTCAAGAACATTAAATCTCTTCTTGGTCAACCACTCCAGTGTGGCTTTGGCTTTGTGCTTCAGGTCATTGTCCTGCTGAAATGTGAATTTCCTCCCCAGTTTCAGAGTTGGCTGACTCAAACAGGTTTTCCTTAAGGATTCGCCTGTACTTTGCACCATCCATTCTCCCGTCTATCCTGACAAGCTTCTCACTCCCTGCTGAAGAGATGCATCCCCATAGCATGATGTTGCCACCACCATGCTTGACAGTAGGGATGGTGTTGACTGGGTGATGTGCAGTGTTGGGGTTGCGCCAGACGTAACGCTTGGAATTTAGACTGAAAAGTTCATCTACATGCTTTAACCCTTTGCAGTCCATTGTCCATAGGCATATCTCATGAATAGTCATACTTGCCCCTGGCATCAGATGGGAGCGGTCATATGGAAACAAGCTGGGTGTTACTGTATCAGCGCACAGAGACTATCACGGACATTTGCAGAGCCTTTTCGAGATGTTATAGCAATAAAATAATGACTTAGATTGCATTATTGAGGAGTTTGGTGATAAAACGAGTCATCAGGAAATGATTGATCGGTGTGTACGACTATTATTATTATTATTATTTATTTCTTAGCATATGTGAAAGCGATAGTGAACGAAAGGGTGGGGCGGGGCTGGAGATGCCTAGTGAGTGCTTTGTTGATATGCAGGGCCATTTAAACCCGTTTGACTGGAAAAAAATACTTTTAAACAGCACGTCTAAAATTAACTGCGCGTGGAAAATAAATTAGACCTGGTGAGCCTGACGCACAATTAATAAATGGACCGCAAAGGGTTAAGATGAGGCTTTTTGAGTAATGGCTTCTTTCTTGCCACCTGTCCATACAAGCCAGCTTTGTGTAGGGACCGGCTTATTGTTGATATGTGAACACTGACTCCCATCTCAGACACAGAACTTTGCAGATCTCTCAAGGTCATTGTTGGCTTCAGCTTGCCGGCTGCTCAGTTTGGGAGGGCGACCTGATCTGGGTAGTGTCGGGTGGTATGATGCATCTTCCAATTCTTAATGATGGACTTCACTGTGCTGAAAGGGATAATCAGCGCCTTTGAAATTTTCTTGTGCCTTTCTACCACTTTATCCCTGACTTGTTTCAAAAGCTCCTTGGTCTTCATGGTTGCTTTGTTGGATCACTATGTGAGTTGCAGTTTGAAAGTCTTTGTATAGCTGAGAGAAATTATCTAAAAGAATTTAATCTATTCAGTCTTGGACAAAGAAGACTACGTGGTGATCTGATTCAAGAATTCAAAATTCTAAAAGGTATTGACAATGTCGACCCAAGGGACTTTTTTCCACCTGAAAAAAGAAACAAGGACCAGGGGTCACAAATGGAGATTAGATAAAGGGGCATTCAGAACAGAAAATAGGAGGCACTTTTTTACAGAGAATTGTGAGGGTCTGGAACCAACTCCCCAGTAATGTTGTTGAAGCTGACACCCTGGGATCCTTCAAGAAGCTACTTGATGAGATTCTGGGA
Organism: Acipenser oxyrinchus oxyrinchus; assembly: GCA_030684275.1. NCBI lineage: Eukaryota > Metazoa > Chordata > Actinopteri > Acipenseriformes > Acipenseridae > Acipenser > Acipenser oxyrinchus. The sequence continues at coordinate 18,724,700 of CM060254.1, forward strand.
TCAATAAGCTACTAACAACCAAACGAGCAAGATGGGCCGAATGGCCTCCTCTCCTTTGTAAACGTTCTTATGTTCTTAATGTTTAAAAGAAAAATCAACTTACTTGCGACTCAGATGATAAGATAAACTCGTAGTTCTGCCGTGAAAGGAAAGCCCCAAAGAGCAAATCTTTTTTCCTTCCTTATATACTGTACGTTTTTGCTCAAAGAGCCAACTTCCCAATGTTTTGGTATGTTTAACATACCTTTGTCAAGTGTGTGAAAGTGTGTTTGAAAACAAACATTGGAGGTATTCATAGGCTTCTTGATGCCATGGTAACCACACATTTATGTATACCAAGCATCATAAGAAACGTATCACTATTGTAGGGTATATATTATTATTAGTATTATTTATTTATTAGCAGACGCCCTTATCCAGGGCGACTTACAATTGTTACAAGATTTTTACATACAATTACCCATTTATACAGTTGGGTTTTTACTGGAGCAATCTAGGTAAAGTACCTTACATAAGAACATAGAACATAAGAAAGTTTCCAAACGAGAGGAAGCCATTCGGCCCATCTTGCTCGTTCGGTTGTTAGTAGCTTATTGATCCCAGAATCTCATCAAGCAGCTTCTTGAAGGATCCCAGGGTGTCAGCTTCAACAACATTACTGGGGAGTTGGTTCCAGACCCTCACAATTCTTTGTGTAAAAAAGTGCCTCCTATTTTCTGTTCTGAATGCCCCTTTATCTAATCTCCATTTGTGACCCCTGGTCCTTGTTTCTTTTTTCAGGTCAAAAAAGTCCCTGGGTCGACATTGTCTTTACCTTTTAGGATTTTGAATGCTTGAATCAGATCGCCGCGTAGTCTTCTTTGTTCAAGACTGAATAGATTCGATTCTTTTAGCCTGTCTGCATACAACATGCCTTTTAAACCCAGGATAATTCTGGTTGCTCTTCTTTGCACTCTTTCTAGAGCAGCAATATCCTTTTTGTAACAAGGTGACCAGAACTGAACACAATATTCTTGGTGAGGTCTTACTAATGCATTGTAAAGTTTTAACATTACTTCCCTTGATTTAAATTCAACACTTCTCACAATATATCCGAGCATCTTGTTGGCCTTTTTTATAGCTTCCCCACATTGTCTAGATGCTCAAGGGAACAGCAGCAGCGTCCCCCATCTGGGAATGGAACCACAACCCTCCGGTCAAGAGTCCAGAGCCCTAACCACTACTCCACACTGCTGCCCTATATAAATGATGGACATTGACTAAATGTTTTTGGTTTCTTTTTAATCACTCGATCATTCATCCTTGACCATGACACACCGCTTGAGTGACTATGACTGAAGAATATGCATGTAATCACTTAAAGAAAATCACAGAAAAAAAAACAATGTGCCCCATCTGTCAAGAGAGCAGCACGTTTGCGCAATCGGCATGTTGGAGGCTGGACTAGGGCAGCGTACTGTGGCTCGCCGTCTTGGGTGCTCACAGCCAGCAATTTCAAACCTGGCGAGACGGTATAACCAGACACACACTGTCAATGACAGGTCATTAACTGGGAGGCCAAGTCACACCACCTGCCCAAGATCGACAGATCATTTTGCAGCATCTTCATGATGTCAATTGTTATAATCAGCACAAGGAGGCTGTGTGGTTAAAGAAAAGGGCTTGTAACCAGGAGGTCCCTGGTTAAATCCAACCTCAGCCACTGACTCATTGTGTGACCCTGAGCAAGTCACTTAACCTCCTTGTGCTCCGTCTTTCGGGTGAGATGTAATTGTAAGTGACTCTGCAGCTGATGCATAGTTCACACACCCTAGTCTCTGTAAGTCGCTTTGAATAAAGGTGTCTGCTAAATAAACAAATAATAATAAAAAGTCACTGCACCTGTTCTAAAACAGTTTGTAATCTAGTGAATTTATCCAAATATAACTGATAAGTTTCTTTTGATGCTCAAATATAAGTGTTACGTTTCTTTTGATGCGCAGAATATATATATATATATATATATATATATATATATATATATATATATATATATATATATAGACTGGAGAGGAGGACTATAGTGGAAGAATGATTGATGGAAGACTAGGGGACTATAATGGTCAAAGCCGCAGGAGGTGACAATAGCCTTCCCGAGGGGCATTTAATTGTCCACTATTAGCTGAGTCTGCAGTACATATTTAGTCAGTCAAAATAATAAGAGGCAAGGTTGGATAGTAAATATGACTTTATATACTGTAAAGCCATAAATATTTACAAGCCTTTTATTATGCATTTTTTTGTGTATGAAAAAAAACGTAAACATTTGTGGCACTAATATCTTAGTGCTGTACATATAATGAAGTAATATATTACTACCAGTGCAATATTTATGGAGCAAAATAGGTTTTATGAGTGTGATTCACCAAATATTTTGGTTGCAAAGATTGATGGCTTTACAGTATTTTGTTTAAATATAGTTGATACAGCATAAGTAAATAACCAAATAACATAAATAAATAAATAAATTTGAAGTTCATACCGCAAGTTTTTTGTTTCAGCAGTTTTTTCATTCAGCCATTTTATCTTGTTTAAAAGTGGAGGTGGAGGGCGTTCCTTTGAAAAGGGGCAGGACTGACAGTGGTGTAAGGATGTGAGGGCAATAGTTAAATCTATTTTTGCTCTTATGATGAGGTTTTAACCAATCACAGGCCAGAGTTTCCAAGCATATATATAATGTACATTTATTTGTGTGTATGTGTATATATAGAAATTTATTGCAAAAACTACTGCTGCTGTACCCTTGAGCAAGGTACTTTACCTAAATTGCTCCAGTAAAAAACCCAACTGTATAAATGGGTAATTGTATGTAAATATAATGTGATATCTTGTAACAATTGTAAGTCGCCCTGGATAAGGGTGTCTGCTAAGAAATAAATAATAATAATAAATAATAATAAATAATAAATAATAATAATAATAATAATAACAATAATAATAACCAGACAACACAAGCAATCGCAGACTGCCGTCATCAGGTAAGACATAGAACATGCAACTCTTTCCAGATGACACAAGAGACATCCATCATCATGGACCACTGGTGCTGTAGCCATGGATATACATGTACACTTCAACACATACACCCCCACTTCAGGCTGCAGAACCGGATCACTATAATATTCTTTGCCAAAAATGTTGTTAATGCATCAGTTAGGGTTGATATTAAAAGGACAAAAGTAGGTAAATGCGATGTCAGGATTTTCAAACCTAACTCTGCAAGGAAACACAAGCAACCACAGACAGCCATCAGCAGGTAAGATGAACAACATACAACTCTTTGCAGATAACACGAGACATCCATCATCATGGTCCACTAGGTGTATGAGGCGTGCTGCCGTGCCAGTGTGTTGGGGGGCCACCCACATGCTGGGCACTACATTTATATCTGGGCACTGCTTAGGCAGGACTAGTAGGAGACATGCATAATAGCAGCACCAACAAAACACTGTATGTAAGAACTCGACTGCCATGGTCAGTGTCTAGTGTGGCATCTACATGTCTGATGTGGATGCCATCGGTCAGGGCCGGTGCCAGGTTTTTGTGGGCCCTGGGCAATGGACCTCCGATGGGCCCCACCTTCACCCCCAAATCAAAAAGATTTTCATAATCCGACCAGGCATCTCTGGAAGGAGACAGAAGTTGTTAAAAAAAAATGATAAAAAAATAATTTTGTAATAATTACATTAGTAAAATCAAATGAATATTTGTAGCGCACTTTCTTTTAACTTTAGCCTACCTGTAACATAAAATAAATCATGCTGTGTTGTGTTTCTTTTGTGTATAATTAAATGCATCTTTCCAGCATATGCAATATATATATATATATGACGCAATGTGCAATTAAATACTTTTTTTTTTTTTTTAGAATGGGGATTGTATTTTTAATACATAAGGAATTTAAAAAGACAATAACCTGGCAAGACAAGCATGAGAACACAGAAATGTAGGTTCAACAGATACGCCTGCTCTACAGCGGAACTCTATAGTGCCTGTATTGCATTCATTACACTGTCTACTGTAAGAAAACCAAAAACATGAATATTGTACTGTTCTGTACAACTGTAATACTTTACAGCAATTAAGTTACATGTTCTTCTGCTTTCATGTGAAGTGGGTGGAAATCAGTTGCATATCTTAATTGTGAGCCATTTTAACTGGAGTGTGACAATAATCAAAGTGATATTATCAGCTTGTTCCCATTGGCTTGAAAATAAAGGTCTCAACTTTTTGTCACGCTATTTTGGTAGGACCTTGGGTTTCCATGTAGTTTTCTTTTAGGGGGAGAAGTTCTCCATCCAAATGCAAATAATCTATTTAATATTCCAATCTGGGAGGGTATATTTCAGTATTTCTTTCAGTGGTCCAATCTGGCTTGTACCATTACTGATATCGTGCAGCTTTCTAAACTGGGCTTACAAGAAGTTTGTGGATTGTGTTGAAGAACCGCAAGCGCAGTATGCTTCATTTGGCCACCAGAAATATATAATAAAAAACCCAAACAAGCTTTAAACAAATAGCAAAAAATCAACATGAACATAACATTGTTTTTTTTCTATTTTTCCCTTATATTTTCAAACATAGAAAAAAAATGGATTGATGTTACCAACTGGTTTTCATCAGGGTGCACTGTTGACATATCGACAATGCGACACATCAGACCAGTTCAGTAATGAAATAGGGAATATTGACAATGCGACACATCAGAACAGTTCAGTAATTAAATAATGAATATTGACACACAACCCAAGCCTTATTACAAAGCCTTATTTCTTGTTTTCAAGCTCATCAATTTTGTCTAATATGTATGTACACCCATACACTTATGCATGAGGTATGTACTTTACCTACATCTTAAAGAATAAAGAGAAACTTAATTGCAATTACGAATTACATAATAGTCATTCAAATAAAATGCATTATTATATTACAAGTGAATGAAAATTATCATGAAAACATATTTGAAATATATTTTAACCGTGTGTGTGTGTGTATATATACAGTGGCTCTCAAAAGTATTCACCCCTCTTGGACTGTTCCACATTTTATTGTGTTACAACATGGAATCAAAATGGATTTAATTAGGAGTTTTTGCCACTGATCAACACAAAAAAAGTCCATAATGTCAAAGTGAAAAATAAAATCTATAAATTGTTCTAAATTAATTACAAATACAAAACAGAAAATAATTGATTGCATAAGTATTCACCCCCTCGAGCCAATATTTGGTAGAGGCACCTTTGGTAGCAATTACAGTCATGAGTCTATTTGGATAAGTCTCTACCAGCTTTGCACATCTGGACACTGCAATTTTTGCCCATTCTTCTTTGCAAAATTGCTCAAGCTCCGTCAAGTTGGATTGGGACCTTTGGTGAACAGCAATTTTCAACTCTTTCTACATATTCTCAATTGGATTGAGATCCGGGCATTGACTGGGCCACTCCAGGACATTGACCTTTTTGTTTTTAAGCCACTCCAGTGTGGCTTTGGCTGTATGTTTGGGGTCATTGTCCTGCTGGAAGATGAATCTTCTCCCAAGTCCCAGGTCTCTTGCAGACTTCAGCAGGTTTTCCTCCAGGATTTCTCTGTACTTTGCTGCATCCTCTTTGACCTCTATCTTCACGAGCTTTCCAGGCCCTGACGCAGAGAAGCATCCCCATAGCATGATGCTGCCACCACCATGCTTCATGGTAGGGATGGTGTTCTCAGGATGATGTGCGGTGTTAGGCTTGCGCCAAACATAGCGCTTAGCGTTGAGGCCAAAAAGCTCTATTTTGGTCTCATCAGACCATAGAATCTTCTTCCACTTGGTCTCAGATTCTCCCACATGCCTTCTGGCAAACGCTAGCCGAGATTTGATGTGAGTTTTTTTCAACAATGGTTTTTGCCACTCTCCCATAAAGGCCAGTTTTGTGAAGCACCCGGGCTATTGTTGCCGTATGCACAGTGTCTTCCAGCTCAGCCGTGGAAGACTGTAACTCCTTTAGAGTTGCCATAGGCCTCTTGGTGGCCTCCCTGACTAGTGCCCTTCTCGCTCGGATACTCAGTTTTTGAGGACAGCCTGTTCTAGACAGATTCACAGTTGTGCCATATTCTCTCCATTTCTTAACCCTTTGCGGTCCATTGTCGGACCTGGTCCGACATTGCGATTATTCCTATCCGGTCCATTGTCGGACCCTGTCCAACATCATCAAAAACGGGTTTCTAGTCGTTTTTCTCCGGAAAAGCCGAGAAACCATTCAATGGCCGAGTGGGAGCGACAGGAGCCGAGACAAGCCGATAAAAAAAAAAAAAGGCGTATCTCATGAATAGTCATACTTGCCCCTGGCATCACATAGGGGTGGTCATAAGGAAACAAGCTGGTTGTTACTGTATCAGCGCACAGAGACTATCACAGACATTTGCGGAGCTTTTTTGAGATGTTATAGTAATAAAATAATGACTTGGATTGCATTATTGAGGAGTTTGGTGATAAAACGAGTGATCAGGAGATGATTGATCGGTATGTACGACTTTATTATTATTATTATTATTATTATTAATTTCTTAGCATATGTGAAAGCGATAGTAAACGAAAGGGTGGGGCGGGGCTGGAGATGCCTAGTGAGTGCTTTGTTGATATGCAGGGCCTTTTAAACCCGTATGACTGTGGAAAAAAATACTTTTAAACAGCGCGTCTAAAATTAACTGCGAGTGTGAAAATAAATTGGACCTGACGCGCCTGACGCACAGTTAATAAATGGACTGCAAAGGGTTAATAATGAACTTTACTGTGCTCTGGGGGATATTCAATGCCTTGGAAATGTTCTTATATCCTACCCCTGATTGGTGCTTTTGAAGAACCTTATTCCGGATTTGCTTTGAATGTCCTTTGTCTTCATGATATAGTTTTTGTTAGGAAATGTACTAACCAACTGTGGGACCTCCCAGAGACAGGTGTATTTAACCTGAAATCATGTGAAACACCTTAATTGCACACAGGTGGACTCCATTCAACTAATTATGTGACTTCTAAAGACAATTGGTTGCACCAGAGCTTATTTAGGTGTGTCATAGCAAAGGGGGTGAATATTTATGCAATCAATTATTTTCTGTTTTATAGTTGTAATTAATTTAGAACAATTTGTAGATTTTATTTTTCACTTTGACATTATGGACTTTTTTGTGTTGATCAGTGGCAAAAACTCCTAATTAAATCCATTTTGATTTCATGTTGTAACACAATAAAATGTGGAAAAGTCCAAGGGGGGGGTGAAAACTTTTGAGAGCCACTGTATATATATATATATATATATATATATATATATATATATATATATATATATATAGATAGATAGATAGATAGATAGATAGATCGATAGATAGATAGATAGATAGATAGATAGATAGATAGATAGATAGATAGACAGGCAGTTTACATACCCCAATGGAAATTTATAATTTCTAGATATTTATCAAAACAAATAATTATAGGAAAAATCTTTTCTAGCAAAAATGTTGCTTTTGTGGATGAGGGAAAAAAAAGTTACAAGAGTTACAAGAAATAGATAGATACAATTATTTATTTCAGCAATTTTTTTGCAAAACTCCAAAAATGCTAATTCAAAAGTATTCATACCCTGACAAGGAAAATGAAATGAATAGCTAGTTGATAACCTCTTTTAAACGATTAGGGTATTTGTCAATGAGCTTTTGGCATGATTCTTTAGTGATTTTTGACCGTTCTTCAATGCAAAATTGTTCCAGTTCATTCAAATTCCGAGGACTTCTCTTGTGCACAGCCTTCTTCAACTCATACCAAAGATTCTCAATCGGATTCAGATCGGGACTTTGACTGGGCCATTCTAGAACCTTGATTTTATTCTTCTTCTTAAAGTATATTTTGATGTGTACTTTGGATTGTTGTCATGTTGGAACGTCCAGTTGTGCTCTAAACCAAGTTTTGTAGCAGAAGTTTTCAGATGTGTGCCATTTGAGGAAAAACAGCCCAATAGAAGGATATTACCACATCCATTCTTGCAGTAGGTATAGTGTCCTTTTCTTTATACGCCTCACCAGACTTTCTCCAAAGGTAACGACTTGTTTCATCACTCCACAAAACCTTTGACCGGAACTCATATCCATCATTCAAATGCCATTTTGCACACTTTAAGCGATTGTCCTTGTGACGTTTTCCTAAGAGTGACTTTTTCCTTGGCCTGCGACCATTGAGATCTTCACCATGCAATACTCGACCTATGGTTGAAATGGAAACCCCAGTCCTACTTGCAGCCAATTCACTTTTAATATATGTTTGGCGGTCAAATCTCAGATTGTTATTAACTTCCTCACAATTCTTCTACTTGTTCTTGATGAAAGAACCTTCTTTCTTCCAGACCAAGGGAGCGTAGTGACAGTACCATGAGTCTTGTACTTCTTGATAATAGAAACAATAGTTGAAATTGGGATACTCAAATGCTAGGAAATCTTCTTGTATGCTTCTTCAGCCTTATGACAATAAATCATTTTCTGCCGAATGTCTTCAGATAGCTCTTTACTTTTTCCCATATTGACGTATAGATAAGGACAGCAATCATCCTATGCCTAACCCTTTTATACTCTCTAAGAATGTTCACCTACAATCCAGCATTTTTGAGACTTTTCTAGAATTAGGTTCTGCATTATCATATTTAAATTTATAGCAACTTGTAGATAATACTTTCATAGCATCAAGGGTATGAATATTTTTTAATTAGCATTTTTGGAGTCTTGCAAAAAAAATTGCTGAAATAAATTGTAGACATCTATTTCTTGTAACTTTATTTCCTCATCCACAAAAGCAAAAATTTTGCTGCAAAAGATTTTTCCTAAAATTCTTTGTTTTTGAGAAGAAAAAAAAAAAAAATATATATATATATATATATATATATATATATATATATGGCAAACGTATGTATACAATGTCCATATATTTAACATGTTTCACTAAATATATTTGTTGAAAACACACATTTTTAAAAACACAATTTAACCGCATGTTCTCATGTTTTTAGGCCATGTGTATTCTTGCCTATGACTATTTTAACCTCCGTGTTGGAAGTGCATGTGCCGTTGGTTCAGTTGAAGCTGTAATTCTCCGAGATCTCTGCAGCCTCCATCTTGGCACGCCTGCCTCCCTGTGCCTTCCCTATAAACACAAACAGAGATATTGCTGACTCACACACACACAGGCAAACAGGAATGAAAGGCTCTGTGAAGTTTCAGACAGGAAACTTGAATCTCTCTGCAAGTACCAGCATTGCATTGACAGGACCATTTCTGAAACCATGAAGTCAAGCAGACAGGACGTGACTCCCCCATTTATAGCAACCTTCAATCAGTGCCAGCTACCAATAGTAATAAAGCCAGGTCCATGTAACCCCACGTCCCTTTACAGTCTGTTATTACTGCCCTGCTGGATGTCTGGCATGTAATGTAAACTGAAGCAGAGACACAGGGAACCGCGTGCTGTCTCATATTCTACCATTGGAGAGTCTCTGAGACTCATATATAAAATATGCTGTTGTAACTTTAATTCAAGCTGTCAAATATCTGTGGCATAATAAACAGATACAAAAATATATATCTGATGCACATTTCAGAGGTTTTCTACTGGTTAAATGGCAAAGCTGTCTGGAGTTGAGTATTCCCCGTCCATACAGTATATAACACATCAAGTCTAAGGGGTACAATATGAATTGAAGTCTTGTTCTTACCCTCTTCTCGTCTCTGTTTGTTTCCTTTAGCCTGAGTTGTCCCAGTCTTCTCTAAAGATAATACAAGAATATAAGAACATAAGAAAGTTTACAAACAACAGGAGGTCATTTGCACATCAGTGCTCGTCCAGTTCCTAGTAGCTGGTTGATCTCAAAAGATCTGTTGATTTAAAGAATCCCAGTGATTCAGCTTCAATGTGGCTTGGTAACCCATTCCATAGCCTCATCTCATACCCTCTGTTCTATGTCTACCTCAATTTCCAACTGTGTCCTCTGGTCCTGGTTTCTGTGCTGCACTTAAAGTACTGGCAAAGGTATTGTAACAGGGCGAGCAGCCCTGTACAGGGTTTGTTTATTTTTAGAACGGGGTTGCCCCCTCCGCCCCTGTTTTGTTTTGTTTAAATATGAAACCTTGTGGTAATGTGTGGCTGTCGGCTAGTGCGTTGTTAATCTAGCCGGCAGTCACACATAATTAATAAACTCGTGCAATTTGTGGCCGAGGGGTAATAGAATAATTACTAACTAGTTAAACCCCTCGGCCACGATATAAAAAGCCTGCAGCTCTCCATGTTCGTGGTGGGTGTTACAGAGGAGAAAGCGAGCAGTGAGAGAAAACGAAACTAAAAGGAACAAACGTACAGGAACAGTGAAGGCTGCTGCCTTGCCTGACCTGTGTTATTTTTGTGTTTGTGATTTTGTTTTGTTTACCTGTTTTATTTTTGCTCTGTGAGCAAGTTTCTTTTTGTTCAAACCTTTGATTTATTTTTGTATTATTTAAATAAAACGGCGACGCCGCGTCTTAATATTATTTTGAAACTGCAGTGCCTGGTGTCAGTATTTTTACTTCCTGCATCTGTCCTGACGTCACAGCCCAGCCACCCTGTCACAGGTATACTTTGTTAACTCTTTTTAAGATTTTAAAGACTTCAATGAATTCCCCTTAATTAGTCTTTGTCTAGGCTAATCCAATTCCTTCAATCTCTGTTGCACATTCCTTTAAGCACATGGATCAGTCTGGTTGCTCTTCAATCTTTGTTGCTCATTCCTTTAAGCACAGTGATCAGTCTGGTTGCTCTTCAATCTTTGTTGCTCATTCCTTTAAGCACAGGGATCAGTCTGGTTGCTCTTCAATCTTTGTTGCTCATTCCTTTAAGCACAGTGATCAGTCTGGTTGCTCTTCAATCTTTGTTGCTCATTCCTTTAAGCACAGGGATCAGTCTGGTTGCTCTTCAATCTCTGTTGCTCATTCCTTTAAGCACAGTGATCAGTCTGGTTGCTCTTCAATCTTTGATGCTCATTCCTTTAAGCACAGGGATCAGTCTGGTTGCTCTTCAATCTTTGATGCTCATTCCTTTAAGCACAGGGATCAGTCTGGTTGCTCTTCAATCTTTGTTGCTCATTCCTTTAAGCACAGGGATCAGTCTGGTTGCTCTTCAATCTCTGTTGCTCATTCCTTTAAGCACAGTGATCAGTCTGGTTGCTCTTCAATCTTTGATGCTCATTCCTTTAAGCACAGGGATCAGTCTGGTTGCTCTTCAATCTTTGTTGCTCATTCCTTTAAGCACAGGGATCAGTCTGGTTGCTCTTCAATCTCTGTTGCTCATTCCTTTAAGCACAGGGATCAGTCTGGTTGCTCTTCAATCTTTGATGCTCATTCCTTTAAGCACAGGGATCAGTCTGGTTGCTCTTCAATCTTTGTTGCTCATTCCTTTAAGCACAGGGATCAGTCTGGTTGCTCTTCAATCTCTGTTGCTCATTCCTTTAAGCACAGGGATCAGTCTGGTTGCTCTTCATTGCACTCTCTCCAGGGCCACAATTACTTTTGTGACATGTAAAGCAGAACTTTAAAAAATATATATTTTAACACTGAGACGTATGCCATTCATTTATATCTTGACACTGATGAAGCAAGCTTCCAATGTATTACAATATTGTTACCATTGGGCCGTCTCTGTGCCTCTGGTGTGACTTTGTTAAATATCAAATATCCTTGAGTGCAGAAACAGCAATACAAGATGATTAAGAACACATTCTGTGGTATAATAAACAGATACAAAAATATATCTGATGCACATTTCAGAGGTATGTGGTCTGTTATTCTAGGACACAGGCACTTAAGTGGGTGAACAAGTGGGTTTTGTACTGGTCAAATGGCAAAGCTGTCTGGAATGCATTTTCAATTACCATGTGCAGTTGATTCTATTAACCAGTGATTCTATGCGTTGATTATTCCCTGTCCATACAGTATATAAAACATCAAGTCTAAGGGGTACAATATGAATTGAAGTCTTGTTCTTACCCTCTTCTCGTCTCTGTTCGTTTCCTTTAGCCTGAGTTGTCCCAGTCTTCTCTAAAGATAATACAAAAATATAAGAACATAAGAAAGTTTACAAACAACAGGAGGTCATTTGCCCATCAGTGTTCGTCTGGTTCCTAGTAGCTGGTTGATCTCAAAAGATTTCTTGATCTTTGTCAGGTCGGGTCTAAAGGATCCCAGTGATTCAGCATCAACAACGTGGCTTGGTAGCACATTCCATATCCTCACCACTTGCTGTGTAAAGAAGCATCTCCTTGGGGTCATGTGATGTCCAGCTAAGGAGAAGCAGTACTGAAGAGGAGTTCCTGCTCTCAACCCAGCTTTTAACAGTTTTTACACAATTATTCAACACAAAAATAACAATAAGCAGCCTGAATCCTTATCTAATGTCTCAACGAAGGGCTAAAAGCAAAAGTCGAAAAGCAACAGCTTCCTCTACAACACGTGAACCCGGATCAGCTTCCTCTACAACACATGAACCCGGATCAGCTTCCTCTACAACACGTGAACCTGGATCAGCTTCCTCTACAACACGTGAACCCGGATCAGCTTCCGCTACAACACGTGAACCCGGATCAGCTTCCTCTACAACACGTGAACCTGGATCAGCTTCCTCTACAACACGTGAACCCGGATCAGCTTCCTCTACAACACGTGAACCTGGATCAGCTTCCTCTACAACACGTGAACCCGGATCAGCTTCCTTTACAACACGTGAACCTGGAAACACTTTTAACCACGCTCCAGAACCAGCAACAACCAGTGTAAGTACATTAAAAATGTCCGCTCTGGCAGGGAAAGAATGCAGTGCAGGGGAATTAATGGAAGCAATAAATAACGGTTTAGCCACACTTTCTCGACAGATTAATGATCTCAAGTCTACTATTCAATAATAATGCTGGGATACAGAGTCACTGCTACTGAATTGCATTCGTGAAGACTTGAAAATCGTGTAACTAAAATGGAGGAGAGCCGCAGCAAATTGTCAAATTCTTTTATTTCTCCTGACCTGTCTGTTGAGCTACAGCAAAAACAAAGGCTTTTTGAAGAAACAAAAAAAAATCTGAAAAGCAAAAACATCAGATAGGCAATGCTCTATCCCGCTCGTCTCCAGATCAACCATGCTGGCAAAAGAAGCTTTTTACAAAACCACCAGGCATCCAGGAATTTGAAAAAGGTGAAAACTACAATCAACAGCCTGCACTGAAATGGGAGGGAGCTAGGGTGGGGTGGGGGGACGTTGAAGTACTTTATACAGATATATTTGATAGTTGTGTGTTAAGTTTCATGTTCTATGTTATACAAACCAGGTAAATACTTGCTAACAGTATATATTAATCCTCACAGTCTAAAATGGGCAGATATAGATTATGTACAGCATTATTTGCTAACGCTAGACATTGAGTTACCATATGCTTTAAACCCCTTTTACAGGTCTATTGATATAGTCACATATAGAAGGCTTTGTAAGTTTAAATCATGAGTACACCTATCTGATACTTATCATGGAATGTAAATTGACTAAACCATCCAATTAAGAGGAATAAGGTTCTACCATATTTAAAAAAAAAAAAAAAACAGACATTTGCTTTCTACAAGAACCTAACCTGTCTGAAAGAGAACATGAAGCACCAGCGATTACATGGTTTTTGTTTGAAGGTAGGAGCTTATATAACCGTGGCAATTGCCAGTTTTGCATTAGATCGCACAGCGAGCAGGAGAGCTGACAGACCAGAATGCTCTCGTAAGTATTAAGGATAACTTTGTTTTAACTGTAAAGTGTGTTATTGCTAGTTTGATGCTGCAAAGTGAACTATATTAGCCAGTTGTGTTGAATTAAGTATTTGCCAAGTAACAGCAGGGCTCAGCTGATTCGATTAGTGTAATTTGCAAGCCATTGTCTGAAACACACAGCTCTCAATCTCCAGGGCATTATATAAGCACTGATGCTAACCTATTGCGCCAGCACTCAGTGCCAGCTCCCCGAAGGGCCTTATCACCAAAGGGCAGGTAGTCTAAACTATGGTAGTCCAAATGAGGACAGTCCAATGAGGGCCTGCCGCACAATATTTTAACCAAGCAACGACCGCGAAGGCTCCAACCAGGTTTGCAGACACTGTTCTTTCTTTTCTTTTTATTAATTAATGCTCTTGCTCCTCCTGTACCTATCTGTTTTTGCCTCCCTCTCGGCACCACCCTGTCCCATACAAATTTCTACTTCCCCTCCTCTACTGCTCCCTACCATGACTAACTTTAACCCTTTGCGGTCCATTTATTCAGCACGCCTCAGGTGCGTCAGGTCCCATTTATTATTATTATTATTATTATTATTATTATTATTATTATTATTAATTTCTTAGCAGACACCCTTATCCACGGCGACTTACAAGATACCACATTATTTTTACATACAATTACCCATTTATACAGTTGGGTTTTTACTAGAGCAATCTAGGTAAAGTACCTTGCTCAAGGGTACAGCAGCAGTGTCCCCCACCTGGGATTGAACCCATGACCCTCCGGTCAAGAGTCCAGAGCCCTAACCACTACTCCACACTCACAGTAAAACAGGTTTAAAAGGCACTGCATATCAACAGGACACTCAGCACTGCATCTCCAGCCCAGCCCCACCCCTTGTTCGCTGTATTTTTCACATACCTCTTCACAGTCGTGCATACTGATAAATCATCTCCTGATCACTCGTTTTATCACCAAACTCCTCAATAATGTGATCCAAGTCATTATTTTATTACTATAACATCTCAAAAAGCTCTGCAAATGTCTGTGATATTCTTTGAGCGCTGGATGCAGAAGCAGCTATCTTGTTTGTTTATGGCCGTGTTATCTCTGTGGTGCCGGGGCTATTTGTATTGCTCAGATCCGCCCCTTTTTTTTTCAGCTTCTCTCGGCTACTATCGGTCTCACTCAGCCACTGAATGATTTTCTCAGCTTTTTTCGGCGAAAAAACGACTAGAATCCTGTGTTTTACGTCTTTTTGATGATGTCAAAGGACCGGAAAGGGAAAATTGTAATTTCGGACCTGGTCCGACATGGGTTAATATCCCTGTTATCCTCTCCCGTCCTCTGGCTTATCCCTGCCGCTGCAAATCTAACTTCTCTAACCTGATCTCCCTGCCTCTCTGATACCTCTAACACTCTTGCGCCCTTTCCTCTCTCTGTTTCCTCTCCCAATCTCCTCGCCCCTCAGGATGGGGTGGGGGAACAGGACTGCTCTCATCCCTCCCTGCTCTTTTCTGCTCTCTCCCCTTTGAGTTTCATGCTGTTGAAATCACCTCTCCTTGTCGCCTCCTCCACATTGTTCTCTACCGCCCTCCTGGACTCCTTACTCACTTTCTTGATGAGCTTGACTTCCTCCTCTCCTCCCTCCCTCCCCACACTTGCTGTTCTATTAGATGACTTTAACATCCACCTCTCCAACCCCACACACTCTGCTGGATTTCTTCCCCTTCTTCACTCCTTTGACTTCTGCTGTGTTTTAAGGGCGAAAATGAACCTGAGCCGTAAGGCTGTGTTACACAAGTTATACACTTCAACAGGGGGAGATACAAATGATACAATTGATACTTTTCTTAACTCTTTGAGTGCTATCATCTGAGAAGAGAGAGATATTAGAACAACCTATAACCAAGGGGAAATGTTAGCTGTCCTAATGACATTACAGTCCAGTAAAGCAGCAGGCTTAGATGGATATACAAGTTCATTGTTTTAAGCATTCAATGAAGAGCTAAGTGACCCCCTATTTCAATGATATGAATATGTTCTACATAATGGTATCTTACCCCCAACACTTCAAGAAGCATTCATTTCTGTAATATGTAAGCCAGATAAGGACCCCGCTACATGTGAATCTTGCAGCCCTAAATTGCTAATTAAATCTAACAATTCTAGCCAAAACAATAGCTCTCAGACTTGAAAAAATCCTGCCTTCTTTGATTAACACAGACAAACTGGCTTCGTTAGCGATTTGTTAGGGGTACAATGCGAGTACTAATTGAAGGCGTTTTTTTTTGGCCTTCTTTGATTAACACAGACCAAACTGGCTTTGTTAGGGGTAGAATGGTGAGTATTGATTTAAGGCGTTTTTTCACATTGTCCATGAGGCTGAGCACTCAGATAATCCCGCTGTCACGGTCTCATCCGACGAGGAGAAGGCTTTCAACCGCGTCACGTGGGGCTGCATGTTTAAAGTATTAGAACACTTTCAATTTGGTCCCTACCTTATAAATTGGGGTTGTACCATGTATAACAATCCCCGGGCCAGTCTGCACAAAGGAACTACCTCAAACCCAATCCCTCTTTCCTGGGGCACTAATAGGGATGCCCATTATCTCCATTACTATTTGTATTAGTTTTTGAGCCCCTGGCTGAAAAAATCAGGACTGACATAATTATTAAAGGTTTTGAAATAGGAGAAAAAAATCACAAAATCTCTTTATAGGCTTATGATAGGTTACTGTTTCTGACAAAGCCAGAAAGTTCATTAAAAGCTCTTCTTGAAATTACTGAGGAATTTAGTAATGTTTCAGGATATATGATAACCTGGTCAAGAGTGAGATCCTTCCCCTAACAGACAGATTATTGCCAACTAGAATTGCTCTTCCCATTCAAAATCAAACCTAAAGCAATGAAATACCTTGGAATGTATACAGACAGACACCTTGACAACCTTTACAAGCTAAACTATATTCCACTAATGGACACAATGTGTAAAGACCTAAAGGTCTATTCATAAAAGTACTCACCGACTGTCTTAGGTAATCGAATTTTGTTTAAAAGTAACGAAAGTCATCCATATTGATATTCATAAAATGATCTGTGCAGACCGGCGCTAAGCAGTTTATGAATGGATATATATTCATTCACAAAGAAATCCGTCTACTTTTGATGACATCATCAGCTCTATAAACATTCACTCAGTTCCATCGTTAGCTGTTGGGAACATAAACAAATGGGATCTACTAACAGCAGCACCATCATGTTATTAACAGCTTTTTTGACAATGTCACTTTGATGCTGTCGTTAGTTTAGACTCCACTGCACCCAGCGTTCAATAACAGCATTTTGCTGTCATTCACTCTTATGAATGGCAGGTTGACGCTGAGGACCGATGAAAGCTTAATGCTAATGAGGTAATCATTAAGCTTTATCTGAACGTGTTTAAAATATGCCTTGAAATCGTTGGGACTTTAACAACGCATATCAATTATCTCTTATGAATAGCACCTGCCATTAAATAGGCGGCTATGGATGAAATCCAGTCCTGTACTCCTGTTTGCTCATTTCGACAGGTGTTAACCCTTTATGAGTAGACCCTTGAGTGAGATGGTTACCTCTCTCATTGACAGCTAGACTCAATGTGATAAAAATGAACATACTACCTTGAATTCTTTATTGATTTTACTCTTTAAAAATTACAGTACTAAAATTGGAAACGTTATGTGCAAAACATAAAGACTCCCAGAATAAAAAGAACTACCCTAATCCTACAATCAGGGGAAGAAGAATTGAGACTTCCTGACCTACACCTATACTTCTGGGCAGCACAACGTAGACCTCTGTATAACTGGCTTGATTGGGACAGCTCCCCTGCATGGACACATATTGAAAAAGGCATTCTTAGATTACCTGATCTCGCATACACTCCATACTGTTTTGACTCCAAATCTATAAAAAAAAAAAAATATATATATATATAGACAATCCACTTTTAATTCAGTCTATCAAAATACGAGAGGAGACACATAACTCTATGAAGAAAATTTTAAAATGTTCCCCTAACATCAATTACACAGAATTCTAATTTACCCCAAGCCCTAAAAGACCCAGCTTTTAAACTATGGGAACAGAAGGGACTATACACAATAGGTGATTTGTAGAAAGGTAACATTTGTATGTTGTTTGAAGAACTGAAGAATGATTATCAAATCCCAACCACACACTTTTAGATATTTACAGCTGTGTCACTGTTTCCAATCAGTACAAGAGAGCTCTTTAGACAAACCTAAATATTCTATACTGAAATCCTCACTACTCAAACCCACCCCTGCTAACTCATTCAGAACTATACAACCAACTTCTGAAACTCACCTCCTCCAATACAAACCACCCCTGCTAACTCATTCAGAACTATACAACCAACTTCTGAAACTCACCTCCTCCAATACAAACCACCCCTGCTAACTCATTAGAACTATACAACCAACTTCTGAAACTCACCTCCTCCAATACAAACCACCCCTGCTAACTCATTCAGAACTATACAACCAACTTCTGAAACTCACCTCCTCTAGGGTATCTCTCTTCCCACTGAGCAATGACAAGAAATATGTGAGAGATTCCGAACCACTAATCACAGTCCTGGAGGGCCCTAGGAGGCTGTAGGCCATAGGAGGCTGTGTGGTCCAGTGGTTAAAGTAAAGGGCTTGTAACCAGGAGGTCCCCGGTTCAAATCCCACCTCAGCCACTGACTCACTGCGTGACCCTGAGCAAGTCACTTAACCTCCTTGTGCTCCGTCTTTCGGGTGAGACGTAATTGAAAGTGACTCTGCAGCTGATGCATAGTTCACACACCCTAGTCTCTGTAAGTCGCCTTGGATAAAGGTGTCTGCTAAATAAACAAATAATTCCACTCCAGTTTTAACAGGTACAATTAGATCATTAACTATTGCAGGATCTGTATGAAGGTTTAATTGGTTCAATTCAACAATTTAGAACAGGGTTGGAACAAAGACCAGTAGTGGAATGGCCCTCCAGGACCACAACTGTCTGCCCCTGCTCTATATCAACATGAGGTATAGACTTACACAATACAAATTCATACACAGAACCTACTTAAAACCAAAAAAAGCTGCATTTGTTAAAAAACAAACAAACTATTCTTCACTTTACCCCAGATGTAAGCTCCAGGAAGGCAGCTTTCTACACGTGATATAGGAATGCTGCAAACTTCAACCATGGTGGTAAGCCATAGAGAGAAACCCCATTAACTGCTATATTGGAGGTTATACAGTTCAATCTTTCTAACCTAAGAATGAATAACTGTTTTAATCTAGCTATGGTGGCTGCTAAAAGATGTGTGGCATGTAAGTGGAGTCACGAGGACCCCCCACCCAGACTTTCTCAATGGATCCACGAAGTAAGCATGTGCCCCTAGAGAAAATGACATCTGGGCTAAGAGGTAGCCCACACTTATCGATAAAACTTGGCCCCCTGGTTACCCTGTTTAGACACTAGAACCTGCTGTATTACATCCACATACACAGTGGCTCTCAAAAGTATTCACCCCCCTTCGACTTTTCCACATTTTATTGTGTTACAACATGGAATCAAAATTGATCCCATTGTTGAAAAAAACTCACATCAAATCTCGGCTAGAGTTTGCCAGAAAGCATGTTGGAGACTCTGAGACCAAGTGGAAGAAGATTCTATGGTCTGATGAGACCAAAATAGAGCTTTTTGGCATCAACATTAAGCGCTATGTTTGGCGCAAGCCTAACACCGCACATCATCCTGAGAACACCATCCCTACCGTGAAGCATGGTGGTGGCAGCATCATGCTATGGGGATGCTTCTCTGCGTCAGGGCCTGGAAAGCTCGTGAAGATAGAGGTGAAAGAGGATGCAGCAAAGTACAGAGAAATCCTGGAGGAAAACCTGCTCAAGTCTGCAAGAGACCTGGGACTTGGGAGAAGATTCATCTTCCAGCAGGACAATGACCCCAAACATACAGCCAAAGCCACACTGGAGTAGCTTAAAAATAAAAAGGTCAATGTCCTGGAGTAGCCCAGTCAAAGCCCGGACCTCAATCCAATTGAGAATATGTGGAAATGTCCCCATCCAACTTGACATAGCTTGAGCAATTTTGCAAAGAAGAATGGGCAAAAATTGCAGTGTCCAGATGTACAAAGCTGGTAGAGACTAATACAAATAGACTCATGGCTGTAATTGCTGCCAAAGGTGCCTCTACCAAATATTGACTCAAGGGGGTGAATACTTATGGAATCAATTATTTTCTGTTTTGTATTTGTAATTAATTTAGAACAATTTGTAGATTTTATTTTTAACTTTGACATTATGGACTTTTTTGTGCTGATCAGTGGCAAAAACTCCAAATTAAATCCATTTTGATTCCATGTTGTAACACAATACAATGTGGAAAAGTCGAAGGGGGGTGAATACTTTTGAGAGCCACTGAATAAAAGCTGTAAGGTTATTTCAGACGATTTTTACTGTACCTTTATCACACTATATCAAATGCATGAGCAATGTTGGCATGTGGCCCAGTTTGTTATTATGTTTTTACTGTATAACTCCAGTTGGGATAATAAAGAAAATTGTCACAAAAAAAAGGAAGTGTCTCCTTCCCTCTGTCCTTGGTCCGTCTCTACTTAATAGCCAACTCTGGTTCTGGCTTCTGGTTCTGGCTCCTGTGCTGTGGTGAAAGTATTGGCTAGGGTCAACACCTTTTAACATTTTAAAGACTAATTATTCTCTGTTCCAAGTTGTTCAATCTTCATAGCTCATTTCTTTAAGCCCTGGGATCATCATAACCTCCTTTGATGTCTACTAATTATCCTCCAATCGAAGTCATTGATGTAGATAAGAAACAGCTACTCTCTGCGTCCTGTGTTTTAACCAGTTATGCATCCACTTGCATATGCTTCCTTGTATTCCCACGAATTTGAACTTCAGGATCAATCTTTCGTGGGGCACTTTGTCAAAAGCATATATGATGTCATGCACTCTTTTTGGAAGTCCATGTATATGATGTCATGCACTCTTTTTGGAAGTCCACGTATATGATGTCATGCACTCTTTTTGGAAGTCCTTGTATATGACGTCATGCAATCTTTTTGGAAGTCCATGTATATGATGTCATGCACTCTTTTTGGAAGTCTGTGTATATGATGTCATGCACTCTTTTGGAAGTCCACGTATATGACGTTATGCAATCTTTTTGAAAGTCCACGTATTTGACGTCATGCAATCTTTTTGGAAGTCCACGTGTATGATGTCATGCACTCTTTTTGTATCCATCCTTGCAGTGTCTTCTTTAGAGAAGTTTAAGAAGTTTGCCAGGCAGGATCGTCCCTTTCTGAACCCACGTTATGTCTCTTGTAGTGCTGTAGGAGATCATGTGATCCACAGCACTACAATTGAGTTTTAATTGTGTGGGTGAATTCTCAGACATGAACATGTTTGCGTGTTAATCTAAAACATGTCATTGAATTAGTAGCATGATTAGGTTTTTGTACTGTTTTAAATGTTATATTGAATTCGCCAATCTGCATTAAATAATTTAAATTTGAACCAAAACCTGATTTGCATCAATTCTAATAAATATTATTTCAAATATTCATAATTCAATATTTTATTCATGGAGACACAACCTAAGTATACATTTATTAATAGATCTGATTTACAAGGCATATCAAAATGGATTTGGTATTAAAAGCCTGTTGTAAAGACAGTGTCCATTAATGAACACTCTTTCCCAATGATTGCAATATAAAGGTGCAGTGCAGTGTTTTTAAGACAGGTTACAGTGGAAATGGAAGTGGGTATTTTCCCCTTCCCCTTTTCCTTTCCTTTAGCCTGAGTGTTCTCTCGAGTTTTCCTCCTCTGTCAGCCTTTTGTTGTTCTAGTCTGTTCATTTCTTCTTCATTCAGCTCTGTCTCATATCAGCACTAGCAGCACTTTTCACTTGCTCATTACTTTGTTTTTCTACACTAAATTCAGGGTATGCATGGATATCAAATACAGTACTTTAGTTTAAAAGCTGAAGCTACTTCCTGGTACCAAATCCTTTCCTGACCTGTAGATCTACTTCACTCTAATGCAGGGCTTCCCAAAGGTTTGTTCAAGGAGGGCCACAGGTGGGACATTGGTTTGTTCAAGGAGGGCCATGGTGGGACATTGGTTTGTTCAAGGAGGGCCATGGTGGGACATTGGTTTGTTCAAGGAGGGCCACAGGTGGGACATTGGGTCGTGGGCCGTATAATAAAATTCACCTATATTAAAACCAATATGTGCAATAAATATAACATGCCTTTATATATAGACCCAATACATACATTTTTGCGGCTGCCTTTTCTTTTTTGGTTTCTGAAATATGATTTTTTTTTTATTTTTAAGATTTGATTTTGAATTGATGTTTGAATTTATACTTTATTGGCTGGTTTCACTGACCCAGATTAGCACTAATCTTGGTTTACCTTACCTAAATTAACATTGGGTAGTCCAGGACTAGTACAAATCAGGGTCTGTGAAATCAGCCATGCATGTGTATGTTTATGGGACATCCTAAAACGCTTACTGTGGCTTAATGCTTAATGTGCTTCAATGGAAAACAAATGCTTACAAACTTTGCCAATATCAGGCTTTATACTTCCCAATACTATTCTAAAATAAGCCGTGGTTTTCATTAACACAATAACGTTGTAACACGGTTACCTGAAGTAGGTTTTGGTGCAGCATAAAGAAACAACCCCAAACCCCAAAAGGGGAAAATAAATCATTCTTGGCCAAGAAAAAATGTCACCCCTTTAAGAACATTAATATATAACCAAATAGTTGCAGAGTTTAACCTTTTTTTCTGGAATGCTGTGTTTTTGTTTTGTTTTTTTGTAACAAAGGATTGTTTTCTGGATTTTAAAAGGACATTTTTGCTACCATTTTCTCTTTTGGAATATTTTTTTTCATTGGATTTATTGGACCTCTGCTTTTGGCCCACTAACTGGATTTTTTCTGATTGAACTTGGTAAGATCCAACCATAATCCCTTTCATTTTTCTAACTCATTGCAAATGGACTATATGTTGGTAGATTTGGAAATATTCTATATTCATTGAGTGTTGTTCCCTTACAGAAATGCAGTTTTAAACTATTTGTTTTCATGCATTTCTATAATAATGGATAGGCCAACCTAGAAATATTTATTGTATTGTGCTGTAAGATAAATACTGCGTGTTGTTTTGTTTCATGGTGGTATTTGAGTTTTGGGTTAACTGCATTGCATACGACTGTGTAGATCACTGTTACTGTGGCTGTATAGAACACTTGATAATTGTTGTTATAATACAATCTCCTTGGATTACTTCTATATTTTCTGATGATTTCTTAGTGCATGCTGTTTGATCGTTACAGAAATTGGTGGCCTGTACAGGGACTGTTATTCAACAACAAGTGTTTTATAATCAAGTTTAACCCTTTGCGGTCCTATGTCGGACAAGGTCCGACATCACAATTTTTCCTTTCCGGTCCGATGTCCGACCCCGTCCGACATCATCAAAAAGACGTAAAACACAGATCTCTAGTCGTTTTTTTCTCTGGAAAAAGCTGAGAAAATCATTCAATGGCCGAGTGAGACCGATAGGAGCTGAGAGAAGCCAAAAAAAAAAGGGGGCGGACCTGAGCAATACACATAGCCCCGGCACCACAGAGATAACACGGCTATAAACAAACAAGATAGATGCTTCTGCATCCAGCGCTCAAAGAATATCACAGACATTTGCAGAGCTTTATGTCTTGGATCGCATTATTGAGGAGTTTGGTGATAAAACGAGTGATCAGGTGATGATTCATCAGTATGCACAACTATAAAGAGGTATGTGAAAAATATAGCGAACAAGGGGGGGGCGAGGCTGGCGATGCAGTACTGAGTGTCCTGTTGATATACAGTGCCTTTTAAACATGTTTTACTGTGAAAATACTATTAGACAGCACGTCTAAAATAAACTGCGTGTGTGAAAATAAATTGGACCTGACGTGGCTGAGATGCACTTAATAAATGGACTGCTAAGGGTTAAAGGCTTCATGACTCATGGCTACAGGAGGTTCAACCCAAATTGAGGTTGATGACTATTGTTTTAGCTTGTCTTTGGACTTCACAGCTGGTCCATTTGTAACCCGCAGAGACCCTGTGAATGAGCTGATCACCAGTGTAGATGAGTTATATATAACTGAACATGAGGTTGTTGCTAAAGAAGATGTTCATGATTTTCCTCCTCCAGCTCGGAGGCAGAGTTAACCTACAGTCATGACACATCTAACCTTCATAATTTGTGTGAACAACTTAGTACTCAATTCGCCACTGTTGAAAATGAAATAAAAGCTCTTAATATGAGTTCAATTAGGCAAGAGGATTTACTGAAGTACTATACTGACCGCAAGTGTACAAGGTTAGAACAACTTTTTAATTTGGCTTTGAAAAATCTGCACCAATCTATTGTTGATTGTATGCTGTGCCGTGACCTACAAATAGAAGCTAGATTGGGAACAAAGGGTCATAAAGCTAGTACACCTAACAAAGCTAACGCACCGTCCGTGAGCTTTGCACCACCCAGTTCTACTTCTAGCACTGAGCCAGCATACAGTAATGATGTTAGGGTGTTCATTAATGATAGAACAACACATTTCCATGACAAGCTTCCCATCAAGTTAATGTTCCCTAATTTTGGAGGAGCAGCTATGAATCAGACCCCCTTTCATATATAGAGCACTGTGAAGAGTTCTTGGCATTGTGTTCCCTGTCTGATTCCGAGGTCTTGGCTACTCTTAATACCGTGCTCAAAGACACAGTAAAAGAGTGGTGGAGAGCTGAACGTGCAGCAATAACATCATGGGCTCAGTTCAAAAGCTCCTTCCTAAAATTTTTTTGTCAGATGATTACGAAGCAGAAGGAGAGAGGCATCTTCATGACAGGTCCAACTGAAAGCATAAGTGACTTTGCTTTCCATTATCGCGCTTTCTGTATGCGCTGGAAATCTGGCCTCAGTGAGGAGTTAACTCAATTTACTCTTCACAACAGTAACCCAAAACTGGCAAGCAATCTAAGAGGGAATGTTCACACAGTAGATGAGCTCATCAGAATTGGTACTCTCATTGAAAATGACTGGGCAGTGCAGAAGCAGTACTGAGCCAAGGTTAATGCCAACAAAGGGGAACCAACTAAAGGCTCTAAACTAGTCGGCTCAACTTCTACCAGCTCTTCAGTAACCAGGTGGGAATAAAACCATGCCACACAAGGGCAACCTAAGCCTGTTACAGCCTGGAAGACCTGAGCAAGACTCAGGCACATGTATAACACAGTTAGTGATAGCTGTGGAGTTGCGCTCTGTTCTGTGTCATGCATTGCTCGATATGGGCTGCACTTATACCCTGATGCAGGAAGCCTTATGGAAGACCATAAAAACTCCTCAGGAAGAACTGATACCTTGCAACGAATGCACATTTGTTTTGGCTGATGGTCAATGCAATCGTGCCATAGGATATGTGTAACTAGTGTACTCTCTCCATGGGGATCTGTGGTTGTTGGTAACCTATGTTACGAAGGATTCACACTTAGCCTTCCCTTTTGTCTTGGGGCTGGACTTTATAAATAAAACTGGCACTACACTTAATTTTAAGAATAACAGGTATGGCATGCAACATATCAAAGGGCTGAAATGTTATCCTTTTTTACAGACCCTCTGTGGGCTGCAAAAAGCAAGACTCCGAAAGCTCTGAAGCACTCATGAGTCTATATTTGTCCATGTCCAGTATTGCGACTGAGCAGAGATTCACTGAGATGGAAGCCAAATATATGTGATTTTGTTCAGCTAGCCGAAACATCACAGGAACAGCAACAAGAACTATGGAACCTATTAGATCGGTGGCCCAGAATCTGCACTGACTGTCTAGAACAGACGATATTATATTTTATTTTCGCTCTGAAGAAAAACACCTTAAAGATCTGGAGGCTGTTTTTCTGAGACCTCAGAAGGCTAATCTCACATTGAACCTGAAGAAGTGCCATCTGATGCAGCGTAGCATCACATTTTTGGGTCATGTTGTCAACAGTGAAGGCATTGTCACCGATAGTCAGAAAGTGGAGGCCATTACATTTTTTCCCACACCCCAGACAGTTAAAGACATGCAGCGCTTCTTGGGTATGGCCGGGTGGTACCACCGGTTCATACCCAGGTTTGCAGAAAGATCAGCGCCACTCAATGCACTAGAGCACAAAGATTGTCAGGCTGCCTTTGAAGACTTAAAAGGCGCATTAATTTCTGCCTCTTGTAAGGAAATTTGATAGTCAATATTAATATTTGGGATGTATGGTACATTCAATGCAGAGATATTGAGCACAGAGTTTAGGTGGGGTATTTTGGAATGCAGTCTGACTAGATTGAGAGCAGATATGATCATTTACGGGCATTTGTGGAAAGGGTCTCTGTTCTGCTCTGTTTTGGTTGCATGGGGGGATGGGAGAATCTCAGAGATAAGAGATGCAGGAATGTTTGTGAGGCTTGGGGACTGGCCACCTACACAGGTTTAGGTGGGGAGTGTCTCAAATGATGCCATTATAGGAGAGTGTTCTATGTAAATAGTTCTATTCTTGTATTACACCAATAAACATATTTTTGACTTTCACTAATATTGTTTTTCAGTTTTCATCAATTTTTCCCTACACCCTGTATTACAGCATCCCAACTATAGACTGCCATTTCATGTTCACACAGTTAGCCGTGCTAACTCAAGAAGCAGAAGAAAGGGAGCATGCAATTGCTTATGACTTTCAACTACTAAATCCAGCAGAGAGGAACTACTCTGTCTCTGAAAAGGAATGTCTAGCAGTCATCTGGGCAGTGGAAAAGTGGTGTCCATTTCTTGAGGGTAAAAGACCATGCCTCTCTTGAATGGACTTTTAACAACCCTAAACCCTAAACCAACCTCTCGACTCATACGCTGGACAATCCAACTTCAAGACTTTGATTTTATAGTTCAGTACCGAAAAGGTAAATTTAACACTGTGCCTGAAACATTATCACATGCTCCTAGTGAATTAACAGGAACGGCAGCAGTCTGCACTGGTAAAATCTCTGATTACTATTATTGTTTGTTGCCTGTGGATTGGACGGCGATCACCCAAACCAAGCAGGAAGACCTGGAGACAAGACACATCATCCAGCAGCTGGGAAATGGAACAAACAGATCAGATTGCATCACATACATCCAGGAAAAGGATCTTCACGAGATGGGGAACTCCATCATACTTGGTATCAGACAGGGGAGCCCAATTTACCAGCCAGTTGCTGAAGGTCTGTCGCCAGTGGGGTGTGGTACAAAAACTCACCACTAGTTACCACCCCCAAACCAATCTTACAGAAAGAGTAAACAGTACTCTCAAAACAATGATAGCCTCCTATGTTAAGAACAATCACAACACCTGGGATCAGTGGCTTGCAGAATTTAGATTTGCCATCAACTCTGCCAAACAAGAAAGTACAGGCTTCTCCCCTGCAGAGATAGCACTTGAACGCAAACTTAAAGGCCCTTTAGAACAGCTAATAGAAAAGGCTCCTGACACTGAACACAACTCCTACACCTTACTAGAAAGACATCACCATCTTCTAGAGCAGGTTCATGAAAATGTCACTCATGCACAGTTAAAACAAGCGCAATATTACAACCTTAAATGACGTGCCATTACTTTTCAGATAAATGAAATGGATTCGTGAGCATCCTCTGTCAGACTCTACAAGAGGGTTTATGGCAAAACTCGCTCCAAAGTGTAGAGGCACAGCTATTGTGAAAGAGTCTGGGACCAGTTAATTATCGGGTAGCCATGGCAAGTACACCCAATAACACATCATTTAGAAAAGCATTTTGGCTCTGCTTCTCCCAGCCTCCAGATGGAGGGGCACGACTATGTAACACGGATACCTAAAGTAAGTTTTGGTGCAGCATAAAGAAACAACCCCAAACTAATTAAAAGGGGAAAATAAATAATTCTTGGCCAAGAAAACACCCCTTTAAGAACTTCTTAAAGGAAAGTTCTTTTACTGATAGTCCTCTGTTCTGTGCTTTGCTGGTTCCAGGTGATTTATTACAATGTTGCTGAACCTGTTTTTTCTGTTTTTCTCCTGTTAAAAAGCCTCAAGCCAGCAGAGTAGTGAGCTAGCTTGAAATCGGCTTAAGAGTAGGGTTATCTGGCCTCTCTTCCTGCCTTAAAACTTAAAATAAAGAATCATTGGAAAATACTAGTCAAAGTAGCATTAATATATAACCACATAGTTGCAGAGTTTAACCTTTTTTTTCTGGACTGCTGTGTTTTCGTTTTGTTTTTTTGTAACAAAGGATTGTTTTCTGGATTTTAAAAGGACATTTTTGCAAC
The DNA here is from genome assembly GCA_030684275.1 of Acipenser oxyrinchus oxyrinchus. Classification (NCBI taxonomy): domain Eukaryota; kingdom Metazoa; phylum Chordata; class Actinopteri; order Acipenseriformes; family Acipenseridae; genus Acipenser; species Acipenser oxyrinchus. The sequence continues at coordinate 18,752,965 of CM060254.1, forward strand.
CATTTTCTCTTTTGGAATATTTTTTTTCATTGGCTTTATTGGACTTCTGCTTTTGGCCCACTAACTGGATTTTTTCTGATTGAACTTGGTAAAATCCAACCATAATCCCTTTAATTTTTCTAACTAATTGCAACTGGACTATATGTTGGTAGATTTCTGTTCCCTTAAAAAAATGCAGTTTTAAACTATTTGTTTTCGTGCATTTCTATAATAAGGGATAGGCCAACCTAGAAATATTTATTGTATTGTGCTGTAAGATAAGTATTGCGTGTTGTTTTGTTTCATGGTGGTATTTGAGTTTTGGGTTATTTAGTGAAATCTATTGAGATTCCTTATTTTTAAAACATTTATTACAAACCACCAGTGCCAAAATAAATACATAACATTAGCTATCACAATCAACATGACTCTCCCCATGTTTATCAGTGCAGTTTAATTACAAAAGTATAATTTATTTTAGGATAGTATTGGGAAGTGTTAAGCTTGATATCTGCAGTTTGTATTTATTCGGTTTGTACTTCAGCACATTAAGCCACGTTAAGCATTTTTCACATTACACGCAGTTCACATTAAGCATGTTATTTTTAGGGCTTAACATGATTTTTATAGTGTGTATGTTAATGGAAGCCCTGCTTTAATGAGTTGCAATCAGACCGTGTGACCTTCATCCAAGGAAGTGATGAGGTGACACTGAGGCGAGCAGCATTGTGATTTTAAAAAACACAATGATGAGGTGACACTGAGGCGAGCAGCATTGAATCTGTGATTTAAAAAACAAAATGAAACCAAAGATGAACAATATAAAAATGCCCATTGCAGATTGCAGATCTTTAACAAACTCACTGTCCTTGCTGGGATTTCTTCATCATGTCTATTATGAAATATACCCTTTCATACTGCAATTTTGCCCAAAAGGAAAGTACATTTCCAGTTTCACAGGCTGCGTGTTGTAGAAACTGTAACATAAATAACCAGATTACACAATGAAGCCATAGCATAATATTACATGCATTCTTATTGGTCAAAAAATAAATAAACAAAAAGACAAAACAGAAAACTTTTACCAGAGCGTTATAGACAACATTGAGGGTTAAATGTTTTCCCCAGAGCCCATCAACTATAATGAGTCCCAATATCTTTATAAGAAAAACAGCATTGAAATGTTCAGCTGGGAGTGCTGCTTTGCTCTTGAAACAATTGACTCTGCTGTTCAGACACAAACACACTGCTTGTTACAGGCACAGCTAGTGAAATGCAGTCTACAGGCTTTGACAGTGCCACTTGTACATAACGTGTGTATGTACAACTTAACGTTCAATTTCAGATCTTTCCAAAAAACTTACGGCATGTGTCACTTGGAACATGAAAGTTACATAAAACATTTTTAAGATCTATAAATGCAGCCTGAGGTATTATATTAATGTAACCCACCCCTTAGTTTTCCCTCAGAAAGCAAATATAATTATAATGGCTGTGTGTGTGTATCGCTTGGTGAATACATTCTTTCCGGCACTAGCGCTACGATGCCACTTTTGATTTACAGCAGTGCTCGTAGCTAAATTATATAAATAGAGTGCATGTGGTAGCACATGCTGAATCAGTTTACTGCAAGCAACAGAACTTACAGCAGCATAATGAAAACCAGAAAATAACTTTAGAAAAATATTAACTCTAGCACGGAGTTAGTCATATATTTTTCTTGTGTTGAAAGTGTCTGAATTCTGTTTCATTTCTGTAATAGTATTTGCCTGCATAAGGTTAAAGAAGATTCTGGACCTGCACGGAACAGATCTGGATTCGTGGAGCCCAGGAGTTGTGTTTTATTTTTTTTTCCGGATGCTTCTACATCTGCCATTTTATTAATTATATATATATACAGTACTGTGCAAAAGTTTTAGGCAGGTGTGAAAAAATGCTGTAAAGTAAGAATGCTTTCAAAAATAGACATGTTAATAGATTATATTTATCAATTAACTAAATGCAAAGTGAGTGAACAGAAGAAAAATCTAAATCAAATCCATATTTGGTGTGACAACCCTTTGCCTTCAAAACAGCATCAATTCTTCTAGGTACACTTGCACAAAGTCAGGGATTTTGTAGGCATATAGTCAGGTGTATGATTAAACAATTATACCAAACAGGTGCTAATGATCATCAATTCAATATGTAGGTTGAAACACAATCATTAACTGAAACAGAAACAGCTGTGTAGGAGGAATAAAACTGGGTGAGGAACAGCCAAACTCAGCTAACAAGGTGAGGTTGCTGAAGACAGTTTACTGTCAAAAGTCATACACCATGGCAAGACTGAGCACAGCAACAAGACACAAGGTAGTTATACTGCATCAGCAAGGTCTCTCCCAGGCAGAAATTTCAAGGCAGACAGGGGTTTCCAGATGTGCTGTCCAAGCTCTTTTGAAGAAGCACAAAGAAACAGGCAACGTTGAGGACCGTGAGACGCAGTGGTCGGCCAAGGAAACTTACTGCAGCAGATGAAAGACACATCATGCTTACTTCCCTTCGCAATCGGAAGATGTCCAGCAGTGCCATCAGCTCAGAATTGGCAGAAAACAGTGGGACCCTGGTACACCCATCTACTGTCCGGAGAAGTCTGGTCAGAAGTGGCCTTCATGGAAGACTTGCGCCAAAAAGCCATACCTCAGACGTGGAAACAAGGCCAAGCGACTCAACTATGCACGAAAACACAGGAACTGGGGTGCAGAAAAATGGCAGCAGGTGCTCTGGACTGATGAGTCAAAATTTGAAATATTTGGCTGTAGCAGAAGGCAGTTTGTTCGCTGAAGGGCTGGAGAGTGGTACACGAATGAGTGTCTGCAGGCAACAGTGAAGCATGGTGGAGGTTCCTTGCAAGTTTGGGGCTGCATTTCTGCAAATGGAGTTGGGGATTTGGTCAGAATTAATGGTCTCCTCAATGCTGAGAAGTACAGGCAGATACTTATCCATCTTGCAATACCAGCAGGGAGGCATCTGATTAGCCCCAAATTTATTCTGCAGCATGACAACGACCCCAAACATACAGCGAAAGTCATTTAGAACTATCTTCAGCGTAAAGAAGAACAAGGAGTCCTGGAAGTGATGGTATGGCCCCACAGAGCCCTGATCTCAACATCATCAAGTCTGTCTGGGATTACATGAAGAGAGAGAAGCAACTGAGGCTGCCTAAATCCACAGAAGAACTGTGGTTAGTTCTCCAAGATGTTTGGGCCAACCTACCTGCCGAGTTCCTTCAAAAACTGTGTGCAAGTGTACCTAGAAGAATTGATGCTGTTTTGAAGGCAAAGGGTGGTCACACCAAATATTGATTTGATGTAGATTTTTCTTCTGTTCACTCACTTTGCATTTTGTTAATTGACAAATATAAACTATTAACATGTCTATTTTTGAAAGCATTCTTTCAAAAATAGACATAGCAGCATTTTTTCACACCTGCCTAAAACTTTTGCACAGTACTGTATATATATATATATATATATATATATATATATATATATATATATATATATATATATATATATATATTGTGAGGGAGTGTACACTTGGACAGCTGTGGGGCCCAGGGTATAAAGAATGCACACTCCAGCTTGGTGAACGATTGTATAACTCTTTGAGAAGGTGTTTAAACAAACAAAGGTAGTAAAGTGTGAAAAGACAACATAAACCAACTGGAGAGTAAACAAAGGGTGGCGATAATTAATTATGGTTGTGCCGAATTAAACTAAAGTAAAGTAAAGTAAAGTAAAGTAAAGTAAGGAAAACTAAATAAGTTAGGTGTGAGTGTAAATCGGGGTAAACAGGAATAGCCTGTCCCTGTTTAGAGAGGCCAATTTAACTGTTTAGTTAGACCCAGAAAAGGGTTTAGGCTTTTCTTTTGTTTTTGTATGCACCTGCAGTGCATTTGTTTTGTTTCAAATAAAGCCACGCCCTGGTTTGTTTTCTTCTAAGTTTTGTTTTCCTTGGATTTATTATTGCTTACTACACACTACAAGAACATTATCCTGAAAGACAGCAGCAAAATTCGTTACAATATATATATATATATATATATATATATATATTTTTTTTTTTGGACATTTACTGACTTTCAGTCTGTTGTTCACAACAATAGGGATTATGCTGCAGCATTAGTTGTATTTCATTTTATTATTATTATTACACTGAATGTAATAATTGGGTTTGTTTACATTCCAAATGCCAATATTTCATGTATAATACATTCAAAAGAAACTTGCAACTTAATGTGTCTGGTGTTGTTTATAAATGTTGAAAGTCACAGCCAAAGAATTATTTCTAGAATCCTGGACTTTGGTAGCTCTGTACCGTGATCCCAGACCCTGATAAAAATGTGTGTTCCTAAACTTATATATAGGGTTACATTAAGCCAGTATTATATTAAGCCCCTCCAACCCACTTTTCTCTCTGTCTGTTCATAACTTTGCAGCTTTGACATTGCTGATCCACTGATGACTCTTGGAGCAGCCTAGCAACATGTCAGTCCTTACTACTGTTCGACTTGCACCCACCAGCACGCCTCTTTCAAACATGACAGTCCTTATTACTGCTCCACCAGCACGCCTCTTTCAAACATGACAGTCCTTATTACTGCTCCACCAGCACGCCTCTTTCAAACATGACAGTCCTTATTACTGCTACACCAGCACGCCTCTTTCAAACACGACTGACAGGAAGACATTATTGCTGGTGTTAAACTCGCTGTCAACAGAAATGTTAAAACTTCTACTGTTTTAGACAAAAAGGAAAGGAGAAAGAGCTTTCAGTTACAATGCTCCCAGATTGTAGAATAAACTACCGTCTGATATTAGAGATGCTGAGTTACTTAGTATTTTTAAATCAAGATCACTTTTTAAACCAATTTGTTATTCTAAAAAATGGCCTGTGTCTTAAATTCAAGTATAGTGATGTGTGGATTAAAATTGCCAACAAAAGTATACAACAGGAATGTGGCTGACTGCCCGAGAAAAGATGAACAAAAATACTGCCAGAAAACAGTATGTTGTTTCTGAAATTCTCATATTAATGCTCTTTATTTTTGTTTTGATTCATTTATCTAGAACTTTTTCATGTTCAAGTTTGTAAATCGTTTTAATTCATTTTATTGTAACTTGTTTTTATTGACTTGTAAAGCGCTTTGAGATACTGCTTTGAGTACGAAAGGCCCTATATAAATAAATAAACTTCAACTTCCTATTAAAAAATCTATTTAGTCCAGCTCTCGGCATTAAAAATTGGAGACTGAATTATACTGGTTGCCAGCTGAACTTCTGCACTGGCATAAAATCAGCTGAACTGCTTGCACTGGCATAAAATTCAGGGGGCGGTAAGGGGACCCCATCTAATTGAGCAGACATTTATGAGCCCCAATACTCAACCCTAGAATGGTCATTATTGTAAGTATCAAAAGCATTGTTAATACAGTACAGAAATAGTAATTAATACACATGTAATTAGGAGTTAATGATGTATAGATATGGATTCAGGATTGTTTTGAAATGTCTTACAAGTTTGACATGCTTTTGACAGCAGCTCTGTGAACACTAGTTTGTATCGGCTGTCGTACTCCCCATATTTATAGGAGGCTGTGTGGTCCAGTGGTTAAAGAAAAGGGCTTGTAACCAGGAGGTCCCCGGTTCAAATCCCACCTCAGCCACTGACATTGTGTGACCCTGACCAAGTCACTTGTGCTCCGTCTTTCGGGTGAGACGTAGTTGTAAGTGACTCTGCAGCTGATGCATAGTTCACACACCCTAGTCTCTGTTAGTTGCCTTGGATAAAGGCGTCTGCTAAATAAACAAATAATAATTTATACTCACTTTGCTAATGAGTTTCCTCAGCCCCATTCCTTAAAACAATACGATTACAGGAATTCAGTGCATTTTTATCCCTCAAATCGCACTGGCCCTGCAGGAGTACCACCCTTCAAACACGCATTTCAAACATCTACAATAATATAACACTACGATGCTATGATTACATGACAAGATATATTAATATGCTATACATACACTGGCAGTCAAAATGATGGTGTCACCAGCCTTGAAACACAACGACTGGGGGTGGGATCATTATTTCCCTTTTATTCCACTCCGACCCCTCCCTCACTGGATCTCTTTGCATCCCTGAATAGATAATTGTCTCCTCTTTAAATCTGTGAGGATTTTAATGATCAATCCATTTCACAAAATGTTATTAATTTTCAGGTTCCCTCACTCACTAAATATCTTGGCATCTCTAAATAGATACTTGTCTCCTTTTTAAATATATGTGTGGCAGGATAGCGTCACTGCCCAAGCTGTTACCGGCAGGAATGAGAGACTCAGAGCCAGAAGCTGCAGTGAAGCGCTGCTGCACATGTTTATTAAACAAAGAAACAATGACACAGGGGCCAAAATAAAAGGTTCAAACAAAATAACACTGGACATAAAGACTGCTGTCAGCCTGGGCACTCCCCTTCACTGAACAGTACAGGAAATACACACTTTACACAGACTCCCCTAAACTCAATCCTTCACAACAAAGGATTTCTCCCCTTTTATACAGGTGGCCATTCTCCAGTTAACACTCAGTTACCTAATTGGGGAATGGCCACACCTGTGATTGTTGGCACGGACAGAGGCAGGAGGCTGTGTGGTCCAGTGGTTAAAGAAAAGGGCTTGTAACTAGGAGATCCCCGGTTCAAATCCCACCTCAGCCACTGACTCATTGTGTGACCCTGAGCAAGTCACTTAACCTCCTTGTGCTCCGTCTTTCGGGTGAGACGTAATTGTAAGTGACTCTGCAGCTGATGCATAGTTCACACACCCTAGTCTCTGTAAGTCGCCTTGGATAAAGGCGTCTGCTAAATAAACAAATAATAATAATAATAATAACTATACATTCCCCCACACACTATTTACACAAGCAGGGCTTTCGCCCTGCCCACACTTTCCCTCATGTGCGCAGCACACATTGCCGCCCTTGAAACACCAACCCCCTCCCGCATTGCCCATTTTCCACCTCTGGATTCTTGTGGGTAGGTTGGCAGATGGGTTGGTCCTGACTCTGGGGACCCAGTCGACATGGACGCAGGTTGGTGACCAGGGGGCTGCAGCATCATGCAGAGGTGCGAGCCCCGGCGACCATGGAGCGACTTCTGGACCACCAGGGAAAGCTAAACAGGAGATCAGGCGACTGACTGCCTGGTGATGCAGCGACCAGGGAGCTAGGCCCAGCGACAAGAGGTCAGAATACAAATGCTGGGTGTCTGGGAGCCCGGGTCGAGGGTTCTGACCCATAGGCACTGGGTCGGGACACAGGGGTGGTGGTCGGGGTTGTGGTACAGGTGGTCCCCTCACCTCCACCTTCAGCCAAGGTGCTCCTGGGTCTTTTGTCAGGGGCGCCCGTTTAACCCCTCTTGTGACCCCTGGGTTTTAATGGGGTGCCCATTTAATCCCTGTGGTAACCGCTGAGCTTCACTGAGGGGGTGCCCATTTAATCCCCTTGGTGACCCCTGGGCTTCTGTGAGGGGGTGCCCGTTTAACCCCCCTTCTATCCCCCTAAGCCCAAGTTACTTTTCCACGCTCTGGACTTTTCTACAGAAGTTGCGTGGGGAACTCCGGCAGTGGCGATGGTGGCAGTTGCGCAGGGTACTCTCGCAGTGGCGAGGGTGGCAGCAGAGCGGGGCAATCCGGCAGTGGCAACACTAGCACAGAGTGGGGCAATCCGGCCATGGCGGCGCTGGCAGCGGCGTGGGACACTCTGGCAGGGACAGCTGGCTTTCGCCGTGCTCCCCAGAGCAGCAGGTGCAGAGGCTGCTGAGGTTGGCCCGGTGGTTGACCTTCAGAGTCTGGAGCTGGCGGAAGCTCCTCCACCATTGGCACTGAAGACAATGGCAGCTCGTCCCCCTTTTGCTCAGGAGATGGCAATAGCCCCTCCCCCTTTGGCACTAGAGACAACAAAGACTCCTCCCCCTTTGGCACTGGAGACAACAAAGACTCCTCCCCCTTTGGCAAACAGCGGGGCTTCTCCTATTTCGGGCAGGCAGTTCCTCCTTCTTGGGCATTCAGGAAGGTACCTCCTGCACTTGATCTTGAGAGAGGGCAGCATATCACCGAGTGCCCAAACTCCCCGCAGGAGAGGCACTAGCCTTGGTCCTAGATGCAGGCGAGGTGGGTGTCTACTCCGTGATCCCATGGGGTTGTGGAAGGCAGAGGGGTCCGTCTCTCGTTGTAGTTCGGCTGGGGTTGGACCTTCTGGCAGAGCCATTCCTCGGCTGACTCTACCTCATCTTTGACGAAGGCCTACATGAATTACTAGCCCTCGACTGGGCACACGTCTCCCAACAAGCTCCGCACCACAGAGCCATTTCTTCCTCCAACCACCGCTGCTAGTCGTGCCAGTCTTCCTTTTTTTTCTTTTTTTAAAACTGCAGTCCTGCTCTGAGTTTCTAGGGGCCTTTCTATCTCTGACACCAAATGTGCCAGGGGACCGTTTCACAAAAGTTCTGCGACTGCGATGTGCTTGCGATGAGGTTGCGAGGACGTAGTGGTCGGCGCTGCGTGCGTTTCATAAGGCACTTCGCAAGTGCTGTCGCTTGCGCTCACTCTTTTACGATCTGCGATGAGTGAAATCACTAAATCGGTAAGTACACATGGCAGGGTTGCAAAGGCAAACTACATATATATATATTTTTTTAATTAAAGGAAACAAATGACACAATTATTAAAATGGCTGGTTGACACAAATCCGTTGTTCTTGGCAAGTTTTCTGGAAGTTTTAGTTATGAAGAAAAAAAGTTGCAGATATCACTGATGAAGTAAACACTGTTGGGGGGCAGTAAAGAACAGTGGCTGAAATAAGAAAGAAACAGATAGGTCTAGCGAGCAGATTGAAATTAAAAGAAGGAAAAAGAAGGGAGATGAAAAAGCTTTAAAGCTGATCGAGGAAAACCAAAATATCTCCCTGTCGACAGATTTGGAGCTGCGCAGAATTGACAGGCTGTACTTTGAAGTTCTATGCATACATTCAGCTGTGTAAAAAAAAAAAAAAAGTCAACACTGTGCAACAAACGTATTTAAAGAAAAAGTGCACTGATCTGTGTTTACTTTTCTTTCTACACAGCTGAGAAGGGGCTTTTGGCCAAAACATATGTAGCCAGCTGAGCACACCCGCTACCTTGACACTTTTATTAGTCTTTAGGGGCAAGCCTGAAAATCAAGCTGCGCTTAGCTTCATTATTTAAACTTGTGGGAATGGTAAAGCTTTGTTATTGCTGTGGTGAACCTTAGCTGAGACGAACTGAGTTAAGTGTTTTTTGTTTCAATAGTTTTTATCTAGTGAGAAGGAGGCGCTTGTCACTATTTTTGTTACTTTAGTCAATTTTATTTATTTGTATCACACTTGTGTGTTATTGAACTTATTTATTGTACACATTTAATTTTGTTTTATTATTATTATTATTATTATTATTATTATTATTATTATTATTATTATTAACGTAATAATTGCTGCACGGCATTGTCACCAGTTTAAAGCAAGGCAATCTGCACAATACTGCTATTATCATACTGAATAAATCGGTATTTTTGGTAAATAAACCGTGTTTGTTTTTACAACTTGACCTTGTCTCAGTTACTGTTATTTTTCACCCACATAACTTCGGGTTACACGTCATTCAATAAAACTTTTGTTTTGTAATTATTTAACCCTTTGTATATAAAAAAAGTTGTATGCTGCAGTTATACCTCCACCTCCCGTGTGTGTGTGTGCGTGTGTGCGTGTGTGCGTGTGTGGGGGGGGGGGGGATTATAAGACAGACAGGTTCATATCATCAGAATGTTTTACCTGAGAAACCTGTTCAATAAAGTGTACAGTTCCACAGCGAGATAGTAGTACGAGCGGCATGGTATGTCCTAAAACAGGATCTGCGATGAAAATTGCTACTTTTTCTGGTGAAAATCAGCAATGTCGCAGCCCTGTGAACGTTTTATGAAACCCAATTTTCATTTTGCAAATGGCTTGCATTTGCGAATCGTCGCAAATCACTTTTGTGAAACGGGCTCCAGGATACTACGGTGGCCCAAGATGTTACTTGCAGGGACTAGAGACTCAGGAGACAGAAAGCTGCAGTTTAAACACTGGTGCCCACGTTTATTAAACAAAGAAACAGTAAAACAAAGAAACAAGGGCACAGGGGCCAAAATAAAAGATGCAAACAAAATAGCACTGAACATAAAGACTGCTGTCAGCCTGGGCATTTCCCTTCGCTGAACAGTACAGAAAATACACTTTACACAGCCTCCCCTAAACGCCCTCCTTCACAAAAAAAGGGTTTCTCCCATTTTATACAAGTGCCCATTCCCCAATTAGCACTCACTTACCTAACTGGGGAATAACCACAGCTGTGATTGCTGGCGGGGACAGATTTAACCCCATCCCTGCCAACCTTACATTCCCACACACACTATTTTTTACTTTCGCCCTGCCATAATATGCAAAAGGTTTTCATTCACAATCCACCCCGCAAGTGCAGTGGTACCGCACATAATATAAATGTGCTCCCATTGCAGAATGGCCAGGTGGGACAATCACGCTTCACTTCACCCCGCACAGCCCTTTGCAGTAATTTGATCATATTTGGGTACCACTGCACCTGTGGGACAGATTGTTTATTAAAACCCTTTATATATTTAATTGAATATTTGTACATATATTTGAATAATATTACATAAGTATGCACACATTTATTAATAATAAGTTTTATAACATAGACATAATATATTACACGAAGTTCAGATGTGGTAATATGTGAATAAAATGTATTTCTAGTAATATTCAAGTTCCTAGCTTCCTAAGACTCTCCACTATCAATAGCTTAATTTGAACACATTACAACAGAGAAGTATCAAAATATAAATAATAATGAATAATTAGTTAGATATCTGAATATGATTCTCATTTGTGATCCGAAGAGTACGTCAGTGTCGCTGGTGTGTGTATTGACTGCATTGGTTTTTATTAGGAATTGATGAATAAATGTGTACTTAGATATGTACTACATTTCAATTATATTTGAAAATTATATCACAATGCTTACTTAAATCTATTTTTCCAGGGGATGTAATATATTTATATTTGTAATATATTACACAATGTATACTTAAATATGTTGTTATAAAACTAAATGAGATAAATATATATACAATATAAATACCACATTTGTGTGCATCCAGACATAAATTAAAGTTATCTGCAACAATGATAAGCTACATTAGTCATTAAAGTATATAAATGACTTATTAAAAATAAAAATGCATATGAGGCAAGCTCAGAATGTATTTCAAATATATTTGAATGTGCATGTGATACATTCTCTCTGGGAATGCGTTAGGGTTTAACGTTACCTCCGACGTGGATGCACTCTTCCTTGTGCCAGCCGTTCCAACCCTTGAGCTTGCAGGACTTGCTGCAGTAATACACCTCCCGGCAGCGGCTGCAGGGCACCAGGTGCACCCCCACTGAGCGCCCACACAGGTAACAGTACCCGAAGAAAGGCCTCCTGAGGAGAAGCACACGCAGTCAGAGACAGCAGCTTTGCACAGTACCATAGAGTGCAGGAGAGGCACACAGAGGCAGAGGCAGCAGCTCTGCACAGCACCAGAGTGCAGGAGAGGCACAGAGTCACTGATTAAGCAGCTCTGCACAGGACCAGAGTGCAGGAGAGGCACACAGAGTCACTGATCAAGCAGCTCTGCACAGTACCAGAGCGTAGGAGAGGCACACAGAGTCACAGATCAAGCAGCTCTGCACAGTACCATAGAGTGCAGGAGAGGCACACAGAGTCACAGATCAAGCAGCTCTGCACAGTACCATAGAGTGCAGGAGAGGCACACAGAGTCACTGATCAAGCAGCTCTGCACAGTACCAGAGTGCAGGAGAGGCACACAGAGTCACAGATCAAGCAGCTCTGCACAGTACCATAGAGTGCAGGAGAGGCACACAGAGTCACAGATCAAGCAGCTCTGCACAGTACCATAGAGTGCAGGAGAGGCACACAGAGTCACTGATCAAGCAGCTCTGCACAGGACCAGAGTGTAGGACAGGCACAGAGTCACAGATCAAGCAGCTCTGCACAGTACCATAGAGTGCAGGAGAGGCACACAGAGTCACTGATCAAGCAGCTCTGCACTGGACCAGAGTGTAGGACAGGCACAGAGTCACAGATCAAGCAGCTCTGCACAGTACCATAGAGTGCAGGAGAGGCACACAGAGTCACAGATAGAGCAGCTCTGCACAGTACCATAGAGTGCAGGAGAGGCACACAGAGTCACTGATCAAGCAGCTCTGCACAGTACCAGAGTGCAGGAGAGGCACACAGAGTCACAGATCAAGCAGCTCTGCACAGTGCCATAGAGTGCAGGAGAGGCACACAGAGTCACAGATCAAGCAGCTCTGCACAGTACCATAGAGTGCAGGAGAGGCACACAGAGTCACTGATCAAGCAGCTCTGCACAGTACCATAGAGTGCAGGAGAGGCACACAGAGTCACAGATCAAGCAGCTCTACACAGTACCAGAGTGCATGAGAGGCACACAGAGTCACTGATCAAGCAGCTGCACAGTACCATAGAGTGCAGGAGAGGCACACAGAGTCACAGATCAAGCAGCTCTACACAGTACCAGAGTGCATGAGAGGCACACACAGTCACTGATCAAGCAGCTCTGCACTGTAAACAACCCCCCCCCCCCTCCCTCGAGGTGCTCTGCATGGGAGGAAAGAGGTAATATTTGGGGTCTATTGCACTTCTCACACAAATTGCTCATCGAAACCTTTTGCATGCCTTTACACTTATGAAGGTCTACTTAACTGTGTGACTTTGCATTCACTTGTATTAGATATTGCCTCACCTTATCAATGGAGCCCTGGTCCTGGTTTGACCTTGGATGCTGGTGGGCAAAATAAAACAAGCATGTCAGTCTGTTGTGAAAAAGTACAAACACCCTGACCTCTACCCATAGAAGAATGAAATATCGACTTTAATTTGTACATACATCTAGAGCCCAGATTCCTCTGTATACCCGACTCTGATACTCTCAACACCTTGTCTCACTACAGCCCAGATTCCTCGGTATACCCGACTCTGATACTCTCAACACCTTGTCTCGCTACAGACCAGATTCCTCTGTATACCCGACTCTGATACTCTCAACATCTTGTCTCACTACAGCCCAGATTCCTCTGTATACCCGACTCTGATACTCTCAACACCTTGTCTCACTACAGCCCAGATTCCTCTGTATACCCGACTCTGATACTCTCAACACCTTGTCTCACTACAGCCCAGATTCCTCTGTATACCCGACTCTGATACTCTCAACACCTTGTCTCAGAGGAATGTCCTGCAAGTTTCAACACAACTGCATAAGCGGTGCTCTATATCTATGCACAAATGAAAGCATGCAAGTATCAGAAACATAGATTTGGATCAGTAAGTGTTTACATTATTCAGAAAGACCTGTCTGTCTAATTTTTTTGTTACTAGTTTTACAACCTGAACCATTTAAAAATTAGGATTCTGATACTCTCAAAAGCATTTTGTAAATATTGAATAATAATAATACAAAACTGAATAATTGTGTATCTCTAAGGGTTTCAAAATGGCTATGTTTTATTGGACCACAACAATAAATCAAACAAGCAGATAGAATCATAGAATGCAGCTGTGTACAAAATCTGAACACCTCCAAGCATGTAGTCTGTATTATTGATATGGTAAGGGGTTAAAACCATCAACACCTGGAATTAAACATGACTGAGAGAATCATAGAAACTGTCACGTGTGACCCTAAAACCCTTCCTCCCTTGTACAAGGTGCAAGCACCTTTTTGACCAGATGAGGAAACTGATTCTGCTCTGTTCCATTGTCCATATATCTCGCCAGCCATTCTCCCTGCTTGGCCTGGGAAACTGCCTTTACGCACCTCATCCTCTCCTCCTGCTTTTGCACCTTGTTGACTACCAGCTTTCTCTGTTGAGCTGGGACTGCTTTGTACCATGTAGGAGGAGCTGAACTGAGACCAAGGCCTCTTCCATGCTGTACTTGCCCCATGATATCACTGATCCGAAGGGCAGCCTTCGCATCTTCCACAGCTTCCTTTGATGCCCACTTTCTTCCAGTTTTCAACACAGGTGCTGCCTCCCTCAAACATTTGTCATGTGACTCTATCAATGTCATTTCCAATCGAACCTTGGTGCACTTAAACTCCTTGGTTAGAGCTGAGACTGGCAGCTGCAGTATCCCTTTACCATACAGTCCCACTCTGCTGAGGCAGCGTGGAACTCCTAACCATTTCCTGACGTATGAACTGATTAACGCTTCCAGCTTCTCTACTGTTGTCAAGGAAACCTTACACACAGTGAGTGGCCATAGAAGTCTTGGCAGTAGACCAAATTGAAAGCATAAGAGTTTAAGTTTGCCCAGTAATGCGCTGCTTCAACCCTTGCACTGCTTGTCTCACTTCTTCCACACGAACTGTGTCCTTTAGGTCCCCATCATACCATCTCCCAAGACTTTTCACAGGTTTCTCAGACACTGTTGGTATTGCCTCACCGTTAATGTAGATCCACTTATCCACTACTTTACCTTTAATTATAGAGATGCTCCTTGACTTAGTGGGCTTGAATTGCATTCGTGCCCATTCAATGTTATTGATTAGTTTGTCCAATAACCGATTAGTGCAGGCTACTGTTGTAGTCATGATTGTCATGTCATCCATTGGTGGCAGTCGCATTCCAGAAGCCAAGCGTTCTCCTCCCACTACTCATTTTGACGCCCTAATAATTACTTCCATTGCCATGGTAAAAGCCAGTGGAGAAATAGTGCATCCTGCTATTACTCCAATTTCTAGACACTGCCATGTAGTGGTGAATTCTGAAGTTGAAAAACAAAATTGCAAATCTCCGAAGCAGGCTTTCACTAAGTTTGTTATTGTCCTCGGTACACTGAAAAAATCAAATGCTGCCCAAAGAAGCTCATGTGGTACTGAACTGTATGCATTAGCTAAATCCAGGAATGTCACAGAGCTCCTTCCTCTCCTTTTTAGCTGATTGATGTGCTTTAAGCATCTGTGGCAGCAGTGTGGAGTAGTGGTTAGGGCTCTGGACTCTTGACTGGAGGGTCATGGGTTCAATCCCAGATGGGGGACACTGCTATTGTATCATTGAGCAAGGTACTTTACCTAGATTGCTCCAGTAAAAAAACAACTGTATTAATGGGTAATTGTATGTTAAAAAAAAAAGTGACATCTGTATAATGTGATATCTTGTAACAATTTTAAGTCGTCCTGGATAAGGGCGTCTGCTAAGAAATAAATAAGAAGAAGAAGAAGAGCATAAGAAAATTTACAAACGAGAGGAGGCCATTCGGGCCATCTTGCTCGCTTGGTTGTTAGTAGCTTATTGATCCCAGAATCTCATCAAGCTTCTTGAAGGATCCCAGGGTGTCAGCTTCAACAACATTACTGGGGAGTTGGTTCCAGACTCCCACAATTCTCTGTGTAAAAAAGTGCCTCCTATTTTCTGTTCTGAATGCCCCTTTATCTAATCTCCATTTGTGACCCCTGGTCCTTGTTTCTTTTTCAGGTCAAAAAGTCCCTGGGTCGACATTGTCAATACCTTTTAGAATTTTGAATGTTTGAATCAGATTGCCGCGTAGTCTTCTTTGTTCAAGACTGAATAGATTCAGCTCATTTAGCCTGTCTGCATAAACCAGGAATAATTCTGTTCTCTCTTCTTTGCACTCTTTGCAGAGCAGCAATATCCTTTTTGTAGCGAGGTGACCAGAACTGAACACAATATTCTATTACTAATGCATTGTAAAGTTTTAACATTACTTCCCTTGATTTCAAGCATTTTGTTGGCCTTTTTTATAGCTTGCCCACATTGTCTAGATGAAGACATTTCTGATTCAACATAAACTCCTAGGTCTTTTTCATAGATTCCTTCCTCAGTTTCAGTACCTCCCATATGGTATTTATAATACACATTTTTATTGCCTGCATGCAGTATCTTACACTTTTCTCTATTAAATGTCATTTGCCATGTATCTGCCCAGTTCTTAATGATGTCTAGATCATTAG
Organism: Acipenser oxyrinchus oxyrinchus; assembly: GCA_030684275.1. Lineage (NCBI taxonomy): Eukaryota > Metazoa > Chordata > Actinopteri > Acipenseriformes > Acipenseridae > Acipenser > Acipenser oxyrinchus. The sequence goes on from CM060254.1 coordinate 18,769,116, forward strand.
GTACTGACAATGTCGACCCAGGGGACTTTTTCGACCTGAAAAAAGAAACAAGGACCAGGGGTCACAAATGGAGATTAGATAAAGGGGCTGTGGAAGGGTGGGGGTATTCACTGACACGGGAGACAGAAGATTTTATTCGCAAACACCGCACAGGTGCCCAGATTTATTTATTCTACTTATTTATTTTTTTATTTAGTTTAGCCCGCAGAGAGCGCTGTTGTCCGTGGTCTGGATACTGCCGACAGTAAACCAGGACCACGGGGTTACCAACACAGGTATCCCAATCCGTGCACCTTCAAGAGCTCAAAAATAATAATGAAAACAGAAGGCAAAAGAAAAAGGGAAAATAAAACACAGTAATAAAACTACAAACAAAAGTGCTGCTTATGCAGTGCCCCCACTGCCGCTAAGCCGGTCAGCACGGGTCTCCGTCCTACACTCAGTTGTGCCTATACACTGGGGTTGGCCAGGGTTCCCGTACCTCTACACATGTCCCCTCGGTGCGTATTTATTTATTCATGAAATGCTGCCCCTCAGCCGGGCTCGCCTGCTCCTTGTTTCACGCTGGCCTCTTCTGCCAGCGACACTGTATTTCCCCCAACACAGCCACCCGAGTGCCCAACCAAGCCAGTTCTTATGGGCCGAGCAGTCTCCCAAGGCCCGCCCCTCAGCCACTCAGAGAGAGGGAAAGCACACACACACTCTTCCCCACCTCTCCGTGTCATCACCATGGCCGACAGGCGGATACCACGAGACTGCTGCCCTCTACCTGCAGTAATACGGATGTGCCAGACAGTCAGTCCAGATCTCCCCTGTTACAGGGGCATTCAGAATAGAAAATAGGAGGCACTTTTTTACACAGAGAATTATGAGGGCCTGGAACCAACTCCCCAATAATGTTATTGAAGGTGACACCCTGGGATCCTTCAAGAAGCTGCTTGATGAGATTCTGCGATCAATAAGCTACTAACAACCAAACGAGCAAGATGGGCCGAATGGCCTCCTCTCGTTTGTAAACTTTCTTATGTTCTTATTTTGAATTACCTTTTCTGCTGCAACGGTGTTTGCTACTCCCCCTATTTTTGTGTCACCTGCAAATTTAACAAGTTTGCTTACTGTACCAGAATCTAAGTAATTAATGCAGATTAGGAATAGCAGAGGACCTAATACTGATCCCTGTGGTACACCACTGGTTACCTTGCTCCATTTTGAGGTTTCTCCTCTAATCAGTACTTTCAGTTTTCTAGATGTTAACCACTCCCTAATGGATGTGCATGTATTTCCTTGAATCCCTACTGCGTTCAGTTTGAGGATTAATCTTTTATGCGGGACTTTGTTAAAAGCTTTCTGGAAATCTAAATCTAAAACCATGTCATATGCTTTGCAATTATCCATTTTCAAAAAAATCAAGCAGGTTAGTTAGACATGATCCTCCTTTCCTAAAACCATGCTGACTGTCTCCCAGGATACTGTTACCATATAGGTAATTTTCCATTTTGGATCTTGTTATAGTTTCTATAAGTTTACATATAATAGAAGTCAGGCTTATTGCTCTATAGTTACTTGGTTCAGTTTTATCTCCCTTTTGTGGTTCGGCATTACGTTTGCAATTCTCCAGTCTGTCGGTACAACCCGTCTCAAGGGGCTGTTGCATGATCTTGGTTAGCGGTTTGTAAATAACTTCTTTCATTTCTTTGAGTACTATTTTAAGAGCTCCTAGTCCCTTTAACACTTCTGCCTCTGTTAAGTTATTTAAAATTGGATAGGAACAGGTCGACATGTGGGGCATGTTGTCCGTATTCTCCTTACCTGCTTTCTGTACTGAAGTGTCAATGAAGCAGTTCTTCAATAGGTAAGCTGACAATCTCTAAGCAACAATGCTGAAGAAAATCTTGCCTTCCACGTTTAACAGGGAAATAGGGCGATAGACTGATACTCGTAGAATCTTTTTCTTTCGGTATAAAGACTCCACCTGCTCGGCACCATGCTCTTGGTACAACCTGTTTTCCCGTGCTACTTTCATCAATTTCCACAGGATTCGTAGAACTCCTGAAGCACTCTTGTACACTCTGTACGGAACTCCATTAGGCCCTAGAGATGATGAAGCCCTTGCCTTTTTCACAGCTTGCTCTACTTCTTTCCACTTAGGTGCACAGTCCTCCATTTGGTATTTTGGTGGGTTGATAGGTGGGATGTCTGAAGGAATCGACATAGGCTCCTGCCTTTTTGAATCTGTGTGCGTTTCATCGAAATATTTCTCCACCTCAGACTTAGTTGCCTTTAGTGTGCCATTTTTCTCCCTTGTGAATAACTTCTTTACAAATTTGAATGGGTCGTTATAAAAAGTTAGTTCTCGCACGCTCCTTTTTGCAGCGTTTCCGTAGGCGCTCAGCTCTGTGCATCTTTTATGCGGGACTTTTTCAAAAGCTTTCTGGAAATCTAAATAAAAAAACTATAATAAAATAAACATTTCAAAAAAGATATTGTGTAAACAGGTGTAAACTGCTATATGTACATACAAAATTGTAAAAACTAAGTAATTATTTACAAAAATAACATTAAAGGCTTTTTTTCACATTAGCCTACTGCATAGCACGACTTCAAAAAATGAAAAATTATAATAAAATAAACATTTCAAAAGAAAATATTGTGTAACCAGCTGTAAACTGGTTAAATGTAGGCCTACATACACAATTGTAAAATCGAAATAATTACATAAAAATAACATAATAAAGTTCCCAATTCCCATTGTGTAATGGGAATGCCCATTCAGGGAAACATACTTCAAAGTAGCCCCCATATTAGCACAATCCACACAAATGTAACGCTTATCAACTTGTTGTGTACATTTACTACATACTGCTCTTTCACACTGGGCACAGATATCAGAAGTTTTATTTTTACTGCATTTAGTTACCTGGCATTGTTTTCTGTTGCGTGTGTCACTTGATGGCTGCGCACTGTATCCAGGTTGAGCTGTGTTTCCCTGCCGCTTTGCAGTTTTCTGATCGAAATGTTTCTGTCAAAGCTCTGTGGCTAGCATCTTAAGAGATCTCTCTTACTGATATTTTACTGGGTGCATTCCTTGTACAAAATGAAGGAACTGGTGGCTGCCATGTCCAGTATATTGTAAAATATAGCAACTGGACACTGGTGATTGCTTTCACTGAGTACTACATTTTGCACAGATGGTAGAAACTCTCTTCTCGCATTGTTTACTGTTCCAACCAGGCTGTTTTTTTTTTCTTCCACTGTTTGCTAATTACAGTGAAATAAAAAAAAATGTCATTGGTAACATTCATCCCTTTTCCTAAGCACGGTTACATCAGCCTAAGTACCACATTGTCACCCAGTCTCTGACCAGCTGGGTGAGTTTCATCTTTGCACAGGTTGGGGTAGGGTCCGCTGCCAGCCAAAACATGATCCCAAATGTATTGTGTCCAGCGACACTGTGCTTTTGTTGGGAACATCTGCTTGTCCATGTAGTGTTTTTTGTTCAGCTTGAAGCAGGCAATGCTGTTTTCAATGAAGTCATTCTAAATTTCTGATGCCAAGGCAAATACATCTGTAGTTGCTCTCAGATCAAAACACAAAAATCTCAAAAGTCTCAAAAAATTCTTAAAATAGTAATATTATAAGACAGCAGACTATATATGCTCACGTAGACAGCCAGACGGCAGTTCTCCAAGGAATTCATAGGATTACAATAGATATTTGGATAACACATATCTAGACTTCAAGAGCAATATTCTATTCAAATACATACTGCTGTAAACTCAGCGGAGGTAGAGATAACAAACTGACTTGTTTACATATAAAAGAATAGCACATTGTAGGTTATATTAAGAATAAAAGCATGTATTGTAACAAGCTGTCAAAATGACTACTTTTGGCGGTTCTAGGTAGAAGTGCTCATAACTTTTTTTATTTTTGCGATTCTGACTTTCAAAAGCCATCAGTATATTTAATACATGTATTTAGGAAAAGTCAAGAACAGACAACTGCAGATCTTTAACACACGCAGAGTAATTTAAATTTTAAAAGTGAAAACCGTCAAAATGACGACCGTGGCGGTTCTAGTGTTAAGAGTGTGCTCAGAGCATAAAATAAGTTTGTGGAATCTGACAAAACTGTGGACCAAATGTGAAGACACGGTTTCAAAGTGTGCTGTCTATCAAAGAAATGTCCAAAGAGCACAAACCTGTTGGAGTGATCAGGTAAGAGAGCAGAGGCTCCGGCCCCCGTGTACACAAACTTAGCGCTAGGATTGCGACCTGCCAGGACAAACAAGACCCCACATGATCCAAAACACAGTACAACACTGCAGCAACAACACACAGAGACACTCACAACACAGTACGCTAGGTTATTATCATAACCCTGGTTCCCTGAAATAGAAATGTAATCATTACCTCATGGGTATTAATCATGGTTATTAATGCTTTAATATCGTCTAACCTAAATAGGTATATCAAAGCTGCACACAGTGTCTGTGATCCAGTCACGCCCGACCCCGAGGGCACAAAAGACATAAAAGCATAAAATTGTCATAATTTTCCCTTCAAGACTGCTGCAATCATGGACGCAGCCACCTTGAAGGGTAATGGTTGCATTTCTATTTCAGGGAACCATTCCCTGTCAAATACGAAATGTAACCATTACCTCATGGGTATGAATACCAAAGCTGTCGGAAGGCAATACTGCAGACAAACTGGAATGCCACAAGGCTAGGCCAAGGCCACCTTGTGCATTACCATGAGGAACCCTGGCTTCTGCAAAAATTAAGCAGGCTTTTGTAATTGAAAAAGCTTGCATCTCACAAGTGCTTCAAGCACCACATTAAGTCTCCAGCGAGGGACAATGTCTTTCATAGGTGGCCAAAGCCGGCGAACTCCCTTTACAAATTTCCCCGCTAGGAAATGTGGTCCTGGAGAAACTGAATCAATCTTAATATGACAAGCCGAAATGGCTGCCAAATAGACCTTTAATGTAGTGGGGGATTTCCCCTCATCAAATAGGTCCTGTAAAAATTGCAGTATAACTGCCACAGGACAGGTTGTGGGGTCAAAACCCTTAGGCAGGCACCATGTTTGAAACACGCCCCACTTGTACCCATACTGGGAACGCGTGGACTCCGCTCTGGCATTCTGTAGTGTCAATGACCCTATTAGATAACCCCAGATGGCTCAAATGTTTGCAGTTCTGGGGCCAGACCCAGAGCTGCTGGCTCGATGGGTCGGGATGCCACAATGTCCCCCCCGCGCCTGACTGAGCAGATTGCAGCATTTCGGCAAGTTCCAAGGCTGGTCGCTCAAGAACTATATTAGAGTTGAAAACCACAGTCTCCTGGACCAATAAGGGGCTACTAATAGCACCCTGGCCTGGTCCTGCCTGATCTTTTCTAAGCACAGCAGGAGCACGGCGAGTGGCGGAAAGGCATACAGAAGCTGCCACGGCCACTGGTGCGCCAAGGCATCTATTGCCAACGGGTCCCCGGCTCCTGTTATGGAGAACCAGAGGGGACAATGGGTTGATTCTAGGGAGGCAAAAAGGTCCACCTGTGCTGTCCCAAATCGTTGCCAAATAAGGCTCACCACATCTGGGTGAAGCCTCCATTCTGAGGAGGTCCGCTGGAGGTCTGCTGCCAAATGCGTCACCCCGGGAAGATGTGCTGCTCACAGTGAGAGGAGGTGATGGTGCGCCCAGAGCAACAGCTTGCCCTGGTGGTTTATGTAAGCCATCACAGTAGTGTAGTGTACGTCAGAGCAAGCATGTGTCTCTCCTGAACCTCCTGTCAAGAAATCTGCAAGGCTAGAAACACTGCCTGCAGCTCCAAAATATTTACACAGAGCCCCTGCCACAGGGGATTCCATACTCCTTGCGCTCCCCTGCTGTTCCACACAGCGCCACAGCCAAGGCTGGACGCATCCGTGGTGATAACCTCCCTTCTGGTAACGCTGCCCAGCACTACACCTAAGCACAGGTGAGCAGGCTGTGTCCATCCAGCCCTGAGGGGAGGATAAAAGTGCCTCCATAGCATGCTACGGACCCAAACAGGCAGTGAATCTGCAGTGCCTGTCATCCACAGGGAGACCAGTCTTGCATGTATCACAAGAAAGAAACCCTGGCATAATGTAACCACAGTGGTGTACAATTTAAACAACCGCTCAACTGTAATTACTAGAACAGATAATATATTGTACTAGGAACCAAAAAAGACTGTTGAACAGCGCGTGCTTGCTATGCATCCGGCAATAGCACTGTAATGCGTCAACAGTGGCAAATGACTCTGACCAGATCCGCTGATAATAGATCAGGCATGGTACCATTTAGTCTTGGTTACTTTTAAGTACCTGCACGGAGCCTAGGCATCTAGTACAGTACTGTATAGAATTTTTGTTATGTACAGACACACGTCACGACACACACTGTATGGTGCTTACAGTGTTTGTACGATGCATGGGTTACGGTACACACGGTATGGTGCAAATGATGCGGTACACATGATACGACGCACACTGCTTGCATGGTGCATGCTACTAACAGTACGGTGCACACGGTACAGTACAGTGCACAATGCACAGTACAAACGGTATGGTGCAAACAGTATGGTACACAAGGTACAGTACCCACTGCATGGTGCTTTACAGTGCACACAGTATGGTACAGTGCACAATGCATGGTACGGTACGGTGCACGGTACACACGGTACGGTACAGTGCACAGTACACGCGGTACGGTGCAATCGGCACGGTACGCTGCAAATAAGAACATAAGAACATTTACAAAAGAGAGGAGGCCATTCGGCCCATCTTGCTCGTTTGGTCTTTTAGTAGCTTATTGTTCCCAGAATCTCATCAAGCAGCTTCTTGAAGAAACCCAGGGTGTCAGCTTCAACAACTTTACTGAGAAGTTGGTTCCAGACTCCCACAATTCTCTGTGTAAAAAAAGTGCCTCCTATTTTCTGTTCTGAATGCCCCTTTATCTAATCTCCATTTGTGACCCCTGATCCTTGTTTCTTTTTTCAGGTCGAAAAAGTCCCTTGGGTCGACATTGTCGATGCCTTTTAGAATTTTAAATGCTTAAATCACATCGCAGCGTAGCCTGTTTATAGCCTGTCTGCATATGACATGCCTTTTAAACCCGGAATAATTCTGGTCGCTCTTCTTTGCATTCTTTCTAGAGCAGCAATATCATTTTTGTAGCGATGTGACCAGAACTGAACACAATATTGTAGATGAGGTCTTACTAATGCTTTGTAAAGTTTTAACATTACTTCCCTTGATTTCAATTCAACACTTTTCACTATATATCCAAGCATTTTGTTGGTCTTTTTATAGCTTCCCCACATTGTCTAGATGAAGACATTTCTGAGTAGATTCCTTCTTCAATTTCAGTATCTCCCATATGGTATTTATAATGCACATTTTTATTGCCTGCGTGCAGTACCTTAGACTTTTCTCTAGTAAATGTCATTTGCCATGTGTATGCCCAGTTCTGAATGCTGTCTAGATCATTTTGGATGGCCTTTGATGCTGCAACGGTGTTTGCCACTCTTTCTATTTTTGTGTCGTCTACTGACCCCTGTGGTACTCCACTGGCTACCTCCATTTTGAGGTTTCTCCTCTAATCAGTACTTTCTGTTTTCTACATGTTAACCACTCTCTAATCCATTTGCATGCATTTGCTTGAATCCCTACTGCGTCCAGTTTGAGAATTAATCGTTTATGCAGGACTTTGTCAAAAGCTTTCTGGAAATCTAAATAAACCATGTTGTATGCTTTGCAATTATCCATTGTCGAAAAAAAATCAAGCAGGTTAGACATGATCTCCCTTTCCTAAAACCATGCTGACTGTCTCTCAGGATACTGTTACCATATAGGTAATTTTCCATGTTGGATCTTATTATAGTTTACAGAAGTTTACATATAATAGAAGTCAGGCTTACTTAATGGTACAGTACGGTGCACATTGCACGGTACACACAGTACGGTACACACAGTATGGTACACACAGTACGGTGTAACGGTACGGTACAGTGCATGGAGCACGGCACACACGATACGGTGCTAACGGTACAGTATGGTGCGGTGCGGTGCAGAGCACGGTCCACTACCGTTGCAGTAACCTTGTTCACTAAGAACGGTGGTAGATCAGTGACCTACTGGCTTAACACAACACAGCCCTAAGACTGGAGGAAGCCTGCTGTCAAAGCCTCGACAGCCTTCGCAGTGGCACTGCATGCAGAAACCAGAGCGGCAACGAAACACAGGGAGGACTGCATGAAGTCACACCTGAAGCAGAGCTGAGCCCAGCGACTGCTTAGTAAATCGGCAGGGTAGCCTAGTTCGTTGTACAATGTACCGGTGGGAACGAGAACAGATCTGAAACCTACAGCTACCACGGGAGTGGAATAGAGATGCCCACCTATAACACTGTGGCTAACTAACAGTTTGAAAAACTGAAGAAAGACTACTGCTAGAGCCCTAACAGTCTTCACACTAATTCTGCAAGCAGATATTAATGTGGCAACGAGACACTGTGGAAAAAACTGCAAGCAGTTTGACCCAAGCGTGCCTCGGTCTAGCGCAGGACAGCTGAGCCCAGCAGCCGCGTTAGTGTTTCTGAAAAGAAAAAAAACAGAGAATACACAGAGAAAAAAAATTCTCACATAATACAGTAATGAAACAATTACCATTATTTAATATAGTTTTTATAACAAAAACAAATGTTTTATTTAAGCTAGCAGCTTAAGAGAGAGCACAAGTAGCCGACTTAAGGTGTTTGATCCCGGGGAAGAAGCGGCAGAGCCGGCAGCTTTGTCGTGGGCACAAGGCATAAAGGGACTAAACGAAAAACCATGGCTGAGTACACAATATGTTTAAGTAGTAAATACTATAAGCACATAAATGAATCACAGTAAGTGATTTAAAACACAAGCGATAAAGGCAGACATAACTATGATACTTATCTGTAGATCTCTCTCTCAGGTCGGTGAAAGGAAAAATGATGACGATGTTTGTGTCAGCAGTCTTTTGCCCTCGGGGGCGGGTGCGACTGCGTCACAGACACTGCGTGCAGCTTGAAATATCTATTCAGGTTAGACGGTATCAAAAGATTAATACCCATGAGGTAATGGTTACATTTCGTACTTGATAGGGAACAACACACACACAGAGACCCTCACAACACAGTACAACACTGCAGCAACGACACACAGAGGACCCTCACAACACAGTACAACATCGTGCTGGCATGGGGTTCTAGTGCTGGCATTGGGTTCTCGTGCTATAGGGGTTATCGTGCTGGCATGGGGTTCTCGTGCTATAGGGGTTATCGTGCTGGCATGGGGTTCTAGTGCTATAGGGGTTATCGTGCTGGCATGGGGTTCTAGTGCTATAGGGGTTATCGTGCTGGCATGGGGTTCTAGTGCTATAGGGGTTATCGTGCTGGCATGGGGTTCTAGTGCTATAGGGGTTATCGTGCTGGCATGGGGTTCTAGTGCTATCGGGGTTATCTTGCTGGAATGGGGTTCCAGTGCTATAGGGGTTATTGTGCTGGCATGGGGTTCTAGTGCTATAGGGGTTCTAGTGCTGGCATTGGGTTCTAGTGCTATAGGGGTTCTCGTGCTGGCATGGGGTTCTAGTGCTATAGGGGTTATCGTGCTGGCATGAGTTCTAGTGCTATAGGGGTTATCGTGCTGGCATGGGGTTCTAGTGCTATAGGGGTTATCGTGCTGGCATGGGGTTCTAGTGCTATAGGGGTTATCGTGCTGGCATGGGGTTCTCGTGCTATAGGGGTTATCGTGCTGGCATGGGGTTCCAGTGCTATAGGGGTTATCGTGCTGGCATGGGGTTCCCGTGCTATAGGGGTTATCATGCTGGCATGGGGTTCTATTGCTATAGGGGTTATCGTGCTGGCATGGGGTTCCAGTGCTATAGGGGTTATCGTGCTGGCATGGGGTTCTAGAGATATAGGGGTTATCGTGCTGGCATGGGGTTCTAGTGCTATAGGGGTTATCGTGCTGGCATTGGGTTCTCGTGCTATAGGGGTTATCGTGCTGGCATGGGGTTCTAGTGCTATAAGGGTTATCGTGCTGGAATGGGGTTCCAGTGCTATAGGGGTTATCGTGCTGGCATGGGGTTCCAGTGCTATAGGGGTTATCGTGCTGGCATGGGGTTCTAGTGCTATAGGGGTTCTAGTGCTGGCATGAGGTTCTAGTGCTATAGGGGTTATTGTGCTGGCATGGGGTTCCAGTGCTATAGGGGTTATAGTGCTGGCATGGGGTTCTCGTGCTATAGGGGTTATGGTGCTGGCATTGGGTTCTCGTGCTATAGGGGTTATCGTGCTGGCATGGGGTTCTAGTGCTATAGGGGTTATCGTGCTGGCATGGGGTTCCAGTGCTATAGGGGTTATCGTGCTGGCATGGGGTTCCAGTGCTATAGGGGTTATCGTGCTGGCATGGGGTTCCAGTGCTATAGGGGTTATCATGCTGGCATGGGGTTCCAGTGCTATAGGGGTTATCATGCTGGCATGGGGTTCCAGTGCTATAGGGGTTATCGTGCTGGCATGGGGTTCCAGTGCTATAGGGGTTATCGTGCTGGCATGGGGTTCTAGTGCTATAGGGGTTATCGTGCTGGCATGGGGTTCTAGTGCTATAGGGGTTATCGTGCTGGCATGGGGTTCTCGTGCTATAGGGGTTATCGTGCTGGCATGGGGTTCCAGTGCTATAGGGGTTATCGTGCTGGCATGGGGTTCCAGTGCTATAGGGGTTATCGTGATGGCATGGGGTTCTAGTGCTTTAGGGGTTATCGTGCTGGCATGGGGTTCTAGTGCTATAGGGGTTATCGTGCTGGCATGGGGTTCTAGTGCTATTGGGGTTCTAGTGCTGGGATGGGGAGGTATTGTTGCTCACTGTAGATGCCCTGCTGTTTCTCCTTCTCCACACGCTCCCTTTCTTTTTGCACAGCAGCGCTGCGCAGTAGCCCCCCCATGAGGTTGAGCATATTCCTGCGCGAGTTGTACACCTCCCTCTCCCGGGAGGTCAGGGCATGGTAGGGAGTGTGAGCGATACGCCAGTCCTGAAACAGACAAGAGGAGAAGAGGCAGTCAGGATTCTCACAGAGGCTCAATGAGGATTCACATCCTGCACTGAGACTCAAATGCATAGCAATGTAGATTCTGTTACTGACAATTTCTACTTGTTTCACAGACTTCCTCGGAGGCACATCTCTCACTGTGGGCAAGACTCTATGCATTATAAAGACACAGCAGCCTTGCCAAGAGAATCAAGGCTTTCAATACCTCATTCATAGATTTATAATGAAATACATGTTTACTTATAAATCTGAGAATCTATCAATCATCCAATACTTTTTTTAACCAGACTTCAGAGTTCAATGAGAACATTTTGGATAATTAAAGCATTTATGTTAAAAAACAAACAAACATGATAAATAATGCCTGTGTGAAAATGATATTTATTTAAAAATAAAAATAAATGTGGCGCCACAAAGCCTGTACCAAGACTGATGTCTTTCAAAACAAAGAATCACACTCGATACTCTGCAAGCACACTGCAAAAGCTACTGTTTTTCAATTGAATAGATGTTCAGGCTTATAAAGACCCCTTGCTTGTTTCTTAAGTTTGTAACACTGATGTGGAATTTTCTCCTTTCAAATAACAGCACGTAATTCAAGACTGGTGTGAACGTTTTTAAAAAGATGATACCAAGGTATTCCTGCTGCATCTGGATTCCATTCATTCAGACCTCATATCCTTAGAGGGGATCCAATTGAGAAGCAGATCACGTGCATCCCAGCCCTTAGAAAATTTGCAGACTCGTTTGGCAGTTTTGCCTTGGTTACACAGCGCATTTTACAATAGATTTGCCACATTGAAAATGCTTTACCACACTTCTCTTGAATTCCATATGCTTTACCATGCTTTCACTGTGCTGGATTACACTTTGCCATGCTTTTACTGTAGTACACTGTTACAGCACCTGAGAGAACACATAGTATCCATAGTCCACTGCAGTGCCCACAGCTGTTCTGCACTCGTCCCCTAATGTGATGGGCATCAGGATGTTGGCACCAGCACTGACCAGCCTCTCCAGCTAAAGACACAAAAGACAGAATAGCATTTTGAATGAACGCAGAAGAGTGAGAAAAACAAGCCTGCAGTGTTGAACATGGGAAAACCCGGTGGGGAGCACGATGGACGAAATTGAAATGGTGGAAATGACAAATGACTGCTTCCTAAAGCAATTTGTCAATTTGGCACCGACTAGAGGGGAGGCATGCCTTGATTTAGTCTTTTCAAATAACGAAGACAGAATAACTAAAACAGAGGTCAGAGAACCATTGGCAAATTCAGACCACAACACAAAGTCATTTGAAGTGATTTTTAAAACCCAAAAAGTAATGACTAAAGCTAAGGTTTACAATTTTGCAAACTATGAAGGTATGAAACAGAGACTAACAGAAGTAGATTGGAGTAAAATAGAGAAAACATCCACAGAAAAAGGATGGCTGTTTTTTAAAAATGTAGTACTAGAGGCGCAAAACAATTACATCCCAAAAGTAAACAAATCTAAATCTAAAACAAAATGGCCAAAATGATTAAATAGATCAATTAAAAAAAAATATAGAGCGAAAAAAGGCACTTTACAGAGCGTTTCAAAGGGGCCAAAAGTACGCAGAAAGAGTACTTGGAACTGCAAACACAAGTCAAAAAGGAAGTTAGAAAGGCCAAGAGAGAGATAGAAATCAATATTGCTAAGGGGGCTAAAACCAATTCCAAAATGTTTTTCCAATATTATAACAGCAAGAGAACATTCAAAGAGGAGGTTAAATGTCTAAGAGACACAAATGGCAAAATCATAGACGAAGAAAATAAAATAGCAAATATATTAAATGATTACTTTTCACAGGTTTTTACAAAGGAGGATACAGACAACATGCCCCACATGTCGACCTGTTCCTATCCAGTTTTAAATAACTTTAGCATAACAGAAGCAAAAGTATTACAGGGACTAGGAGCTCTTAAAATAAACAAATCCCCTGGACTGGATGAGATCCTCCCAATAGTACTCAAAGAAATGAAAGAAGTTATTTAAAAACCGCTAACCAAGATCATGCAACAGTCTCTTGACACAGGGGTTGTACCGACAGACTGGAGAATTGCAAACGTAATACCGATCCACAAAACGGAGACAAAACTGAACCAGGTAACTACAGACCAATAAGCCTGACTTCTATTATATGTAAATTATGGATACTATAATAAGATCCAAAATTACATATATGGTAACAGTATCCTGGGAGACAGTCAGCATGGTTTTAGGAAAGGGAGATCGTGTCTAACTAACCTGCCTGATTTTTTTGAGGATGCAACATCGACAATGGATAATTGCAAAGCATATGACATGGTTTATTTAGATTTCCAGAAAGCTTCTGACAAAGTCCCGCATAAAAGATTAATTCTCAAACTGAACGAGGTAGGGATTCAAGGAAATGCATGCACATGGATTAGGGAGTGGTAAACATGTAGAAAACAGAAAGTAATGATTAGAGGAGAAACCTCAAAATGGAGCGAAGGAATCTATGAAAATGAGTTTATGCTGACTCAGAAATGTCTTCATCTAGACAATGTGGGGAAGGCCAACAAGATGCTCGGATATATTGTGAAAAGTGTTGAATTTAAATCAAGGGAAGTAATGTTGAAACTTTACAATGCATTAGTAAGACCTCACCTAGAATATTGTGCTCAGTTCTGGTCACCTTGCTACAAAAAGGATATTGTTGCGCTAGAAAGAGTGCAAAGAAGAGCAACCAGAGTTATTCCTGGTTTAAAAGGCATGTCATATGCAGACAGGCTAAAATAATTGAATCTATTCAGTCTTGAACAAAGAAGACTACGCGGTGATCTGATTCAAGCATTCCAAATTCTAAAAGGTATTGACAATATCGACCCAGTGGACTTTTTCGACCTGAAAAAAGAAACAAGGACCAGGGGTCACAAATGGAGATTAGATAAAGGGGCATTCAGAACCAACTCCCCAGTAATGTTGTTGAAGCTGACACCCTGGGATCCTTCAAGAAGCTGCTTGATGAGATTCTGAGATCAATAAGCTACTAACAACCAAACAAGCAAGAGGGGCCGAATGGCCTCCTCTCGTTTGTAAACTTTCTTATGTTCTTTCTTATTATAATGAGATGTAAGGATTTTGCCTAGCACTAGACAATTGCTGACCCCCCAACAACTTTGCACCTCCTCGTACAAGGTGCAAACCATTGCAGGAGTAATTAAGAGCTGTATAAAAGCACACACCTGCAGAGACCTGTCATTGGCTTCAGGGTGGCTGCTGTGGTACACTTCTTGATGCAGCGACATTTTGCTCTTGTTGAGGAGAGGCAAGAACACGTTCGGAGAAGGGCAAGACTGAGAAGACCCTGCCACTATAGGGGACCATATGGCCTCTTTGGAAGCATAACTGATGTTGGCTGAGGCTTTTACAAATAACTCAATTTCATGCTGAGTGACCTCAGCCGTAAGGACTCTCAGCTCCTCCTCAGAAAGCATTTATTTTCTTTTCTTTTCCGTGTGCCAAGAGAACTTTGCTGCCCTTTCCCTGACATATTATTTTGTTTGGTTTGATTTTCGTGCTCCACAAATCTCATACAGCGCCAACTGCTCTGTACTCCTAACTCACCTCACCTCTGGGCTGTGCGGCCACTAAATAGCCCGATGCACAGGCAGCCCTCATTGAGACCCTTATTATCATGATTGTAGCTCATTGTTTGTGCGTGTTGAGTAATTTGCATTGCTCTTAAGCTTACATAGGCTGCGGTGCAAAATAATTGCCTGGCCACTAGGCAATTTGGATTTTACAGCCGCAACTGTTTGCACTGCGTCTATCCTTGACATCAGCCCCAATTACCTCTTTTTCAGGCTATTGACTATATAATGCAGCTTAATTACTGTGTAATGGTTTTCAATCAATGAATATATTTTTTAATTGGTTCTATTAACCTTTTACAGACTTTTATTGTAAAGGTGCCAATACTTTTGTCATTAACACATATTTGAAATTCTGTTGTTTTTTTTATGAAGATTGTTTGTAAAACTATCAGAAATGTTGTATTAATTAGTGGCTAATGTTCATTAAATGCTTGCATTTAACATGTTTTCTTGTATTAAATGTAGGGTGTCATTACTTTTGTATGCGACTATGATTTTGCTGATATTGTTTTAAACTGCTGCAGTCCTGGCCTGGTGCAGTAGGTGGCAGTGTTGTTTACCAGAGTGATTTTCTGTTGTGAGCTTCTCTTGCCGTCATAGGTGATGTTGACAGCAGCACAGAGCACGCTCCCCACTCGGCTGGACAGCGGCAGGTTTGGGTCAGCGCCTCCTGCTAGGAGCTCCTCTATAGCCTGCAGAGACAAAAGAGACACACTGACCCAATGACACACTGACCCTCACTGACCCAATGACACACTGACCCTCACTGACCTAATGACACACTGACCCTCACTGACACAATGAGATACTGACCCTCACTAACCCAATGACACACTGACCCTCACTGACCCAGAGATACTGACCCTCACTGACCCAAAGAGATACTGACCCTCACTGACCCAATGAGATACTGACCCTCACTGACCCAATGACACACTGACCCTCACTGACCCAATGACACACTGACCCTCACTGACCCAATGAGATACTGACCCTCACTGACCCAATGAGATACTGACCCTCACTGACCCAATGAGACACTGACCCTCACTGACCCAATGAGACACTGACCCTCACTGACCCAATGAGATACTGACCCTCACTGACCCAATGAGATACTGACCCTCACTGACCCAATGAGACACTGACCCTCACTGACCCAATGACACACTGACCCTCACTGACCCAATGAGATACTGACCCTCACTGACCCAATGAGATACTGACCCTCACTGACCCAATGACACACTGACCCTCACTGACCCAATGAGATACTGACCCTCACTGACCCAATGAGATACTGACCCTCACTGACCCAATAAGACACTGACCCTCACTGACCCAATGAGATACTGACCCTCACTGACCCAATGAGATACTGACCCTCACTGACCCAATGAGACACTGACCCTCACTGACCCAATGACACACTGACCCTCACTGACCCAATGAGATACTGACCCTCACTGACCCAAAGAGATACTGACCCTCACTGACCCAATGAGATACTGACCCTCACTGACCCAATGACACACTGACCCTCACTGACCCAATTAGATACTGACCCTCACTAACCCAATTAGATACTGACCCTCACTGACCCAATGACACACTGACCCTCACTGACCCAATGAGATACTGACCCTCACTGACCCAATGAGATACTGACCCTCACTGACCCAATGACACACTGACCCTCACTGACACAATGAGATACTGACCCTCACTGACCCAATGAGATACTGACCCTCACTGACCCAATGACACACTGACCCTCACTGACACAATGACACACTGACCCTCACTGACCCAATGAGATACTGACCCTCACTGACCCAAAGAGATACTGACCCTCACTGACCCAAAGAGATACTGACCCTCACTGACCCAATTAGATACTGACCCTCACTAACCCAATGACACACTGACCCTCACTGACCCAATGAGATACTGACCCTCACTGACCCAAAGAGATACTGACCCTCACTGACCCAATGAGATACTGACCCTCACTGACCCAATGACACACTGACCCTCACTGACCCAATGAGATACTGACCCTCACTGACCCAATGAGATACTGACCCTCACTGACCCAATGACACACTGACCCTCACTGACACAATGAGATACTGACCCTCACTGACCCAATGAGATACTGACCCTCACTGACCCAATGACACACTGACCCTCACTGACACAATGACACACTGACCCTCACTGACCCAATGAGATACTGACCCTCACTGACCCAAAGAGATACTGACCCTCACTGACCCAAAGAGATACTGACCCTCACTGACCCAATGAGATACTGACCCTCACTGACCCAATGACACACTGACCCTCACTGACCCAATTAGATACTGACCCTCACTAACCCAATTAGATACTGACCCTCACTGACCCAATGACACACTGACCCTCACTGACCCAATGAGATACTGACCCTCACTGACCCAATGAGATACTGACCCTCACTGACCCAATGACACACTGACCCTCACTGACACAATGAGATACTGACCCTCACTGACCCAATGAGATACTGACCCTCACTGACCCAATGACACACTGACCCTCACTGACACAATGACACACTGACCCTCACTGACCCAATGAGATACTGACCCTCACTGACCCAAAGAGATACTGACCCTCACTGACCCAAAGAGATACTGACCCTCACTAACCCAATGACACACTGACCCTCACTGACCCAAAGAGATACTGACCCTCACTGACCCAAAGAGATACTGACCCTCACTGACCCAATTAGATACTGACCCTCACTGACCCAATGACACACTGACCCTCACTGACCCAATGAGATACTGACCCTCACTGACCCAATGAGATACTGACCCTCACTGACCCAATGACACACTGACCCTCACTGACACAATGAGATACTGACCCTCACTGACCCAATGAGATACTGACCCTCACTGACCCAATGACACACTGACCCTCACTGACACAATGACACACTGACCCTCACTGACCCAATGAGATACTGACCCTCACTGACCCAAAGAGATACTGACCCTCACTGACCCAAAGAGATACTGACCCTCACTGACCCAATTAGATACTGACCCTCACTAACCCAATGACACACTGACCCTCCCTGACCCAATGAGATACTGACCCTCACTGACCCATGAGATACTGACCCTCACTGACCCAATGATACACTGACCCAATGAGATACTGACCCTCACTGACCCAATGACACACTGACCCTCACTGACCCAATGAGATACTGACCCTCACTGACCCAATGACACACTGACCCTCATTGACCCAATGAGATACTGACCCTCATTGACCCAATGAGATATTGACCCTTATTGACCCAATGACACGCTGACCCTCACTGACCCAATGACACACTGACCCTCACTGACCCAATGAGATACTGACCCTCACTGACCCAATGACACACTGACCCTCATTACCCAATGAGATACTGACCCTCATTGACCCAATGACACACTGACCCTCACTGACCCAATGAGATACTGAACCTCACTGACCCAATGACACGCTGACCTGTAACGGTTTCCCAAAATTTATGGAATACTGTCAGAAAAATAAATAGATTCTGGACCCAGTTCAAGTAACCAACAAACAAGTGTATTGTACAGAAACATTAACAATGTAGATACAACAATTACAAGTGACCAAAAATAACCCCAAAACAACACCCCACAAATATACACACAGTCCCGAACAGAACAGTCAAGATGCTGTAGCTCCTCAAACGGAAAAACAAGAAAAACAAAAATAATCCAAAGTCTAGAAAAAAAGATTGGTTTGATCTCACCAGGTCTGATGAAGCTGTTAATGTAGAAAGTCCTTGGTGTTGCTGCCCATCCAAAACAAAACCATAAAAACTCCAACAAAAAAACAAAAGTATTTGTAATCCAGCAGAAAAAGGGGGAGAATTGTCAGCAAACTACTCTTTAAAACGTGTTTTTAGTACTTTTAATACTTTATTTTTCCTAAAAGGACCTTATAACCTTTTATTTAGTAGATACATTTGGTTAAAATCAGAGAAGCCAGAAACCTAACTCTGTTACCAAACACAGAACAAACACACACCCTTCCCCCGATGACCACCTGACCTTAATAAAGGAAAAAAATGTGAAAAAACAGGTTTTCCTAATAATTTGGCCACCTGTAGATAGACCTGGAGGCGGAACGGAAAGGTACTGGAGCCCAATGGCTCCTCTTATAGAGATATTACACTTTATTTATTTATTTGTTGCTTTTCTCATTTACAGCTTTCAATTTCATGTAACGGTGTTACAGATCCTCACTGACCCAAAGAGATACTGACCCTCACTGACCCAATGAGATACTGACCCTCACTGACCCAATGACACGCTGACCCTCACTGACCCAAAGAGATACTGACCCTCACTGACCCAAAGAAATACTGACCCTCACTGACCCAATGACACACTGACCCAATGACACATGTTAAGTTTATTTTTCGGTAAAAACAAGTTTAAATTGCAGTGAGTTTGTTCGGCTATATTTACAATATTAAAAACACCACAGCAAGCACATTGTCATATTTTAGATATTTTCATTGACACAATCTGAGAGCTAAATTTAGTGAATGGCGTTTTTATTTTTAATTTTTACTGCGATCAAGTAAGCTGCAGTGCATTTCATTTTTAATTCCAGTTTGTTTTTTCTCAGCAGTACACTACCTAATTACAGTCCTAAGTGTCTCTGTGCGTTCTGCTTTCACATTTCTTAAAATGGTCACATTGAGACATCCTGGGCAGAGGAATGTTGTCTTTTGTGTGTAATGTTTTGATGGAACTGGTGGCAACTTATTGGTCATGTTACGCTTGTCTTCCAATGCTAAGGCCAAACATCGCTGCACCTGGTCATGGCGCCAAGTAAACCGTCCTTGGCTAAGAGCCACCTTACATCCTGTCAAAATGTGCCTTAATGTTGCAGGTGATGAACACAAAGGACATGAGGGATCCTCTCCTACCCAGAGGTTTAGGTTCTGTGGTGATGGGAGAACATCATGTGTTGACCTGATGAGGAAACTGAACCTGCTCTGTTCCATTGACCATAGGTCTTGCCAGCCAATCTTGCGTTGTTCCACACTCTCCCATCTCATCCATTCTCCCTGTTTGGCCTGGGAAACGGCTTTTATGCACCTCATCCTCTCCTCCTGCTTTTGCACCTCGTTGACTACCAGCTTCCTCCATTGAGCTGGGGCTGCCTTGTGCCATGTAGGAGGAGCTGAACTGAGACCAAGACCCCCTCTTCCATGCTTAACTTGCCCCATGATATCACCAATTCGAAGGGCAGCCTTTGCATCTTCCACAGCTTTCTTTGCCGCCCACTTTCTTCCAGTTTTCAACACAGTATTCCTTTACCATAAAGTCCCACTCTACTGAGGCAGCGTGGATCTCCCAACCATTTCTTGATGTATGAACTGATTAAGGCTTCCAGCTTCTCTACTGTTGTCAAAGAAACCTCATACACAGTCAACGGCCACAGCAACCTCGGAAGTAGACCAAACTGAAAGCACCAGAGTTTTAGGTTGCCTGGTAAAGCGCTGCTGTCTATGCTCTTCAACCCTTCTACTGCTTGTTGTCTAACTTCTCCCACACGAACTGTGTCCTTTAGATCCCCGTCGTACCATCTCCCAAGACTCTTCACTGGCTTCTCAGACACTGTTGGTATTGCCTCACCATTAATGAAGAACGTTTTATCTACTACTTTACCTTTAATTATAGAGATGCTCCTTGATTTAGTGGGCTTGAATTGCATTTGTGCCCATTCAATGTTATTGGTTAATTTGCCCAATAACCGATTAGTGCAGGCTACTGTTGTAGTCATGGTTGTCATGTCATCCATGTATGCTCGAATTGCTGGTAGTTGCATTCCAGAAGCCAAGCGCTCTCCTCCCACTACCCATTTTGATGCCCTAATGATTACTTCCATTGCCATGGTAAAAGCCAGTGGAGAAATTGTGCATCCTGCCATTATTCCAACTTCTAGGCATTGCCATGTAGTGCTGAATTGTGAAGTTGAAAAATTAAATTGCAAATCTCCAAAGTAGGCTTTCACTAAATTTGTTAATGTCATCGGTACACTGAAAAAATCAAATGCTGCACAAAGAAGTTCATGTGGCACTGAACCATATGCATTAACCAAATCCAGGAATGTCACATGGAGCTCCTTCCTCTCCTTTTTAGCTGATTGAATTTGTTGCCAGATCACATTGATGTGTTCTAAGCATCCTGGGAAACCTGGAATGCCCACTTTTTGTACTGAAGTGTCAATGAAGCAGTTCTTTAATAGGTAAGTTGACAATCTCTGAGCAGTAATGCTGAAGAAAATCTTGCCTTCTACATTTAATAGGAAAATAAGGCAAAACTGACTGATGCTTGTAGAATCTTTTTCTTTAGGTATAAAGACTCCACCTGCTTGGTGCCATGCTCTTGGCAGAACCTGTTTTTCCCATGCCACTTTCATCAATTTCCACAGGATTCGTAGAACTCCTGAAGCACTCTTGTACACTCTGTACGGAACTCCATTAGGCCCTGGAGATGACGAAGCCCTTGCTTTTTTCACAGCTTGCTCTACTTCTTTCCACTTAGGTGCACAGTCCGCCGTTTGGTATTCTGGTAGATTGATAGGTGGAATGTCTGAAGGAATTGACATAGGCTCCTGCCTTTTTGAATCTGTGTGTTTCCTCCAAATATCTCTCCAGCTCTAACTTAGATGCTTTTAGTGTGCCATTCTTCTCACTGGTGAATAACCTCTTTGCAAATTTGAATGGGTCTTTATAAAAGTTAGTTCTCGCATGCTCCTTCTTTTTGTAGCGTTTCAGTAGGCGCTCAGCTCTGCGCAATATTGCAAGCTTATCTTTTATGACCCTTTGTAAGAGATTGGGTCCCTCCTCCTGACTTTGTTCTGCTCTTCTCCATTGCTTCCTCAGCTGTCTCCTTTCTCTAACTACACGTTCAATCTCCTGCTGCTATCTAGACTTTCCAGGAATAGTTTGTACTTTTCCTTCCTTTTTCAACTCCAAACCTCTCGCTTCCATATGCGTAGATGATGTCCCCAAATTGTCCCCAAGCTTCTTTTCAACTGTTCCAATTAACCTTTCCAACGCAAAGCAGAGATCCCACACCCACGCAGTTTTCTCACAAGCTCTTGGTCATTTAACTCCAGGCTTGTGCCCATTGAGGTTCTTTTCTCTCTTATGCTGGTTTGTCTGACCGGGTTCACAAGGATCATTAGGTTCATCACTAACTGTATCCATGCAAGTCCTCCTCACGTCTATGACAGGGGTGCTGATATCCTGCGAACTGTGGTTTGCTTCCTGTCGCTGGATTTCATTCGACTGACTTGACTGACTTCGTAAGAAGTACTGATCAATGCGAGGCCCTTGTCCCTTCTCCCTCAAGCATTTCATTCTCCCTTGATGAATCTTCAAACCCCTGACCGTTGTCGCCTTGCTCTAGCCGCAGACACAAACCTGGAGTTCCATGTCTTTGCTAACTGCAGATCTTGAACTAATCTTTTGTGAAGTAACGTGTTGTCCAACGTTGAGTCATCTTCCGCCCCCGCTCTCGCAGACTCTAGAGGTATTTTTCTCTTTAATTTCTTAGAAGCCTTGGGAGGGTGTCTCCAGCATCCTGTAAACACAGAGCTGGATACTGCCGACAAGGGTAGCTAACCCTTGCCAGCCCCAATGGGGTCTCTTTCCTCCTGTCAGCTGGCTCTCCAGGCTGTCACAAGGTCTTTCCCTTGTTGCCAGCTGCACTATTCACAGCAGTCACTCAACCCCCTTGCTTACTAAATATCTTGGTATCCCTGAATAGAAAATCTTCCCCTCTTCAAATACATATTTTAATAAGCAATACTTCCCTCAAGTGTTATCCTAAAATGTCATATGTTATCTGTTTAAAATGAATAACAGATACGAATGCTTACCAAATCGTTGCCGCTGGCGACAGCCAATGAGAGTGGGGAGTGGCCGCTCCACAGTGTGTTGGGGTTGGCCTTGTGCTTCAGCAGCAGTGCGACCACGTCCCGGGCATTCTAGAATGAGAAGCTCATGATATAGCAGCTGAGAGTCACTCTGTCAACTGAGCCCCCAGCCTGCTAACAACATGCCATGCATCTGTGTAAAGGCAGAGTGAGGAGGTGAAGTGAAGTGGAGAGAAGCACAGTGAGATCCAGTGAATGGATTAGAGTGGAGTGGAGTGAATGGAGGAGGTGAGTGCAGTGAACGGAGGTGTGAGTGCAGTGAATGGAGGTGTGAGTGCAGTAGAGTGCAGTGAATGGAGGTGACAGTACAGTAGTGTGCAGTGAATGGAGGTGTGAGTGCAATAGAGTGCACTGAATGGAGGTGGGAATGCAGTAGAGTGCAGTGAATGGAGGTGTGAGTGCAGTAAATGGAGGTGTGAGTACAGTGGAGTGCAGTGAATGGAGGTGACAGTACAGTAGAGCGCAGTGAATGGAGGTGACAGTGCAGTAGAGTGCAGTGAATGGAGGTGGTGAGTGCAGTGAATGGAGGTGACAGTACAGTAGAGTGCAGTGAATGGAGGTGTGAGTGCAGTGGAGTGCAGTAAATGGAGGTGTGAGTGCAGTGGAGTGCAGTGAATGGAGGTGACAGTACAGTAGAGTGCAGTGAATGGAGGTGACAGTGCAGTAGAGTGCAGTGAATGGAGGTGGTGAGTGCAGTGAATGGAGGTGACAGTACAGTAGAGTGCAGTGAATGGAGGTGGTGAGTGCAGTGAATGGAGGTGGTGAGTGCAGTAGAGTGCAGTGAATGGAGGTGTGAGTGCAGTTCAGTGCAGTGCAGTGAATGGAGGTGACTACAGTAGAGTGCAGTGAATGGAGGTGGTGAGTGCAGTGAATGGAGGTGGTGAGTGCAGTAGAGTGCAGTGAATGGAGGTGTGAGTGCAGTTCAGTTCAGTGCAGTGAATGGAGGTGACAGTACAGTAGAGTGCAGTGAATGGAGGTGACAGTACAGTGGAGTGCAGTGAATGGAGGTGGTGAGTGCAGTGAATGGAGGTGTGAGTGTAGTGGAGTGCAGTGAATGGAGGTGAAAGTACAGTAGATTGCAGTGAATGGCGGTGACAGTACAGTAGAGTGCAGTGAATAGAGGTGGTGAGTGCAGTGGAGTGCAGCGAATGGAGGTGGGAGTGCAGTAAATGGAGGTGTGAGTGCAGTAAATGGAGGTGTGAGTGCAGTGAATGGAGGTGACAGTACAGTAGAGTGCAGTAAATGGAGGTGACAGTGCAGTGAATGGAGGTAGTGAGTGCAGTGAATGGAGGTGTGAGTGCAGTAGAGTGTAGTTAATGGAGGTGTGAGTCCAGTGGAGTGCAGTGAATGGAGGTGTGAGTGCAGTAGAGTGCAGTGAATGGAGGTGTGAGTGCAGTAGAGTGTAGTGAATGGAGGTGTGAGTGCAGTGGAGTGCAGTGAATGGAGGTGTGAGTGCAGTAGAGTGCAGTGAATGGAGGTGTGATGGCAGTAGAGTGCAGTGAATGGAGGTGTGAGTGCAGTGGAGTGCAGTGAATGGAGGTGTGAGTGCAGTAGAGTGTAGTGAATGGAGGTGTGAGTGCAGTGGAGTGTAGTGAATGGAGGTGGTGAGTGCAGTGGAGTGCAGTGAATGGAAGTGCGAGTGCAGTAGAGTGCAGTGGAAGTCTCCGTCACCTGGTAGTCACTGTCCCTCATGCAGGCCACATGAAGTGGTGTCCTCCCCCCCTCCTCTGGCAGGCTGGCAGGGGCTTGGTAGTACTGTGGTGGCGGGCCACTCGGGCTGGAGGACTTCAAGCTGAACCCTGGAGGGGGTTCTGTGCTGGCTTTCTGAGAGAGACAGACACACTGTTATACCAGGACACAGGCAGCAGAGAGAGTGTTCTAACTACTAACTGGATCTCTATAAGCAAACACGCAAGTGTGATATACAGATGGAGGGACATACAGATATACAGACAACCCCCTATATCCCAGAATCTGATTCTATCAATAACTTCTGCGAAATAATGTTAAAACCAAGTTTTTATGACAATTGGATAACCTTACACACAACGTACAAACAAAGGGATGAGATGTTATGGCACTGCTGCTAACAGGTACTCTTGAAATATACACTTGTTCGGTTTGAGGAGCCCTCCACAGAGCCATCGAAAACTGGAATGTGGGCTTGTGTGACAGGGTAGCATCACAGCCAAGGCTGGTAACAAGCAGGAAGGAGAGCCCAAGACAATAAAGCTGCAGTTATAGCATGATCACACATATTTATTTACACAGTACAGACAAAAACACATTATCAAAACAAACGGCACAAGAGCCAAAACAAAAGGTCTATACAAAACTCACAGAAAATAAAGCACAGCACAGCACAGCAAAGCAACACACCTTCACCTTTCAACAGCATTAACTCTAATATTAACACCCGCGATCACCCACTTTCTACGCCTGGGGCCGATTGTACTAACAAGATCAAAAAACAGGATCGGATCCGAGCTCACTGGAGCCGAATATTGAGAAGGCGTTGTACTATACGGATCATGAGCAGGCTCCACTGATCCGATTTTTTTATCCGATTCTGGCGTTGCGCATGCCGTAACTAGGGAAACTGACCAATGAGAAGCGAATATTCGTGGCGCAGCATTTGTGATCTTTTTTTTTTTTTTTTTAAATTTATTTAATTAAAGAAAACAATACAATACACAAAACAATTAGACCCCCCCCCCCCACCCACCCTGATGGCAACTCCCACCCCGTGGAAGTACATTCATTTTGACTATTGAGATACGAGCTTGTAGTGAGTTGGGGAGGTGGGTCCATCTGGTTAAATCAGCCTCTATCTGTCTGAAAATTGTGTTAAAGTTATTCAAAGTGATAGCATGCAGTGAGGAGTATATTTCTACGCCAAGATATCTGAAATGCTTGACCACCGGTATATTAGAAGGCAGGACACATTTTCTCATTGCAGCATTCAGGGGCACTAGGACGGACTTAGACCAATTGACCTTATAACCTGATAACAAACTAAAATCATCAAAAATGGACAGTAAATGAGGGAGTGATTGAGGCACATTATCAACAAATAAAAGGACATCATAAGCATAGAGTGAAATGTGATGCTGAGTATCATTGATATTAATAGGATTAAAAGCTGTTGACTGACGAACAGCCTGGGCAAGCGGTTCAAGTGATAGGGCGAACAGAAGCAGAGAGAGCAGGCAACCCTGACGGGTACCCCTGGAGATAGCAAACTGGGAAGAACATTTACTGCCCATAAGCACCATTGCAGATGGGTTAGCATATAACACCTTAATCATACTAATAAAGTCTGACCCCAAACCCATATGCTCCAAAACCGACCACAGATACCCCCATTGAAGGCGAACAAAGGCTTTCTCAGCATCCAGTGACAAGACTGCACAAGGAGTATTGATCTCCATAGCTGCATGGATAATATGAAGTAGGTGACGCACATTATCAGATGCGAGGCGTGACTTGATAAAGCCTGTCTGATGAACCAGTTTAGTCATATAAACCTCAAGACGTGACAAGACCTTGGCATAGATCTTGACATCAGAGTTTATTAACGACAGAGGGCGGTAGCTCGCACAATTAGTGGGGTCTTTATCTTTTTTTAACAATAGAGATACAATAGCCAAATTAACATCTCTTCCAAACTAGCCCTTTTCAATAGCGGTTTGTATCATCTTTAATAGAAGCGGTCCTAGCTGATTAAAACCAGGCGATTGTGATTTTTTCATATCTTGCAAAGCCTCTTTTAATTCAGCTAGAGATAACGGCGCGCCAAGTACAGATGCTTCCTCAGCTGAAAGACGTGGAGGTCTAAGGTCTTGTACGAAGTGCGTACATGTGGTCTGATCAAAGGGGGTGTCTGAGCTGTACAATTTAGAATAGAAGGAGCGAAATTCCGAATTAATTTGCGATGGGTCAGTCAGCAATCCACCCTGTGTAGATCTAATAGATGATATGTTTGCCAAGCGCTCATTATTTTATTTATTTATTTATTTAGCAGACACCTTTATCCAAGGCGATTTACAGAGACTAGGGTTTGTGAACTATGCATCAGCTGCAGAGTCACTTACAATTACGTCTCACCTGAAAGACAGAGCACAAGGATGTTAAGTGATTTGCTCAGGGTCACACAATGAGTCAGGGGCTCCACTTCTCCCAATGGTGGTGTTGGAGGCAGAGGTAGCTCCTGTTCCTCTCCTCTTGATGGCAAAGGCGGCAGGGGCTCCTCCCCTTCTGGCTCTGGGCTGCAGGGGCTCCTCCCCTTCTGGCTGCTGGCGGCAGGGGCTCCTCCCGCCGGGCTGCAGCGGCGGCAGGGGCTCCTCCCGCCGGGCTGCAGCGGCGGCAGGGGCTCCTCCCCTTCTGGCTGCAGCGGCGGCAGGGGCTCCTCCCCTTCTGGCTGCAGCGGGGAAGCCAGCAGGCATGCTCCCTCTGCTGGTGGCGGCGATGGAGGCGGAACCAGCAGGTACTCTTCCTCTGCTGGTGGCAGTGGGTGCAGCAGGCACCCCTCTGGTAGAAGTGGGCAGTTGAGTGGGGAATGCCCCCGCTCTCCGCAGATGGGGCACCAGCAGTTGTACATGACCGCCTGGAGAATGGCATCCCAGTTGCTCTCCCGTTTTGCGGCCGCAGCTGGTATCTCCCGCTTCTGGGGTCTTCCCCGGGGTGCCTGGTCCTGGCTCGCTTGGGCAGCCCACTCCTCTCCCTGGTATTGGGTGGGGCAGACGGCCACGGTGTGCCCAAACTCCACACAACCAGGGCACCACTCATCTACCACGTAGACTTGGCCGATTCCCCCAGTGGCATCTATTGCTGTTGCTGTTTTTTACAGCTCTTCCTTCCCATTTTTTTTTTTTTTTTAACTACAGTCCCGCTCCGAGTCTCTAGGGGGCACTATCCCGCTTCTGGCACCATATGTGACAGGGTAGCCTTCTTGGGCCCAGATGTTATTGGCAGGCAAAGAGACTCAGAGGTAAGGAAACTGCAGTTAAAGCGCTTCTGCGCAGTTTAATAAACAAAAGTAAATCAAAAACTTGAACAAAACACTGCTCACAGAGCAAAAATAAAACAGTTAAACAAAAACAAAACTTTTACACTAAAACAATCACAAAATAACTGGCGCAAGGGCCAAA
Source organism: Acipenser oxyrinchus oxyrinchus (assembly GCA_030684275.1). Taxonomy (NCBI): domain Eukaryota; kingdom Metazoa; phylum Chordata; class Actinopteri; order Acipenseriformes; family Acipenseridae; genus Acipenser; species Acipenser oxyrinchus. The sequence continues at coordinate 18,797,052 of CM060254.1, forward strand.
ACAAAAGGTTTAAACAAAATACAAACATGTAGGCTGAGCATTAGCCTTCACTACAGTTCTTCTTTTTCAAAAATAAACACAGCACAAACAAACACTCAACCAAAACACCTCCACCAAACAAAGGATTTTCCCCTTTTTTATACCATGTGGCTGGAGCCTAATTATCAATTACTCAATAAGCTCCAGCCACATTCTCACATGTATTTTGGCAGGGATAGGAAATTAACCCCATCCCTACCAACCACCACCAAGTCACCACACAACAATAATATTATTTACAGGCAGGGCCCTGCCCTGCCACAATGAGATATGCCTTTTTTTTTTCTTTTTTTTTATCGGCTTGTCTCGGCTGCTATCGCTCCCACTCGGCCATTGAATGGTTTTCTCGGCTTTTTCCGGAGAAAAAACGACTAGAAACCCGTTTTTTGTGTTTTTTTGATGGTGTCGGACAGGGTCCGACAATGGACCGGATAGGAATAATTGCAATGTCGGACCAGGTCTGACATAGGACCGCAAAAGGTTAACACATGGTGGTCGGAGGATTGGTTTCTTTCATTATAGACAAGTTTGTTGTCTGGGGTAATGTGGATGGTCCTGGACGTTTATCATGAGACGTTCAGCCGGGACAACCCTACCAGCCGGTCAAAAAACTGCAGCCGCCCAATCAACGACTGCACTTCTCTGTAAATAAACTCAGCAGACAAACAGCCATGTGGATGTGCAGGGCCTGAGCCTCACTCACCTTGTCAGGCTCGTAGATCTCCTCGGCATCCTGCGCTCGCACGTCCGGGTCTGCCAGAGCGCTCAGCAGCAGCTCCGTGATCCTGACCCCTTCCTTCCCAGACAGGCCGGCCGCCATGTGCAGGGGGTACAGACCTTTTTGCTGAAAGAAGAGGAGAATAAAATGATCAATAAGAGGGCAAAACGAAGGGGAGATCGTGACAAACAAGCTACAGGTATCCTGTTTAATATATTTCAGAGAAGAAACTCACGTATTTACGCTGCAAGACAAAAATACTGAAAAATATTTTTCCATTAATTTGCCCCTGAAAACTGAAGTAAGTGTAATTTTCAATTTGTTTTTCAATTCAATTTTTTTTAACTAGAAATAGAGAGGGGCACAGAGAGAGGTAAGGGTGAAGGGGAGAGAGGGAGTGGGAGTGGGAGAGTAAGGAAAAGGAGGGGGAGAGCGCTGGACGGAGAAGGAAGGGGAAAGGGAGGGACAAGAGGATGGATGTACCTTTTTGGGCAGTGCCATGTCTGTTCTGGCCTTGCACGTAAGTAGGTGGCGCACTGCTTTTGTGTCTTTGGCTTGGATCGCCAGGAAGAGCACTGGCATGGGAACCTGGGACGCGTTGGGGTCTGCCCCCCTGCACAACAGCAGCTGGATGGTAGCCCACCTCCTCCTGTGCCTGAAAACACAATGCAACATGCATTCACATCGCAAGACACTGCACAGCACAGCATACGCAGTTCACATCACAGGACACTGCACATAACAGAGCATCCACATCACAGGGCACTGCACAGCACAGAGCATCCACATCACAGGACACTGCACAGCACAGAGCATTCACATCACAGGGCTCTGCATAGCACAGAGCATCCACATCACAGGACACTGAACAGCACAGAGCATTCACATCACAGGACACTGCACAGCACAGAGCATTCACATCACAGGGCACTGCAAGGCACAGAGCATTTACATCACAGGACACTGCACAGCACAGAGCATTCACATCACAGGGCACTGCACAGCACAGAGCATCCACATCACAGGACACTGCACAGCACAGAGCATCCACATCACAGGACACTGCACAGCACAGAACATTCACATCACAGGACACTGCACAGCACAGAGCATTCACATCACAGGGCACTGCACAGCACAGAGTATTCACATCACAGGACACTGCACAGCACAGAGCACACAGCATTCACATCACAGGGCTCTGCATAGCACACAGTATTCACATCACAGGGCTCTGCATAGCACAGAGCATTCACATCACAGGACACTGCACAGCACAGAGCATCCACATCACAGGACACTGCACAGCACAGAGCATTCACATCACAGGGCTCTGCACAGCACAGAGCATTCACATCACAGGACACTGCACAGCACAGAGCACACAGCATTCACATCACAGGACACTGCACAGCACAGAGCATTCACATCACAGGACACTGCACAGCACAGAGCATTCACATCACAGGAGACTGCACAGCACAGAGCACACAGTATTCACATCACAGGGAACTGCACAGCACAGAGCATTCACATCATAGGGCTCTGCACAGCACCGAGCACACAGTATTCACATCACAGGGCACTGCACAGCACAGAGCATTCACATCACAGGACACTGCACAGCACAGAACATTCACATCACAGGACACTGCACAGCACAGAGCACACAGTATTCACATCACAGGGCACTGCACAGCACAGAGCATTCACATCACAGGACACTGCACAGCACAGAGCACACAGTATTCACATCACAGGGCACTGCACAGCACAGATCACACAGCATTCACATCACAGGGCACTGCACAACACAGAGCATCCACATGCCTGGCTCTTGAGACACAAATGGACATCAGTGGATGTAACAGGGCGAGTTGCCCTGTACATTGTTTTGTTTATTTATTTTTAGAATGGGGTCCCCCTCCGCCCCTGTGTTATTTTGTATTATGATTTAGTAATGTTTTGTATTTTAGATGACGGCGAGCGCCGTATGTTTTGTTACTGTTTTGTTTAAATGACGGCGTAGCTGATTGTTTGTTTATTTTGGGTAGTAGCATGGATGGGAAACCCCATCCACAGTAGTAATTAATAAACTCGTGCAGATTGTGGCCGAGAGGTAATAGAATAATTAATTGCAAGCTAGTTAAACCCCTCAGCCACGATATAAAAAGGCTGCAGCTCTCTAGCTCCGGGTGGGTGTGAGAGAGGAGAGAGCGAGCAGAGAGAGAAACTTTATTTAAAAAGATACAGGATCAGTGAAGGCGATAGCTCAGCCTGACCTGGGTTTTATTTAATTATTTGGTGTGCGAGATTTGTTTTTGTTAACCCTTTTATTTTGCTCTGTGAGCGCAAGTGTTTTTGTTTAAATATTTTATTTATTTTTGTTATTAATAAAAACGGCAGCCAGCCGATTCTTTCTTTTACCTGCAGTACTCCCTGGTGTCAGTTTATTTTCCCTTCCTGCTTCTGCCTGACGTCAGACACCAGTCACCCTGTCACAGTGGATTATAAACTCCTATCTGCTATGAACCACAGTACAGTAGTCTCCGGCTAACAGAACACCCCTCATGAAGCAAGCATAGTGTTCTTATAGCCGAAGTGTTCTCGAAGACGGAGTTAGCCACCGGACGCAATATGAATCCATAAATAAATAAGGAGCTGTGACAGGGTATCGTGTCACGTGTGTGGGTAACATCTGATGTGCAAGACAGACAGACATGGGAGTTGGAGTTGCAACACTATTCAGGCGCGCAGGATTTATTCACACACAAAAAGTAAACAAACGGGGCATGTGACGCTACCAGTGATGGTAATGCACAGAGGATACATACAGAAGACGTACAAAACGCAAAATAAAACAGTACAAAAACTACAAATAACACGAGCGCTAGCCTACTAAATGAGGCGTCCCCCTCCAGGAACCTGCTAAACTACGCAACCCTCGCTATACATTACAAGAAATCCATAATAACGGTAGGAACATTTCAAAAACATATGAGACAGTAGACAAAAAATAAACCGTGTCACTGCTCGATAGCATGGAAAATCCTATGACTGTTTATCCCCATTAAACCAAAGTTAATCAAAGCCAGTATGTTGTTGACACACGTGGATGACGAGGGTTGTAGTTTTTCTCTGCATTTCTGCTCATTGGAAACACCTTTCACTGTGTACCAGATAAACTACTATTCCCAGAAGACACTGCACGCCCATATGCTTATTGCATTATGACACCAGTAGTGTCAGTAAAGAGAGATATCTTTTCGAAGTCTCATATTATGATACCACTTCCTTTCTCTGGGAACAAATCTAGTTGTTGGTTTAGTTTTTTTCTCAGTTAGTGTTGGAAGTTGTGTTTATATTGTAGCTCTTCCCCAGCAGTATTTGTCCACGCTATTTTCGCCTGTACAATATATCATTATTTTGTTGGTCATTTATTTAAGTTCAGCAAATTAAGTCGATAGGATGCGCTTGATTTTTTTCTGCCTTTCTCCTGCCTTAACAACTTTGTTTAGAAAATATTGTATGCAAAGTATATTAGTGGCGTGGTCTTGAAATCTAAATGCTATAATCGTGTTTAATACAGTGCATTTTTAAACATACTCTGGCAGTGTGTAACAATTAAGTATATTAGATGTGTTGGATAGTGGAGATAATGCGTTTCAAAATTCTTGAAAAATCCAATATGGGTGCCAAACCATGTGACTTATGACCTTTGTGTTCGCTCTGACACAACTTCCCATAGGCCTCTACCACCACTCTATGAAGATTCACGAGTCTACAACATTCTACCTTAGATAAATACTGTAATATCTGCAATTATGTGCAAAATGACCATAGCTGAAATTTGATTGGCTTGTGGCAGCCATGTTTTTTTTAATGTAGCGACTTCCTTTAAACAAACCTGATAGACAACCTTGCCAAGGCTATGTATGCAAAGTTTTACTTCAAATCGGCATAACAGTTTCAGAGAAGAAGACGTTTGAATATTTTTGACAAATCCAATATGGCCGCCGAACCATGTGACCAATCGACTTCTCTTCAACAAATCCAAATATAGAGCATAAGAACATAAGAACATAAGAACATAAACGAGAGGAGGCCATTCAGCCCATCTTGCTCGTTTTGTTGTTAGTAGCTTATTGATCCCAGAATCTCATCAAGCAGCTTCTTGAAGGATCCCAGGGTGTCAGCTTCAACAACATTACTGGGGAGTTGGTTCCAGACCCTCACAATTGTCTATGTAAAAAAATGCCTCCTATTTTCTGTTCTGAATGCCCCTTTATCTAATCTCCATTTGTGACCCCTGGTCCTTGTTTCTTTTTTCAGGTCAAAGAAGTCCCCTGGGTCGACATTGTCTATAACTTTTAGGATTTTGAATGTTTGAATCAGATCGCCGCGTAGTCTTCTTTGTCCAAGACTGAATAGATTCAATTCTTTTAGCCTGTCTGCATACGACATGCCTTTTAAACCCGGGATAATTCTGGTTGCTCTTCTTTGCACTCTTTCTAGAGCAGCAATATCCTTTTTGTAACGAGGTGACCAGAACTGAACACAATATTCTAGGTGAGGTCTTACTAATGCATTGTAAAGTTTTAACATTACTTCCCTTGATTTAAATTCAACACTCCTCACAATATATCCGAGCATCTTGTTGGCCTTTTTTATAGCTTCCCCACATTGTCTAGAGGAAGACATTTCAGAGTCAACATAAACTCCTAGGTCTTTTTCATAGTTCCCTTCTTCAATTTCAGTATCTCCCATATGATATTTATAATGCACATTTTTATTGCCTGCTGCAATACTTTACACTTTTCTCTATTAAATTTCATTTGTCATGTGTCTGCCCAGTTCGAAATGCCGTCTAGATCATTGTGAATGACCTTTGCTGCTGCAACAGTGTTTGCCACTCCTCCTAGTTTTGTGTCGTCTGCAAATTTAACGAGTTTGCTTACTATACCAGAATCTAAATCATTAATGTAGATTAGGAATAGCAGAGGACCTAATACTGATCCCTGTGGTACACCACTGGTTACCTCGCACCATTTTGAGGTTTCTCTTCTAATCAGTACTTTCTGTTTTCTACATGTTAACCACTCCCTAATCCATGTGCATGCATTTCCTTGAAAACCTACTGCGTTCAGTTTGAGAATTAATCTTTTATGCGGACTTTGTCAAAAGCTTTCTCGAAATCTAAATAAACTATGTCGTATGCTTTGCAATTATCCATTTTCAATGTTCATCCTCAAAAAAGTCAAGCAGGTTAGTTAGACACGATCTCCCTTTCCTAAAACCATGCTGACTGTCTCCCAGGATATTGTTACCATATAGGTAATTTTCCATTTTGGATCTTATTATAGTTTCCAAAAGTTTACATATAATAGAAGTCAGGCTTATTGGTCTGTAGTTACCTAGTTCGGTTTTGTCTCCCTTTTTGTGGATCGGTATTACGTTTGCTATTTTCCAGTCTGTCGGTACAACCCCTGTGTCAAGAGACTGTTGCATGATCTTGGTTAGCGGTTTGTAAATAACTTCTTTCATTTCTTTGAGTACTATTGGGAGGATCTCATCTGGCCCAGGGGATTTGTTTATTTTAAGAGCTCCTAGTCCCTTTAACACTTCTGCCTCTGTTATGCTAAAGTTATTTAAAATTGGATAGGAACAGGTCGACATGTGGGGCATGTTGTCCGTGTCCTCCTTTGTAAAAACCTGTGAAAAGTAATCGTTTAATATATTTGCTATTTTTTTTTCTTCATCTATGATTTTGCCATTTGTGTCTCTTAGACATTTAACCTCCTCTTTGAATGTTCTCTTGCTGTTATAATATTGGAAAAACATTTTGGAATTGGTTTTAGCCCCTTAGCAATATTGATTTCTATCTCTCTTGGCCTTTCTAACTTCCTTTTTGACTTGTGTTTGCAGTTCCAAGTACTCTTTCTGTGTACTTTGTTTTGGTCCCTTTTAAACGCTCTGTAAAGTGCCTTTTTAAGCTGAATATTTTTTTAATTGCTCTATTAAACCATTTTGGCCATTTTGTTTTAGATTTAGATGTGTCTACTTTTGGGATGTAATTGTTTTGCGCCTCTAGTACTACATTTTTAAAAAACAGCCATCCTTTTTCTGTGGATGTTTTCTCTATTTTACTCCAATCTACTTCTGTTAGTCTCTGTTTCATACCTTCATAGTTTGCTTTTCTAAAATTACAAAGCTTAGCTTTAGTCATTACTTTTGGGGTTTTAAAAAATACTTCAAATGAGACCATGTTGTGGTCTGAGTTTGCCAATGGCTCTCTGACCTCTGTTTTAGTTATTCTGTCTTCATTATTTGAAAAGACTAAATCAAGGCATGCCTCCCCTTTAGTCGGTGCCTGTACCCCAAGTTTCACATTTCTACAATAAGCGGTTTCAGAGAAGATTTTTTTAAATTGGCCAAAATTTGCAAAAAATCCACCATGACCCTACCTGCACTCTCTAAGCAGTTATAAGCTAGTTTTTTTATTTGACGTTTAGGAGAGGTCAGAGGTCACAGGCAAGGAAATTTTGCTTTTTTATAGAGCATATGTGGGTTCATATATGTGTTCTATAGTAACCATGACCCTATCTACACTCTGTAAGGAGTTAAAACCTAGTTCTACATTTGATCTTAATGAGGTCAAAGGTCAAGATCAAGGTAATTTTTTAATAGAGCATACATTAATTCCCATAGGCTTCCACTACTGTGTGAAGATTCATGAGTCTACAACATTGTACCTTAGATACATACTGCAATATATGGCCATGTTGTTTTATGTAGCATCTTTAGGGGACCCTAAGCCCTCTGCCTTTTTTCTGCCTCCCTATTATTTCTGGCCACCAGCTGCCACTGGAGTACATTATACATTCGTAAAAATAAATATTCTGGGGTACCATTGCACTTGTGAGATGGCTACAAAGTTATTTAGTAAGTAAGGCATCTTATTGGGATAAAAGGAGAAACAAATGTCCCACCTCCCAGTCATTCCGTTTCATATACACTCAAAAGTCACACTGTTACATGATATTATTGGAATGAAAAAGTTTGTTGAGTGCTGTCAGTTAAGATTCTCCGGAGAAGCTCAAGGCCAGGTAAGGACAGATTAAATAAAATCAAAATCATCAAAATTAGAGCAAGAACCCTGAACCAATCACTGCAAACATTCTAAAACGTGAACTAACAAAACCTTTCAAAAATGAAAAATGAATGCAATAAAATGGGAAGGTATGAGTGTGTGGACTCACTCTGCCTTAAGCTGGGCTATCCTGTGCACGGTCTCCTGGGATGAGCTAGGTCGGAGCTGCGTGTTGTGGCTCAGTGCTTCTCCTGTGCTCTGCAGGGCTCTCTCAGAAGCTTCCACAGTGTAGGAGTGCATACTGCGGGCTGAGTCAAACTCCTCTCTGTCCCTCTCCTCCTGCCCCTGCTCCCCCACCAGCCCTCCTGCCTGCAGCTCCCCCTCCGTCTCCTTCAGCCATTCCTTCTCCTCGCTCTCGCTCTCGCTGTCCTCCTCGGCCGGTGGGAGGGAGTCTTGCCACATGACGTTGCCGAGCTTGACTCGCCCGTCCCGCACCAGGATGCTATGGCGCTGGGTGCCCCCTGTCTGTCTCTCAGATGGTGCTGGCTCAGCCATCTCTTCTGCTTTGGCTACAGACTGCAACATCATAAGGGGAGATAAGAAAAAATAAATATTTTTTACTCCAAAGATGTCACATGCTTTTGTAACGGGTTGCGTCTGCAGATACAATCCAAATCAAAAGTGCATTATATATTATACACCTTGCCAAGTTCGTCAGTTAATAGTGGAAATAGTAGAAACAGTTATGCAATTACTTTCTGCCAAACATACTTTATGGTGCAATTTAGCTTTTTCTTGGGGGGAACACGATAAATTTATCAAACAAGAGTGTAAAGGGCTGGGCTGCCTAGCAACCAGGTAAAAACTGCCTTCAGCTCGATCACTCTTTTGTATCGGGGTGAATTATTTACTGACAAACAAAGCAGAGTGTTGTATTCCTTAATCAAGGCTGCCATGCAATCTATTTCAAAAATATTTTCTACACACACACGCACGAGCACGCACACACGCAAAACACACACACACGCACGAGCACGCACACATACTCACATGCACACACACACACACTCACACACACACTCACATATGCACACACACACACACACCATGAAAGCTGCTGAATGTAAAAGAATGAGCTCAGCTTTCTTTCCAATAAACTTGATACTGGAAATACAAACCCAGAGCTATCAGTATTACTGTTTATACAACAAGTGCTGTTGAGTGATTTTTTTTATTTACTGGATCTCATTTTGGAATCTTGCATTCACTCAAATCCAACGACAATCGCACTGTTCCTAAGTCTGGTTGCTAATCAGATGCAGAGCTTGATCTGATGAAGTTAATTCATGCATTTTAAATTACTTTTTCATACTTTCTTTTCCATACATTAGACTTGTTATGAGCTTTCATAGAGCGCTGTGGTCATTTCACTCGCTACAGCTTTTATTGTTCAATCTGGAGAAATGTTACCATGAAAAAACATGTCTTGTTGCTTTTTAATAATGCAGTTTTGTCAACGCATGTATTAGGTTTCAATATTATTATTTGTTTATTTAGCAGACGCCTTTATCCAAGGTGTCTTACAGACACTAGGGTGTGTGAACTATGCATCAGCTGCAGTCACTTACAAATACGTCTCACCTGAAAGACAGAGCACAAGGAGGTTAAGTGACTTGCTCAAGGTCACACAATGAGTCAGTGGCTGAGGTGGGATTTGAACCGGGGACCTCCTGGTTATAAGCCCTTTTCTTTAACCACTGGACTACAAGCCTCCTAGCTTTCAGATGGATTTGAAGGCTTTTGTGAAGTTGTTTTGCCTCTTGAATAATATTAATATGTTAATATATTTAAATGTTAGTCCAGTGTTACACGTTAAGAATTTTGATCTCCTAATATAGTAGTTAGCCTTAGGGTCTGCTTAGTAGTAAGGGTACAGTGCAGCCCGGTTGCTTTTCATACTCAGTGTTTATTCCCTGTCGTTATCTATTCAATTAGATGCTTTGCACGGTCAGTCTTACACACAGACAGGAAGTGCTTCTCGTGATGTGTTTTCTGACTGGTTCCAAACATTCCCCCGTTCATGAAGGCAAGCAGAAATGAACCCATCCTCTCACTCCTAAATGAAGGCCCTGCTGTGTCTGGAAGGACTGGCCTGCCCGACTCACTTGTGCTGTGCCCTGGGTCCCTTTGGCCATGTTGCCATGGAAACTCTGTGGCGTGTAGTAGAGGACGTGGCAGGCAGAGAGCGCAGACATGCCCTCGTCGTTCAGCTTATCCACATCAGCACCATTGTCTAGAAGGATGTTGATCACATCGTTATGGCCATGGACCTGGAAGAGACGCGGCGCTGTGAGTGGAACTGGCTCCGTGCTCAGAGCTGATAGGCTCCTGTTCCTACAGAACCACAAGAATCATACTGTTCCACACAATGTAGGGACATGCATTAGAATCAATCCCAAATCCTGTATTGAAACAACGCCCCTAGAGTCAGTTTAAAGTAACTGCAGCTAACAAGCGATTCCATACATCTTAGCCATGTTGCATCTCCATTGGCTACACAGGTCTTAAATATGCAGTTTTTAAAGAAACACGTGTTATACCACAAGTGTGTTTTCATTTTAAAACAGACTTCTGGTACTACACTAAGTTCTCACATTGCTTTCTCCTCTTTCCTCTTGTAGTGTGTGTGTGTCTGTGTGTGTATGTGTGTCAGTGCGTCTGTGTGTGTGTCTGTGTCTGTGTGTCTGTGTGTGTGTGCGTCTGTGTGTGTATGTGTGTGTGTGCATCTGTGTGTGTGTGTGTCTGTCTGTCTGTGTGTGTGTGTGTGTGTGTGTGTTCCTCCTCTCTTGGCTCCCTCTTTTACCATGGCAGTGATGACGATCGTGTCCTGATGTGTTGGTGTGGTCGGTTGTGTGTGTCTGTGTGTGTGTGTGTGTCTGTGTGTGTGTTCCTCCTCTCTTGGCTCCCTCTTTTACCTTGGCAGTGATGACGATCATGTCCTGATATGTTGGTGTGGTTGGTTGTGTGTGTGTGAGTGTGTGTGTGTCTGTCTGTGTGTGTGTGTGTGTGTGCGTGTGTGTTCCTCCTCTCTTGGCTCCCTCTTTTACCATGGCAGTGATGACGATCGTGTCCTGATGTGTTGGTGTGGTCGGTTGTGTGTGTCTGTGTGTGTGTGTGTCTGTGTGTGTGTTCCTCCTCTCTTGGCTCCCTCTTTTACCTTGGCAGTGATGACGATCATGTCCTGATATGTTGGTGTGGTCGGTTGTGTGTGTGTGTGTGTGTGTGTGTGTGTTCTTCCTCTCTTGGATCCCTCTTTTACCATGGCAGTGATGACGATCGTGTCCTGATGTGTTGGTGTGGTCGGTTGTGTGTGTGTGTGTGTGTTCCTCCTCTGTTGTCTCCCTCTTTTACCATGGCAGTGATGACGATCGTGTCCTGATGTGTTGGTGTGGTCGGTTGTATGTGTGTGTCTGTGTTCCTCCTCTCTTGGCTCCCTCTTTTACCATGGCAGTGATGACGATCGTGTCCTGATATGTTGGTGTGGTCGGTTGTGTGTGTGTGAGTGTGTGTGTGTGTCTGTCTGTGTGTGTGTGTGTGTGTGTGTGCGTGTGTGTTCCTCCTCTGTTGTTCCTCCTCTGTTGGTTCCTCCTCTTTTACCATGGCAGTGATGACGATCGTGTCCTGATGTGTTGGTGTGGTCGGTTGTGTGTGTGTGTGTGTGTGTGAGTGTGTGTGTGTGTCTGTCTGTGTGTGTGTACGCTCCTCCTCTCTCTCGGCTCCCTCTCTTACCATGGGCGGTCATGAGAGTAGAGTTCCCTGATCGTCAGAGAGGTCGGGTGTACCAGCCCATCCCACAGGCTCCTGTAGATGCGCTGGTAGTTCCCCTGCCTTGCATCTTCTATCAGCTGCTGAGCCTGGAGCTCCAGCGGGCCGGGGGATCCAAACACAGAGCGATCTGCCGACAAAACGGAGCCCACATCCCAGCCCAGCCCCTCCGCTCCCTGACTGGAGAGAACAACACAGCACAGGCAGTCTGTCAGTGACATGCACCCTGCTACCACTGCAAATAGAAAACCAGAGCAACAGTAGCAGGTAACAGGCAGACACACAGCCTCCAAATACTCCCACTTTCTAGTACACTCGATAACTTCTGCTAAAGCATGTCCTTAGTAAGGTTCATAACACTTGTCAAATCCTATGACAAACCTTTTGACTAGAAGTCTTATTCCAGCATTGTAAAGGCAGCCTGCTTTAAATACTTTATCATCAGCAAGCTTTGATGATTTTATGAATCATTTTAACAAGAAAATCACTGATAGAAGAAATCAGATATCAAGCAGTACATTCAGTTTAGATATGCCATCTAATAACATTGACAAAACTCCCACCTTGGGTCTTGCTACAGCAAAACAAACCTTTGGATCTTTTTCCTTTATTAATCAGCTAGCTCTAACTAATCCAGTTATGAAGATGACTACATGTGTTTTAGACCCTATTCCTACTAAACTGTTAACAGAAGTATTCTCTTGGATTCATACCACAGTTTTAAGTAGTATCAATAGTACCCTTTCATCTGGTATTGTTCATGACTCCTTTAAGCTTGCTGTAGTAAAACCATGGATTGGACCATTACTGTGGATCCAAAAGTTCTTAACAATTCTAAGCCTATTTCTTATCTCCCCTTTTTATCCAAAGTTTTAGAGAGAGTAGTCACTAATCAACTTAATACATTTCTGGCCATACATAATATATATGATTAATCTGAGTCAGGCTCCTGCCTCGGTCATAGTAGTGAAACTGCACTTCTCAGAGTGGTAAATGATGCTGTTCTCTTCTGATATGGGCTCACCCTCAGTTCTTATACTTTGAGATCCCAGTGCAGCATTCGACTCTATTGATTATCCTGAGACTAGTGGGATTGTCAGGTTGTGTACTGTCTTGGTTTGATCCTATCTGTCAAATAGGTTTCAATTTGCTACAATTGAGTCAGAACCCTCTTTTTTATCTGAAGTTACATGTGGTGTCCCGCAGGGTTCCATTCTTGGTCCAATTTTGTTTTCCTTGTATACGCAACCCTTGGGCGATGCTGTCCGTAGACATGAGGTAATATTAATGAACATAAGAAAGTTTACAAACGAGAGGAGGCCATTCAGCCCATCTTGCTCATTTGGTTGTTAGTAGCTTATTGACCCAGAATCTCATCAAGCAGCTTCTTGAAGGATCCCAGGGTGTCAGCTTCAACAACATTACTGGGGAGTTGGTTCCAGACCCTCACAATTCTCTGTGTAAAAAAGTGTTTCCTATTTTCTGTTCTGAATGCCCCTTTATCTAATCTCCATTTGTGACCCCTGGTCCTTGCTTCTTTTTTCAGGTCAAAAAAGTCCCCTGGGTCGACATTGTCTATAACTTTTAGGATTTTGAATGTTTGAATCAGATCGCCGCATAGTCTTCTTTGTTCAAGACTGAATAGATTCAATTCTTTTAGCCTGTCTGCATACGACATGCCTTTTAAACCCGGGATAATTCTGGTTGTTCTTCTTTGCACTCTTTCTAGAGCAGCAATATCCTTTTTGTAACAAGGTGACCAGAACTGAACACAATATTCTAGGTGAGGTCTTACTAACGCATTGTAAAGTTTTAACATTACTTCCCTTGATTTAAATTCAACACTTGAAGGGTATATAATTGAGTATCATTAGACATAACTAATGGTTATGCTAATGATACTCAATTATATATCCTTCAAAAAGAAACGATAGCAGTTATTTTTTCTTCAATCTCTTAAAAATTGCAACAATACTTGATCAGAAGAATTGTATTTTATTTAAACATGTTTTGCTGTCAGAGTGTCACATTGTCAGGATCGAAAACGCATGACATGCGCCAAAACGACAACAAGTGAATATTCCCAAAATTAACAACATTTGCTTAAGACTTGCAATATTCACGTGCATTCACTGCACGTGCAACATGCCGAGAGTGGAGGGTTCTCAGCTTGCATGTCTTATTGGTGTTCGCTGTAGACACATTTGACGTTATGCCTCGACTTACTGAGGCTCAACAGAACAATGCTATTGGACATTTGGAAGCCGGCGAATCTCAGTCCGCTGTGGTGCGGTGTCTGAATGTTTCCCAGAGCACTATAGGGCAACTTTGGCACCGATACTAGCAACGTGGAACAACACTTGACCGCCCAGGATCCGGTAGACCACGTGTGACGACGGCAGCCCAAGGCAGATTTATACCCCTATGTCATTACGTGACAGGTTCACCACTGCAACCTCTACAACATATGCACTACCAGGAATGCGTAGAATTTCCAACCAGACTGTCAGAAGCCGCCTACGGAAGGCAGGTATCCGAGCAAGAAGGCCAGTTAGAGGAGTGATTCTTAAGCCGCAACATCATCGACTACGACTTCAGTGGTGTCATAATCACAGAGTATGGCCCATACAAAGATGGAGAAATGTGGTGTTCAGTGATGAATCCAGATTTCTACTTCGACGTGCAGATGGAAAAGCCAAGGTATACAGGCGACGTCATGAATGTTTCCCGTCCAACTGTGTGCGACAGGTTGACAGATTTGGTGGTGGGAGCGTCATGGTGTGGGAGGCAATCTCAGACAGTGGCAGAACCAACTTTGTTCATGTTCAAGGCAACCGGACAGCTCAGCGCTATTGTCATGAGAGCATATGGTCTCAAGTGATCCCATTCGTGAACCATCGTAAATTCATTTTCCAGCATGACAATGCATGACCGCACACAGCCCAGGCCACCACAGCTTTCCTCACTCAGAACAATGTTCAAGCGCTTCCCTGGCCGTCTCGATCACCAGATCTGAACCCCATTAAGCATTTGTGAGATGAGCTTGATCGACGCGTGCGACAACGTCACCCCGAGCCACAGACGTTACAAGGACTTTTCCAGGCACTTGAGCAAGAGTGGGTTGCCATTCCCCAGCGTGTTACCCAGGCTCTGATTCGATCCATGGGCAGGAGATGTCAGACCGTCATCGATGCCAATGGTGGGCATACTGATTTCTGTTGACCTTGAACTTTGTTTGACCTTTGAAAGATACTTTATTGAATGTCTTAATGGTTTCTGTACAGGTTAAGGTTCTTTGGAACTGTCTATTTTACTATGCAAACTGCCATACTAATGCTATAAAAGTACATTTAAAACACTTATGCGCTTCTTTTTTTGAAGAGTATATTTATCTCTGAAACCAGGTGACACCTCAGCTACCTGTCTTGCTGACATTAAGCAATAGATGTCAAACAATATTTTAATGTTAAACTCAGAATGAACAGAGATGATGCTTTTGGGATCATAGAATCAACTAAATAATATAATTTATGGGTGCACCGATAAAGCTTTTCTTGGCCGATACCGATAGCCGATGGTTATCTACCGATATCGGCTGATACCGATAATAAATAGACAGTGCAGGTAAACTACTAGAACAGGTAGTCAGAATAAATGTTGATTTATTTAAAATAGATCTTAGCAGCCTTTCCTCAGAACTAAAACTTGAAGCAAAAAATTTGGGTTCATTTTTTATCCTGATCATTTGAGTCCCATATTAGGAAAATTACTAAAGCATCTTTTTATCATTTGAGAAATATAGCTAAATATAGATCTATTATTTCTGTATCTGATGCTGAGAGGCTAATGCATGCCTTTGTTTCATTGAGAATCAACTATTGTAATGCACTTTTTTCTGGGATTCCAAAGTATTTGGTATCTCGCTTGCAGCTTATTCAGAATGCTGCTGCAAGAATTCTAACTAAAACCAGAAATGGTGAACATATTACTCCTGTCTTGGCCTCTTACACTGGCTTCCTGTGCAGTTTCGAATTGATTTTAAGATTACATTTTTAGCTTAGAAAGCCCTTAATGGATTAGCACCCAGTTATTTACAAGAGCTGTTGATCCCATACATTTCTTAACGGAATCTTAGATCTCAGGATGCAGGGCTTGTTAAATTAACAGATATCGTTTGCTTGTTGTATTTATGACAAAAACTAAAAGGTATTGTTTACTTGTTGCATTTACTTCAGAAAATGAATACAAAGAATAACAAAGTATTATATTGTGTGCTTGTCAGCAATTTATACATTTGTTTTATAAGTCACACAAAAATAACACTTTGCATTTGTACTAGTAAAAAAACCTGTTGAAAAATATATATAATGGGACATTTTTTATAGCCACTTGATGTCAAACATTGCATATTATAACTTCGACCTATACTGTTCAGTAAAAAAGAAAATTAGCCTACACAATGTCAACCACAACAACGTTCATTACATTCTTATTCTAAGCATACACTGCTTAAATTTAACTTAAATTGTTCACTTACAAAAACAAAAAGATGACATGAAAATATCCGGTTATAAAATTCAGTCAAACTTGAATTTGTTACTAAACAAGACGGCACAGTAATCGATTCCACCTTCAAAATGCTGCCTACTAAACCCGCAACCAATGCAGATTAAGATAAACAAACAGAGCAAGATAAACAAATTACAAAAGGTAATTCCCACTTAACATTTAGAGAGCCCACAACTCCTTGTTGTCGTTGCTTGTGTAGTCTTAAAAAAGTTTTTTAAAAGTTTTTAAAAAAGTGCTTTTCAGTGAAACTTAAACTATCAATGTTATTTAGGATTCAACCTATTTTTTCTTTTTTTTTTTTTTTTTAAGCATCAGAATAATCTTCTGCTCGCAGTTCATCGTTGGATTTAATGTAGCATCAGATCTGTTCTGCTGCACACAACTCGCTATCCTATTGCTGACTAGAGATATTTTTAAAAAATCCAAACACAGCTCTTTTGAGTCGTATTTCCTGCATTTTGGTCGCACGTTACACAGCACTGGGAAAACGAGTGTCCCTGTTCTTGTGTCATAAGCGCGCCTGACCAAACATTCAATTCTGTGCTGGAAGAAATTCAAGCATCAATATCGGTGTACATTATCGGCTAAAATAACAAAAACTGCCGATAGCCGATTGTGTTTTTTTCCCTTATATAGGTGCCATGCTGATAGGCTATCGATTATCGGTGCACCCCTTGTAATGTACTTCGGACTCGGGGAAGTGTTTTAAACGTGCTTTATTTTGCTCTCTCGTTACTACAGTGCTTTCATAGTTATATCTCACAAACCTCATATCCGCTTCCCGCTAGCATAAGTGTCATCCACTACATCCCTCATCTTCTTCAAACAAGATTAGTGTGCTAACTTTCTGCTTCCCCTGTCTTCCCAGAAAGACACAGTTCCCTTTCCTTTCAAAAACAATGTACGGTTCAGATTCAAATGTACTGGACAGCTGCTTGTGTTTATTATTATTATTATTTGTATATTTAGCAGACGCCTTTATCCAAGGCGACTTACAGAGACTAGGGTGTGTGAACTATGCATCAGCTGCAGAGTCACTTACAATTACGTCTCACCCGAAAGACGGAGCACAAGGAGGTTAAGTGACTTGCTCAGGGTCACACGAGTCAGTGGTTGAGGTGGGATTTGAACCGGGGACCTCCTGGTTACAAGCCCTTTTCTTTAACCACTGGACCACACAGCCTTGTTTAGGTTGCTGTAGCAGCTTGACACTGACACTGTGACACTGTGTGCTGCCCCATGTTGTTTATGGGCCGCACAGGTCTGTGGCGAGTACTAGCCAAGGTTTAGCAGGCAGTTCCGTTCTGATTGTTGGCTCAGGGTTTGACGGTTCTCCCACCAGCTGACATGCCTGACATGCTCTGACAAGCTGTTTGGCGTCCTGTCGATCCGGGCCACCACACTTCTCACACAGCCGCAGTTTAGTCTTCACAATCCCGATGTGCTTCATGGGCCAATAACAGGGTCTGCCGTCGTGCCACCACCGGCATTACAATGCAGCTCCCGCGCAGTACGATCGATCCAACCACAGACAGCTCGTCTTTGATAAGCTTATAGCCGGATTCACAGGAGTCCCAATTGCCGTCCTTGATGCTTTTCCGTAAGACAGCCAAGGTTGTGTCATTAGCCATCTTGGTGCGAATGCGCGAGGGACAGCATGCTTTGACATGATCTTCAGCAAGCTGTGGGGGTGCAGCTGGATTAAGAGTTAGTCTGGACAGCGAGTCAGCTGCATTTTGTTGTCCCAGCTTGTATATAACTTTAAACCGGTAAGGTTGCAAACGCAATGCCCACCTTTTTATCCTAGCTGGGGGCTTGGACTTAGGAGAGTGGTCTCCAGTGGCTTGTGATCCGTTATCATCACCAAATCCTTCCTGTACAGGAGCACATGGAACTTTTAGTATGCCCAGACTATGGCCAGTGCTTCTCTCAGTCTGAGAGTTCTGCCGCTCAACATCTGTTAACGCCCGACTGATATAATACACGGGCCTGAATGAACCATCCATCTGTTCCTGGCTCATAATGGCGCTTGTGGGTGTGAGAAGTGCACTTGTGACTTGATTTACTTTGTTTGTTTTTTGTTCTGCATGCTATGGCGAAATGACATTCTTTACCACAGGAATGTCCCTTTTGTCCACAGCGATAAAAGCACATACCTGGCACAGTATTTGCAGATTGTCTTTTTGTGAATTGTGAATAATTTGTTCTTTTCATGTGCTTTTTGTCAGATGAAATTAGGGATTTTCTTTGTTCTTGCATTTTGAATTGTATTAATCCTTAGCGGTCCATTTATTCAGCGCGTCTCAGGCGCGTCAGGTCCAATTTATTTTCACATGCACAGTTTATTTTAGACATGCTGTTTAAAAGTATTTTTTTCCACAGTAAAACAGGTTTAAAAGGCACTGCATATCAACAGGACACTCAGTACTGCATCTCCAGCCCCCCACCCCTCGTTCGCTGTTTTTTTCACATACCTCTTGATAGTAGTGCATACCGATAAATCATCTCCTGATCACTGGCTTTATCACCAAACTCCTCAATAATGCGATCCAAGTCATTATTTTATTACTATAACATCTAAAAAAGGCTCTGCAAATGTCTGCGATATTCTTTGAGAAGCAGCTATCTTGTTTGCTTATGTCCGTGATATCTATTTGATGCCAGGGCTGTCTGTATTCATGAGATACGCCCCCTTTTTTTAAAAAAAATTTTGGCTTCTCTCGGCTCCTATCGATCTCACTCGGCCACTGAATGGTTTTCTCGGCTTTTTCCGGAGAAAAAACGACTAGAGACCTGTTTTTTGCGTCTTGTTGATGATGTCGGACAGGGTCCGACATTGGACCAGAAAGGGAAAATTGCAATGTCGGACCAGGTCCGACATAGGACCGCAAAGGGTTAATAGACAATTTCTCCATTTTAGCAGCCTGCTGGTCAGCATCTTCCATGGACCTAGCAATATCCTGCAAACTTGTGAGAGTGAGATCCTTTTCACGCAGCAGCCTCCTATGCAGCGCACTGGAAGTGCATTTGTCAATCACTTGATCGTGTATGAAATCCTCTCTGAGTGTTCCAAAATCACATGACTTGGCTAGCTGCTTCAGTCTGCTCACGAATGAATCCACTTTCTCCCCCTGTGCTTGTTCTGCTTGTCTAAACAAATGTCTCTCATAGGGGATATTCTTCCGCGGCTTAAAGTAATCCGTCACTTTTGCACTGCCAAATCATAATCTTCATCTTCCCCCGTCGCATCTAACGTTGCAAAAATAGCCTGAAGTTCCGCCCCTCCTACATGCAACAGCAATGCGCATTTCTGAGACGCGTCTGTAATTCCCGTAGCAACTAGAAATACTTTAAAACTGTTCAACCATCATCCCATCTCAGACCGACACTGCTGAGGTCAACTGATGCATCAAACGGAGCAGGAGGAGGTAGGCTCAATGCTTTTGCCATGATATCACTGCAGCTGGTTTTGTGTCTCCCTTATTCCTTCGTTTTAAAGTATTTGACGGTATTGGGGTTCAAAACCCACCCGTCTATGTTAAGTGGATGAAGTCCCCAAATCCTCGTCGCCAATGTAATGTACTTCGGACTCGGGAAAGTGTTTTAAATGTGCTTTATTTTGCTTTCTCGTTGTTACAGTGCTTTCATAGTTAGATCTCACACACTATCTAAATGTACATCCTACCACCAAACCTCATATCCACTTCCCACTAGCATATGTCCTTTGTATAAGTGTCCACTACGTGACACTGGCACACTACACCCCTAATATAAATCCATCAGATTTTTCTTGAGGTAGTTTCTCTTTTGAGCTCAAGGCTGAAATGAGAAATGTGGGGATGTGACACGATGGCTCGTGTGGTGACGTCAGACCAGGAAAAAGAAACTCAGGACTGTGGTAATGAAAGCACTGATGCGCAAGTTTTACTAAGAAATAAAAACAATGAACAAAACAACACTTTGCAAAAGAAAACGGCACAAACAGACATACCCAAAACAATGACACAAACAATGAAACAGTTCAGCAAAAGTAGCAATTGTTATTATATTTATTATTTTTACCTCCAGACTCTCTCTCCCGTTTTCTCCACACTGAACACCCACCACCCCGTGTGCGTGAAGCACTCACTGTTTTATGCAGTTGTACCGGGACTTGTTCACTAATCAATCGTTCAATTGAATCTTGGCACAGTCTGCATGTGAAGTGATTGTGCACTCTCCATGCCTGCATACATACACACTTCAATCTGCACGTGAAGTGTGTGTAATCCCCGTGCCTAAATACAAATATACATTTTAAATCACCTGTGCTACATAACCCACACTCCATGCTCCACTACATACATACATACTGTAAAAGACCGTCCGTGTTGAGCACGCGAGGAAGGTATCATAAACGTGGGGATGCTGATATCTTCCCCCTAAGCTCAAAACTAGAAAGACGGGTGTTACGGTGGCAGAGCGATATCGTAAATAAAGAAACTTCAACTCCATGATTCCGAGGGTCAGTAGTCAGGTGACATGTCCGCGGGAATCCAGGGGGTTTTAAAAGGCAGGTCAGCAATTAGAAAAGGGAGGAGGAGGTAATTGTGAAAGGTATTCTGTGTATAGCAGCAACTCTGAACTACCGAGCGGTGTTGTCGGTTCGGTTTGCTAGCTGTGTACAGAGTGTACAGCAACTGTTTTAGTGGTGTGTATGTCAGTGGAACAGAGACAAGAGCAGCCGTGCTTCGTTGGGCAGAAGTACGGGAACAAAGAGATTAAAGAGGGCGACAGTGTTGGTGACCAGAACGGACTACTTTATTCCAGAACCGGAGGTACCTGTGTGGAGGGACTGCAAAATAATAAGCGAGTACGGCTTGTATTTTGGTCTGGCCGGAGGAAGCTGCAACGTGTCTGCAATCTGGAATGAAGTGAAGCTGGTGCACTCGCCAAACAGATCTCTACAGTGAGTAACCCAGACCGCATACTGGCGGGATCCATTTGTGCTTGGTTTCTTTTAAAAGAAAGACAGCGTTTTGTTTGTACCTGTTTTAAAAAAGAAAGTCACCGTATTAAATGGACTGTTACTCACCTGCTTACTTGCCTGCTGGGTGCAGCGTTCAACCCGTTTTCTGCAGCGGTAATTGTTGCCAAACTGAATAAGTTTAAACAGGCAAAGTTTTATATCGGCACGTATAGGGTGCACGCGCTTAATTTATAAAAGCCTGTGGTTTGTGGACTGTTATTTTACTTGTTCTTTTAAGCAACCGAATTATTTTCATGGACTGTGTTTTATTTGAGTAAAGCTGGTTGCTTAATTTAGGAACAGAAACGCCATTTAATTCTACAGACTGTGTGACCCTGAAATGGCTGTAATCGTCTGGGGTTTAAAGTGAAGACCCAGACTGGTGTTTTTTTTGTCTATTGAACCAGGACTGTTTGGTTTTATTAACTGTGCTTAATAATATACCCAGGAAGGAAACAAACCACACGGACGGTGGTAGTTGTGTTTTATTTGTTTGTTTTAGTTCATCAGGATCCAGCCAAGCAGCAGGCTGTCAGTGTCAGTGTTCACCAGCAGAGGGTGACAAAGGAACCAAAAGAACGCAAGGTGCTGTGGCAATCGCAAAGCCTGTGAGGGGGCGCTAAAGGAGCATCCTCACATGTTGTTCCTGTGTGACCCACACGGGGCACGGTCTTTTTGGTACCAAGGGACATACTACTTGAAAGACTTACCTGTTCACCTGGAAAAGGATTGCAAACTACATTTCCCGACAGCCTTTGTGGATTATAAAGAAAGTGAACAAATGACACTTACCTGGCGAGACTTTCTGTTCCGAGACCAGATTTACTGTTACCAGCAGCGACTGGATGGAACTTGTACTGGTCTCTGTTTGCTAAAGCAATACGTTTTTCCCTTGCAACAAGGACAGCTCGTGCAAGCAATAGAGAGGGTTGAAGAAGTGAGATTAGTGGGCAGGTTTTCTTTTGTCTTGTTTATTTTCATAAACGTTCTGTTGAGTCTTTCAACTTTGTTTAAGGAAATAATAAAAACTGCCTATTCTTCAACCTCACCAACTGCCTCGGTGTCACCTCTTATGCTGCCAGTTGGCTACCACATTACAATACAGAACTAATCGTTCACAATACGTATAACATCCACATACAACATAAAACACAAAATACGCACAGGGGTGGGCACCCCGCCACAGAGGCTCATTTCTGATCGTTCGAGCCACACATGTAACTAAAGTGTCTTTTTTCATTTAAGAAATCTTGCTAAACTAAAGCCCACCGCACACAGCCCGACCCAACTCATCTCATCTCAACTGGCCGTACAGAGTCTGGATGAATCGTAGCAGTGTGAGTGCCCTTAAAAACCAAGATTATGCAGATTTTAGTCAGGATGTCTTCAGATTTGAAGACTGAACATGTTGAATCTTTTTCAGACGCAGTTTCGTTCAGATGTGATCGTCTGTCTGTGTGCGGTGGTTGCCTACCAAGAGTGAGTGAGACCGATTAGTCATAAGGGTGTCAACCAATGGTGAAGCAGGTTTAAGTGACGTAGCTTGTCATGTAACTTGTCACAAGATGGCGCAATATTGACAGCTTTAGTTCCACAGGTAAAAATACATTAGTCTTGAATTGCTCCGAGTGTCCCAAATTCAAAAATACCAGATAATGTGCACATTTGAGTAGTTTTTTTTTAGGTGTTTACTAATCAAAGGTAAATGATCTATTTACTTTTTATTATCAATCAACTACTGGCAGCCTATATTTTCTTACTGCGCTAAAACAGAAGTAACCGGTGCATCAATCTCCAATAGGTCACAAATCAAAAAGCCCCTAGATCCACATGCTGAGAAAAAAATGCCAAAGTCAAATAAAAATCAACAGGTTGGATTTTATTTACCACAGGCTAAAGTGTAGTAGACAAGATATATAAAAAGTCAAACACTGCCTGAAACGTTTCCACGGTATAAATGGTCAATAGCTAAATTATCAGGCTAAGTGCTTCTTTTGGTTGCCTCACGGTGCTGTCTCCGCCGTCTAATCAGCATACGATGCCATGCATAATGTGAGGGTCGCTATGATGGGCTAAGTTAATACAAAAATGTGTACAGGGCAGTATTAATTAATTTTGCATACATAGTAATCACTGGTATCTAGTTGTGGTCAGTAATTCAGTCTAAGCAGTGTGTGACACCCAGTAGGGAAAAACTAAACTGTGACGTCAAACCAAAACTGAGCAAAACTGATCGCAGAATCTGTGCATACTCAGATGAGATGAGTCGGGACGGCTTGAGTCGGGCTGTGTGCGGCGGGATTAAGACGTTCTCTTTCGCTGCAGGATGGTGAAAGACTAATGCATACTTTTATAACATCTAGGATTCATTATTGCACTGCTCTTTTAGCTGGTATTTCAAGTTGTGTTTTAACAACAAAGAAGCATGAACACATGACCCGTGTTAGCTGCCTTACACTGGCTTCCTGTGCAGTGTAGGACTGATTTTAAGGTCCTGCTAACTTATAAAGCTTGACATGGCCTTGCTCCCCTATATCTAAAAGATGTGCTGTGTCTCAAGTTGCTCGCTTAGATCACAGGACGAAGGTCTACTCAGTATTTCGTGGATATAAAGAAAGAAGGCAGGTGGAAGAGCGTTCAGCTTTACAGTCCTATTTGTTTTGGAATGCTCTGCCACGGTTTGTAAGGGAGGCACCATCTCTTGCTGCTTTTAAAACATATTTTTATAACTTAGCATATGTATTTTAAAAATGTGTATTTTAAACAACTTATTTAGATGTTTTTATGCTACTTATTTCTGTCACTGCTTTTTAAAGTAAGAATTAAAATGACCTTTCTATTATTTTAATGTATATAATGTAAAGGCGTATTACATTGTCTTATCTTTCACTATTTCACTGAATTGTTTTGTATCTTATACATTTTTGTTATTTCTATCTGTAAAGCGTTTTTAGGTGATTTATCACGAAAAAATAAAGATTGTTTGATTGATTGACTAATCCCCACCTGTGTTTGTGGATGTGTGCCTGTATCCTGGCCATCAGAGTGCAGGAGCCAGTCTTGGGCAGCCCCTGCTGATTCGCCTGGCCAGAGCCCCCGCTCCCCCTCTCCTCCCCTCCGGAGAAGCGGGAGTCCAGCTGGGTCCTGAGCGAGGGGGGCTGGGGCAGGTGGTCTGCATCTGTGGAGTACATTGCGATACCGGGGGGCAGGATGAAGTCATCGTGCTCCTGGAGCAGCTGCTTGTAGCGGTAGTAGAAGGGGTCCTTGTCTTGCTCTGCTGGTGCAGTAGCCTCTTCTCTCTCCTCCCTCTCCTCCCTCTCCTCTCCTAGGTCCCAGCAATGCTCAGGGTAGTCTCTCAGGGTGAAGGCTCCAGGGAGATGGGTGCACAGCTTTACAAGCAGCTCCCCGTGCCACAGCCCCACATCCTGTCGTCCATCTGGGTATCTCATCACGCCAGGGCCAAAGCGCTCGTCAGCTCTGTACAGCCCCTGCGGGTCAGAGACACACAGCTAC
Organism: Acipenser oxyrinchus oxyrinchus; assembly: GCA_030684275.1. Taxonomy (NCBI): domain Eukaryota; kingdom Metazoa; phylum Chordata; class Actinopteri; order Acipenseriformes; family Acipenseridae; genus Acipenser; species Acipenser oxyrinchus. The sequence continues at coordinate 18,821,814 of CM060254.1, forward strand.
TAGACAGCCATTGACTGTTGTTAACATTCAAAAAGCACTTTAACACAAACAATAACAACTGGGTCTGCTGTCATTGCTTTGATGGAAATGATAACCTTGTAATTCACTGCAGCCCATTGATTATTCTATACTGTACATGTGCAATGCATTGTAGAATAGTGTGCAATATCAGATTTTATATAGTTTAAATAAGCGGAGAAAAACCTATTGTGAATTCTGGTCCCTAATATTCCCGTTAGTGTGGCCAAGCCTGTACTTAACCAGTACACACACATACAAAATGATCTTTATACAATCACAAGTCTGACACAGCATGCCTGCAGGGTGTGAGAAGATGACTTACCTGGAAAGTGGTTCTATCTGCCAGCTGCAGGGTTCCATAGCCCTCCTTGCGGTTCAGGTAAAACTTCCCTGTGAACTGAGTGCCCCCTGGCCAGCTGTAAGTGCCTTTCCCATGGCGATAGTCTTTGAAAAACTCTCCTCTGTACTCCTGGAAAAGGCACATTTTATTCATTTCAGCTTAAAAACAATGCAAAGATATTTTCAAACAATTCATGGTTAAATGGTTGACACTACTACATTCTTCTGCAGTCATCCTCAATACTACAAAAAGACCTTGATGAGTTTCCAGTTTGTTTCCTTTTTCTAAATGCTGTTTTACTTAGACATGCTCATGGGTCATTCCACGCCAACTCAACCAGAAAAGAGACATTTCGTTGCCCGTCTCAGATTTTCCTAGAAAAATTCACCTGACACGCTGAGTTTAGAAATGACAGCCATTATTTATTTATTTTTTTTAATTTCCCCTTCGACCTGTGACCTTGCAAAGGTCAACCTAAAGTGAGAAAAGGACCTTGACCAGAAAATTGCACCCAGTGTGATTTTAGATGCTACCATCATGTGTAGCACCTCGTTCTACTCGTATTGAACAGGCTTTTAAGAAAAAAAATACTAGCAGCACCCTACTCACTTCTGGCAAATTGCAAGACGAGGGGTACCTGACGAGTTTTATTCAAACTTCAGCCTAACCCTTTTACCCTGTAGGGGATGCGGGTCCTAAAATGTAAGTATTGCTGTAAGACCCTTAGGAACCAGTCTTCCAAATTCTGTGAAAAACTTTTGGTTTCAAGTCCCACCACTGGTCATTAAACCCCCTTGAAATTAGCATAGATCTACAAGCATTAAGCAAAATATTATGGAATCCGGGGATTTGGGATTTTTAAAGTTGCATTTGTCATGCATTCGAGCATTGCGTATGGCCACTTTGGTGAGGTTAAAGTAACACATAGTTCTATCCAAACTGGACCCGCATCCCCTACAGGGTAAAGGGTTAGGCTGAAGTTCGAATAAAACTCGTCAGTTACCCCTCGTCTTGCAATTTGCCAGAAGTGATTAGGATGATGCTAGAATTTTTTTCTTAAAAGCCCTGTGCAATACGAGTAGAACAAGGTGCTACACATGATCTAAAATCACACTGGGTGCAATTTTCTGGTCAAGGTCCCTTTCTCACTTTAGGTTGATCTTTGCAAGGTCACAGCTCGAAGGTATATTTTGCAAGGTATATATTTAAAAAAAAAAATAATGGGTATCACTTCTGAACTCAGCGTTTATACTTTCCACACACACACACACACACACACATATATATATACAGATTTCATTTTATTACATTTTATGCAAAATATACCATATACAAGGTTGCTATCCTTGCATGATGGATTTTTTAAGACTGAATATTTATTTTCTTTATTTGCAATTTCACTTTCATCTTTACCAATATATTTGCATACTTTACATGTGCTTTTACAGGTTGCAATGTCCCTTAATGTATCTATGACCCCTTTTTATGTTTACTGTGGACTAAAATGTCAGCCAAATTTGTATCCCCTCTAAAAGCTACACTCGGTGCTTTCAGAAATATTTTTTTCTGAATTATGAAGTTTATGTAAATGCTTCCAAACTATTTTTGAAATATTGGGTAATAATTTTGAATATGTAATTATTAATGGTACTCTCTTAACTCTCTCCACTTTTCTTTAATCAAGTAATTAATTCCTATTGAGTTTGTCAACCTTTCTCAATTCCCTCTCAATAATTTGTTTTTATATCCTCTTTTCTTAAGATTTATTTTTAATTCCTTTCTCTACTTTTTGTAGTCATTTAATCAGAACAGATTATTTTTATCATTATACCCAGTCATTTAGGAATTGCTCTTTTAATACAGATAGGATGTGCAGATGACACAGGTACTGATGCATATCAGTAGGTTTCGAGTAAATATCTGTTTTAATAGATCATAATTGTAAGTGAAAACGGCCCCGTCTAGTGGTCCCTTATGTTTGCACATCACAGTCGAGCACTACGATAATGCTGGCGCTTGCAATTTTGAAGACACTTCGGTTGTCAGACCGGGCAGACAACTGAAGAGCAGATCCTGAACTCAGGTAAAAAGTTCCTTAACACAGATTATATATTTATAATGCTGAAAAGTGTACTGCATCTGTAATACAATATTATTAAAACAAACAAACAAACAAGCACCTCCCCGTTAGCCCAGGTGAACACCCCGAAATCGTGCTTTAGGTCGTCCACAAACTCGCCCTCGTATCTGCACCCGTCTGCCCACGCCTGGACACCAGAGCCGTGCTTCTTGTGGGCCGCCCTGTCTCCAGTGTACGACGACTCTGCCCGCTCAGAACATGGGGATTGAGCGGCGGGGGACCGCGGAAACTTTGCAACTGCGGCAGAGCCTGTAGGCGTGGGCATTGCCTGAGTGAATAGAGAAATACAATAACAATGATTAGGGGACGCTCAGAACATTTTAATAGGTCTGTAGGCATCCTTATACTCTGTTTTTTATTATATTATATACAGCTAGACTTGTTGTTTGTTTGTTTTTTGTTTTTAACCAAACACAGCTAACGTAAAATACAGTTGATGTTTTTGATTTGTTTGTAGTGTGTATCCTGTTCTTTGCCGCATGTTTGGTTACAACAGTGATTTCCAATGTAAGTTACATTAAACCATGAACTCACTGTGAAAGAGACGCTCCTCAGTGTCATGCGCTTGAGAGGTCCAATTAAACAGTCACCGTCCAGAACCACAGCGATTTAAGCGCTCAAGTTGATCAATCACTGCCAGGCTGCACACGAGCAGTGTTTGTTGTAAAGATTCTCCCGATGTGTTTCCAAGACAGCGAGTTCAAAACAGAATGTCACAGCCACTGACGACAACCGTCCTACTTACCGCCATTCAATGTACTTGACGCATATATTTTTGGTCGTTTTACTCAATGTGTTGCTTTCCACTTGTTCGCACCGAGTATGAAAACTGCTGTACTACACCTCTGAATTACAAAATTACACGTCTGGAGTGTACCAATTTCTCCGAGGGGAGACTCAAAAACGGGATTTTTAATTTATTTATATGTGAAATTAACACTAGTTTTTTTTTATCTACTTTTTTAAACCATATTTGAGTGGAATAAAAATACAGGGTGTATTTTTTACTTTAAATGTATAACAACCAGTTGTTTCCGTGTGCACCCAGTAAAATTTATGGATCCGCCCGCAGCGTCTAGCCAGTTGCTATGATTACCTGAAGGGGCTCGCCGGCTCGGTTTCCTCTCGAAGCCTTTTCGTTGTTGCGTAGTGGCATTGTTGTGTGGTTTTATGGCAGGGGGCGACCGGGGACACTTCCTTTATTAAGTGTTATATCTAAATATACATTGTTCAAAATATACACCAAAAAGGTAATAATGATAGGAGCAAGGCAAGCACTCGAGGCATCGGGCTTGAGTGTAACACCTGCCCCTGCCATCGTCAAAGACGGGTCCCAGAGGCACGCAATCCTGTCTGTGTAGTTGAGTTGACTGTATCAAGCCTGTGTGTGTAGTTGCGTTGACTACAGTTCTATGGGTGTGCCGCATGTTGCTTGTGGTGCTGGTATGAGCACAGGCTCCTCCTGTGAGCACAATATCTTGTGTCCTGAGGGCATCAGATGATTATAGGGCATTTGCCATTCACTCCCACCTTTCACTTCTAGAGCTTGGCAACTCTATAAAATCAAGCCACCCTAACCCAACCCCAACCCTAACCTTAACAACCCTGCCATAAAACCTAACCTCAAACCCAATACCTAACCCTAAACCTAACCATTATGAATCATCTGATGCACTCAGGACACTTTCTAGGGGATATTCCTGTGTGCTGCTGAGCACAGCTGCCTGCAAAGGAACAGGTGTCATAACCAATAGTGCCTCCCCGTATGATACCTCGTTTCCACGAACCTGCAACACCATGCTGGCATTGTTCTGTCACTGTTATGAAAGCGTGCCGCATTGTTTCCATGATTTTTGTAAAAACCCATACCGTGGCCTGGCGTGTCAGCACCATGCCGTGCCAGCTACATGCTGAGAGTATAACAACAACTAAATGCTGCCATTAGAAACATATAAGTGTCACTGTATCTCATAGCCTACCAGAATAGAAGTACATATTTCCGAAGAAGAAAAAAACAAAAGCATTTTGGCCATTCACATTGGTTATATTGAAATGGAAGAGAGATAGAGGGAGTTACAGATTTGCAGCAGCTGAAAAACAGCGATTATTTGTAGATTTGCTTGTTTTAATAATAACAGAAAAGTTTGCTATCACGCAATACTGTCCGTGAGACTGCTGCTTTCAATGTAAATAGTTCATTGATATTTGTATTCTGCTTTTGGTCATTTTCATTTTTTGTTCATGAAATTCAATAGTTCAATAATTCATAAATTTTCTGTAAATAAGATCAATAATTAAATTAAATTTAAACAACATGTTATTGTCAAAGAGTGTTTATGCAAAACCACTGTGAATTTACAATATAACTTTATATGCTCTGCGTGATAATGTCAGTCTTCTATAGCGAGCTTTATGTTGTCTTTTATTTTTTTCTATGTTTTTAATATAATTTTTTTTTAAACCATCGCTTTAAAAACAAAACAAAACTATGTGTCTTCGATACCATGTGTTACCATTGTACGTACTGCGTCATTTCTGTTATCTACACAGATTTACATATTTCGTGGGGACAGCTTGGCATGCTTCCATTACTGCGCTGTTTCAGTACCATGCTGACACGGTATGGAAATAGTAGTCATGCACATACATGGAGGGAGATCACTGTCAAAAATATTCGTATACGTAAAAAGTATTTTGTACTTGTAATTACAAGTACAACTCAAAAAAAATTACGAATACAAATCAGAAAATTACGAGTAGAAATAAAAAATACGAGTACGACTCAAGAAAAGCTACGCGATACAAATCACACAATTATAAGTTGGATAGAGGATGAAATCACTGTCAAAAATCCGTCAGAGGTCACAGGACAGGCTGTTGATTGGGGGAACAATCGATGAGTATTTAACAGCGCATGCGTCTAGCACCTTGCATTGCTGATAGAAGGGAAGGAGTGACTGCATGTTGGTGAAATGTGTCGGAGGAATTTTCAAAGCGGAAATACGGCACAAAGTCGCCCAACAGATGGACAGTCTCATTCTCAGCAAATATCTTATATATACACAAGATAGTCAACTCCCCCTTTGATTCCGTTCCTCTGATGTGGTGCATCATGGGAATACAAAGTCTGCTTCATTTCCTATTCAAAGCTTTGTCATTTGAAAGCGATTGCATTTTTTTAGCAATATTCACTTGGATTGGTTTAGAGACACCCCCTCTTTAACTCATACGTGTTATTATTTCTACGATCAGTGTATTCACTTGGCCTGACAAGAGCTCTTTATCGAGAAGTGCTGTCCGAAATGGCTGACTTCATGAATATTCATCAGACAAGACGGGGGCGTGGTTTGATCTTTGGCTTGGTTGTTAGGGATGGGATAGGCAGCGATCCAGAGCAAACGAGATTGGCGGCAACTCAATTCTTCAACTTTTTTGATAGCTGGTTAATTCGGTCTATTTATTAGGTTAATTAGGTATATTTTTAATTGATATTATCGTCATTAATATTATTTCAATCACTACAATTATTAGGCTTAGGCTTACTATTAATTGGGCTTATATTTATGATCCATTGTTTATGCCTTAATTATTTAAAATAGTGTCTTATTTAAAAAAAATACATTGTCTAATTAATAACAACTGTTTAATTTTTGCACAGTTGCAAATTTACGTCTTAAAAAAACATCAACATAAAAAAACGCTTTTATTTAGGTCAGTTCCCTTTCAATTTGAAGACGACCACCAAGACATTACTTATGGGATATGCCTGTCCATTGGGTAGGTATTGCTGAGCTCTCTATACCAGAGCTGCCGATAGGCCCCTTCCTGGGATGATGCACTCGGTCCCACCCACAGAGGGGATAAAACTATCATCCAAAGGAAGCCATTTCTCTTTTTCTTTCTCAAGACGGTACGGTAAGACCTCTGTGTTGAGCTGAGCGTGTTGACAGAAAAGAGCTGCTTGAGTAGGGTTGTCACGATACCAGAATTTTGAACTTCGATACGATACCAGTTCAGTTTCACGATACTCGATACCTCTTCAATACCACTGCAAAAAAAAAAAAAAACATCTGAACACGCAAAATAAGAGGACTGTGATTGACTGGCCCTTTAATAGCTCTGCTTGTTTTTGGTAGTGAAATAAAGAGGATGAAGTAAAACTACAAAGTGGATGAATTTTAGATTTTTATTAAGTGATTCAGGTGAGTGCTCTGTACATTATTGACGGAGAAAAGTTTTTACTGTTATTATATTTGTGCTTATAACTGTGACTACAGGGGTTTCAGGTAAGTACCATATGTGGAATAAATCAGCACAAACTGGGAATTCAGAAAATTTTAAAAAAATCATTGTTTGATTTGATACCCACTAAATTTATTACAGAAACGTAGGGCAGCAGTGTGGAGTAGTGGTTAGGGGTCTGGACTCTTGACCAGAGGGTCGTGGGTTCAATCCCAGGTGGGGGACATTACTGCTGTACCCTTGAGCAAGGTAAAAACCCAACTGTATAAACGGGTAATTGTATGTAAAATAATGATAGCTTGTAATAATTGTAAGTCACTCTGGATAAGAGCATCTGTTAAGAAATAAATAATAATAATAGATAAACTAATGAATGGCAGGATGAAAATAAATAAAATACACTTTTTAGAAAAAAAGAACATTTGTTGTCAATAAATATTTTTTTCAGTGCTCTGAGTAGAAAGAAATGTATTTTACAATCAAACTCCAAGGTCTTGGGAACATGTCTAAAATGAAAGAACAAAAGTTACAGCCATTTATAACAAAACTATAGAAAACATAAGAAATGCAAAATAATATATAAAAGTAAAGAAAATGATCAAAAACAAGGGAAACACAATCTTGTTTTATTTTGTTTGGCAATGTTTTCTTTGCTATCCTGCGCGTCTGCTCCATCCAGTGCTCTCTCACACAGCGTGAAGCAGTCAAGTCAGATTCTCACCAACACCCAAATTTGGTATAATTAGAAAGCCACAGTCCGCCCCTTTCCAGGAGTGACAGCCATATGCGCCTATGATATACCGCTCTCGTGTACTACGTCGTAGAAGGCCGAGCCCGGGGGCGACTGCAATAAAGCTAGACTAACCTCAGAGAGAAATCTGTGAAGTGTGTGTTGATACATTGACAGAGTCGTTTCCACCCAGCAGCTAGCAAGCTTGCAAGTGAAGTGGCAGGAGGCAGCGCTGTTTTACAGTTGAAATCCCATTCCTGTATGGTGGCTGAGAGGTGCAAAAATACTTTTTTCATGCGTTCCCATGACGTGTTTCTTCAAGCCTCTTGTCATACAAACACTGCTATTTCAATGTAATTTAAAAAAAAATATATATATACAGTACATATATATTTTGTTGTTTAAAGAAATGAGCTAACTAGCAAAGCTACCGATGTATTAGCTTAGCTAGCTTTCTTGCTCGCTGGTTATCTGTAACATTAATGTGAAGGCAGACAAATACTATCTATCACTCCAACGTAGAGCACAACACCGTACACATTAGCGCTAAGTTAGCTAGCTTGCTTTCTTAATTTCACATTTCCCCATCGTTTTCATTGAGGACATGTATTTTTAACTTATATATGTGATGCATTCATTCAATAATCTACGCTGTCGCTAACCTGTCTGATTTATTTGAAGAGGTCAGGGTGTCTGACCGCCAAATGTTTGTACCGTCTTAAGCACCGTTTGCATATATGATTGGATGGATCTTTTCCTTTGCCCTGCTCATTCGCTTCATAAGCGAAATACTTCCACACTCATGCTGTTCTCTTTTTCAAAGAGCGTGGGCCGCTAAGCTTGTGCACCTCCCATCTTAACCTTTTACTCCTGAATCCTGGGTGTCTCGTTGTCGTTGTTTCCACCTGGAGTGTATGGTGTCCCAGCGCGGACATAAAGGGAAGCTTTTTTTTTTTTTAGTAATCGACTCCGTCTTTTATATGAAGGACGCAAACACGCAATTTTCATTATACAAGTACAGAGTGCTCCGATACTTTATGTTTTTCGGTGTTATCGAATGCATAATTAATGAAGCTCAGAACCGTTTTTGAAATTTGGTATTGCGGTAGTATCAAAGTATCGTTATTTTTGACAACCCTATTCGCGAGTCGAATCGAGTCGATTGTATTTCCCTTGCATTCGTGCTGAAAGCAGGCTCGCTGCTTTCCTGGAATCAACGACTTTGAAAAAGACCGAGCCTTTTTGATTTCTGTCTTTAAGCGACTTCCTCACTTGCGTGGTTGGCCGCTCTTTGTATCTGTCTGTCGTTTGTGAGCGACTGCCTGTGCAGTCATCCGCGAGTGGTTGTCTATTCTTCCTGAGAGTACACAGTTCCTCCACTGGGCTAGGCCTTGCCCCATCCCTGCTGTCAAGTAGACCCTGCCGACTGCGTAGGCCCGCCCACCTCGTTGAGCTCTCGGTGTGCTCTCCCCTTTACTGTCTTTCTACCGTATTTTTGCTGTCTGCTTCAACTCGCCCACCACGGCTTCGGCTTGTGTCCCCCTGGTACATGCTATGCGCTGACCAGGTGTGTGTGACCGCGCGGTTAGGGTTGGCACATTTGCGTAGCGCCCGCCCCTCCGGTGCTTCGGTACCATGGCACCTCAGCGTCAATGCACAGTCACAGCGGTACATGGTGCACATAGTGCTCTCGGTGCACGGTGCACACGGTGCTTGGTACCCATTGCTACAACGCTAGTGCGGGAATGCACGGTGCTGCACAGTACACAGTGCACATAGTGTACGGTACTCGGTGCGCACCGCGCTCGGGATGCACGGTGCCGCGGTGCTTGGCCACTGCCTCAGACCTAAGCGCCAACAGCTCATGGTGCTGCACGGTACTTTCGGTGTCGCGGGGCTCAGTACGTGTGGTGCACAGTGCACACGGTGCTTGGTACTACACTAGTGCACGAGCATACGGTGCTGCATGGTACGTGGTCAGGGTTGCCAGATTTCTACAGTGTTTATAGCCCAAAGTCACTTCAAAACTAGCCCAAAACTAGCCCAATTTGTTTTTGTTTTTTTACTGAAACCAAGCTTATTACTATTAACATGTAGCCCTATCCTTTAATGCTGCTACCGTTTCCCAAAGAAGAAAACAGTTCAATCTTTTAAAGTTATGCCACCAATCTAATTTGATGATTACATCAATTAAATCAATTAAACAGCCACATCAATTAAATGCACCTAACAAACTGCAAAAAATAGAGCCAACAGCTTGCCTTTTTAAAAAAAAAAAAAACACAAAAAAGTTAAGTTAATTGAAAGTATGCCCCATGCACTGAAATAACACATAAAAACATGTTTTACTTCTTACCTTCAAACTCCTCGTGCAAGGGCCAGCTGTTATCATCACGCAGGTGTATCTCAAGTCGATTTTAAATATGTACAAAGAAAAAAGTCCAAAAGAAAAAACTATGTACAAAATAAAACATTTTTACTTTGTTGTTGTTTTTTATATATATTTGTTTTAGTTTCAAAAAGCTCCTCTGAGTCGGCACCATCTTCTGCGTTATTTGCTTCATAGATGTCGCCTGTAAACAGTGACAGCATTGCTTTGGATGGCTGGAATTGGTTGCAGCAACACTTATTACGCTGCATATATGCTCTGACCCTAAGAATGTTTTCCAACAATTTCTCTTGCATTCGGTTCCTAAGTTTGGTTTTGATTAGGGCCATTTGTGAAAAAGCACGTTCCACTGATGCATTGCTAAATGGTAGGGCTAAAAGAGATAAGGCAAAAAGACCAAGTTCAGTGAAATCTTTATCACCAGCTGCATCGGTGTGTTTAGCCACTTCAACCCAGAACTCTTCAATTTGGCTGTCTTCAGTGTGCTCCCAGTGTACATTGTTCAAAGCTCGCCATTGCTGTTCGAGTTTGCCAAGATCTCCATTGTAAAGTGGCAAAATGATAAATTTGCCAGCTGTGGCTTTTGGAACTGAGTACAACAGATGGGCTGAGAATGGCAAGTGACTCAAGTTGCTGGATATTAGGAGGCAATCTTTGTTTGATCTCTTTCAGAAACTCGAACATGTAATCTCTGCATCTGCGTTTGATATCCTCTGCTTTCTGGGGTTCGATCTTTGATTCTGACAGTTCTAACTGGAACTTGATCCCGAAGTCCACTGCTGAAAGTGGCAAGCTGTTTCTGTCGGACGTTATGTCAAAATCCATTACAGATGACCATGTTGGAAAATCGTGAGGTTTCATGATTCGTTGGATCAAACTGCGGTAAAATGTCATTAAATCAGCAAGAAGTTTCGCTGGATTGGCACTGTCAAGCTGAAACAGCTTGTTTATTCTGTTGACCTCAGTGACGAGGGGCTGAAGAAAACCAGATACATTCTGTTTACGGGTCTGAATACATCTGGTACAGCAGTTCAGCACTGTAGTTCCTTTCAGTGTCCTTTGTAAGCTGAAAGTGCAACTTTAGCTCTTCGTACTGAGAAAGCACTCGATCAACGCACTGGCTAATTGCAAGCCATCTTGTGTCAGAAAGCTGCAAAATCTTCAGCGGGCTTCTCCAACATTAATGGTGGCATAGAGATCGCGGTACTTATTTTGACGCTGAGTGCTGTGGGAAAACCACGAGTACGCCTGTGATACCATGTACTCAATGTTTCGAGGAAGTACGTCCATTGCTTTAGATGCACAGAGCTGCAGTGAATGACAAACACACTTGATGTACACAATTTTTGGATTCACCTCCTGAACTTTGTTAGTACCGAATTATTTTTCCCACACATTGTATTGCAACCGCCTGTTGCCAGACCAAGGCATCTTTCCACTTCCAATTTGTTTTCCTTTAAGAATTTGAACAAGGCTGTTGCAATGCTGTGAGAATCACTGGCTGGCAAGCTAACAATCCCGGCAAACGATGTCACGATACGTTCAAGTTTTCTGCTGAAGTACCTGAACACCACACAGAGTTGCTTGTTTGCACTGATGTCTGTGCTTTCGTCCACAATTAGAGAGTATGGCTCTTTGCCGATGTCTTCAAGCATCTCCTGATGAACAACGGGCCCGATGACAGATTTTATAAGTGCTGAGCATTTTGTTCTATGAAGACTAATATCCTTCTGTGCAACTTCCCTGACTATGCATCCCAAATGATCTACGGTGAGGATGCTGGAATGGCAAGCAATATGGGCTGCCAGCTTCAACTCACATATTTTAACGGAATTGTCAACTTGTTTCTTAAATCCCGTGTCAAATAAGCTTCTTGCATTTGAATAGGGAGCCGCGTTTCTAATATGTTTCTCTGTCTTACTGTGAGCTAACAGATCGCTGTGATGCGCCGCACTTCACATTTACAGTACCTACACGCTGCTTTTGAGTCATCGCCAGGTACACTGCTAATCCATTCTTTTAACCCTTTTTCTTTCTCCCAGTCTTTGCAGTATTTTTTCCGTATTTAGCCCACTTACCCAGTGGCATCTCTGGTTCAAATTAAACTTCTTTATTTTTCCTGCTTTTTAGCGGGTTCGATGTTTCTACGCTGTTTCTTAAAATGGCTGCTTTTACTGTCAATTAACACAATCGTTCGTCCTGTTCACTTGCATGGTCATGCGCAGTCAGTGGTGGTTGTGGTCATGCGCAATATGTTATTTTATTGGGAAACACAGTTTTACATAGTTTGTGTGCACTGCAGCGGATAGGCTGCAAAAGTTTATTCATTTTTAATAAAGTTATTCTTTTTATATATATATAAAGTAAACTAGCCCAAAAACCACGAGACCTCTTGAAAGTAGCCCAAAAGTAGCAACCAGCGACTCCTAAATATTTCCCGCGGCTGTCTTTTTTAAGTAGCCCAATTCCGCGGGAAAACCGCGGACCTGGCAACTCTGTACGTGGTGCACAAGGTGCCCACGGTACTCAGTGCGCGGTGTTAGGTACCCTCTGCTACAGCGCTAGTAGGACAGAGCCTGAGCGCAGTGCAAGTGGTGTTTAGTGTACGGTCCATGCAAAACACCAGGCCTATGTCAGGCAAGTCGGGGTTCCACCCCTGCATGGCCTGCAACACCAATGTCCTGCAAGAGGACAAGCATACCCTCTGTGCGTGGTGCTTGGGCGTTCAACATGCCACCTTGGCCCTCGAGAGGGACGTGGCTTGTAGCATCTGTGAGGCTTTCCAGCCCCGGGTGAAAGAAGCTTGTTTGGAAAGGTCCATGAGGGTGGGCTCCGTGTCCTCTATGGCTGGACCGTCGGCGGCTATTGGAGCCCCAGAAACCCTCCTCCATGACCTGTCCCAGGACCTCCTGCTAGGTTTCGGCACTCATGGGAAACGCTGCAGCTTTCCTGCAGGTCCCCTGGATGCCAGTAGCAGAACCACGCCGGTCCGTTTTCCGGACGCAGGCGATGGCTCCTCACCCTCAGAAGTTCGTCAGGCCTCGGGTCCTAGCATGCTAAAACAGGCCGCACCGCTTGCCTCCTTAGAAGGCGCGGCCCGTTAAGGCCCTGCCGGTGGTTGAGTTGGCTAGAGACCCGGCGTGCCCGAACCCTCAATGTAAGGTGACAGAACTGCAACTCAAGTGGGCGTATGCAGCAGAGGCGCAGGCAACTCACCTGTCTAATACAGCGTGTGTGCTTACTGCTTACATGGACGGTGTACTGCGTGAGGCCCTGCTCCCCGAGCCGGTGGCCACGGAGTTACGTCTCCTGTCCAGCACACTGCTGCAGATCTCCGGTCTCCAAGGGCAAGCTCTTGGCCGGAGCCTGGCTAGCTTGATCGTGGCTCGTAGACAGCTGTGGCTGATGCGGATAAGGCCGCACTGCTTGACGCGACTATATCCCCAGGACATACCTTTGGGCCAGCCGTGGAGGAGATCTTACAGAGATCCCACCGGTAACGCGAGGCGTCCTGGCAGGTGGCCGCGTTGCTCCCCCCTGCGCCTCCGCGTGGGGCAGGTCGAGCCGCTGGCAAGCTCCTCAGACCTGGGCTGTCACTAGAACAGTTCCAGTCCCCACGGCTCCGCTGGGATTACCTAAGGCATCGCCTACAGGGCACACCAGCAGCAAGCAACCGGGCCCAACCGGCAGGTAGAGGGAACGCAGGACGTGGCCAGTCCACACACCAGCATCACAGGAGGCGTTTTCAGCGCCAGCACCCTAAACAGCCACCCCAAACTGCCCCGCCTCAGCCTCAGCAGCCCGAGCAGGGCCCCTGAAGGATGGCCGCCTCAGACCCCCTTTTCGGCACAACAGCTGCAGTACTGGCATGCTTGCACCTCAGACTCCTGGGTGCTCGCCACCGTGCAAAACGGTTACGCGCTTCAGTTCCGCTTGGGACCTCCTCCGTTTCGAGGTATCACGAATACTTTCTAATTATTTATTTGTTTATTTAGCAGATGCCTTTATCCAAGGCAACTTACAGAGACTCGGGTGTGTGAACTATGCATCAGCTGCAGAGTCACTTACAATTACGTCTCACCCGAAAGACGGAGCACAAGGAGGTTACGTGACTTGCTCAGGGTCACACAATGAGTCAGTGGCTGAGGTGGGATTTGAACCGGGGACCTCCTGGTTACAAGCCCTTTTCTTTAACCACTGGACCACACTTTCGTGACAGACCCTCTCCAGGCCTCAGTACTTCAGAAGGAAGAGTCCACCTTGTTGTGCAAGCGAGCCATTCGTCTCGTAGACCCCGCCTCCCACAGAGAGGATGTGTTAGAGAGAGAAAGGATCGATGCTGTAAATCTCCCTCCCGATTAGAAAGGGCGCTGTGTAAGGGGGAAGGTATGCTGCCTCCTAGATCTGCCACCTCGGTGGTAGGTGGAAACCGGAAGGTGACCATATTAGGAGGGGCGCATAGCTGCAAGTACTCAGGACGATTCCATTGCAGTCAGCTGTGGGGCAGCCCTCTATTGGAGAAACCATGGCGACGCGTTGACTGCAGGGAGGAGTTTGCTGGGTACAAAGGGGAAGCAGCTACGTCAAAACCTCCCCTTGCGCTGAGTTAAATAAAGCGATCGGCCGGAGCCGATGTTTGTTTTTACGTGTTTTGTTGTTGTGTGTTAACAGAGGAGCAGGAGGACGGGAGGCTGTAGCCAGCGAGCCAGCACATACCCCAGAGCACGCCCCTCATCGCACAGCACTTCACAGCACAGCGCACGCACCACAAACCCAGGAAGAGAAGAGCACATTTTCGTGCACGGAGGACTGTGGTTATTGGAGTGTGTTTTGTTTACTTTTGTTTTAGCTGGATGCTGTTTTGCCCCACTACCATCGCTGGTACTGGGGCTTATTATTATTATTATTATTATTATTATTATTATTATTATTATTATTAATAATTATTTTTCCAAGTGGATTTATTTTATGATCTTTTTGTTTGTTAATTATTAAAACCTTTTTGTTATTGGGAGAATTCAGTCTGGACATTCACTTTCTACTGCACCACACCATTCATCATTGTCACAGAGGGGTACTACTCGAGGTATTTTCTGTTACCCGGAAAGGGCTTTCGTCCCATCTTAGACCTGAGGCTCCTCAACGGGTTCTAAAAATAAAGGAGGTTCCAAATGCTGACACAACGTCACATCCTCCAGTCCGTCCAGTCGGGCAACCGTGGACTTACGGGACGCGTACTTTCACATTCCCATTCCCATTCGTCCAGAGCACAGAAAGTGATCACAGAAAGAGATCTCCGCTTCTTTTTTCACGGAAGCGTTTACGAGTTTGCTGTGCTGCCATTCGGCCTCTCCCTAGCTCCTCGTCCGTTTTCAAAGTGAGTGGACGCTATCCTGGCTCCCCTGTGGCTGCAGGGGATCAGAGTAATAATCTCGACGACTGGTTGATCTGTTCCCAGTTGCGAGAGGGAGCAGTGGCCAACACGGCGGTTGTGACAGAGCATCTGGTGAGGCTAGGCCTCACAATCAACGATACAAAGAGTCGGCTTACACCGGTGCAGTGCACTACGTACTTGGGGCTCCAGCTGTGCGCATACCTGTCGGACGACAGAGTTGCAGCTATCCAGGGTTGCCTCTCGCTGTTCAACAGGGATCGCAGGTCACCCTCCTATTGTGCCAGAAACTATTGGGTCTGATGGCCGCAGCCATATCAGCCATTCAGCTGGGTCTGCTTCGCATGCACCCGCTACAAGCGTGTCTCAATGCATTCCACCTACGCTGGTGGAGGACTACCTTTCACCTGTGTGAACTTGGGTTGGGGAGCGGTCTGGGAAGGCAGAGGAGTACGCGGATCCTGGCCAGACCGCTGGACATCCCTGCACATAAACATGCTGGAGCTGCAAGCGGTATCCCTTGCTCTCAACCACTTTCTCCTAGTGCTGAGTGGTATGCATGTGTTGATACGGTCCCCAGGGTTGCATCGCATGACCTTCAGGC
The DNA here is from genome assembly GCA_030684275.1 of Acipenser oxyrinchus oxyrinchus. Classification (NCBI taxonomy): domain Eukaryota; kingdom Metazoa; phylum Chordata; class Actinopteri; order Acipenseriformes; family Acipenseridae; genus Acipenser; species Acipenser oxyrinchus. The sequence goes on from CM060254.1 coordinate 18,837,672, forward strand.
TATTGAGATTGGCTCAGAGGAACTTGCTGTCCCTACGGGTGGCGCACATTCCCGGATTGGTGAACTGGGCAGTGGACGTCCTCTCCAGGAGCGGCCCGCATCCGTCAGAGTGGCGACTCCACCCTCAGATAGTGGAGCGCATTTGGTAACGGTTCGGAAAGGCGCAAGTCGATCTCTTCGCCTCGACAGAGACGACGCACTGCCCCCTGTGGTACTCCCTCCACCGCTTAGGCGGTCCACTCGGGTAGACGCCCTAGCGCACGAATGGCCCAAAGCGTTTTTGTACACTTTCCCACCTATACCGCTACTCCCGGCCTTTCTCGAAAAAGTTAGCCCCCAAGTGCCCAGGAGGTTTTCGACGCTGTGCCAGCTATTGGACGGCCAGCCCTGGGAGATTCCACTTTGCATGGATCTCCTCAGTCAGGGGAAAGGCTCTCTTTGGCACCCGGAACCAGGCAAGTTCTGGCTATAGGTCTGGCCCCTGAAAGGGACCGCTGGTTAGCCCTAGGGCTATCAGATGCAGTTGTGGGTATGTTGCAGAGCACTAGGGCAGACTCCACTATGTCCTTGTACACCTATAAGTGGAGGTATTTCCAGGCTTGGTGTCTGGCTAGAAGCCATGACCCCATATCTTGCCCCATGCTAGTCATCTTACAGTTTCTGCAAGAACTGCTTGATGCTGGTAGGCCACCTTCCACCTTGAAGGTGTATTTAGCGGCTATCTCTGCTTGCCATGCCCCTGTAGATTCAATGTCTCCGGGCACGCATTTTTTGTCTACCCGTTTTCTTAAAGGCGCTTGGCGATTACGCCCTCCCAGGAGGACTGTTCCCCCCAAATGGAGCCTTAATATTGTACTGGAGGCTCTGACGAAGGCCCTGTTTGAGCCCATACACTCCATAGAGCTGAAGTACCTGTCTATGAAGACAGCCTTCCTCTTGGCTATCACCTCCGCTAAGCGGGTCTGTGCACAGTGCCTGCATGCGTATTAGGGAGGGTGGCAGCAGGGTGTCTCTGCGCACCAACCCTGCTTTCCTCCCCAAGGCGATCACAGCCTTCCACAGTCAGTCTGTGGAATTGGAGTCCTTCCATCAACGAAGGATGAGAGATTAAATTTCCTCTGCCCAGTGCAGGCATTGAGATGCTACGTGCATAGGACAAGAGCTCTGCGTCAATCTGACCAGCTCTTCGCCTGTCACGGGACACAGACCCTAGGACAACCCCTCTCTAAGCAGCATCTGTCACATTGGATTGTGGATACAGTCTCGACTGCATATAATGGTGCTGGCTTGCCCCCACTTGGTAGGGTAGCCGCACACTCCACTAGAGGGTTGGCTATATCTTGGGCCCTCTTCAGAGATGCCTCGATGTCCGATATTTGTACTGCAGCTAGCTGGGCTACGCCGCATATATTCTCCATGTTCTACCGTCTTAATGTGGTAGACACTGCCTTGCCTTCTTTAGGCACAAGGGTCCTTGAGGGTGTAAGTTCACACTGCTAACCTCTGGGTTAGACCGTGCTTGTGTGTCCCTCACATGCTGCTGTTCGTTCTCCCTCGTGATGGCTCTGGTATATATTATCCTATACATAATGTCTTGGTGGTCGTCTTGAAATTGAAAGGGAACGTTAGGTTACTTACTGTAACCCTGGTTCCCTGAAAGAGAAGACGACCACCAACCACAAGGTCGCATCTGCCGCCGTCACAGGTTCGAAGGAAAAAGAGAAATGGCAGCTCTGGTATAGAGAGCTCAGCAGTACCTACCCAATGGGCAGGTATATCCGATGCTTAATGTCTTGGTGGTCGTCTTCTCTTTCAGGGAACCAGGGTTACAGTAAGTAACCTAACGTTCTCAGTTGTATGGTAGCTAATCATTACTGAGCATTTCTAAATACTCTGAAAGTACACAGAAAAACATTATTTCACTTAATTATAGAGCAATAGTAGTTATTAATGTATTGTATGGATTGTGATGAACCGGGGAGCACTTCGGCAATAAAGAGCCCTTGTCAGTTCGAAGTGAATACATCGATGGTAGAAATAATAACACGTATGTGTTAAGGAGGGGTGTCTCTAAACAAATCCTTGCTAAAAAAATGCAATAGTTTTCAAAAGACAAAGCTTTGAATAGGAAATGAAGCAGACTTTACATTATAGAGAATTAAAAATCACGACCGGAACTCTTTGGATTCCTATGGCCTTTTGGATCGGGCGGGAATAAAAGTGGGAGTTGACTATCTTGTGTATATATAAGATATTTGCTGAGAATGAGACTATCCATCTGTTGGGCGAGTTTGTGCCGTATTCCCGCTTTGAAAATTCCTCCTACACATTTAACCAACATGCAGCCACTCCTTCCCTTCTATCAGCAATGCAAGGTGCTGGACGCATGCGCTGTTACATCCTCATCGATTGTTCCCCCAATCAACAGCCTGTCCTGTGACCTCTGTGATGTATTTTTGACAGTGATTTCACACTTTATCCAACTCGTAATTTTACTCCTAACTTTGAGTCGTAGTCGTAGTTTTTCTTGAGTCGTACTCGTATTTTTGATTTGTACTCGTAATTTTCTGATTTGTATGCGTATTTTTTTGAGTTGTGCTCGTATTTTTGATTTGTACTTGTATTTTTTAATTTGTACGTGTAATTACAAATACAAATACTGTAATTACAAGTACAAATTCTTATTACACATACAAATATTTTTGACAGTGATCTCCCATCATAGGACACACTGATGACGTTTCTCAGTTTTTTATATGGCATTTTACCATGGACAGGCATGATGGAAGTTGTTCTCAGTGCTGTGAAAGAGCGGGCACTCCGCTCCAGCAACTAACTGCTCCACTCCCCAGCTACATATACTGTAGGCTCGCTCTGCTCCGCTCACGCTCTCTGTCCCCAAGGCAGGGCCGATTAACCGATATGCCAATAACACCATTCGCCATAATATACATCGGGCCCCCAAAATATGGGTTAGTGTAGGGCCCCCACGTCCTTTAATCTGACCCCCCCTGCAATGCACACGTTGACCTGAACATGACAGGAGGAGGAACACATTTATGGCAATATTATATCAATATTTAATTAAAAATAAGATTTGACATTAAATATGATTGGCAAGCAAACAATTAAATGTGAGATCTTAACTAAAAATGTACAAACATATTTTTAACTTTAGTGAAATAAAAAATTAATAAAATAATAAAAATACTATACTAAAAGGCTGCAAACAATAGATTGTGTGTGTTAGTAGCTGCCAGTCTGTTTTTCATTCAAGTTTCCTTTAGTTTTTCTTGACAGTTTTTGTAGATTCGGTATTCGGTTCGGTATTCGGACGAACCTTTTGAGATGGATTCGGTATTCGGCCGAATCTCAAAAACTTGTATTTGGTGCATCCCTACTGATATCAGGGTTTATGTAGTTGTAAAAATCAATACAAATAATGTATTGTGGGAATCCCAGGGGTGAGGTAATCAATGGGAGGTATGTGCGGGCAAACATTTTGTTGGGGTTGTGTCCTCACACAAAATGGCCGAACACTGAACACAAAATGGCTGACGGGGAAAATTACCCGGAGACAGGTGTCTTGGGAGGAATATGATGAGGTGCTAATGGATTGTTAACGGGTCATTGATAGGGCAATCAACCCCCAGCCACCTGTATTTAAAGGACAGCTAAAACCTCATTAAGGGTGTGTGTGTTTGGAGGAGAGACAGCTTTTGCTGGATTGGTTTAAGAGAAGGAGAGATTATTGAACAAAGAAACTATTGAATACCTGTGCATGACTTGGACTGTTTGGACTACTCTGCCAACGGTGAGACCCTGTTTGTATGATAACCTGCTTTGTGTACTGAACTTTGCGACCCAACTCAACAACCCATCTGCCTGGGACGAGGGAGACAATAAACCAACAGGCACTGTCCTGATTAACTGCGATACCATTGTGTGTTGCTTCTGTTCTCTGATCGAAGTGTGCTTAAGTTAGACTTTACAGATCAATACTTTGTCACAGTATGTACTGTTTTAGTAGCAGAAGTAGTCGTAAGTTTTTTTGTTTTTGTTTTTTTGGGGTTTTTTTGCATTTTACTACAAATATTTTTGTTTTGTTTTGAGGGATGGAGTAGCTGCAGTAGGATTTATTTTATAAAAGCTAGCCAAGGAGAAATTGAGGATTTTAAAATGACCAAAATAAGAACATAAGAACATAAGAAAGTTTATACACGAGAGGAGGCCATTCAGCCCATCTTGCTCGTTTGGTTGTTAGTAGCTTATTGGTCCCAGAATCTCATCAAACAGCTTCTTGAAGGATCCCAGGGTGTCAGCTTCAACAACATTACTGGGGAGCTGGTTCCAGACCCTCACAATTCTCTGTGTAAAAAAGTGCCTCCTATTTTCTGTTCTGAATGCCCCTTTATCTAATCTCCATTTGTGACCCCTGGTCCTTGTTTCTTTTTTCAGGTCAAAGAAGTCCCCTGGGTCGACATTGTCAATACCTTTTAGAATTTTGAATGCTTGAATTAGATCACTGCGTAGTCTTCTTTGTTCAAGACTGAATAGATTTAATTCTTTTAGCCTGTCTGCATATGACATGCCTTTTAAACCCGGGATAATTCTGGTTGCTCTTTGCACTCTTTCTAGAGCAGCAATATCCTTTTTGTAACAAGGTAACCAGTACTGAACACAATATTCTAGATGAGGTCTTACTAATGCATTATAAAGTTTTAACATTACTTCCCTTGATATAAATTCAACACTTTTCACAATATATCTGAGCATCTTGTTGGCCTTTTTTATAGCTTCCCCACATTGTCTAGATGAAGACATTTCTGAGTCAACATAAACTCTTAAGTCTTTATCATAGATTCCTTCTTCAATTTCAGTATCTCCCATATGATATTATAATGCACATTTTTATTGCCTGCGTGCAGTACTTTACACTTTTCTCTATTAAATGTCATTTGCCATGTGTCTGCCCAGTTCTGAATGCTGTCTAGATCATTTTGAATGACCTTTGCTGCTGCACCAGTGTTTGCCACTCCTCCTATTTTTGTGTCATCTGCAAATTTAACAAGATTGTTTACTATACCAGAATCTAAATCATTAATGTATATTAGGAATAGCAGAGGACCTAATACTGATCCCTGTGGTACACCACTGGTTACCTCGCTCCATTTTGAGGTTTCTCCTCTAATCAGTACTTTCTGTTTTCTACATGTTAACCACTCCGTAATCCATTTGCATGCATTTCCTTGAATCCCTACTGCGTTCAGTTTGAGAATTAATCTTTTATGCGGGACTTTGTCAAAAGCTTTCTGGAAATCTAAATAAACCATGTCGTGTGCTTTGCAATTATCCATTGTCAATGTTGCATCCTCAAAAAAATCAAGCAGGTTAGTTAGACACGATCTCCCTTTCCTAAAACCATGCTGGCTGTCTCCCAGGATACTGTTACCGCATAGGTAATTTTCCATTTTGGATCTTATTGTAGTTTCCATAAGTTTACATACAATAGAAGTCAGGCTTATTGGTCTGTAGTTACCTGGTTCAGTTTTGTCTCCCTTTTTGTGGATCTGTATTACGTTTGCAATTTTCCAGTCTGTCGGTACAACCCCTGTGTCAAGAGACTGTTGCATGATCTTGGTTAGCGGTTTGTAAATAACTTCTTTCATTTCTTTGAGTACTATTGGGAGGATCTCATCCGGCCCAGGTGATTTTTTTTATTTTAAGAGCTCCTTGTCCCTTTTAACACTTCTGCCTCTGTTATGCTAAAGTTATTTAAAACTGGATAGGAATAGGTCGACATGTGGGGCATGTTGTCCGTATCCTCCTTTGTAAAAACTTGTGAAAAGTAATCATTTAAATATTTGCTATTTTTTCTCTTCATCTATGATTTTGCCATTTGTATCTCTTAGACATTTTACCTCCTCTTTGAACGTTCTTTTGCTGTTATAATATTGGAAACTTTTTGGAATTGGTTTTAGCCCCCTTGGCAATGTTTATTTCTATCGCTCTCTCTTGGCCTTTCTAACTTCCTTTTTGACTTGCGCTTACAGTTTCAAGTACTCTTTCTGTGTACTTTGTTCTTGGTCCCTTTTAGCAAGCAACATTAAATTCTAGCGCCAGTAAACATGTTTGATTTTTTTCTCATCAACATTAGATGCAGGTAGTTTCTCATTGGTTCTAGACTAATCTGGGTGTGGGGTGTGGGGTGTGGGGTGTGGGGGAGGGGTGGCTTGATTAGGTCGGGTTTTGATAATTGATAGCCAGCAGGCTCTCTGGTGCTAAACTTCTAAAACAGTCTAGCACCAATTTTAAATAAGATTTGCTCCCCTGTCTTTGGATAAAATATTTTCTAAACAAATGTGTTTTACGGCAAGAGAAAGGCAGACAAAAATCAAACACATCCTATATAAACTTCATTTGCTAAACTTAAATAAATGACCAACAAAATAATTCATAACAGAAAATAGGAGGCACTTTTTTACACAGAGAATTGTGAGGGTCTGGAACCAACTCCCCAGTAATGTTGTTGAAGCTGACACCCTGGGATCCTTCAAGAAGCTGCTTGATAAGATTTTAGGATCAATAAGCTGCTAACAACCAAACAAGCAAGATGGGCCAAATGGCCTCCTCTCGTTTGTATGTACTGTATGTTCTTATGTACTGTATCATACGAGCACTAGACAATACAACCGCTGTACTGTACCAAATTAGCACTGGACCATACGAGCACTGCACCGTACAAACACTGTACTATACCATACGAGCACTGGACCATACAAGCACTGTACTATATGAGCACTTTACTATACTATACGAGCACTGGACCATATGAGCACTGTACTATACCATACGAGCACTGGACCATACAAGCACTGTACTATACCATACGAGCACTGGACCATACGAGCGCTGGACCATACAAGCACTGGAGCATACAACCACTGTACTGTACTATACGAGCACTGGACCATACGAGCACTGTACTGTACCATACGAGCACTGGACCATACAAGCATTGTACTATACCATACCATCACTGGACCATACAATCACTGTACTGTACCATACGAGCACTGGACCATACAAGCATTGTACTGTACCATAGAAGCTCTGTACCATACAAGCACTGGACCATACAACCACTGTACTATACCATACAAGCACTGGACCATACGAGCACTGGACCATACGAGCACTGTACTGTACCATACAAGCACTGGACCATATGAGCACTGGACCATACAAGCACTGTACTGTATCATACGAGCACTGGACCATACAAGCCCTGGACCATACGAGCACTGTACTGTATCATATGAGCACTGGACCATATGAGCACTGGACCATACGATCACTGGACCATACAACCACTGGACCATACAACCACTGCACTATACCATATGAGTCCTGGACCATACAAGCACTGTACTGTATCATACGAGCACTGGACTATACAAGCACTGGACTATACAAGCACTGGACCATACAAGCACTGGACCATATGAGCACTGGACCATACGAGCACTAGACCATACAATCACTGTACTGTACCATACGAGCACTAGACCACATGAGCACTGGACCATACAACCACTGTACTGTATCATACAAGCACTGGACCATACGAGCACTGTACTGGACCATACGAGCACTGGACCATACGAGCACTGGACCATACGAGCACTGTACTGGACCATACGAGCACTGGACCATACGAGCACTGGACCAAATGAGCACTGGACCATACAAGCACTGTATTGTACCATACAAGCACTAGACCATACAAGCACTGGATCATGCAAGCACTGTACTGTACCATATGAGCACTAGACCATACAAGCACTGTACAGTACCTTACGAGCACTGGACCTTACGAGCACTGGACCATACGAGCACTGGACCATACGAGCACTGTACTGGACCTTACGAGCACTGGACCAAATGAGCACTGGACCATACAAGCACTGTACTGTACCATACAAGCACTAGACCATACGAGCACTGGATCATGCGAGCACTGGACCATACGAGCACTGTACTGTACCATACGAGCACTAGACCATACGAGCACTGTACTGTACCATACAAACACTAGACCATACGAGCACTGGACCATACGAGCACTGGACCATACGAGCACTGGACCAAATGAGCACTGGACCATACAAGCACTGTACTGTACCATACAAGCACTAGACCATACGAGCACTGGATCATGCAAGCACTGGACCATACGAGCACTGTACTGTACCATACGAGCACTGTACTGTACCATACAAACACTAGACCATACGAGCACTGGACCATGCAAGCACTGGACCATACGATCACTGTACTGTACCTTACAAACACTAGACCATACGAGCACTGGACCATACGAGAACTGTACTGTACCATACACGCACTAGACCATACGAGCACTGGACCATACAAGCACTGTACTGTACCATACATGCACTGGACAATACAACCACTGCACTATACCATACGAGCATTGGACCATACGAGCACTGGACCATAAGAGCACTGGACCATACGAGCACTGGACCATACAACCACTGGACCATACAACCACTGCACTATACCATACGAGCACTGGACCATATGAGCACTGGACCATATGAGCACTGGACCATACGAGCACTGGACCATACAACCACTGTACTGGACCATACGAGCACTGTACCATACGAGCACTGGACCATACGAGCACTGTACCATACAAGCACTGGACCATACGAGCAATGTACCTCACTATATCAATGTGTTCAATGTATGATTGAGTATTCACTGTACAAGCTCTATTGAAGTACTTTATCAGTGTGTGCAATAAGTGGTTGAGTGTATACAGGAGGTAATAATGCTTTCAATACCAACACATCTACAGACTGGGGTTTCCCCTGTGTGTAAAAAGAGCAGTTTTAAGGGATGTTTTGTTAAGGACTTTTGTGACTAGAGACCGTTATTATTCAAGCACAGTACATATCTGTTTGTTTTTAAGACTTGGGTTAAGTTTATTTTGCATGAAAGTAAGTGTTTGTTTTGAGCAACATTTGAAATTGATTCCAAATTGCAACTAAGATACTCCCAGTTGAAGTTTATAAAAATTCACATTAAAAAGCAAGTCTCTCCTTTTAATAATTGGGATTCTGCTCGAGCCCACAATGTTCTATTGAGCACCTGGGCTCAATGCATGTTTGCAGGCTGAGGGTGTGATTCATTATAATCTATGGAATCGGAAGCGCCTTGTCCCTGAGCCACTCGGAGGGTGGCAGGTGAACCCCTCCCCCCACCTCTTCTCCCAGCTCCGAGAATCATCCCGACAGGTGCCCCCAGCTGCCTCTCTACCCCTTTGTCTCTCCAATGGCTCGGGAGGGGTAGCATTCCCTGTTTGCCACCCAGATATGAAGTAAGAAGATAAGAAAAGTTTTTGAATGAGAAGAAGCCATTCACTCCTTTAGCGCTGGTCCTTTTGCAGCACAGCATGTGTCCCTCCTGAGAAGATTTGCTTTAGCAGGACGGAATCCAATTGTTCATTTGAATGTTTCCAGTGTTCTAGGTCCTCTACATCACCTAGAAGGCTATTCTAGGCGTTTAGAACTCTGGAAAAAAGTGCTTTTCCTACTTTCTCTAATGAGCGTACTTTTACTAAACTTACTGTTCATATCGGCTTATACTTATCTCTCTGAATCTAAATTCAGTGGCTTGGGTAAACTTCATCTACATCATATTGGATTTTACAAACTCACTTAAGTACCTTATTTCCTCATTTTCTTATTTTTTTATCCTGTCTTCAGCTCAAGCCATTGAGTCCTCATATGTCTTGGTATCACCGAGCTGATTGTTGTCTCCTACTCGAGGGTTATTTTTCAGGGGCTCACAAAATAGCAGAATAAATCACCCAACTTGTAGAGTTTGTATTTCACTGTTGTTGTTGTTCATCATGCAACAGGTTTCCCCACTCTCAGTGTCTGACTAGCTGAGCTCATGACTTTTTACAGCACTTTTTATACAAAAGTATCGCAAAGCACTGTACAGTATATAACAGAAAAAAAGAACAAACCACAATACATTTGTATAGCATGTCACACATACGACTGCCACAGTCAGATCATTTAAATAACAGTATACACATAATATTAATACAAAAGCAGCAATTTTTAAGTTACATTAAAACCCACTAAGATAAGAAAGACATTTTATAATAGTGTGTTTTTAGTCTTGACTTGAAAACTGTAACGGTCCCAGCTTCCCTGACAAACGAAGGCAGAGCATTCCATAATTTAGGAGCTCTACAAGAAAAAGCCCTACCTGCCGTGTTGCTTTTGTTGACCCTAGGAATAAACGGTAGCTCCACATCCTGTGATCTCAGAGTGCGGTTTGGAAGATACAGGGTCAATAACTCCTGCAAATAACTAGGTGCTAATCTATTCAGGGCCTTGTAAATTAACAGAAAAATCTTAATCAATTCCAATCTGCAAGCGGGATACCACACATTTTGGGACACCAAAAAAAAGTGCATTACAATAATCAACTCTAGATGAAACAAAGGCATGCATTAGTCTCTCGACATCAGATACGGAAATAATTGGTCTAAGTTTGGCTATATTTATGAAATGGTAAAAAGATACTTTAGTAACTTCCCTAATATGAATCTCAAATGAGAGATTAGGATTAAAGATGACTCCCAAACTCTTAATTTCGAGTTTAAGTTTTGATGAGAGACTGCAAGGGTCGAATTCATGTAATCCCACATTTCCTTTTAGTTGATTCTGTGAGCCCACTAGCATAACCTCTGTTTTATCTGAATTCAACATTAGAAAGTTCTGTGACATCCAATGCTTGATGTCTGTAAGGCAAGTAGCTAATAACACCCAGGCAGAAGAAATTCCTGGTTTTAGGGATAAATATAGCTGGGTATCATCAACATAGCAATGAAAGTTCACTCTGTGTCTGTGGATAATGTCACCTAACGGTAGCATATATAGTGAAAACAACAAGGGACCTAGAATGGAGCCCTGTGGATCACCATAGACAACTTCTGATAATGCTGATTGTACCTCCCCAATAGAGACAATCTGAAACCTATCAGAAAGATAAGATTTGAATCAGGATTCAGTAGGATGGAATGGTCTACAGTATCAAAGGCAGCACTTAGATCCAGAAGAATTAAAACTGATGGAAAGCCTGAGTCAGAGCTTATCAGCAGATCATTCGTAACTCTCTCTGACAAGGGCCATCTCAGTGCAATGTGCAGCACGAAAACCAGACAGAAACTTCTCAAATATTCCATTAAGAGTTAGACATTTCTGTAATTGAATTGCAACAACCCTCTCTAGAACCTTATCTAAAAATGGTAGGTTGGAGATTGGACTATAGTTATTGAGGACTTCAGGGTTCAAATTGTGTTTCTTAAGCATACCACAGCTACCTACCTTAAGTGCTGAGGGAACTATAACAGAGGAAAGTGAACCATTTATAATTTTTAAAATGTGGGTATTAATGTGGGTATTTTAATAGTTTAGTAGGAATAAGATCAAAAGATCATGTAGTAGCTCTCCTATGTTGAACTGGCTCTGTCAGTTCCTATTAGGTTATCAAAGAAAAAGCCCCATAGTAGCCTTAATAGGTGTAGTTGGTAAAATTGTGCCGGAGTCCTCCTTATAGAAGGTGTCTGAGGAATCTCATTTCTGATGTCTAGTATTTTATTCTAAAGAAATGTAAGAAGTCATTGCAACTGTGAGAGGAGCCAATGTCAAGGATGGGACTATTAGGGGAAGGATTCATTAATTTATCTAGTGTAGGAAAAATGAAATCTAGGATTATTTTTATTTGATTCAATTAAATTAGAATAATATAGTGATCTAGCCAATGCCAGAGCCTTCCTATATTTAACCAGGTGGCCCTTCCATGCGATGTAATGAACATGCAGTTTAGATTCCTGCCATCTCCATTCTAGTTTACGATCCTCATATTTCATCTTAAGAGTTGTATCATTGAACCACGGTGAGCTTTCTTTAAAAGACACTCTGAGTTTTGATTGATGCTACAGTATCTAAGATACCAGTTAAGGTGGTGTTGTAGGTATTAACCAGCTCATCTACTGATGAGGACTCAGAGAGTGGTAATGAGCTCAATACATCAGAAAGCTTAACAGCAGTTGAAGAATTAATTACCCTGGATTTAAATGTACGGTCCACAGTCTTTGTAGATACTGGCAGATTCACCTCAAAAAGAATGGCAAGATGATCAGAAATAGTAAGATCTAGGGTTATGACATTTTTAACAGCTAAACCACGAGAAATTACCAGATCTAAAGTATGGCCACAATTATGCGTAGGACCTTTGACATGCAGGATATAATCTAAGGAATCCAGTAGCCTCAAACATTCCAAGGAGTTAGAATCAGAATCAGTGTCAACATGAAGGTTCTTTGTCCTGACTCTGTACTCTTTCTTTTTATTTCTTTTCTTTTTATTTCTTAGCAGACGCCCTTATCCAGGGCGACTTACAATTGTTACAAGATATCACATTATTTTTTCATACATTTACCCATTTATACAGCTGGGTTTTTACTGGAGCAATCTAGGTAAAGTACCTTGGTCAAGGGTACAACAGCAGTGTCCCCCATCTGGGATTGAACCCACAACCCTCCGGTCAAGAGTCCAGAGCCCTAACCACTACTCCACACTGTGCTGACTCCTGACTGATGAAACTGCTCTGTGCTCTATGTTGACACTCTGCTGACTCTGTGCTGACACTGTGCTGACTCTACTCTGTGATGACACTGTGATGCCTCTGTGCTGACTCTGTGCTGACACTGTGATGACACTGTGCTCTGTGCTGACACTGTGATGACACTATGCTGACTCTACTCTGTGATGAAACTGTGCTGACTCTACTCTGTGATGACACTGTGATGCCTCTGTGCTGACTCTGTGCTGACACTGTGATGACACTGTGCTGACTCTGTGCTCTGTGCTGACACTGTGATGACACTGTGCTGACTCTACTCTGTGATGACACTGTGCTGACTCTGTGCTGACTGTGCTCTGTGATGACACTGTGCTGACACTGTCCTGACTTTGTGCTCTGTGATGACACTGTGCTGACTCTGTGCTAACTCTGTGCTCTGTGATGACACTGTGCTCTGTGATGACACTGTGCTGACTCTGTGATGACACTGTGCTGACTCTGTGCTCTGTGATGACACCGTGCTGACTCTGTGCTGACTCTGTGCTCTGTGTTGACACTGTGATGACACTGTGCTGACTCTGTGCTCTGTGCTGACACTGTGATGACACTGTGCTGACTCTACTCTGTGATGACACTGTGCTGACTCTGTGCTGACTGTGCTCTGTGATGACACTGTGCTGACACTGTCCTGACTTTGTGCTCTGTGATGACACTGTGCTGACTCTGTGCTAACTCTGTGCTCTGTGATGACACTGTGCTCTGTGATGACACTGTGCTGACTCTGTGATGACACTGTGCTGACTCTGTGCTCTGTGATGACACTGTGCTCTGTGATGACACCGTGCTGACTCTGTGCTGACTCTGTGCTCTGTGTTGACACTGTGATGACACTGTGCTGACTCTGTGCTCTGTGTTGACACTGTGATGACACTGTGCTGACTCTGTGCTCTGTGTTGACACTGTGATGACACTGTGCTGACTCTGTGCTCTGTGTTGACACTGTGATGACACCGTGCTGACTCTGTGTTGACACTGTGCTCTGTGCTAACTCTGTGCTGGCTCTGTGATGACACTGTGCTCTGTGCTCTGTGATGACACTCTGCTGACTCTGTGCTGACACTGTGCTCTGTGCTGACACTGTGCTGACTCTGTGCTGACACTGTGCTCTGTGCTGACACTGTGCTGACTGTGCTTTGTGCTGACACTGTGCTAACTCTGTGCTCTGTGCTGACTCTGTGCTGCCTCTGTGCTCTGTGTTGACACTCTGCTGACTCTGTGCTGACACTGTGCTCTGTGCTGACACTGTGCTGACTGTGCTTTGTGCTGACACTGTGCTAACTCTGTGCTCTGTGCTGACTCTGTGCTGCCTCTGTGCTCTGTGATGACACTGTGCTGACTATGTGCTGACACTGTCCTGACTCTGTGATGACTCTGCGATGACACTGTGCTCTGTGCTGACTCTGTGATGACACTGTACAGACACTGTGCTGACTCTGTGCTGACACTGTGACAAACAGACTAGCCAGACCCTCAGAAAAGTTTACCACAGTATTTTTGCAGTTTTACCAGGCTTTTCCTATGGTTATACTATGCATTTACCAGTTTATCCTAGTTTGCCATATTTATGAATATGCTTTACCATACTTCTCTGTGCTTTACAATGCTTACCTATGCTTTACCATGAGTTTTACTGTGCGTCATTACAATTTGATATGCTTTTACTATGGGGCAGTCGCCCAGAATGCTTGCCTCCTTCAGGAAGAAGCCGTTCATGAGATGGTGTGGTCTGGTATAGTGTGTGTGTGCTGGCTCATGCTGTGTTTATAGTGTGGTGTGGTGTGTGATGGCTGTGTTTATAGTGTGGTGTGTGACCATACTGTGTTTATAGTGTGGTGTGGTGTGTGATGGCTCTGTGTTTATAGTGTGGTATGGTGTGTGATGGCTCTGTGTTTATAGTGTGGTGTGGTGTGTGACCGTGCTGTGTTTATAGTGTGGTGAGGTGTATGATGGCTCTGTGTTTATAGTGTGGTGTGGTGTGTGACCGTGCTGTGTTTATAGTGTGGTGTGGTGTGTGATGGCTCTGTGTTTATAGTGTGGTGTGGTGTGTGACCATGCTGTGTTTATAGTGTGGTGTGGTGTGTGACCATGCTGTGTTTATAGTGTGGTGTGGTGTGTGACCATGCTGTGTTTATAGTGTGGTGTGGTGTGTGACCATGCTGTGTTTATAATGTGGTGTGGTGTGTGACCATGCTGTGTTTATAGTGTGGTGTGGTGTGTGCTGGATCTGTGTTTATAGTGTGGTGTGGTGTGTGCTGGCTCTGTGTTTATAGTGTGGTGTGTGACCATGCTGTGTTTATAGTGTGGTGTGGTGTGCGACCATGCTGTGTTTATAGTGTGATGTGTCACGGCATTCTGTTTCTGTGCCCAGATCCAGGCCCTGGCGGTGGGCAGTAAATTCGTGGGCAGAGATCAGGGCAGAGAAGGAGGAGAGGAAGAGGCAGGAGCTGGAGAAGAAGCAGAGGCGGGCAGCATTCAGAGAGCTGCAGTCTGCATTCAGATCCTGAGGAGGGAATGGGGAGGAAAGTGGAGGGAGGGAGGAGAGCAGAGGGAGGGAGGAATGCAGGAAGTAGGAGAGCAGAAGGAGGAGGGAGCAGATAGGAGTGGAGGAAGGGGGAGGAGAGTGGAGGGAGGGAGGAGAGCGGAGGAAGGTGGAGGAAAGCAGAGGATGGGGAGGAGAGCAGAGGGAAGAAGGGAGGGAGGAGGTAGGAGAGTGGAGGAAGGGGAGGAGAGTGGAGGGAGGGAGGAGAGTGGAAGGAGGTAGGAGAAGAGGAAGGGGAGGAAAGCAGAGGACGGGGAAGAGAGCAGAGGGAGGGAGGTGGTAGGAGAGCGGAGGGAGGAGGTAGGAGAGTGGAGGGAGGGAGGAGAGTGGAAGGAGGTAGGAGAAGAGGAAGGGGAGGAAAGCAGAGGACGGGGAAGAGAGCAGAGGGAGGGAGGTGGTAGGAGAGCGGAGGGAGGAGGAGGAGGAGAGTGGAGGAGGGAGGAGAGTGGAAGGAGGAAGGAGAGGAGGAAGGGGAGGAGAGAGAGGAGAGCAGAGGGAAGAAGGGAGGGAGGAGGTAGAGGCAGAGGGAGGTAGGAGAGCGGAGGAAGGGGGAGAAGAGGGAGGGAGGAAGGAGGAGGAAGGTAGGAGAGGAGGAAGGGGAAGAGAGCAGAGGAAGGGGAGGAGAGCAGAGGACGGAGGAGGAGAGTGGAGGGAGGAAGGAGAGCGGAAGGAGGTAGGAGATAGGAGGAAGGGGAGGAGAGTGGAGGGAGGAAAGAGCAGAAGGAGGGAGGAGAGCAGAGGACAGGGAGGAGAGCAGAGGAAGAGGGAGGAGAGTGGAGGGAGGAGGAGGCGGAAGGAGGTAGGAGAGGAGGAAGGGGAGGAGAGCAGAGATCATGGAGGAGAGTAGAGGAAGGGGAGGAGAGTGGACGGAGGAGGAGGAGGCGGAAGGAGGTAGGAGAGGAGGAAGGGGGAGGAGAGCAGAGGACAGGGAGGAGAGCAGAGGAAGGAATGGAGGGAGTAGGGAGGAGAGTGGAGGAAGGGGGAGGAGAGCAGAGGATGGGGAGGAGATTGGAGGGAGGGAGGAGAGCAGAAGGAGGTAGGAGAGAGGAGGAAGGGGGAGGAGAGCAGAGGATGGGGAGGAGAGCGGAGGAACGGGGAGGAGAGTTGAGGGAGGAAAGAGAGCGGAAGGAGGTAGGGAAGGAGGAAGGGGAGGAGAGTGGAGGAGGGAGGAGGAAGGAGGAGGAGGAGGAGGAGGGGGAAGAGAGCAGAGGGGGGGAGGAGAGCAGAGGGAGTAAGGAGGAGGAGAGGAGGAGGGGAGGAAAGCAGAGGACGGGGGATGAGAGCAGAGGACGGGGGAGGAGAGCAGAGGGCGATGTGCCGGGAAGGTCTTTTATATATCTAGGCCAGCACATGTTCCTTTTCATGACTGGGTGTTATTTTTAAAGGAAGGCAACATCTTAAAGTTGCAACAACCATCAGTACCACAACACTTATACAAAACCCTGATTAGTCTTCTTTATGCCCACTTCGTAGCCCATTTCTCCTGCAACAACACTTGACATGCACTTCCTCCCTGTTCTACAAGCAGTAGTGCCCCTTATGCTCAAGTTCCAAGCTGCACATAGGAACCTCCAGGCAATCAGAAGGAGGGATCCTATTAACTAACACAGGAAAGAAGAAAGAGAGTGTGGAGGGTACACTTCCATGAGATTTACAGTGTTGTGGCAAATGGAACAGTCTGTAAAAAGACCAACAGCAAGTGTCTTGTGAGATATTGTTCTGTTGTGATATAGGAAAAGGCTTTTAATACTTGATTACTACACTTTGAAATGCTTTTCAGTAGTTTGTTACAGTAATAACACATCTGTGCTTGTCGAAGCTCCTGTTCTTCTTGTACTCTGCCATCTCACTCATAACCCTCCCCAGTGCTCAAATATCTCATTCATGTTGCTCAGAACATATCTGTTAAAATCCTTTCATGATATTATTAATAATCCCAGTAACACATTAGTTTAGGGATCTGCTATAAGTGGTCATATGAATTATGTAATAATATACAGTATATACTAAAAGATTCATGTTACATGAATTTATTACGTTTTAGTGTTAATTGCAATCATAATCTGTAACTGTTAACAGCATAATTAATAACATGTTTATAGACTGTATTGAACCACTTATAATCATGAATCCCTAAAGTGTTGCTAAAATCTCCCACTCAGAAACTGCCATAATCTCTGCAGGTAAAGGTGTGATAACCAAGGCTTCCCTCTCCGTCACACAATAGCCTCCCGGGTTCTTGTTGCACTGCTCCCCTCCTCTCCGTCACACAGCAGCCTCCCAGGTTCTTGTTGCACTGCTCCCCTCCTCTCCGTCACACAGCAGCCTCCCGGGTTCTTGTTGCACTGCTCCCCTCCTCTCCGTCACACAGCAGCTTCCCGGGTTCTTGTTGCACTGTTCCCCTCCTCTCTGTCACACAGCAGTCTCCCGGGTTCTTGTTGCACTGCTCCCCTCATCTCCGTCACACAGCAGCCTACCGGGTTCTTGTTGCACTGCTCCCCTCCTCTCTGTGACACAGCAGCCTTCATCTGCAGTGAAGCTCAAAACCAGGTAAAGGATCTGCAGTGCTCAAAACCAGGTAAAGGATCTGCAGTGCTCAAAACCAGGTAAAGGATCTGCAGTGAAGCTCAAAACCGGGTAAAGGATCTGCAGTGAAGCTCAAAACCAGGTAAAGGATCTGCAGTGAAGCTCAAAACTAGGTAAAGCATCTACAGTGAAGCTCAAAACCAGGTAAAGGATCTGCAGTGAAGCTCAGAACCAGGTAAAGAATCAGCAGTGAAGCCTAAAACCAGGTAAAGGATCTGCAGTGAAGCTCGAAACCAGGTAGAGCATCTGCTGTGAAGCTCAAAACCAGGTAAAGGATCTGCAGTGAAGCTCAAAACCAGGTAAAGGATCTGCAGTGAAGCTCAAAACCAGGTAAAGGATCTGCAGTGAAGCTCAAAACTAGGTAAAGCATCTGCAGTGAAGCTCAAAACCAGGTAAAGGATCTGCAGTGAAGCTCAGAACCAGGTAAAGAATCAGCAGTGAAGCTCAAAACCAGGTAAAGCATCTGCAGTGAAGCTCAAAACCAGGTAAAGGATCTGCAGTGAAGCTCAAAACCAGGTAAAGCATCTGCTGTGAAGCTCAAAACCAGGTAAAGCATCTGCAGTGAAGCTCAAAACCAGGTAAAGGATCTGCAGTGAAGCTCAAAACCAGGTAAAGCATCTGCAGTGAAGCTCAAAACCAGGTAAAGGATCTGCAGTGAAGCTCAAAACCAGGTAAAGCAGATTTAGAAAAAAAAAACAACTCACTACTGGAGCAACAGAACCAGAAGCACTCAGAATTAATGAAGCTGATAAAATAGAAAGAAAGAAAGAAAGAAAGAAAGAAAGAAAGAAAGAAAGAAAGAGAAAGAAAGCACATTTTGATTAATCAAGTTTGCAGTTAATGAAAACAGTCCTTAACGTTTTGTGAATGGGGCTCTGTGACAGGCTAGCAGGGATGACTTCAGGCCAGAAAGAAAACACACAGACAGACAGTACTGGGCTTGAAACTGAGACGCAATGGCTGCGCTCAGTGCGTTTAATAAACAAACAAAAGGTTTTAAACAGAAAACAGGACACTGCGCTTAAGGCCAAATAAAACAGAGAAACAAAACGGACTAACACTTAAACGGTGGACGGACGACACACAAACACGATGAATATATATAAACAAACAAGTATCGTGCTGGTCCTACCAGCACGCAATAGCAATTGTTTCTTACTCTACTTTACTTTCTCTCCACACCCGTTCTCCACTCACCGAACACACAACCCTGAGTGAGTAAAACGTGCATCTATATATACTGTTGTGCCGGGATTCAATTACTAATTAATTATTCACTTGAATCCCAGCACGTGAATTAATTATGTGCAACCTCGTGCTCACATATTAAATACTTTAAATGCATGTGAAGTGAAGTGCAATCTCCGTGTCTAAATACAATTAACATTTTAAATACTCGTGCTCATTACCCACATTATATCCCGTGTACCAACTACAATACACCAACATTAAAACACGCAACATACAACATATTACACACAAATGCACACAGGGGCGGGGCATATTGCCACAGACTCATTATCATATAAGAACATAAGAAAGTTTACAAACGAGAGGAGGCCATTTGGCCCATCTTGCTTGTTTGGTTGTTAGTAGCTTATTGATCCCAGAATCTCATCAAGCAGCTTCTTGAATGATCCCAGGGTGTCAGCTTCAACAACATTACTGAGGAGTTGGTTCCAGACCCTCACAATTCTCTGTGTAAAAAAAGTGCCTCCTATTTTCTGTTCTGAATGCCCCTTTATCTAATCTCCATTTGTGATATTAAAACTTTACACAAGTTTGAAATGTGAGTTTGAAATGAGTTTTAAGTATTTTGAGGTGTTGCTTACTCTTTGTATGTGTGTTTTCAACAATGTGCAAAGACACGTGGTGCTGCTCTCGGAAGCCAGTAGCCCAGGTTCAGCCTCTCTTGACACTGGAGCTGTTCAATTATACTTCCAGATTATACATGACTTAAATATACTCAGATGTGTGATGTGTTTATTGTTGAGCAGGAAAACAAACTGTCCAGTTTACATTCATGATCCAGAACTTACTGAATATGTTAACCCCGTGGAATTACACAATTACACGCCTCATGCATTTTTCGCATAAAACGTATCACCACCCATAGGCGTGATATTAAATAATATCGCCATTAACAAAGAAGTATAGAGAAAAAGGTTGGATCACACTGAAGGTAAAGGGAACATTGATCGATTTTGCCAGAAAATGCCACGACAAAGGTCCAATGTTGCAAATATATTAGCAAAAGAGAGAGTAAAAGATCTTCTTTGCTTTGCTTTTATGCGTTGTGAAGGTGGCACCGATGCGATCCACAGCTCTACCACCAGGGAAATTGACATCGACTTATTTTGGTCATCGACAGCTGCCTGTCTTCTTAATTTGAAAACATTAGCTTTCAGATACATAAATGCGGTAACAAATACAGCTGATGCTGAGTGCAGCAACTCGCTGTATTATCTTGTCCTATCCGATCAGAGGTGTTCTCTTTCGGAAGACAAACTGAAAGAGCTGGTGTTCCTTTATTTCAATCTTGAAATTTAGAAAGACTGTTAAAAAAATCCATTGTTTTCTACTTATTTATTTATTTATTTATTTATTTTACTTATGCTAGTATTTTGATATCCAGTATGAGAGAAGAACCCAATACAACTGCACGATACTTTTGTTACTTTGCACATTTAAATTTTTCTGTGCAGAATTCCCTGGGGTGTAAATAAGTACAAAGTTCCAACACAACACAGCTCCACGTACTATTTGCCTCGTTCTTGCTTTCTTTGTTTTACCTGAACCCTAACCCTAACCCTAACCCTTCCTTCTTCACGGTGTTTGCAATCGTTAGGAATGGGTCTGGGTTCTGTTCCAATTCACATTGATTGACTGCCATCTCGCTTCCAAGTCTGCGTTTGTTTACATATATCTTTGGTTCCTGGTTCTTGAGAAATCTTGTGATATTGTGACCTTTCAACCTTTCCTACATCATGGTGTAGTATAGAACCAGGAAGCATCATCACAATGCAATCTATTCCTCGTAACAAAGGTGCTGTGCTGGTAAATCAACTATTACCTGGAACACAGTAAGTCAGTCGGATCCCTCATACAATAGGCCTCCTGGAGTCGCTTTCATATTTACTTTCAAGAGAGAATGATATAACCTGAACATGAACTGAACCAATCTGACCTTTAAAAGCATGGGCACCTTTATCTATATCAGCTTCAGTAGCCAATCCTTATTAAACTGCGCTCTCAACCTAGATTCCTATTGAATATCTCAAAAACAAATGATACAGTCATCAAAAATACACACTTTTTTATTTAGTGATGTCTAATAGACCACACTATCAACTAATACAAATATAGTTTTTTTTTTCTTTTTGGGGTTCTTACACGCTTGTGTTATTTCTGTATTTCGATTTTTTTTTTTTTAAATTTAGTCTTCTCCAATTTTTTACCCCGGTTTTCTCCCCAATTTAGTATGCCCAATTATTATCTGTATCCTTGGCTCACC
Organism: Acipenser oxyrinchus oxyrinchus; assembly: GCA_030684275.1. Lineage (NCBI taxonomy): Eukaryota > Metazoa > Chordata > Actinopteri > Acipenseriformes > Acipenseridae > Acipenser > Acipenser oxyrinchus. The sequence continues at coordinate 18,859,070 of CM060254.1, forward strand.
GCCGCAACCCCCGCCGACTCGGAAACGACGGCTGGCATAATGCATCCTCAAACGTGCTCCTGCCAAGCCGTCATTTTTCGCACTGCAGATCCAGAGCAATGCCACCAGACCTATAGTGCCGGAGGACAACACAGATCTGGCGGCTCCATTGCAGAACCACAGGCGCCCTATCAGCCACAGGGGTCGCTGATGCGTGGATTCCTCTGCCAATTGTGCGTCGCCCCCTAGGAACTCCCGGTCACGGTCCGCTGTGACATAGCCTGGATTCGAACCTGCGATCTCTAGGCTATAGAGCACATCCTGCACTCTGCGCGGAATGCCTTTACTGGATGCGCCACTTGGGAGCCCCACCTGTATTTCAATTTTTACTGTTTGAGGTGATGAATGAAATGTGATGAAATTTACCCAGCAGCATCAATAGTATTTTGCCAGTAGTAGTAGGATCCACAGCAGTTAAAAACATTAAAATAGGCTTGTAGCACACAAACTCCCCCACGAAGCTATGCACACCCACACACAAACTCCCCCGCGAGGCTGTGCACACCCACACACAAACTCCCCACGAAGCTATGCACACCACACACAAACTCCCCGTGAGGCTGTGCACACCCACACACAAACTCCCCCACGAAGCTGTGCAGCGGAAGCTCCACTTCTCCCTCTTGCTCTGTAGCTGGCGGCTCCATTTTCTTGGGCTCCAGCCCCAGAATTTCCGGCAGTGCAAATGCTGCTGCTGGACTCAACAACGCCCCCAGTCGATGGCGAACCAACCTCCCCAGGCGATTGCGAGCCAGCCTCCCCAGGCGATGGCGAACAGGCACCCCCAGGCTTTGGGCGAACTGGCCTCCCTAGGCGGTGCAGGCATGGCAGCTCCAGGGGATGTGGGACAGGCAATCCCAGGCGGTGCGGGACAGAGCAGGATCGGTCCCACCGAAGACGACGACAGCAGCAGACCCTCGTAAGGCGACGGCAGGTGCGGACCCTTGGGAGGTAGGCAGGAGGGGAGCCCCCGGCCAATAAGGTGTCAGTGGGCTCCACTCTCCCCTGGTGATGTCGTCAGGACCAGTCGTGGTGCTGGGGTTGGTCACTCTGGCAGGGGCTGCGGCGGTGATGGCCCTCTTCGTGGCCACTGCGGTCGGGCTGTTTTCCCCCCTTGCTCCCCTCAGTAGCCTATGCAATGGCTGCTGAGGAATGCCAGCATCACGTCCTGGTCTCTTGTGGTGACAGTGGGAGGTACAGGCAGTCTCCCTCTGGCGGTGAAGGTGGGAGCTGTAGGCAGTCTCCCTCTGGCGATGAAGGTGGGAGTGGCAGGTAATCCTCCCATGGCGGTGGAGGCGGAAGCAGCAGGCAGCCTCCTGGGGACTGGGGCGGCTCTCCTTCGGACGCAGGGAACTGATGCGGTTCTCCTTCAGTTGCTGGAGACAGCAGGGCTTCTCCCTCTTCCGTTGGAGACAGCAGAGGTGCTTCTCCCTCTGGCGCTGGATGCAGGGGCTCCCCCCCTTCTGGGAGTGGGCAGCTGGCCACGCCGTGCCCATACTCTTTTCACAGCAACCACCATTCCCCTTGACTCTCCCAGGATTCCACAAATGCGTCCAGGCCATCTTCAGCCCATAGCACTTGGGACGCGGTTTCGTCCAGCCGGAACACTTGATCCGGCTGTTCCATGGGCCACGCATAGGGGCATTCCGGCCAGCTGTGCCCAAACTCCTCACACTGGTCACACCAGTGCGATGGTGGACCATCTGAGCCCTCCCTCCAGCGATGGTCCACCTCCCCACACCAGGTGCACCATTGGAAGATGCTGTCGTTGCTGCTGCTGTTGTTGCTGCGGTTGTTGTTGCTGTCGCTGCTGCTGCTGCTTCTTGCCGCTCTTCCCATTTTTTTTAGCAAACAAAAAAACCCCACTCCTCTTCAAGAAAAAAAAGAATAAACTGCACCTGCAGTATCCCTGGTCTGACATGTTGAGGCGCTGTTATCCCACGCTGGACACCATATGTGCTCTGGATGGCTGCAGGGGTGACGTCAGACCAGGAAATGAAACCAAAACAAAGAATGGGGGGCAAACTGACGCTACGGCGCTCAGTGTTTTATTAAATAATAGAAACAAACAGTTTAAACAAAAGCACAAAACAAAAGGGCACGTTGGCCAAGTAAACAAACAATAATACTAACAAATAGCAGTTGTTGTTTTAGTTTTCTTTTACTTTTTTATTTTACCTCTCCCGTACTGCAGTTCACTACTCCCTGAACACTCACCACCTTCTGCAGCTCAACTGCAGGTCTTTTATATTATGGCTGAGGGGTTAACTAGCTAGTCATTTTCTTATTACCCCTCGGCCATAGTCTGCACAAGTTTATTAATTCTGCGTGACTGTCAGCTAATTAAATACTCAGTCGCTGATCAGTCATGCATCTTCACAAGGGATCTAAAACAATACAAAACAATAACAATACAGCCTTTTTCACTGTCATATTGCACAAATCATTATACAATAAATAATAATAATAATAATAATAATAATAATAAATACACAGAGGGCGGGCACCCTGCCACAGGTACTAATATTAATTATATGCAGTATTTCTATGTTTGTATGTAAGCGTTTAATATCTTTCATTAAATAGATGATGAAGTGTCAGTAACTGGAATCTGCAGACTTTCTGTTCCTGTAACTTCAGCGAGTGACAGATGTAGCATAATGCATTCTGTTAACGGTAAAGTAACATTTTATGTAAGGATTGGGAATCACCAACCGAGTGTAATCTCCGCTAAATTTAAGTGTATAAATATTTCTGAAAAATCGGTTATACAATGAAGCGTGTTACACTTAATACTACTACTACTACTACTACTACTACTACTACTAATAATAATAATAATAATAATAATAATAATAACGTTAGAGCAGAACTAGCTACCAATATATTGCTGATACTAAATGAAGTGCTCACTACACAAACGTGCAACCTGGTTGGAGTCCAGTTTGTCTTCTTCGACTTTGGGTTACCGGGATCCGTTTTCCCTGCTAATGGCTGAAATTGTTAGGTTATTATCATAACCCTGGTTCCCTGAAATAGAAATGTAACCATTACCTCATGGGTATTAATCCTTTGATACCGGCTGACCTGAATAGATATTCCAAAACTGCACGTAGTGCCCGTGACGCAGTCGTGCTCGCCCCCAAGGGCATAAAAGAGACTGCAGTCACTCAAAACGTCATCATTTTTCCCTCAAGACTGCTGCAAAGGTTAATGGTTACATTTCTATTTCAGGGAACCAGGGTTATGATAATAACCTAACTTTCCCTTTCAAATACGAAATATGTAACCATTACCTCATGGGTAGACACAGCAAAGCTGTCGCAAGGAATATTGTACACCAAGTGAAAAGCTACAAGGCTTGGCAAAGGCCACCTTGTGCATTACCATGAGGAACCCAGTATAAGTAACAGGGCTAAAAAATTGAGGGGAACTCACTTCTAATTTTATGCTGTAAGGGTCGAGCTCGAGGCCAGGGTTTTGTGGATCCACGACATTCAGCCGATAGGCGTAGCCCACACCACTGCATTGCAAATGTCTCCAACAGTTGCGCCCTGGAATAAAGCCCACGAAGTTGCCATGCCCCTGGTAGAATGGGCAGTGAGCTTCTCTGGAGGGGGCAAGTTGGCTCCATCATATGCAGTCTGAACCGTCTTGATAGCCTCTGTTTAGACAGAGCTTTCCCATGGGACTTAGCCCCATAATAGATAAACAACTGTTCAGACTGCCTCCAACTTTTGGTTTTGTCCACATAATATGCTAGTGTCCGCAACAAAGCGTATGAACTGCCGATCTCTATCAGACTGCAAAGGAGGCAGAAGAAAAGCCTCAAGCTCCAAGTCTGGTTCATGTGGAATGCCGAGATGGTTTTTGGCAAAAAAGCAGGATTAGTGTGACGTGTGACTTTCGCCCTGGCTTCTGCAAAAATTAAGGAGGCTTTTACAACTGAAAAAGCTTGTCTCTCACTCACCCGCTTAGCAGATGTAATAGCAAGCAAGAAAGCAAGGGAGGTTTCATAAGCGCTTCCAGCACCACATTAAGCCTCCAACGAGGGACAATGTCCTTCATAGGCGGCCGGAGCCGTCAAGCACCCTTTAAAAATTGCCCTGCCAGGAAATGAGCTCCTGGGGAGACTGAATCAATTTTAACATGACAAGCTGAAATGGCTGCCAAATAGACCTTTAATGTAGAAGGGGATTTCCCCTCATCAAATAGGTCCAGTAAAAATTGCAGTATAACTGCTATGGGACAGGTTGCAGGGTTTAATCCCTTAGGCAGGCACCACATCTGAAAAAATGCCCCACTTGTACCCATAATGGGAATATGTGGATTGCGCTCTGGCATTCTGTAGAGTGTCAATGACTATTAGAAAGTCCCAGAAGACTCAAAAGGTGCCATTCAGGGGCCAGACCTAGAGCTGCAGACTCGATGGGTTGGGATGCCACAACGTCCCCCATGCCTGACTGAGCAGGTCACAGCGTTTCGGTAGACTCCACAGCTGGTCTCTCAGGAGCTGTATCAGGGTTGAAAACCACAGTCACCTGGGCCAGTAAGCACAGCGGCACAGTATTATTATTATTATTATTTATTTCTTAGCAGACGCCCTTATCCAGGGCGACTTACAATTGTTACAAGATATCACATTATACATTAATTCACATTATACAGATATCACATTATTTTACATACAATTACCCATTTATACAGTTGGGTTTTTTACTGGAGCAATCTAGGTAAAGTACCTTGCTCAAGGGTACAACAGCAGTGTCCCCCACTGGGGATTGAACCCACAACCCTCCGGTCAAGAGTCCAGAGCCCTAATCACTACTCCACACTGCTGCCCAGGAGTATGGTGAGTGGAAAAAAGGTATACAGAAGCTGCCTCGGTCACTGGTGCACCAAGGCATCTATTGTCAGCGGTTCCCTGGCTCCCATTATTGAGAACCAACGGGGGCAATGGGTCGATTCTTGGGATGCAAAAAGGTCCACCTGTGCTCTCCCGAACCGTTTCCAAATGAGGCTCACAACTTCTGGGTGAAGCCTCCATTCTGAGGCACTGGGGACTGTCCTTGAAAGGAGGTCAGTTGCCCAATTCGTCACCCCGGGAAGATGTACTGCCACCACAGTAGTGTTGTCCATCCGGACAAGCACATATCTGCCCTGCACCTCCTGTAAAAAATTCTGCAAGGCTAGAAACATTGCCTGTAGTTGAGTATTTATATGGACCCCCTACCACTGTCAGCAGACAGCCACGGTTCAATGTGGGTTGAAAAACCCTGCTGTTGAACCAGCCTTAGAGAAGGCATGTGCAGACCCAAGGGGAGGGTCTGGGAAGCTGCTGCCATCAAGCCCAGAAGCCGCTGAAATGTCACTACTGTGAGCTTCTGAGATGAAAAAGCTTCAGACAAGCGGCTATTCTCTGCACTCTGTCTACTGACAGAATGGACAACAACATGGTCTTGGAATCCAGACATACTCCTAAATAGGAGGCTGTCTGTGAAGGTGTGAGCTGGCTTTTTGCATTGTTTAATGACAGACCTAACCAGAACAGGTGGTCTGTGACGGGTTTCGTGTGAGCCCCTGCCTGCGTTGGAGATTGAGCACAAATGCGCCATGTCGACCAGGTCTTCGGAGTCTCAATGGGGCCAGAATAGCTTCCGTGCACTTTGAAAATGTACAGGGGGTTAAAGAGAGGCAGAACGGTAGAACACGAAACTGGTACGCTGTCCCTTTGAAAGTGAACCTTCCTGTGTCCTGATTTTATTTATAAATCCACCGTAGTGAACCAGTCACCTGGCCTGATTGACTGCAATAACTGCTGCATGGTTAACATTTTAAACCTCCGTCGACTCAGATATGGATTGACCTGTCTGAGATCGAGGTCACCATCCTGTTTGGGCACAGGAAGTACCTGGAGTAAAAACCTTCTTCCAAGTGAAGAGGATGAACTGTGCAAAAAGCCCACTTCTGTAGCAGGGCTGTCACCTACTGAGGACAACACCAATGCGTCTCGCGGATCTGTGACTAACGTTGCAGTCACGCCCCGGAATGGAGGAGGACCCTGTTTGAATTGCAGATAATAGCCGGTCTGTACAGTATTGAGCACCCAGGTGTCCGAGGTGCATTGGTGCCAGTACTCCAAGTGACTCCCTGAAAGGGGGCCCTGGGACTGTGGCAGCAAATTGCTATGGCTGCTGCTTTGCCTGAGGCATAGTCTGTAGCACATTATGCAAATGATCTTTAACTGTAATCGCTATAACAGTATAGCATATATTACTAGTACCCAAGGAGACTGTTGAACACGTACGCAGCAATGCTGCTATGCAGCTGGCAGTGTGACAACAGTGGTAAATGACTAACCAGTGCTGATTAGATCAAAGATAAGAACATAAGAACATAAGAACGTTTACAAACGAGAGGACGTATTCGGCCCATCTTGCTCGTTTGGTTGTTAGTAGCTTATTGATCCCAGAATCTCATCAAGCAGCTTCTTGAAGGATCCCAGGGTGTCAGCTTCAACAACATTACTGGGGAGTTGGTTCCAGACCCTCACAATTCTCTGTGTAAAAAAGTGCCTCCAATTTTCTGTTCTCAATGCCCTTTATCTAATCTCCATTTGTGATCCCTGGTCCTTGTTTCTTTTTTAAGGTCAAAAAAGTCCCCTGGGTCGACATTGTCTGCACCTTTTAGGATTCTGAATGCTTGAAACAGATCACTGCGTAGTCTTCTTTGTTCAATAGATTCAATTCTTTTAGCCTGTCTGCATACAACATGCCTCTTAAACCTGGGATAATTCTGGTTACTCTTCTTTGCACTCTTTCTAAAGCAGCAATATCCTTTCTGTAACGAGGTGACCAGAACTGAACACAATATTCTAGATGAGGTCTTACTAATGCATTGTAAAGTTTTAACATTACTTCCCTTGATTTAAATTCAACACTTTTCACAATATATCCGAGCATCTTGTTGGCCTTTTTTTATAGCTTCTCCACATTGTCTAGATGAGGACATTTCCGAGTCAACATAAACTCCTCGGTCTTTTTCATAGATTCCTTCTTAAATTTCAGTATCTCCCATATTTTCTTCATGATTTTGCCATTTGTATCTCTTAGACATTTAACCTCCTCTTTGAATCTTTGAATGTTTTCTTGTTGTTATAATATTGGAAAAACATTTTGGAATTGGTTTTAGCCCCCTTAGCAATGTTCATTTCTATCTCTCTCTTCCTTTTTGACTTGCGTTTGCAGTTCCAAGTACTCTTTCTGTGTACTTTGTTTTTGGTCCCTTTTAAACGCTCTGTAAAGTGCCTTATTTCGCTGAATAATTTTTTTAATTGATCTATTAAACCGGATGGTACTGTCTTGTAGCGAATGCTTAACACCTGCACTGTTTACTATAGTACAATGTACTGTACACACAGAACATGTCTATAGTGCACAAATCACAGTACATACAGTACAGTGCACCAGTATGGAACAGTGCACAATAACAACAGTGCAGTACAGTATGGTGGGCAATGCACAGTATACACAGTACGGTATAAACGATACGGTATAGTGCTAATGATATATTATAATGCCCAACGTACGGTATATACAGTCAGTAAATAGTGCACAGTACCCCTGGTACGGGTGCATGGTACACACGGTACAGTGTACGGTACCGTGTACGGTATAAGAACTGTGCACACGGTCCACTACCGTTACAGTAACCTCGTTCACTAGGAACGGTGGTAGATCAGTGACCTACAATTACGAAGAAGCAATATGCGGGGATGCTCACCTGTATAGCTTCTGGCTTAACACAACACAGCCCTAAGACTGGAGGAAGCCTGCTGTCACCGTGACAGCCCTAGCAATGGCACTGCAAGCAGAGACCAGAGTGGCAACGAAACACTGCGGGAAGGACTGCGAGCAATCAGACCCGAAGCAGAGCTGAGCCAGCGACTGCTAGGGAATCGGAAGGGTAACCTTGTATGTGATACGAAGTACCTGTGGGAACAGAAGCAGGTCTGGGACCTACAGTTACCACAGGAGCGAGATAGGGAGGCCCACCTAGAACGCTTTTTGGCTAACCACAGCTCGAAACCCAAGGAAAGCCCACTGCTAGAGCCCTAACAGTCTTCACACTAACGCTGCAAGCAGATCTTAATGTGGTACACACTGTGGGAAAAGCTGCAAGCAGCTTGATCCAGACAGCTGAGCCCAGCCGTCTCATTAGCATTTCTGTGAAAAAAAGCAGAAAATACAGCAGAGAAAACAATTTGTTCTCACACAAAATAGTAAACAAACAGTTACCGTTATTTTATTATATTTTTTACAATAATAATAAATAAAAAAACCTTTTTTTTATTTTATTTTACACTTCAATCGAAGCTAGCAGCTTATGAGAGCGCACCAGTATCCGGCTTAAGGCTTTCGATCTAGCTGAAGGCACATCAGAGCTGCTGGCTTCGCGCGGACCACAACACCGCTGAGGAACTAACAACCATGGCTGAGTGCACAGTATGTGAAGTAAATTTTTACTAAAACACGTACAATAATCGCAATAAGTGATATGACACAAGCGAACAATCAAATATAACACTATGTGTACTTATCTGTTCATAGACTGCAGTCTCTTTTTATGCCCTTGGGGGCAGACACGACTCTGTCACGGGCCCTACGTGCAGCTTTGGAATATTGATTCAGTCTGCCAGACAGGAAAGTTGTGGCAAAGTTGTGCTCCTGTTCTGTTGGTGCACCCAACAGCACACACACCTGGCATTGTAAAATCGAAAATTTAACGCTTTGTTAATTGTAATTGCCCGCCATTGCTTTTTGACCGCCAATATGGCCACGCCGTGCTGTGATGACGCCACACGAAAAACCTCAGGGCAATATATAAATTAACATATTATTATTATTATTATTATTATGATTATTATTATTATTATTATTATTTCTTAGCAGACGTGGGGGTAAATCATTTATTACCCAGTTTGTGTTCACATGGGAGGAGGTGGTAACAAATAATACTATTACTACGACTAATAATAATAATACGAATACTAATAATAATAATGAGTGTGCCACTCGGATCCTCTGGCTGCGAGCACTGCCTTATGGCGGATAATCCATGAGCATCCGGTCTGCGTCCCTGATGGGTTATATGTGGTCATGTGACCTGGACTCAGCCATCTTGTTGTGGATACGAAGAGAGACTGAGAGCTCGCATAGAAACCTTGCCCTGTCAGAAACGCAGAGGTAAGACAGCGGGTGGAAATTGTTGCTGTTGGTATGAAATAACCCTAAATAAGTTAAATGAACATTCCCCGTGGTGTTTACGCTTCCTTTTTGTGGAAGGGACGCGCATAGCTCTGGCTTTTGGACCCGCGTGGTCGAGTGGCCGTGCAGCGGCGGGCTCGAGTAAAGCGAAAGCCCAGTGTCGAGGCTTACTTGAGTTAGCACAGCACACAAACCTGGCTCGGCATGGAGGCAGCGCAGGCCGCTGAAGTGCTCGAGAGGGGGGGTAGGGATTAACATACTCGGGGACCGTGCTGAAACATTGTGTGTTTGGCACTTAAAAGTTTTGTTTTTGTTTTCTGTTAAAATGTTTATTGGATTGTTTCAGTAATAGAAAAAATAAGACTTACAGGTCTTGTGAGTGAGGGATGCGGCTCAGTAAAGCATTTACACACTCGCACTGTTTTAAAACCGTGCAGCCAGGGCAATGTTTTGGAATGGATTAGACGACGTGTTGTTTTTTGTATACGTTAACAGTACTTTTAATTTCTCTCGTAGTTCAGCCATCTTTTTAGAAATGTTTCCTGCCTTTCCCAAAACACATGTGACGGAGCTTTTGGTCTGACACGTCAAATGCGCTAATAACTAGTTTTTCCACACCAATACCGAGACCGCATTCACTTTTTTATATAAAAAAAAAAAGAAAAAAAAAAGTTTTATACTCCAGGTAAGCAACAGAGTATGTAGTTTTCCCACGTGTACGCAGAGTGCTGGCTTGCTCTGTCACGTCTTGTTTTCAACTGTTTTACGTGGATTAAGTTGTGACGGTATTTTAACAGTGTTTCCCAACCCCTGTCTTGGGGACCCCTGTATCTGCTGGTTTTCATTTCAACTGAGCGCTCAGTTATTTAACTAGACCCTTAATTGAACTGAATTTGCTTAGAGCCTTTTAATTGTTTTCAGCTTAAACAGTTGCAGAGTTCAAGTTACTTTTGTTCTAGCTAACTTGAAATATGCAACTGTTAAGAGCTGAAAACAATAAAAAAAAAGGTCTAAGCAAATTATCAGTTCACTTAAGGGTCTAGTTAAGTAATTGAGAGCTCAGTTGGAATGAAAACCAGCAGGCACATTGTGTCCTCAGGACCGGTTTGGGAACCACTGTGTTAGTACATTTCAGATCTCTTATGGTTACTGATTTTATGAACTTTTAAAGGTTGTGATTACATGCATTTGTATTAACTTAAAGGCATATATGCAAGGGCAAGCAGTTTGATCTATTTTAAGTAACTTATATGAGCTTGTACAGTCAAGGACCAATATGGTGAACACTGACCTTTTTTGTGCCTATTCAAAATAGGTAACACGTTGTACTGCTAGAGTAATTGTGAAGAGCACTAAGGGATATTCTGTGCTACAGTGTCACAAAAAAGTTTGTTGGTCAGGCCATTCTTTAATAGTCAAGAATTTTGTCAGTTTATTGAAAAATACATGCTATATGCCAAAAACTGCAATAGCTTATACACATGTTATAAACACTTAACTTGCTGTCAGATATGGTAGACCACCTAATTAAATTGATGTGTGTTGGACACTGGGACATGAGGTTAAGTGTTTATCCACCAATTTGTTTTTATACAATGTTTACTGTTGAAACATGTGGACATGATGGGCCCACAAACTGCACCCTTCCACATTCACTGACTAAAATAGAAGCAATGCTACCATTTCAATTGAATAACAAATATAATTACAAGTAATAAATGTGCAGTTCCTACCAGTAATGTGACTTGGGATTCCATAGTTACCACCAGCTTTTAGAAATCCGGTTAGCTCAGCAGAGAGATTTCCATCAGTCAGTCTTTTGCTAATTTTCTCTTATTTATTCCACTGCCCTCAAAGCAGCTGGTGTGTTTGACTCTCTGACATCTTTTCCACTTACTCTTGTCACAAATGTATCCATTTTAAACTCTTTGCTATGGCTAACTAAAACCTTCCCTTCCCAATTTCTCTGCAGTGTGACACAAATTAAATTGACTAACAACAACCATCTCCTAGCAACGCGGCAGTCGTTATCACGGTGAGACTATTAAACTTGCACAGTTTAAAGATAACCAATGTTTTTCTAAAAATACAATATCTTTTAAGGTTTAACCTTCTACAATCATTGCTTTTTTTGCTTTAATTAACAAGTAATAAATATTTACAAAATACAGTAAATGTTTTTGTGATATTGTTAGAAATGCTTTGTAAAATAAGGGAGTGGGTAAAGGAAAAGACCCTGCTTTGTGTGATGTTATTGTAATTTAATAATCTGACCGGGACTTGCACTGCTTGATGATAAAACACAATGTTGTCACTTCATTTCCACTAAAAAAGTTAAAATGTATCAGTCCAGGAAATTTGTGTTAATGTGTATGTGTGATTGATTATTTAGAAAGCATATTGCAGGAACTCTTACGTTTTTATAATTTCTGGTTATCTCTCGGTGTGTTGACAAGCGGGTTTTAAAATTGTAAATAAGTTTATTTTATGTTTTTTACAGTGGTTTGGTATAGTACAGCTAGACTGTCTGAATCATATATATATATAGACCCTCCCTCTGCTGCATACATTATACTGGGACATGGGCAGAAATACGTGAATGGGAGACTCTTTCGTCCACTGAAAGATTACAATGTTTTATTCCTGCTTACCATCGGCAGCTTGTTTTTCTGCATGAATCTGCTACCCTCAGTTACACGGCTCTATATTACAATTCCAACGCTCAGTTTCTTTTTTTATAGTGTAAACTTGGCAAGGTGGCGAGGGCAGCGCTTCGGGGGTATGGGGTGGCTGTGGTTGTTCTAGCCCGAGTGCCCCTGCAGTCCTGTTATTGTGTGTACTTGCCAGGAACAAAATATTTATATTAATCTATATTGCTTCAGTGTCAACATCGACACTACTCCCAGAGTATTGGTCTGTGTCCTCAGTAGATACTTTTAACAGTGCTCTTTCCTTTAAATCTGTTATCTTGAGGGCTTCTGAATGGCACATCTGGTAAAGGCACTCCTCATGGAGTGCAGGATGCGCCCTATAGCCTGGACGTCGCTGGTTCGAGTCCAGGCTATTTCACTGCTGATTATGGATGGGAGTTCACAGGAGGCATCTCACAATTGCCCGAGCTCTGCCCTGGTGGGGGTGAGCTTAGGTCGGCCAGGGTGTCCTCGGCTCACTGTGCACCAGCGACCTGTAGACTGGCCGGGCGTCTGCAGGCTTCCCTGTAAGCTGCCCAGAGCTGCGTGGTCCTCCGACGCTGTAGCTCTGAGGTGCCTGCATGGCGGGCCTGCAGAGTAAAAAGAAGCAAACGGCTGACGGCACACGTTTCGGAGGATGCGTCTGTCCGTCTTCGTCTCTCCCGAGTCAGCGTGGTGGTGGCAGCGGTGAGCCGGGTTGAAACAAAATAATCGGGCTTTCCAAATTGGGAAGAAAACTACTTACTTAATTTTAACCTTAACATATTGAACATACAACTTTTGTACACCCTTTTAAGTGAATGAATATTGTGAGGGTCATAGGAATGAAGGCGATGGATCGCATGTAGATGTAATAAGACACAGCCTGTCTTATGTGTATCAAAATGCTGGAGTGGAAATCTACTGAGGTACCTACATTCCCTTTAAGACTTTCATTTAGTTAGCCACTGTGGCTAAAGTAACTTAGCAATTTTTTAGCCACACTGGAAAACCTTAAGCCACACCAAGGAATATTAAAGAAAACCTTAACTGTTTTATTGTAAACAATACAATAAACATATTGATTAGAACTGTGTCCAACAACCCTGTCCCCTAAACACTATGCTCACAGGTTTCCCTAAACACAAATATACCGGTAGGTGAGCTTTTCAGCTTCCAATGCAAGTCTGAATGACATACAAAACAACACACTGTCACTGGTAGAATTCATAATATAGGTACAGTCTGCCTTTTACAGCTTCACAAGGCTAAAGTAATACAATTTTACTGCATGACGTTTGTGGACATTTGTTTATGTTAAGTATAAACATTTTGTATAACCTTGTTATAAACATACTCTTTCAGCGAGACAGTGTATTTTATTAGAAAACAGGTAGATACTTAAATGCCAGACCCTACCCTTTACTTACACATAAACAGTATATTTAAAAGTGCACTATAACTCTGATTCCTATTTAATCAATGACAAACTTAGTCCCACGTGAAAAAAAAACGTGCTTGCAGATTTCCTAAATTCTGAATTGGTTTGCTGATATTCACGTGCTGCACCTTTACATTATTTTGGCGGTGTCTCGGTTTTCTTTCCACTGCAGAACGGTAAAGCGAAACTGCCAGTAGAGTGCTGTTAGTGTATGTTAATATAAATGCCTCCCTGACCAGCCGCAGCTCTAGTTACACAAGCTTGTACTATTAAGTAGGATTGTACAGCCACGACTGTTTAAAAAACAGTTTCTTTTACCGTGTTTTTTCACCTGGGACTTCTGACAATAATATTGCACCGATTCCGACATTAAAACTCAATAAATCATAGTGAGACGAATCCTTCTCTATAAAATAATAAATGTATTTATTCTTTTATTAATTGTTCCTCCTGAATCTTCTTGGAACCATTATATTACTATTTCCAAACTATTTCAGCGTATTTTAAAGAGATGGCAAACGGCGACTCTGACTATCAGTCATATTTTTGTTTCTAAGCAGAACCTCTGTCCTGCCAAACACAACAATGGTGCGTATGTTACGTAATCAAGCTAAATGGTTTTTATTGGGCGAAATGAAACAAGAGTCTGTATTGATTCATCTACCAGCACACGTTCAAAGTAATCATGCTGGCAAGTACATTTTTCAAAGCCTACGTCACCGTGGCGAACTTGGTGAAAATGAATTGAGCCAAACAGGAAAGCGGCTAGTGAGAACGTAGAGGTGCATTGGTAACTTCCCTCCAGTGCTGTCGTTTTTTTTAATGCAGCTATGGGGATATAGTTGGGTGACTTATTTACAGGCACCTGCCCTTTTTACGCATTAAAAAATCCGAACATACGCATAGCAATTTTGCTGCACAGCTCGTCTGCCTCCCCAGCCGCCTGCCCTAAAACTTCTGCTGACAGCTACATCTCCCAGAAGACTATTACCCCGTTTACACTAGCACACCCGTACCGTGAGGGCTCCGAGCCGAGCCGGAACCAAGCCGTGAAACTCCAGCCCTGCAACATATCTGAATCTGGCTCAGGGCCGAAGCAGGCTGTGGGCGGGGTTACTGCATTTCGTCATCACGCTCAAGCGTCATTACAAGAAAAAGTGGCAACCCCCAGGACCACAACTGGTAAATGTTTTCTTAACCCCTTACCTTTACTCTGCAGGACACAACACACATCTGACTAAAATAAAATAACTCCCTCTCTATAATACACATATAGTGAATCAAAAATGTAACTTTCCGTGAATTAACCATGCATAAAGCACAATGTAATCAACGCTATATTTTTTTACAAAAAAAAAAGGTAACTTTCCCACTCGAGGATCATTTTAATCGGGAGTTTTTAAACTATAGCCTGCCTAAACAGTAGTCGGGAGTTCAGTTCGAAGCAACAGGCAAGCAAACCAACAAAATGCAAGGAGGAGATCGGTCGGAGAGGGAAGAGGGAATGGACTCGCTCCAGGTTCGGCTGCCAGAGCAGGGCTGAAGCGTCTCGTCTTCCGGAGTAAGCTGCAGCCCCTCTCGCAGCAAAAAAGTTAATAGATTAGAAAGATAACCATGTTGCAGACCTAATATTTATTTAGTTATAAAACGAATGCGGAATAAGATGTCTGTGTTAAAGTGCCAGCGCAGCTTTTCTCCAGTTCAGATACTGTATCAAAAGGGAGAGACAGAAACAGAATTTACACTGATAAGTTGTTTACAGTTTGAACACCGGTACTGTGTTTACTATAGAAATATTGCACTTGTATAGGGAACTTGGGGGACATGCTGTAGGAGCGTTATATCCGAGGCGCGTTATGTATACCTTTTAATATGTTCCCCCGTCTTTGCTTCCTTTGTTTAGGTATGTATCCCCCCCCACACACACACACAAGCGCATTTTCAGTACTTTTCTGGAATAAAAAACCCCCAAAAAAAACAATCCATGGTAAAAACATATTTTAAATTAACGCTTTGTTCTGTTTTTGCAGTCTTGTGACATTTAATGTAATTGACTCGGCATGTTCATTATGCGTGACTTCTCTCTGCTCGGCTCGCCTTTCTCTAGTGTAAAAGCAACTGAAGCTACCTGAGCCGTACCAGGCTGGCTCGACTCGGCACCTTCAATTACTCAAACTGTACACAAGAAAACCAACCCAACAAACATTATCCAATCTCTAGCTAGCCCTGTTGTCTTTGCAGCCAGTATCACAGTAAGAATAAGAAATTTCAAAGCTACACAGGTTGAAGCGTAAACACCTCAGACCAGCTACAAACCCAACTGGAACCATCGTCGGGCAACCACTTAAAAAAGGTGCCTATAATATTAAACAAACTGTTTTATAACTAGATGCATTTCTATATTTTATTTATCTGTATGGCTTTATACTGAAGTTAACATTTTCACTGAGTTTAAGAATTTAATGTTAAAATATAAGTTGTCTGTGTGATACCTCAAATGTGCTGAGCTGATAAAGAACCTTGTAGTACACACGTGTGGTTGTACAGTAGTTCAATGTAACATTGCAGTTAAAATGGAAGACTCTTTTTTAATGCCTACTCTTATTAAAGATTGTACAGTATTTATTGATTACTCATGACTTCAAGGTAATGTTGTATTTTACCGCTTGAAAATACATTTTACTCTCTGTGTTAAAATTAGAGGGTAAATTACTCCCAGACCCAAAATCTGGAGCGCAGTTTACAGTACTAGAGAACTGTTTGTCCATTTGTGATGAGATTTGCTAAGGGCATTCTATAGCACAAGTTATAGTGTGTAAGAATATGGGGATGTATGGAGACTATGGCTAAGCTGCACTTACAAATCAAGAGAACCCCAATTTTGATTAAACTAACTTGACCTTGAGCCTGGATATATTGAGACATCCGACTGTGATGATGTTTTAGCTTTTTGTTGTAAAAACAAACCACGGTGGTGGCGGGTGTATGCCTGCTCCTGCACTGGTGAGGAAAGTTGGTAAAGGGTTAGGGTGATGGCACTTGGTAAAGGGCATTGATACGTTCTGTATTGTATTGGAATCTAATGGCCTGGATTGTGACTGGTTGGACAACTGAAGGCTAACTGGAACCAGTTGCCTTAATCAAATAGTACTAAACATGCTTTAATGAAAGCCAATCGAATTTCTTTGTGGTGAAACTTGATGCTCTTTCTTGGGGTTTTCAGTCTAGTTCAGTACTTCAGTGATTTCTAGCAAATAGCAATTGCTTTTCTAATCAGATTTTGGAACCATGCAGGTTTTGGACAATAACATTAAGTGCTTGACATGTATTGATGTAGTAGAAAAGTATAAATTAGTGAAACTGAAAATATACGAAGAAGATGTTAAACTAGTGAAGAAGCATCTCTGCAAGCACGCTTTTATCTGATGTTTTGACAGGTGGAATAAGTAGGGACACTGATTTTCCACAATTGCGGATGGAATCGCAGAATTAGGCATTTTGGGAATGGAAATTTTCAGTGTTTTTTTTTTTTTTCAACTCGCAATTCCAGTTTTCTACATTTCTTTGTTTTCTGCACTACACCCAGCCAAGTTGATTGATTATTCATCATGTGACTTAACTTGCATGTCTCTGCTGAAACTCAACATAGTGACCAACAAAGATTATTATTATTATTATTATTATTATTATTATTATTATTATTATTATTATTTATTTTATTTTTTTAATGTTTCAGCAAGACCGAGCAAACATGATCATGTACGAGTCAATACCATTGAAGATCATATTGTAAACAAGTAGAGAACAAAGGTAAAGATGGCTTTCCCGAAGTAAGCTAAATTAATTATTGTTTAGTTTATTTCTTTCCACTCTACCTGCATATATAATATCTATAATTAGCAATGTTAAACCATGACCATTGCTTAATTACGTTATATGAGCTGACAATGAAGAAACAAGCTCAAAGCTAGTTTTCTAGCTATACATTCCTTAAAGGAAATGGATCGGTTTACTGTGTAAAGGATGAGTCACTACACTACGCAGTTTGTTTCATAAAGACATTCTGTCTGGAGACACAACCTTGTTAAATTTTGCAAATAAGGTAAAATTTAGCAAAGAAACAATGTGGAGGATTCATTGTGCATTTACATTAAGAGGCGCTATTTAAATTACTATCAGATGATACACAGCAGTGGACCTGTGTAGCATTGAGTCGGTCAACATGCCTTTTTATCAAAGTGTTTCATATTTGATCCTGGTTATTGTAGTAATGCCAGTAAAATGGTAAACTTAATTTGTGGCAGGGCTGGGTATCGGCAGTGTCTTCATGATAAGATACGTACCACAATACAGTAAATTAAGCATGAAACATAAAAACCACACAATTGTCTCATTTGCTTGTGCGTGTTTGCAATAACACTGGTAAAGCAATTTTGGTCAAATAAACTTCACGGCCAGTTTTGCTTTTGTTTCCTGTTTATTCTTTGACAAATCCTGGAGCAAGTTAGTTGCTACCATATTCAACTGCTTAAAATACAGCAACTTAAGACACTAAAGTGATACTAAAACAGTAACTTAATGTCTGTACTTGTTTGTTTGTTGCCACATTCTGCTGAATTGGTTAATCTATGCAGCTGATGACTGCAGTAAACTCGGCATGTTTATTTTAAATATTTTGCAAGTGTGTCTGGAATTGGTGACTGCACCTCTAATGGTGTACAGTTGTAACATGGGGAAATAGCATGCTGCAGCTCCCATGCTCAGTGTTAGTGAAGTCCTGATCTGACAGCATGTAACACAGACAGCTCTTATGATTACCTGTTACTGTTTATTTTTCAGTAAAAATAAGTTTTAAATTGCAGTGAGTTGGTTCTGCTATTTACGATATTAAATACAAAATGTTTACGCAACTGTTGCATTTACTGTGTTTTGTTGGTGTTCATACAGCACCCATCTGCACTTGCAAACATTTTTATTCAATGAAGTTTTTGTTATTAGTTACCGTCCTTCTCTCATTTCAGTTTATTAAAATGTGATATGCATTTATTTTCTCCTTACAGACCAGTCATAGCGCATTCATAAATACTGACTCGTGCTTTTAAAGGGAGAGGCAGCATTTTTGTGTTGCAGGCGCCAAAAAATTTCAACCATTTTAGTTGCAGTCTGGAGCCCTGCAAATACTGTAAATAATAACAAAAGTTAAATAAAATTTAGTTATTGGAAACAACTTTAAAAAGTTCTGACTCTAACAAAAGAGAAACTGTTCTTAATGCAGATTATTTTAAAAACAAATCAAATTATTTTATATTTTGAGTTTTCTTGAGGAACACTAAGTAATCTACAAGTCCTGGTTTGAGTGCACTTCTCTGTGCTGTTACCACATCTCCAGCAGTGGAGAACACTCCATCAGCAGAGACTGGTCCCAGGGATGTATAGACCACGCTTAGCTATTGTGCATACAGCGATAGTTTTGACGATTTTAATGTATCTTGTGCATATTGAGTTATCATACCTTCACGATCTTACGCTGTCTGTGACTGATGTGCTGTTGATCTGTTGGTGGCATGAACACTTGGATTGGTTGTATTCCTTGAGTACTTGATTGGAGCCTCATGTTCTTGATAAGAGTCCACACTAGATTTTAAACCGGCTGCAGGAGGTAAAATTTCGCCATTGCCCTGATGAAATTATCAACATTAATAACCCACCTCTGCGCAGCTTCTGTTTCGTTAAGCTGCCGGCGGGCTTGACAAATACACCCTTAACACAGTGATTGGTAGGTGAGGCTGCTAATACATAGTTATTTAATTATCAGTGTAGACGCACATTAATGCATGCTCATGTTTGTTAGCCAATCAAATATGAGTACTGTAAATAGGATTACACTCGCATGACATTGCTGGACTGTTACTGAACTCTTTCATATTTTTTATTGTTATTGTAATGCCAGCAATAAGATATTATTTGTAAACTGAACTACAGTGTTAGTAGAAGACTGTAAATATGATTCTCACAACTGTGCAGGACATTTGTTTTCAGAACTGTTGTAATGTAATTTGGGTTTCTGTAATTTCATTTTTTGGTGTTTTGTAGCTATTTTGAATTTTATGTAAATCAGTTTTTTTTGGGGCTTTCGCTTTTTATATACAGTACCACTTGCACCGTCCAGGGTTCTTGTGGGCAGCTGTTTTATATCGGGCAAATAGCGTTTCAGAGTTAGAAAGAGTGAGAGTGCAGGATGTGCTCTATAGCCTGGACGTCTCCGGTTCGAGTCCAGGCTATTCCACAGCCGACCGTGGATGGGAGCTCCCAGGGGGCGGTGCTCAATTGGCTGAGCGTCGTCCCGGGGGTTAGGTCGGCCAGGGTGTCCTCGGCTCACCGCGCACCAGCGACCCCTGTAGTCTTGCCGGGCGTCTGCGGGCGTTCCTGTAAGCTGCCCAGAGCTGCGTTGTCCTCCGACGCTGTAGCTCTGAGGCGGCTGCACGGTGAGTCTGCAGAGTGTAAAGAAGCGGGCGGCTGACGGCACATGCTTCGGAGGACAACGTGTGTTCATCTTCGCCCCTCCCGAGTCAGCGCAGGGGTGGTAGCGGTGAGCTGAGCCTAAAAATATTTGGGCATTTCAAATTGGGGAGAAAATAATAAAAACTAATTGGCAATGACTAAATTAAAAAAAACAAAAAAACAAACTGAGGCGAATTAAATCTGAGGCAGACTAGTTGATGTCTGTCTCAGAAAATAAGGTACCGCATAGTGCAAATAAATCACTTGTTCTGTCAAATTGGTGTGGATGCTTCACAATTCAGAACAGTTATTGCACGTTTAAAAAGAAACATTCACTGGCGGCTCTGACAAACTGGAAGGCGATCCTTCGCATATTCAAATCCATTTATACAAAGTCTCCCAGCTTTATTGAAAAGATGAGCGTTTCCCTTGTTTTTCTTTTGTATGTATTATGCTCTCACCTAGTAGATTCAGCGTCCGGCAGTTCTGGCAGATTCTACTGTACTTGCTGAAGCGGTTTTCTCCCATTGCTAAAAATAATAATAACCTAGCTAACAATTTCATCCCGAGGGCTACAGTGAAACGTACAGTCTTTAAATTGGGACTTTAGTGAAGATCGCGTGGTACGTGAGTACATTAATTATTGTAGTTATTGTAAGTAATGAAAATGTATACAAGGCATACATAAAACGCTTCTGTTGAAAAATATAATGTGACATTTTTTATAGCCACTGGATGTCAAATATTGAATATTATAACTTCGACCTATACTGTACAGTAGAAAACAAATTAGCCTACACAATGTCAACTACAGCAACGTTCATTACATTCTTATTTTAAGCATACACTGATTTAAAAATGTAGCCCAACTTAAATTGTTCACTTAATCAAAAACAAAAAGATGTCAAGAAAATATCCAGTTACAAAATTCAGTCAAACTTGAATTTGTTACGAAACAAGACGGCACAGTAATCGATTCCACCTTCAAAATGCTGCCTACTAAACCCGCAACCAATGCAGATTAAGATAAACAAACAGAGCAAGATAAACAAATTACAAAAGGTAATTCCCACTTAACGTTTAGAGAGCCCACAACTCCTTGGAAGTTAGGGAGATTGTTGTCGTTGCTTGTGTAGTCTTGGTTTTAAAACCAACCAGTGCGTTTCAGTGAAACTGTTTACGTTCAAGGATTTGATTAAGTGAGCTATGGAGGAGGATCTGAGGTGATGCCAAGCTGCCAAAGAGACAAACGGAGCAGAGACATTGCAGAGGCAGTTTTGTATCTAACCGCACAGGATTAAACTATCAATGTTATTTAGGATTTAGGATTTTTTTAAGCATCGGAATAATATTCTACTTGCAGTTCATCATTGGATTTAATGTAGCATCTAGGGCTACTGATTTTCCACGGTCGCGGAATCATGGACGGAATCGTGGAATTAGGCAATGGGAACGGAGTTGGCATTTTGGGAATGCGATTTTTTCTTCTTTTTGAAAGGTGCAGTTGCAAAGCAGAATTCCAAACAGTCTTTTACCGCTAAAAGATTTGTAACCGCGTACACACTTGTTTATTTTGATTACTGTACTGGTGATTGGGGGATATTTGGAATGTCAGGTTATTGTGTGGGAGTTTAGACTGTCCATCGCTATCATGGTGAATCATGTTCACACAAAAACACCCGTTCTAATTGGTGGCGACTGTACTGTATGAAATTATTGTTTTTGGTTACTGTCCAAAATGCTTGGGTGTTTTTTTCTGTCAATGTATAGTAGTAATTCGACAGTACTTGCACACTTAAGTTGTACCTTCTTTCCTTTGCTGTCTTCCACAATTAATTAAATCCTTGTGGTCACAGGCATGTTTTTGTGTGCAGCCATTTTTTTTTAAATATTTCGCCACAATTTGCAATTCTGTTTTATATCCTCCGTATCTTAACTGTAATACAGCTTTAAGTCCTGCGAACAAGCCTCCATTCCTAATTGTAATCTTGCAGACTGGAGAATTGCAAACGTAATACCGATCCACAAAAAGGGAGACAAAACCGAACCAGGTAACTACAGACCAATAAGCCTGACTTCTATTAAATGTAAACTTATGAAAACTATAATAAGATCCAAAATAGAAAATTACCTATATGGGAGCGAGGTAACCAGTGGTGTACCACAGGTATCAGTATTTGTTCCTCTGCTATTCCTAATCTACATTTAATGATTTAGATTCTGGTATAGTAAGCAAAGGACCTAATACTTCTCCACTGGTTACCTTGCTCCATTTTGAGGTTTCTTCCCTAATCACTACTTTCTGTTTTCTACATGTTAACCATTCCCTAATCCATGTGCATGCATTTCCTTGAATCCCTACTGGGTTCAGTTTGAGAATTCATCTTTTATACGGACTTTGTCAAAAGCTTTCTGGAAATCTAAATAAACCATGTTGTGTGCTTTGCAATTATCCATTGTCGATGTTGCATCCTCAAAGAAATCAAGCAGGTTAGTTAGACACGATCTCCCTTTCTTAAAACCATGCTGTCTCCTAGGATACTGTTACCATATAGGTAATTTTCCATTTTTGGATCTTCTTGTAGTTACCATAAGTTTACATACAATAGTAATAAAATAATGACTTGGATAGTATTATTGGGGAGTTTGGTGATAAAACGAGTGATCAGTAGATGATTTATCAGTAGATTTATAAGACTTTTTATGCCGTTGAGAAATGTCTCATTTAGAGAAAGGGCGGCGCACAATTGGCAGAACACCACCCGGGGGCAGGGAGGGTTAGATCGGCCAGGGTGTTCTCGGCTCGCCGTGCACCAGCGACCCCTATAGTCTGTGGTGCTGATTTTGTGGTAATGTCCTCGGGTGCCTAATTCTGTTTTTTTTTTTGTTTTGTTTTTTCTCTGAATTCCGCGATTCCGTCTGTTCTACAACAAGGATTTCATAGGGCCCTAGATATGTTAGGCTTTGCATTCTGAATCTTTCTGTCTTTCTTTAAACAATGTACCCCTATAGATTTAGTGTAAGTGTTCTGTAGGTGTGATGCATAGATTCAGGAGAATGCATGTGGTGAAGATAGATGTGCTGAATCCAGGAGAATGCATGTGGTGATGCCCCCTATAAGTGACTGCTTGGAGCGACTGGCAGTGCAGTGAAATATTAAGTTTTTTAGCATTTTTCATGCTATAGATGGATCTAATGACCTAGATCTAATGCGACACATTGGTAAACTGCCAGATATATAAAACTATTACATTGCTGTTGAAGAATATGATCAAGACTGGTAAATATTAATAAACATGATGTGGAAATGAGTGGTTTTTTTTACCCCGTTTTTCTCCCAATTTTGAAATATCCAGTTGTATTTTAGGCTCAGCTCACCGCTACCACCCCTCCACTGACTCGGGAGCGGCGAAGACGAACACACGCTGTCCTCCGAAGCGTGTGCCGTCAGCCGACCGCTTGATTTTCACTCTGCAGGCCTGCCATGCAACCAACCCAGAGCTACAGCTGCTGAGGACAACGCAGCTTACAGGCAAGCCATCAGGCGCCTGACCAGTCCACAGGGGTTGCTGGTGTGTGGTGAGCCGAGGACACCCTGGCCGACCTAAGCCCTCCCCCCTAGGCGGTGCTTGGCCAATTGTGCGCCACCCCCTGGGAACTCCCGTCCACGGTCGACAGTGGAATAGCCTGGACTCAAATTGGCGACCTCCAGGCTATAGGGTGCATCCTGCACTCCACGCGGCGCGCCTTTACCGGTTGCACCACTTGGGAGCCCCATGAGTCTTTTTTGATGGTATTTTAACATGTATGGCAATAAATCATACATACCAGTAGGCATGTCACGGTATAAATTGACGGTATGGTAACTGTCAACTGCGGTATAATGTCATTTTTGTAATCAGTTTTTAAATGGCTATTTAAAGAAATACACTCGTCAAGTCATTTTTTAACAAGAAAAATAACTTTAAAGTTTTAAAACAAATACAACACACTAGTACTGCAGTTCTATCAGGCACTACCTAACTGGAAGTAGTGTTCACTCCAGCTCACACAGGCTCAGCAAAATAGTGCTGCTTTTTTATTTAAAATTACTGTGGAGAAACACCAAAATATAAACATTTTCTGGGCTCAGTCTGGAACAATAGGGGGTAAGGATGTGACCACTGCAACTGAAAATGCACAAATAAAGTTTATTATCTTGAAATTTTTTTAATGGTATCCTCTAAACCATGATGTGTACTTATTTAATCTTTGTTTAGCAGCTCAAAGTGAACTGCTGATGAAAAAAATAAAAAAACCTAATCTATCACGTCCACATTTTCCACCTGTACGCATGCGCGATTTCGATTGCGTGGATTTCCACTCTGATATGTAGGTGAAGCAGGCGTCTAGCGATTGTGCCTGGAGAGTGCTGTGTGCTGCTCGTGATCTTTCTTGTTTTCAAGTTGTCGTATCAGTGAAGCACAGTGTTTCTGCGTTTTTTAGAAATATAAATGCTCTGGTAAACGTAAATAGTCATCACAATACTTCTACTTGGACAGTTTTTGTTTATTACCGCGGCTGCATTTTATTAACAGCAGCAGCAGCTGGCTGAACATGTGTTCGGTGTTTGATACATTTCTTACAATAGAAAAACGAAGGAAACACAAGTCAGAAAGTGTAAAGTGACATAGTTATACAGAGTCCCTTTGGATCATTTTAGTTAGTTATTAATTCTAGTTTTGTCCTGAGGTTAATGGTTTTTGATATTATAAACATTTTAAACGGCACACAATTATGCTGAGGTGGGAAGTAAATAGTAACGTGATAAACATTTACAGTGCAGCCTATTTTATATTTATAATGACTTTTCCCAATAGAAAGCGAAAGATTCCTAAATACTATCTTTTAATTATTTGCATCAAAGTTTTAAGAATGAAGCCTCAGCAATTTGTTAGTCCCAGACTGTTGTGTAAAGGTATATATTAAATAAACGGGAGAAAAAAGAAATTATTCAGATTATTCTGCCTTTTATTGCAACTGTGGTACCTGTACCATTCATTGAGCGAAAATTGTAAAGGGTACTTTAGCTGAAACCTCCCGACCAGAAGGGGTACAGTTTAAAAAAAGTTGAAATGTTTTTGATTTTTCTGCATTTTTGCATATTTGACACAATGTTATCAGATCTTCAACCAAAACCTAATAGATAAAAGGGACCCTGAGTAAACAAATAACACAAATGATACATATTTCATTTATTTAAAGAAAGTTATGCAACACCCAATGCCCCCGTGTGAAAAAGTAATCGCCCCCTTTGACTCAATAACTGGTTACGCCACCTTTAGCAGCAATAACTGCAACCAAACGCTTCGTGTAGTTATTGATTAGTCTCTCACAGTGCCGTGGAGGAATTTTGGCCCACTCCTCCATGCAGAACTGCTTCTGGACTTTGACTAGGCTATTCCAAAACTTTTACATTTCTTGTTCTTCAACCATTCTAATGTAGACTTGCTTGTGTGTTTCGGATCATTGTCTTGCTGCTTGACTCAGCTGTGCTTCAACTTTAGCTCACGGACGGATTGCCTGACATTCTCCTGTAGAATTCTGATACAGAGGAAAATTCATGGTTCCTTCAATGATGGCAAAGCGTCCCAGGTCCTGATGCAGCAAAGTATCCCCAAACCATGACACTACCACCACCATGCTTGACCGTTGGTATGAGGTTTTTACTGTGGAATGCAGTGTTTGGATTTTCGCCAGACATAACGGGGCCCATGTCGGCCAAAAAGTTCCACTTTTGACTCATCTGTCCATAGAACATTGTTCCAGAACTCTTTGAGGATCATCCAGGTGCTTTTTGGCAAACTTGAGACGAGCATTCATGTTCTTCTTAGTTAGCAATGGTTTCCGCTTGCTACTCTGCCATGAATCCCATTTTTGCTCAGTGTCTTTCTAATGGTGCAGTCATGAACACTGACCTTAGCCAAGGCGAGAGAGGCCTGCAGATCCCTGGATGTTGTTCTAGGGTTCTTTGTGACTTCCTGGACGATTTTACGCCTTGCTCTTGGAGAGATTTTGGCAGGACGGCCACTCCTGGGAAGATTCACTACTGTCCCAAACTTTCTCCATTTGGACAATATTTCTCTGACTGTGGTTCGATGGAGCCCAAGAGCCTTAGAAATGGCTTTTGTAACCCTTTCCAGACTGATAGGCATCAACAACTGTTTTCCGGAGGTCTTAAGGAATTTCTTTTGTTCATGGCAATGGTCTGCTAGAAGCACAATCTATCATTATTAAGAACATAACAAAGTTTACAAACGAGAGGAGGCCATTCAGCACATCTTGCTCGTTTGGTTGTTAGTAGCTTATTGATCCCAGAATCTCATCAAGCAGCTTCTTGAAGGATCCCAGGGTGTCAGCTTCAACAACATTACTGGGGAGTTGGTTCCAGACCCTCACAATTCTCTGTGTAAAAAAGTGCCTCCTAATTTCTGTTCTGAATGCCCCTTTATCTAATCTCCATTTGTGACCCCTGGTCCTTGTTTCTTTTTTCAGGTCAAAGAAGTCCCCTGGGTCGACATTGTCTGTGCCAAGACTGAATAGATTCAATTCTTTTGGCCTGTCTGCATATGACATGCCTTTTAAACCCGGGATAATTCTGGTTGCTCTTTGCACTCTTTCTAGAGCAGCAATATCCTTTTTGTAACGAGGTGACCAGAACTGAACACAATATTCTAGGTGAGGTCTTACTAATGCATTGTAAAGTTTTAACATTACTTCCCTTGATTTAAATTCAACACTCCTCACAATATATCCGAGCATCTTGTTGGCCTTTTTTATAGCTTCCCCACATTGTCTAGAGGAAGACATTTCTGAGTCAACATAAACTCCTAGGTCTTTTTCATAGTTACCTTCTTCAATTTCAGTATCTCCCATATGATATTTATAATGCACATTTTTATTGCCTGCATGCAATACTTTACACTTTTCTCTATTAAATGTCATTTGCCATGTGTCTGCCCAGTTCTGAATGCTGTCTAGATCATTTTGAATGACCTTTGCTGCTGTAACAGTGTTTGCCACTCCTCCTATTTTTGTGTCGTCTGCAAATTTAACGAGTTTGCTTACTATACCAGAATCTAAATCATTAATGTAGATTAGGAATAGCAGAGGACCTAATACTGATCCCTGTGGTACACCACTGGTTATCTCGCTCCAATTTGAGGTTTCTCCTCTAATCAGTACTTTCTGTTTCCTACATGTTAACCACTCCCTAATCCATGTGCATGCATTTCCTTGAATCCCTACTGCGTTCAGTTTGAGAATTAATCTTTTATGCGGGACTTTGTCAAAAGCTTTCTGGAAATCTAAATAAACCATGTCGTATGGTTTGCAATTATCCATTTTCAATGTTGCATCCTCAAAAAAGTCAAGCAGGTTAGTTAGACACGATCTCCCTTTCTTAAAACCATGCTGACTGTCTCCCAGGATATTGTTACCATATAGGTAATTTTCCATTTTGGATCTTATTATAGTTTCCATAAGTTTACATATAATAGAAGTCAGGCTTATTGGTCTGTAGTTACCTGGTTTGGTTTTGTCTCCCTTTTTGTGGATTGGTATTACGTTTGCTATTTTCCAGTCTGTCGGTACAACCCCTGTGTCAAGAGACTGTTGCATGATCTTGGTTAGCGGTTTGTAAATAACTTCTTTCATTTCTTTGAATACTATTGGGAGGATCTCATCCGGCCGGGATTTGTTTATTTTAAGAGCTCCTAGTCCCTTTAACACTTCTGCCTCTGTTATGCTAAAGTTATTTAAAATTGGATAGGAACAGGTCGACATGTGGGGCATGTTGTCCGTGTCCTCCTTTGTAAAAACCTGTGAAAAGTAATCATTTAATATTTGCTATTTTATTTTCTTCATCTATGATTTTGCCATTTGTGTCTCTTAGACATTTAACCTCCTCTTTGAATGTTCTCTTGCTGTTATAATATTGGAAAAACATTTTGGAATTGGTTTTAGCCCCCTTAGCAATATTGATTTCTATCTCTCTCTTGGCCTTTCTAACTTCCTTTTTGACTTGTGTTTGCAGTTCCAAGTACTCTTTTTCTGTGTACTTTGTTTTTGGTCCCTTTTAAACGATCTGTAAAGTGCCTTTTTTCGCTGAATATTTTTTAAAATTGCTCTATTAAACCATTTTGGCCATTTTGTTTTAGATTTAGATTTGTCTACTTTTGGGATGTAATTGTTTTGCGCCTCTAGTACTACATTTTTAAAAAACAGCCATCCTTTTTCTGTGGATGTTTTCTCTATTTTACTCCAATCTACTTCTTTCTGTTAGTCTCTGTTTCTTACCTTCATAGTTTGCTTTTCTAAAATTATAAACCTTAGCTTTAGTCATTACTTTTTGAGGTTTTAAAAAATGCTTCAAATGAGACCATGTTGTGGTCTGAGTTTGCCAATGGCTCTCTGACCTCTGTTTTAGTTATTCTGTCTTCATTATTTGAAAAGACTAAATCAAGGCATGCCTCCCCTTTAGTCGGTGCCTTGACAAATTGCGTTAGGAAGCAGTCATTTGTCATTTCCACCATTTCAATTTCATCCGTCGTGCCCCCATCGGTTTTCCCATTTTATATGGGGAAGTTGAAATCCCCATTAGTATTGCTTCTCCTTTTCTACACGCATTTCGGATGTCATTGTATAACAGATTATTTTGCTCAGCGCCTGAATTTGGCGGTCTATAGCATGCTCCTATTATTATGCCCTTTGAATTTGTGTCCATTATTCTGACCCATATTGATTCTGCATTGTTTTCTTTGTCCAGATTTAACACCTGGGCTTCAAGACTATTTCTTATGTATAGCTACCCTCCACCTCTTCTGTCCTGCCTGTCTTTCCTATATAGTGTGTACCCACTAATATTATATTCGTCTCCATCACTCTCAGACAACCAAGTTTCTGTAACACCTATCACATCGTAGTTACTTGTTAGTGCAGTAGCTTCAAGTTCTAAACATTTTGTTTCTGAGACTTCTAGCATTAATATAAATGCATTGAATAGTTGTCTTACCTGAGTTGTTGACCTTGTTTTGATGTGGTCTCCCTTCTGTTTTCTTGTTTTCTCCCCCCTTCCTTTCTAGTTTTAAATGCTTCTGGACCTCCTCAAGGATCTCGTTCTGGACCTCCTCAAGATGCTACTGTGCCTTTAACAATAAGGATTGATTGAGCTTCTAGCAGACTATTGCTGTGTGAAAAAAAAAAAAAATCTTGGAACCACATGACAGCTGTGTTACGTCTTGACACAACATTTAACTAATCGGAGTTGAAGGGGCGGATTTTCTGTGTTAAGCACTTCGAGAGGCTAAAACGTTAAAAATGACTGCTGAAAAAATAACCAATTATTTTCAAAGCAAAAATAGTGACGAAGAATGCAGGGGGTCAAAATAACCTGGCGATTGGCGCAATCCACCGCATAATACTATTTGCGCCGGCTGCTTTTATTAATAAATTGAGATTATTTTCGGTTATTACCATTGAGTCAATTTTTTTGTCGTATTGTACTGTAAGGTGATATATAGTACATAATAGCTATACATGTGCACCAAAAAAGTGTATTCCTTTTGTTGTGATATCGTAACAATATGTACTCCAATAAACCTACGTTGTCTTTCCCCAGTCAAAAGAGTGCCTAAATAAGCACGGTAATTTACCATAATAAAAAAACAGAAATTAAAAAGAATGTATAACATAAAAAAGTGACCAGATAAAGTCAACGAAAGACAACACATTATTCAAATCTTTGTCGTATTATGTTTAAGGTAAGGCAAGTTTATTTTTCCGTTAAAAGTGCTGCCGGCTATAATGTTCTGCTGCCCGGCTGTACGGAATTCCTGGGGTGAACATTATATATATATATATAGTACTGTGCAGAAGTTTTAGGCAGGTGTGAAAAAATGCTGTAAAGTAAGAATGCTTTCAAAAATAGACATGTTAATTGATTATATTTATCAATTAACTAAATGCAAAGTGAGTGAACCGAAGAAAAATCTAAATCAAATCCATATTTGGTGTGACCACCCTTTGCCTTCAAAACAGCATCAAGCATCAATTCTTCTAGGTACACTTGCACACAGTTTTTGAAGGAACTCGGCAGGTAGGTTGGCCCAAACATCTTGGAGAACTAACCACAGTTCTTCTGTGGATTTAGGCAGCCTCAGTTGCTTCTCTCTCTTCATGTAATCCCAGACAGACTCGATGATGTTGAGATCAGGGCTCTGTGGGGGCCATACCATCACTTCCAGGACTCCTTGTTCTTTTTTACGCTGAAGATAGTTCTTAATGACTTTCGTTGTATGTTGGGGGTCGTTGTCATGCTGCAGAATAAATTTGGGGCCAATCAGATGCCTCCCTGATGGTATTGCATGAAAAGTATCTGCCTGTACTTCTCAGCATTGAGGAGACCATTAATTCTGACCAAATCCCCAACTCCATTTGCAGAAATGCAGCCCCAAACTTGCAAGGAACCTCCACCATGCTTCACTGTTGCCTGCAGACACTCATTTGTGTACCGCTGTCAGCCCTTCGGCGAACAAACTGCCTTCTGCTACAGCCAAATATTTCAAATTTTGACTCATCAGTCCAGATCACCTGCTGCCATTTTTCTGCACCCCAGTTCCTGTGTTTCATGCATAGTTGAGTCGCTTGGCCTTGTTTCCACGTCGAAGGTATGGCTTTTTGGCCGCAAGTCTTCCATGAAGGCCACTTCTGACCAGACTTCTCTAGACAGTAGATGGGTGTACCAGGGTCCCACTGTTTTCTGCCAGTTCTGAGCTGATGGCACTGCTGGACATCTTCCGATTGCGAAGGGAAGTAAGCATGATGTGTCTTTCATCTGCTGCAGTAAGTTTCCTTGGTCGACCACCGCGCTCACGGTCCTCAACGTTGCCTGTTTCTTTGTGCTTCTTCAAAAGCTTGGACAGCACATCTGGAAACCCCTGTCTGCCTTGAAATTTCTGCCTGGGAGAGACCTTGCTGATGCAGTATAACTACCTTGTGTCTTGTTGCTGTGCTCAGTCTTGCCATGGTGTATGACTTTTGACAGTAAACTGTCTTCAGCAACCTCACCTTGTTAGCTGAGTTTGGCTGTTCCTCACCCAGTTTTATTCCTCCTACATAGCTGTTTCTGTTTCAGTTAATGATTGTGTTACAACCTACATATTGAATTGATGATCATTAGCACCTGTTTGGTATAATTGTTTAATCATACACCTGACTATGTGCCTACAAAATCCCTGACTTTGTGCAAGTGTACCTAGAAGAATTGATGCTGTTTTGAAGGCAAAGGGTGGTCACACCAAATATGGATTTGATTTAGATTTTTCTTCTGATCACTCACTTTGCATTTAGTTAATTGATAAATATAATCTATTAACATGTCTATTTTTGAAAGCATTCTTACTTTACAGCATTTTTCACACCTGCCTAAAACTTTTGCACATATATATATATATATATATATATATATATATATATATATATATATATATATATATATATATATATATATATATATAATATATGATCAGTGATTATATATAATCAGTGATTTCAGAAAATTGGGACTTTTGGCTTTTTTTCATTTTTTTTTTCTTTTCAATGCAGTGTCTAGTGTTTGGTCCCAAAATGTTTTACTACCCCTAGTGTACATGGAACTGAAGTTGCCAAGCTCCTGCCAAATGTGTTGCTATGGCAACAAGATAAACATTGTGGTCCCTCAAGAAATGTCAACTTGGTCACGCAAAAACATTTTAAAAAAATGTAAATGCAAATTATTATTCAAACCATTTTTATAGTGTTTGTGAAGACTTTGCCATCTGATCTGTTAATGATGCAAAAAAATATTATATTTTTTTCTATTCTGCCTAGAAATGTACACAATTTAAGTGGAGACAAGTACAATACATTGGTATTTTTTGTTTGATTTTACAAAAATAAGATTTTTCAAGATTTTTTTTTTTAAACTATGCTACTGGTGATCTTTAGTATAGTGGATAAACATTACATTGAACAATTTAAAAAAATGTTGAGCAGTTTTATTTTTATTTTGCAATTTAATCTTGTGGCAATACTGTGACCAAGTTGACAAGAATACGAATTGACTAGTGACTAGTATTCTTTGAAATTGTTTAATGATTTTTAAATAAACAATATAGAATTACAAAACATGAAAATATGTATATCAAATAGAATATTTTTAAAACGTAACGGTATGAACAAGTGCAATATTTCAAAAAAGAAATATAAAACAATCTAATACATATTGATATTTTATCAAAAACAAAACTGTTAACAATAATTACACAATGCAAAAAAGAATTTAACTTTTCAAGTATTATTTAAAATTAACATTAAAATATTATAGGGTAATATCATTCATAATGTAATAAAACTGATTTAATGTGGGGCTCCCGAGTGACGCATCCAGTAAAGGTGCTCCGTGTGGAGTGCAGGATGTGCCCTATAGTCTGGACGTCGCGAGTTCGAGTCCAGGCTATTACTTTGCCGACCGAGGATGGGAGCTTCCAGGGGGCGGTGCTCAATTGGCACCGCCCGGGGGGAGGGAGGGTTAGGTCGGCCAGGGTGTCTTCGGCTCACCGCGCACCAACGACCCCTGTGGTCTGGCCGGGCGCCTGTGGGCTTGCCTCTAAGCTGCCCAGAACTGCTTTGTCCTCCGACGCTGTAGCTCTTGGGTGGCTGCATGGTGAGTCCGCAGTGTGAAAAAAAGCGGTCGACTGACGGCACATGCTTCGGAGGACAGCATGTGTTCGTCTTCGCCATCCCAAGTCAGCACAGGGGTGGTAGCGGTGAGCTGAGCTTAAAAATAATTGGCAACGACTAAATTTTTATTAAAAAAAAAAAAAAAAAAAAAAATTAATGTATTATAAAATTTTGTGGTGTGTGTTTCAGTGTGCATGCCTGCAAAATTGCACTGTATCTACAGAAAACAAAATAGCCCCCTTCCCCTTAAAAAAAATAAAATAAAGGCATCAGCTACATGTCTAAATAATTATCCATCCATTATCATAACCACTTAATCCTTTAGAGGGTCGCGGTGAGCCGGAGCCTAACCCAGCAGACACAGGGGCACAAGGCAGGACTACGCTCTAGGCAGGACTACACCCTAGGCAGGACGCCAGTCCATCACAGGGCACCACACACAGACACACAGAGGGCAATTTTGAGTGACCAAACAACCTTGGACTCTGGAAGAAAACACACACAAACACGGGGAGAACATGCAAACTCCACACACAGACCCCTAGGCCGGATTTGAACCTAGGACCCTGGAGCTGTGAGGCAGCAGCGGTAACCACCACACCACCGTGCCACCCTAAATAATAATAATACTAACTCCACTACTAATAATAACACTAAAAAGAAGTTTGCAGCCCTAGTCACAAGCCATGTCAACTTGGTCACACAGATTTGTATGATACACTGTGACCAAGTTGACTGTGACCAACTTGACAGTTGACATGGTTTCCTGCCAAAAAATGACAGTTACAGAAAAGACCCCATCTCACTGTAATGTTAGACCAAAGTATAAAAATTTATACATTTATACAAATAACTGTTGCCTTTTCTGTACAGTTTGAATATTTTAAACAACTTTTGTCAAATTGAGACTAAGGACCAATTTGACATGTTATGGTTATCAATTGTACATACGTTACATAGATATGAAAAAAGAAATAAAAGATTTTACCAAGCCTCTCATCATCTTCCTATCAGCAGTGAGGTAGGACCCCTCTGAGGACCCTAACATTGTTGCTGTCTTTAAATTTCTTACTTAAATTGGCAAAATCCATAAACTGACCAAGTTGACATTTTTGCGTGACATGATATTTTCAGAATTAAAATGCATTTATTTCTAATTTGACATTTATTTTTATGTTTTGGTTATTTGTTATTTAAAAAGACACATCTGTTTATGATTAGGGAGGCTGAATTGCTTTACAACTTACAGAAATATTTTTGTTGGTGAGATTTTGAAATTTTGGGACTTTAGCTTGGGACATTCTATTTTAACCATGTTACTGACTTAAGTGTAAATTTCTATAAATTACAATTGTATATTTTTTCAAAATATTATTGATAATTTGTAGTAAATTAATCCTACTTTTAAAATATAAACATTTAATTAAATGTCAATTTAGGATGTAATTGAAAAAAAAAAAAACTTAAATTCTGAGGTCAGCAAACGTCCCGATTTTCTGAAATCATAAATAAATATAAAAGTATATATAAATATAAAAGTATATGCTGGGACGAACAGTGTTTTAATGTTCGCATATTCGCTCATAATTTAAATATTCGTTCAGATGTTAGTTTTTCAAAAAGTAATAAAAGCCATTATATTGCTGTGCACGCAGGCAGAGACAGCATAGCAGGGGACGTGGCTGTGGCTCCTGTGTGCGTGCCTTTATTTACAGTAAGACCTTACAATATGCAATGTGTTAAAATAGAAAAATATCCCAGGAGTAAATAAGTTCTGTAGGACTTACTTTTAGTGAATGAACTACAAAACAAAGGATACCAACTGCTGGGAAATGAAGTTTTTCTTTTTCACTTCAATATGCAAGGACTTTGGGAAATTAAGTCTTTCTTCTTCACGTTAATGCCAAACGCAGCTGTGAAAGGGAGGACACTGGGAAATTAAGTCTTACTTTTTCACTTCAGTACGCAAGCGCAGCTTTCGTTCAGTTCTGATGTAAAAAGGAAGCGACAGAACCGGAAGCCACACTGGAAAGTTTTGTATGCTGGGAACTATTGTATCCGACACCAGCTAGGAGTACCGCTTACAAACAGGGAATACGTCCTTGGAAAGCGCTGGGTCTGTACTTTTAAACAAGGACCTGAACCACATGCCTGAGTTTTTATAGGTAAAATGAGATGCTTTAACTTGTGTGACCTCCAGTTATTTTTTTTATTTCGCTTTAGATATTCAAGAAATAAAGAAAAAAATGGCAGCAGAAACACAAACCCTAAACTTCGGCCCTGAATGGTGAGTATATTTGTGTTTTGATTTCAGTTTTAGTGTGTTAGTTTTACTGGCGGTGTTCAGCATTCTAGCACATGTTTTGGTTTTCCTTTTTGCCCAGAGTTCAACAGGTTTGTATATCATTGGACAATTCTAGTCAAGCATCATCAATATCCAGTTCTCCCTAGTGGTGTATTTAGACCACCTGTAGTTTTTAGTTACGCTAATAACTATTGTGTAAAACATTTAAATTTGCAGTTACATAGCGGAATATGAATGTTTAAATAATAATAATAATAAAATAAAAAGAGAATCTTGACAACTTTTGAAAACCATTGTTCTAAACCTATATTTTCTTTCATTGTCTGCTTTAATTAAAAAAAAAAAAAAAAATTAAAAAAAAATTAATTAAAAAAAAAAAAAAAAAGGCTGCTAAGTGAAAGGAAGTTTTTCCAAGTGGAAACAGTCAGTCAGTGTTCCTGAAAAAATATTAAGGAAGCTGTTCAGATGAAGGGGGGATGGGGATTCCGCAAGCAAGTATATTGATCTCGGTGTCGCTCACAGAGTTGTTGTCTCACCTGCAGGCTCCGGGCTCTGTCCAGTGGAGGCAGTGTCACCTCCCCTCCGCTCTCACCAGCATTGCCAAAGTATAAGTTAGCAGATTACCGCTATGGGAGAGAAGAAATGTTAGCACTTTATGTAAAGGATAATAAGGTAAGTCTCTGTTTTGCTTTTTGTAATATACCCAGAGTTAATATCCCCTGCTCTCACACTTTAGACTTTTAACATTGTTTAGAGAGCTGCTTACACATTTTGAAAGTATCTATCTGAATCTCAGCAGAAAAAATAAAACCTCAAATAAGCATTTACAGAGATACAACCTCAGTGAAGCTGTTGTATCGTACAAAACTGACACGAAACAGTGTTGTAGATTAACCATGGAGCTTGTTTATTGTGCTGTGCACTAGGGATGTGCTTTTGGTACATTTCTATGATATGCAGATGTCCACATCTACATACACACAAACTATTTATATTACATTATTATGTATATTGACAGCCCCGGTTAGTATTTTCTAAGCAAAGAAACCCTAAATGAACAAATAACGTTTGAAGATCATAAAGGCTTAACTACAAAGTTTAAAAAAAAAAACAAAAAAACAAAAAAAAAAACACCAAAGTATATATTGAAATTAGGGCTGTCACTTGATTCAAATTTTTGATCTGTTAATTTTATATGCATTAGTTGATCAACTGGTAGATTCATCCGTGACATAATATAAAAATCTTATGGTGCCTGTCCTGCATGTAATACTAAAAAATCAATACTCTTTAAAAAAAAATAATAAATAAATTAAATAAATAAAAAACCCAATAGGAATCTGGTATTTTTAAAAGCATTTGTAGTATTATTTTTATCTTAGTAAATGTCTCTCTTTGTATTTGTACTGCACTATTGAGATGTACCTGTGCTGGCCCTGTGTGCACAAAGTGAATAAAATAAACTAAACCTTTATTTTATTTATTTTTTTACATATTATATTATATCAAAACAACTAAACTAATAATAATAATTAAAACACAGCTGCATATGTTAAAGAATCTGTCAAATGCTGATTCCAATATATTGTTATATTAATGCTACTGTTCAGGGATCGGTGCCACAAGCTGGAAATCCATATGCTTTCAAAAATAGACATGTTAATAGATTATATTTATCAATTAACTAAATTAACAAAATCTAAATCAAATCTATATTTGGTGTGACCACCCTTTGCCTTCAAAACAGCATCAATTCTTTAGGTACACTTGCACAAACTCAGGGATTTTGTAGGCATATAGTCAGGTGTATGATTAAACAATTATACCAAACAGGTGCTAATGATCATCAATTCAATATGTAGGTTGAAACACAATCATTAACTGAAACAGAAACAGCTGTGTAGGAGGAATAAAACAGGGTGAGGAACAGCCAAACTCAGCTAACAAGGTGAGGTTGCTGAAGACAGTTTACTGTCAAAAGTCATACACCATGGCAAGACTGAGCACAGCAACAAGACACAAGGTAGTTATACTGCATCAGCAAGGTCTCTCCCAGGCAGAAATTTCAAGGCAGACAGGGTTTCCAGATGTGCTGTCCAAGCTCTTTTGAAGAAGCACAAAGAAACGGGCAACGCTTGAGGACCGTGACGCAGTGGTTGGCCAAGGAAACTTACTGCAGCAGATGAAAGACACATCATGCTTACTTCCCTTCCAATCGGAAGATGTCCAGCAGTGCCATCAGCTCAGAATTGGCAGAAAACAGTGGGACCCTGGTACACCCATCTACTGTCCGGAGAAGTCTGGTCAGAAGTGGCCTTCATGGAAGACTTGCGGCCAAAAAGCCATACCTCCGACGTGGAAACAAGGCCAAGCGACTCAACTATGCACGAAAACACAGGAACTGGGGTGCAGAAAAATGGCAGCAGGTGCTCTGGACTGATGAGTCAAAATTTGAAATATTTGGCTGTAGCAGAAGGCCGAAGGGCTGGAGAGCGGTACACAAATGAGTGTCTGCAGGCAACAGTGAAGCATGGTGGAGGTTCCTTGCAAGTTTGGGGCTGCATTTCTGCAAATGGAGTTGGGGATTTGGTCAGAATTAATGGTCTCCTCAATGCTGAGAAGTACAGGCAGATACTTATCCATCATGCAATACCATCAGGGAGGCATCTGATTGGCCCCAAATTTATTCTGCAGCATGACAACGACCCCAAACATACAGCGAAAGTCATTAAGAACTATCTTCAGCGTAAAGAAGAACAAGGAGTCCTGGAAGTGATGGTATGGCCCCCACAGAGCCCTGATGTCAACATCATCGAGTCTGTCTGGGATTACATGAAGAGAGAGAAGCAACTGAGGCTGCCTAAATCCACAGAAGAACTGTGGTTAGTTCTCCAAGATGTTTGGAACAACCTACCTGCCGAGTTCCTTCAAAAACTGTGTGCAAGTGTACCTAGAAGAATTGATGCTGTTTTGAAGGCAAAGGGTGGTCACACCAAATATTGATTTGATGTAGATTTTTCTTCCGTTCACTCACTTTGCATTTTGTTAATTGATATATGTAAACTATTAACATGTCTATTTTTGAAAGCATTCTTACTTTACAGCATTTTTTCACACCTGCCTAAAACTTTTGCACAGTACTGTATATATATATATTACAGTACCTTGCATAAGTATTCACCCCGCTTGGGCTTTTCCACATTTTGTAGTGTTACAACCTGGAATTAAAATTGATTTAATTGGGATTTTTACCAATTGATTTACACAACATACTTAACACTTTGAAGGTGCAAAGTATTTTTTATTGTGACACAAAAGTTAATTAAACAAAAAAAAAAGACATTTGTTGGTTGCATAAGTATTCACCCCCCTGAGTCGATACTTGGTAGAAGCACCTTTGGCAGCAATTACAGCTTTGAGTCTCTTTGGGTAAGTATCTACCAGCTTTGCACATCTGGATCCTGCAATTTTTGCCCATTCTTCTTGGCAAAATTGCTCAAGCTCTATCAAGTTGGACGGGGACCGTTGGTGAACAGCAATTTTCAAGTCTTGCCACAGATTCTCAATCGGATTGAGGTCTGGGCTTTGAGTGGGCCATTCTAAGACATTCAAGTTCTTGTTTTTAAACCACTCCAGTGTAGCTTTGGCTGTGTGTTTAGGGTCATTGTCCTGCTGGATGGTGAACCTCCGCCCCAGTCCCAGATCTCTTGCAGACTGAAACAGGTTTTCCTCTAGAATTTCCCTGTATTTGGCTCCATCCATCTTGCCCTCAATCCTGACCAGTTTCCCAGTCCCTGCCGATGAAAAGCATCCCCATAACATGATGCTGCCACCACCATGCTTCACTGTGGGGATGGTGTTCTCAGGGTGATGAGCAGTGTTGGCTTTGCGCCACACATAGTGTTTTGCGCTAAGGCCAAAAAGTTCAATTTTGTTCTCATCAGACAAGAGAACCTTTTTCCACATGTTTGCTGTGTCTGCCACGTGCCTTTTGGCAAAATCCAAACGGGATTTGATATGGGTTTTTTCAGCAATGGCTTTTCTCGCCACTCTTCCATAAAGCCCAGCTTTGTGGAGTGTCCGGGTTATAGTTGTCCCATGGACGATTTCTCCCATCTCGGCTGTGGATCTCTCCAGCTCCTTCAGAGTTACTATTGGCCTCTTGGTTGCTTCTCTGACTAATGCCCTCCTTACCTGGTCACTGAGTTTTATATTTGTGTGTGTGTGTGTGTGTGTGTATATATATATATATATATATATATATATATATATATATATATATATATATATATATATATATATATATATATATACACACACACACTACCGGGTCAAAAGTTTTAGAACACCCCATTTTTCCATTTTTATTGAAATTTAAGCAGTTCAAGTCCAGTGAATAACCTGAAATGGTACAAAGGTAAGCGGTAAACTGCCAGAGGTTAAAAAAAAAAAGGTTTAGGTTACCAAAAACTGAAAAATAATGTACATTTCAGTTATACAAAAAGGCCTTTTTCAGGGAACAAGTAATTGGTTAACAACTTACAGCTGTTCTGCAGCAATGGAAGTAAATTAAGCCTTGAAAGTTGATGCTAACAATTCCTACAGGTGTCCCAACTTTTGTTGATTACTTACAAACCCTCTGTCTGTATAAAAGCAGTGTTGGAACAGACTGTGTTACTACACCCTCTTAAGCATTATTTGGACAGTATTGTACTGCAGGAAGTAGTATATTGCTATGATAATGGCGAGAAAAAGGCAATTAACAAAGGAAGACCTGCAGACCATTATATAACCCTTAAAAGTGTAGGTCTTTCCTTTAGAGAAATTGCAAAGAAAGCCAAGGTGTCAGTGAGTACAGTTTCCTACACCATCAAAAGGCACTTGGAAACTGGAGGAAACTCTGACAGGAAGAGGTCTGGCAGACCCAAAGCCACAACAGAATCAGAAGACAAGTTTCTGAGAGTCAACAGCTTGCGTGATAGGGGGCTCACAGGACAACAGCTTCAAGCACAGCTTAACACTGGTTGAAGTAAGCTAGTCTCAGTTTCAACTGTGAAGAGAAGACTTCGAGCTGCAGGTTTGACAGGTCGAGTGGCAGTAAGAAAGCCATTGCTAAGATGGCAAAATAAGAAAAAGAGGCTTACCTGGGCCATGAAGCACCGCCAGTGGACTACTGAAGACTGGAAGAAGGTCTTATGGACCTATGAATCAAAATTTGAAATCTTCGGTTCATCACGCAGGGTTTTTGTACGCCGTCGAGTAGGTGAAAGGATGGTTCCTCGGTGTGTGACACCAACTGTCAAACATGGAGGAGGAAGCATGATGGTCTGTGGCTCTTTTTCTGGATCCAGAGTCAACGACTTGCACAGAGTGAGTGGCACCCTGAACCAAAATGGCTACCACAGCATTTTGCAGCGCCATGCAATACCCTCTGGTATACG
This sequence comes from Acipenser oxyrinchus oxyrinchus, assembly GCA_030684275.1. Taxonomy (NCBI): domain Eukaryota; kingdom Metazoa; phylum Chordata; class Actinopteri; order Acipenseriformes; family Acipenseridae; genus Acipenser; species Acipenser oxyrinchus. The sequence goes on from CM060254.1 coordinate 18,899,491, forward strand.
CCTAGTTGGTCAGGGGTTCATCCTACAGCAAGATAATGACCCAAAACATACCTCCAGGCTATGTCAGAACTACCTTAGAAAAAAAGAACAAGACGGTAGGCTTCAAATTTATGGAATGGCCAGCACAGTCTCCAGACTTAAACCCCATCGAGCTGGTTTGGGATGAACTGGACAGAAGGGTGAAAGCAAAGCAACCTACAAGTGCAACACATTTGTGGGAACTTCTGCAACAGTGTTGGGAAGAACTTTCCAAACAATATTTGATTTCCATTGTAGAAAGAATGCCACAAGTGTGTTCGGCTGTTATATCTGCAAAAGGTGGCTACTTTGAGTCAAAAATTTAGATTAAATTTTGTTAAACAAAACGATTCCATGATTTCTTTTTTATCTCCAATTGTTTATTTGTTCTATGCTTTAATTTCAGAGTACATTGAGACATTAAACTGCGTAAATTTCAATAAAAACTGGAAAAATGGAGGTGTTCTAAAACTTTTGACCGGTAGTGTGTGTGTGTGTGTGTAGTAGTGTAGTATATGTATGTGTGTGTGTGTGTGTGTGTGTGTGTGTGTATATATATATATATATATATATATATATATATATATATATATATATATATATATATAAATTTATTTTTTTTTACTTTTGATTTTTGTGCCTTTTTGTAGCTGAACAGTCGCAAAAATAAATAAATAAATCTACATACACACACACACACAGTGCCTATAGAAAGTCTACACCCCCTTTCATGATTTTCACCTTTTGTTGCCTTATAGCCTGGAATTAAAATGCATAACTTTTTTTTTTTTTTTTTTTTCCCATTTATCTACACCTACCCCACAACTTCCAAGTGAATAAAATATTCTAGAAATTTGTTGAAAATTAATAAAAAAAATAAAAACTGAAATAGCTTGGTTGGATAAGTGTCCACCCCCCTTGTAATAGCAATCCTAAATTAGCTCAGGTGTAACCAATCGCCTTCAAAATCACACACCAAGTTAAGTGGCCTCCACCTGTGTTAAATTGTAGTGATTCACATGATTTCAGAATAAATTTAGCAGTTCCTGTAGGTCCCTCTGCTGGGTAGTGCATTTCAAAGCAAAGACTCAACCATGTGCACCAAGGAGCTTTCAAAAGAACTCCGGGACAAAGTTGTTGAAAGGCACAGATCAGGGGATGGGTATAAAAAAATATCAAAGGCCTTGAATATCCCTTGGAGCATGGTCAAGACGATTGTGCCGTATTGAATTCAGCACTAGCCTCTTTGGCTGTCAATCATTTTAAAATTGTATAAAGACGTCAGGTGGAGGAAGAGAGAGGATGGTCGTAGGAAGTGACGTAATGCAGTATAGCAATAAGTCGTAATTTTTTTTTTTTTGGTGTCTAAGCTTACTGTTAAAATTAATATATGAAATATAGCTTGACACCATGGATGTTTTTTTGTATGGGAAACTCGTTGGGACAGGAACTATGTCAAGTCAACGATTGAGGAATAAAGTGCCGAGTGATTTGAAACGTGCAGGACCAGTGAAGACGCCGACACGGTTTGCAATTTCGAATACACAAATGGTTATTTAATGCGTGGAGAGCAATCCATATTGAGTTTTTTTTGTTCAAACAATTGAAGCTGCGGGTAATGGTCTGTTGCACGAGTCTGTGAAAGCAACGTGGATTCTGCTTGTTGTTTTAAAATAGCGAGACAAACCTGGAGTTTTTCATACTGCTGTATTACTAGCAAGACAAAACTGGAGTTTTCTGCATATTGCTGTATTACTAGCGAGACTGAAACTTGGAGTTTTTTTGTGTTTTTGTTGCCTACTGGATTGTTATGGAGTTGTCCTGCACGTGTTTATTTAGTTGTCCTGCACGTGTATTTGAGGAGGACGGCTGACAACTGTAGCGGGACTTAACCAGTATTATGGAAGTTCCCGTCGTTTCTTTTTTGTGAAAATGACTCTTTAGATCTATGTCACTTCCTTTCTTATTTTGCTTGACTTTTATTATAGCCTCTCAGTCATTATTACTGTTACATACCTTGATGCAAACCATTTGTTTATTATCTGTATGTTGGTACTTGGGTTGTTGGTGTAATGACTTGAAAATATTGCCTGTTTGAAAACCAGGTATATCCATGACCAGATTTAAAGAAAGTGTTTGATTATTTTCATACTAATGTATTTTTTTCCTTTCTATTTAAAACTGTATTAACTGGGTTTTTTGCCTATGAATCAGTTAAACTGAATTGCTATTTGCACAACCTGTGATATGAATAGTTTATGAATGTTTGTTGTATTAATGGTATAAAATTGGTTCTTTGCATATGAATCCGTTAAACTGAATTGCCATTTTCTCAATATGTGATATAGATGGTTTGTGAATGTGTTTGCTGTGTGTAAAGAACTGCACCCGAGGAATAACCATAGTTAATCCGTTAGGAGGGCTCAATATGAGTAATTTTAATTATTGCAATTTAACTATAAAAAATTGTATTGGCTATTCAGTTTAATTGCTTATGCTATGCTTAGGATAATGCGGAGACCATGTAAATTGAGAAATATACAATTGTATGGTTCTTAATAGATATGTTATCAGTAATTGGGAACTAATTGAGTACTAAAGGTGTCGAGGAAGAATGCTCTTAAATGTGTGTTTTGTGTAGTGTCAAAAAAAAAAAGTGACAGTACTGGTTATGGAATAAATGTTAATTGGTGTTTATTTAAAACCCTATTCTTTGTTAAATTATCAAGAGTCAGTTGTAATTTTTATATTGTAGGGTCGCGTAGGTAGAAACTTAGTTTTGCTACAAGGTCCGAGTAACGAGTTGTGGTTTTTTTATTGGGAAGTTTATATATACTTTCCTGGCACCCAAACTTTATGATTCGGCCAATTTCGTTACATAATTATTAAGAAGTGGAAGGTTCTCCACCACCAAGACCTTGCCTAGATCAGGCCGTCCCTCCAAACTGGATGACTGAGCAAGAAGGAGACAGAGATCAGAGAGGCTACCAAGAGGCCAATGGCAACTTTTGCAAGAGCTACAGGGTTTTATGGCCAAGACTGGTCAAAGTGTGCATGTGACAACAATATCCCAAGCACTCCACAAATCTGGCCTGTATGGTAGGATGGCAAGAAGGAAGCCATTATTCAACGCCCACCTTGAATCCCATTTGAATTATGCAAAAAAACACTCAGGAGATTTTGAAGCCATGTGGCAAAGTTTTGTGGTCTGATGAAACTAAAATGGAACTTTTTGGCCTAAATGCAAAGCGTTATGTTAGGTGCAAACCCAACACAGCGCAACACCCAAAGAACACCATCCCTACTGTGAAGCATGGTGGTGGCAGCATCATGTTATAGGGGATGTTTCTCAACGGCGGGGACTGGGGCACTTGTCAGGATAGAAGGGAAAATGAATGGAGCAAAGTACAGAAAAGTCCTTGAAGAAAACCTGCTGCCCTCTGCAAGAAAGCTGAAACTGGGACGGAAGTTCACCTTTCAGCATGACCACGATCCAAAGCACACAGCCAAAGCTACACTGAAGTGGCTAAGGAACAAAAAGGTAAATGTCCTTGAGTGGCCCAGTCAGAGCCCCGACCTAAATCAATTGAAAATTTGTCGCATGACTTGAAGATTGCTGTCCAACAAAGCTCCCCAAGGAACTTGACGGAGCTTGAACAGTTTTGTAAAGAAAAATGGTCAAATATTGCCAAACAGACTCACAGCTGTAATTGCTGCTAAAGGTGCTTCTACCAAGTAGACTTATCTAATTATGATCTTTCAGTTTTGTAATTAATATCAGTTTTTTCTCAATAAAAACTTTTTCCCCCTTAACAGTGTGGAGTATGGTGTGTAGATAAGTGGAAAAAAATCCTCATTTAAATGCAACTCTGAGGCACTGACACAACAAAATGTGAAAAAAGTTCAAGGGGGTGTAGACTTTCTGTAGGCACTGTATGTTGTTATTATTATTATTATTATTATTATATATATATATATATATATATATATATATATATATATATATATATATATATATATATATATATATATATATATATATATACTAGTGCAAAAGTTTTAGGCAGGTGTGAAAAAATGCTGTAAAGTAAGAATGCTTTCAAAAATAGACATGTTAATAGATTATATTTATCAATTAACTAAAAGCAAAGTGAGTGAACAGAAGAAAAATCTAAATCAAATCCATATTTGGTGTGACCACCCTTTGCCTTCAAAACAGCATCAATTCTTTAGGTACACTTGCACAAACTCAGGGATTTTGTAGGCATATAGTCAGGTGTATGATTAAACAATTATACCAAACAGGTGCTAATGATCATCAATTCAATATGTAGGTTGAAACACAATCATTAACTGAAACAGAAACAGCTGTGTAGGAGGAATAAAACAGGGTGAGGAACAGCCAAACTCAGCTAACAAGGTGAGGTTGCTGAAGACAGTTTACTGTCAAAAGTCATACACCATGGCAAGACTGAGCACAGCAACAAGACACAAGGTAGTTATACTGCATCAGCAAGGTCTCTCCCAGGCAGAAATTTCAAGGCAGACAGGGGTTTCCAGATGTGCTGTCCAAGCTCTTTGAAGAAGCACAAAGAAACGGGCAACGTTGAGGACCGTGAGACGCAGTGGTTGGCCAAGGAAACTTACTGCAGCAGATGAAAGACACATCATGCTTACTTCCTCGCAATCGGAAGATGTCCAGCAGTGCCATCAGCTCAGAATTGGCAGAAAACAGTGGGACCCTGGTACACCCATCTACTGTCCGGAGAAGTCTGGTCAGAAGTGGCCTTCATGAAAGACTTGCGGCCAAAAAGCCATACCTCCGACGTGGAAACAAGGCCAAGCGACTCAACTATGCACGAAAACACAGGAACTGGGGTGCAGAAAAATGGCAGCAGGTGCTCTGGACTGATGAGTCAAAAGTTGAAATATTTGGCTGTAGCAGAAGGCAGTTTGTTCGCCGAAGGGCTGGAGAGCGGTACACGAATGAGTGTCTGCAGGCAACAGTGAAGCATGGTGGAGGTTCCTTGCAAGTTTGGGGCTGCATTTCTGCAAATGGAGTTGGGGATTTGGTCAGAATTAATGGTCTCCTCAATGCTGAGAAGTACAGGCAGATACTTATCCATCATGCAATACCATCAGGGAGGCATCTGATTGGCCCCAAATTTATTCTGCAGCATGACAACGACCCTAAACATACAGCGAAAGTCATTAAGAACTATCTTCAGCGTAAAGAACAAGGAGTCCTGGAAGTGATGGTATGGCCCCCACAGAGCCCTGATCTCAGCATCGAGTCTGTCTGGGATTACATGAAGAGAGAGAAGCAACTGAGGCTGCCTAAATCCACAGAAGAACTGTGGTTCGTTCTCCAAGATGTTTGGGTCAACCTACCTGCCGAGTTCCTTCAAATACTGTGTGCAAGTGTACCTAGAAGAATTGATGCTGTTTTGAAGGCAAAGGGTGGTCACACCAAATATTGATTTGATGTAGATTTTTCTTCTGTTCACTCACTTTGCATTTTGTTAATTGATATATATAAACTATTAACATGTCTATTTTTGAAAGCATTCTTACTTTACAGCATTTTTTCACACCTGCCTAAAACTTTTGCACAGTACTGTATATATATCACTACACAATATTTCCAGCAAGTTGGGCACTGTGTTTAAGCAAAGCATTTCCTTTCAATTTTCTAGTCCCCACGGAAATCTGCTGTAAAATTTCATAAAATCTGCAATGAAAAAAGTGTTTTCTGCGGCAATGACTTTAATGAAAAACAGTGCAAATAAGAAAGTCAGTTAGTTAAATTCATTTTTTTTATTAAATCACATTACTAAAATCAGAATAAAAAAAACAGAATATGTTTGCCATATTTTATGGAAAGAAGAAATACAATAAAGCAAAGTTAACTTTTTTAAATTTTTTTTTAAACTCTTACAGCACTGACTATTGGGTGCCATTTTTAAAAATATACATAACATACAAATTCTTAAATTAAATAGTTATGGCCAAAACATATGACTAATATTTAATCACATTAGTAATAACATTTGCCTAGCAAAATAAGATTGCAGTGGTGCACTGGGATTTAAATGCAGTGCTTTACAAATGTGTACTAGGCTTGGAGCATTTTTGTACAAATGTAACATGGTATTTTTAGAAACGTGTCACCAAAATGTTGTAACATAAAAATAGTTTGGAAGCTGCGACAAGCGCTTGGAAACAGTGTCAGGCAACACTGATTGGAAAACTAGCTTTTTTGTTTCTTTGACCGAGGCCATAATGTGAAAGTGCTACCATCACATACAACAAAACAAACAGGAAAGTAACGATTTAAAAAAAAAAAAAAAATTCGCAGAAATGTTGTCATCTCAAGTAATTGGATAATATGTAATATAGCTTGCAGTCCCCTTCCTATGAGCATTCATGTTACTACACCATGTTCAAAAAAAGTGTGTATTTCCATATATTAATTAGAATGACATTTTTCAGGACCTGCAACATGGAGTACAAGCAAGGTCCTAATTGTTTTTCTGTGACCTTTCACACAGGAGTAGCAACAAAGCTTTGCTTTGAACTTGCGGCTTAACTATGAAATCCTTTTGTAAAATTAATAATCATAAATAATAATCTTATCTTAGTTCTTCAGTAGCCACTGTTTGTCTATCCATGGTCGTTGTCACTGTCTTCTGAAGCTATGACAGTGAGTTATTGGAAATACTGGACTTGCATTTTGCATTTGTGCCCTATCTTTTGCCATTATATTCGGTGTTAATTTAGATTTGTTTCTGGAGCTCACTGATGGCCTTGGGAATCTCTCCATGGCTGAACTAAAGCTCGCACTGAAACCCCGCCACACTTCTCACTATACAAATAGCGTGTATGCGCTCTAGTGACATGTACAGTAGGGAGCAAATGTTTGAGTTTTTTTTTTTTTTTTTTTGCAAAAAATTGAAAATTCCGCGAGAGAGCAAATTCCGTGATTCCTATAAAATTGACATCACCCCTTATTCCTTAACCTATCATAAAAGACAATTGCATACTGATGCAAGTTTTACAACCTTCCTATCAACCAATAATATTATTGATTACGTGAGGCCTCACTCACAAGGCAATAAAACCATAGTTGAATAGAGAGGAAAAAGGAGTAAGCCTTTTGCCTATTTAACTGGGAAAGGAATGTTTTGCGCCAAAGGTGCCATTTCCCTAGAGACACAGAATAGACTGCAATCCTCTTTCAAAAATGTAGGGTACACTAAAGCTCTCCTGCCACCTGGCTGTTTCACTTAATATTGAAACCATATACTAGCCATCTGTAACCTAGCTAATTTTTAAACCTATCCAGTTTCTCTAAAGTACAGTGTCCTCCATAAGTATTGGGACAGTGAAGTCAAAATTGCTATTTTTGCTGTACACTCAAGCAATATGAAAATGAGTAAATGATTAATATGAGGCAAAAGTACAGAATGTCACCTTTTATTTCTGGTGGTTTCAAGACATACATGTTTTACCAACTAAGCATAACAGCACTTCCCCCATTTTATGTGAGCATAGTATTGGGACAATTCAACTTAAAGCAAATATAAGAAGTAATAAAAGCTAGTATTTAGTCGCAAATCCCTTGCATGCAATAACAGCAGTGAGTCTGTGACCCATTGACATCACCAAACTCTTGGTATCGTCCTTTGAGATGCTTTGCCAAGCCTTTACTGCAGCCATTTTCAGCTGTTGCTTGTTTTGGGGAGTTTCTGATTTCGGTCTCCTTTTCAGCAAGTGAAATGCATGTTCAATCTGATTTAAATCAGGAGATTGACTTTGCCAGTCTAAAACTTTCCACTTTTGTCCCCTGATTGAACTCCTTGGTTGCGTTGGCAGTGTGTTTTGGGTCATTGACCTGTTGCATTGTGAAACGCCGCCCAATGAGTCAGGTGGCTTTTTCTTGTACATTGGTAGCCAAGATGCTTCTGTACACTTCTGAAGTCATTCTGCTGCTGCCATTATTCGTTACATCATCAATAAAGATGAGTGAGCCTGTTCCAGAGGCAGCCATGCATGCCCATGCCATGACACTACCTCCACAATGCTTCACAGATGAAGTGGTATGCTTTGGATCATCTGCAGTTCCTTTTTTTTCTCCACACTTTTGCCTTCCCATCACTTCGATAAAGGTTAATCTTCATCTCATCTGTTCCAAAACTCTACTGCCTCATCTTTGTACTTTTTAGCAAATTCTAATCTGAGGTTTGCATCTTGCAGTGTAGCCTTTGTAATTCTGCTGCCGAGGTCTTCGGCGAACAGTAGATTGTGATACTTTCACCCCAGCATTCTGGAGGTTGTTGGTGATTTCACTGACCCTTATTTTAGGGTTATTTTTCACAGCTCTGGTCATTTTTCTGTCATCAACTGCTGTTGTTTTCCTTGGCCGACCTGGTCATTGCCGATTTGCTGAAGACACCAGTGGTTTCTTTCTTTTTCAGGACAATTCCAAACTGTTGATTTGGCTATGCCCAACTTTTGTGCTATGGTTCTAATTGAGTTCCTCTCTTTTTTAGCATCTAAGTCGCTTGCTTTTCTTTCATAGACAGCTCCCTAGTCTTCATGTTGGATTATGCCTACTGACACCAAACGCAGACTCCAAAGGCAAAAGCAAAGGATAGAACTGAGACTACACATTCACAGCTCTTATGCATGAACAATCAATGCAACAGGAAACACCTAATCAATTGGAAACACCTGTACCAATACTTATGCTCACATAAAATGGGGGGATGGAACTCTGAAAGTGCTGTTATTCTTAGTTGGTAAAACATATGTGTTGAAAGAGCCAGAAATAAAAAGTGACATTCTGTACTTTTGCCTCATTAATCTTTTAATCGTATTTTCATTTTGCTTGAGTGTACAGCAAAATAGCAATTTTGACTACTGTCCCAAGACTTATGGAGGGCACTGCATATGTTTATGCAACAATTCTAGCTAGAGATTCGTAGCTCTGACCTGTGCTGATATCTCATGGGAGTATTGTAACTTCACAGATTTATTAATTCACATCAATCAATTTCTGCTGTTGTGTGTTTCTCACCCCCCCCCCCAATCTGTAAATGTCCTGTTAATGAAACTAGAACTGTTCTTAAACTCCAGTTACTCTTAGTATTATAGTGATTTTTGTATGTGCTTATTTTTGTTAGCTATATGTTTTTATTGTGTGGTCTGCCGAGATCAAGAAATAAAAATCAAGTGATCTGCGAACAAAAGTTGTAAAGTAATTTACAACCACCACTGCACAGTAATTATGATTTGTTTAAAAGTAACATTTTGCAATATTTCATGTGACACTGTTTCAAGACTCACAACTTTAACCTTAAACGAACGATTATTACCAGTGATTAAATGCCTGATTAAACTTTTTACTATGCTATTTACATATAACTGCATGATTTTTAGAATGGCCTGTTGCTTTTGCTAATATTTAATCATAACAATCATTCTCATGGGTCTGCTAAACCTTTTGAGAATGAAGGATGAAACCAGCTGTTAATGGGTAGTGTTCCCGTTTATACTTGCAGCAGTAAGAGGTTGTAAATTGCATTATCTAGCTACAGTATTTCAACTCTAGCGCCATGTTTATTTGTGTTCATGAATGCGTCTGATTCTCAATTGTTCCCTCATCTATTAATTCCTATATTTTGTTCTGACCTACAATATTTTTCGGGAAAGGGATGTGGTCATTAAACGCAAACTGTTTTGCAATAATCAAAACCATTTTTTTTGGGACTGAAACAAACTTTGGGACTAGGGCACCACTTCTGTATTACAACTGTTTTTGAATATTGTGATTGACAATTTAACTGAAAACTTAAATGGTTGAATGAATCAAATGTTGAAAGCAGTAAAAAGTATGAACAGTTAGACACCATTTAATTGTATTCTGGACACATGCGTCAATACATTCGTGCATTTATAAATAAATCCTATTCTGTTTTAAGCGCTGCCAGTAGTTAAAATCAAATATCACAACAAAACCTAATGAATTGTTGATCTCTGTTCTCTGCATAATGAATCATCATGCAGTGTAACAGAGGCTAGTCATTCCATGTGTTTAGGGGAAGATCACAATTACACTTACTGCGTGCTTTGCAGGAAATAACTCATAAGCCATTTAAAAATGACTGAATCCAGAAAGGAAGAGAAGCTAGATATCTGTCATTTATAAGAAGTAACATTGAAGCAAAAGCAGGTAAAATGGAAAGAATATGGAAACACTGGCAAGGTATTTTATTTGTACGTAATTCACCTCAAATTAGCGATTTCTTAACTGATGGAGCCAAGTGTTGTCACATTAAGCCCTTGGTTTGAAAAATAAGAACGTTATTATCAAGCATTCATATACTTTATGTAATTGAGTAGCGATATTTGAAATAAAATAAGCAGCTCATTGTTTATAATGTTCTCCACTGATTTGTACATTTTCGAATCCTATAACAAGCTACAATGTGTTGTGCAAGAGATTTAATGAATGTATTTTCATTTACTAATTAAGTGTAAATGCATTTTTGATCTTTTAGCCTAGTTTAAAATGCTGCTCTGCGTGTTTGTACAGTCCTTGTCACACTATTTTGGGATTATAATTGTCATTCTTTCAGTTTGTTCATATTAATTATGACATCCTTACAAATCTGCAAAAATGCACTGAATTGCTTCATAAATACTTCATAAATATGTAGAATGTATGTATTTTTTTGATGTAATCTGTTGACCGTTTGTCATAAAAGTACTGTGCTGCTGCAGTTTCATTGCTTGACCACAATAAGAACGTCTCATGAAATGTGAGTGTATGTAGCGTTAGTGGGAGGAAGTGTGCAGGAGTAGCATGAAAGTACAGCGAAGATAGTGAGAGCTGCAGGAAAGCAACATGTTGGTGGTGTGAGCTGACGTGAACCCTGCTACTTTCACGTTGCATGTACTATAGCTGCAGGGTGACTAAAGTCATTTCATTTGGCTGCTGTGGGCTCACCTGATACCCCTAATCTATAAAATAGATTATAAAATCGATTCGGTTAACCTTCACGATTCTGTGTCTCTGCAGATCCCCTTAGACCTTCAAGACAAGGAGTTTCTGTCTATTTTACAAGAGGAGCCCCTGCCACCACTGGCACTTGTACCATTTACAGAAGAAGAACAGGTAAGTTTTGACAAAGCGCATGTGTCTGCTAAAACTGTATCAAGCAACTACCCACAATGGAGCGCTGTGAACTTTCCTTTTTACACTTGACAGTCACAGTGGTGCTGTTGCTGTTGAAAGACTCCGCAGAATTGCTCTTCATTTTAAGGTTGATTTAACCATCTGAATCTCTCTTGTCTTGGTCCCTGCCTGGGTTCATGCATGTCAGTGACCAAGATGTTACTCGGGTAAAGTATTCATTAACATAGTATCAGAAGGCTTGGTTATTGCGTAATTCTGTATACAGTGGAACCCGCATGTTCTGACCGCAGTGGCTCAAAACCTTTCAGAATTTGCAGCATAATTGAAGCTGGTGTGATGTGCAAATTATTTCAGCAGCCATTACATGTTTTGCACACTAGAGGGCACTATGTAGCTAGAAACTAGGGGTTTATGAATTATAACTGAAATACATCTGTTCACCAGCAGGTGTCGCACGCTCTAGTTGTGAGATCTATTATAAATAAATACAGTACACCGTCGCTGTAACACCCTTCATTATAATGAACCTGGCCCATGGCCCCCAAATAAAAAAATATCATATAAATACACACTGTCAACATCCCCGTCTGTGCATGCGGGATGCCACCTCACGCAGTGAAGTAAACTGTTTCATCTTAATAAAGCGCACTGTATAACTGTCTCAAACAAAAATCATTTTATGTTGCACAAAGCTGGAAACTGTATTAATCGTTTGAAAAAAGGAGTAGTGCAGGCATGTCTCTGTTGTAAATATAGGTTGTCAATTGAATAAACAAAACAAAAAAAAAAGAACTTGAGGATCTGATGAACTTTTCATGTTGGGATGATTTGGAATCAAGCTTAAAAATCCTAAAAGGTATAGACAATGTCGACCCAGGGGACATTTTTTTTTACCTGAATAAAGAAACGAGGACCAGGGGTCACAAATGGAGATTAGATAAAGGGGCATTCAGAACAGAAAATAGGAGGCACTTTTTTACACAGAGAATTGTGAGGGTCTGGAACAAACTCCCCAGTAATGTTGTTGAAGCTGACACCCTGGGATCCTTCAAGAAGCTGCTTTGATGAGATTCTGGGATCAATAAGCTACTAACAACCAATGGCCGCCTCCTCGTTTTGTAAACTTATGTTCTTATCAGTTTGGATTCTTGCATGTTGGATTAAAATTTGGTGCACTTTGAAACCTATTCGTGTCAGATTGATTTTGAATAAATGTTCACGTTCAATTCGGGATTTGTGCTTTCTGTACTGCGTTTTAATTCTTTAACAGATTGGATAAAGCAAAGGCAGAATACTGCATACATGAGACGAACACGTACGTGCAATTCTACTTGTATTCACCGTTTCATCTCATTAACTTACTCCAACAGTTTATCTTCATTTTGATTGTCTTTTCGCTAGAACGAACCAAAGGCTTGGACCCCAACAGGTTCGTTATAGCGAGGGTGTACTCTACTTCAATATTGCTAACTTCTATTTAGTGAATTTATTACCTAGATAAGTCTGTGTGTTACATAAATCTGTATTTTTCATCTTGTTGAAATTAGTGTGATGGTACAGCTGCTAGTATTGATTACAATAGTAGTATCAATTGTACCCTTACAAATAATACTGTAATTTTAAATAGATTTTAGAAGTAGACATTTAACCACTTCAGCTCCAGATGTAAAAATGAAACCCCTTCCCAGCAACCAGATTTTGAAAATAATGTTTTCAAACCTGTAATTGCTATAAAATGTTAACATATGATGAATAAAACACAAATAAATGACTTAAACTGTTTTTCATTAACCCTTTATGCTGCTGTGTACTACATACCCATATTCAATATAGAGAGAAATGTATTTTTTTTTTTTAACAATGAAAACAAACGCTGCTAATAATGATAATAACAATAATAATCAGTAAACAGTAATTATCAAGTAAAAATCAAACAACATCAAAACGTGTGCCAGTATCGACTTGCTCTGTGCCATTTATTGAAATGTTCAATACAACCTAACCTGGGATCGCCTTTGCAACCACTGCACATTTCTTTTGTCTTTTTGTTTTCATTTTCATAGCAGACCCTGTACCTTTTTTACGGTGTCTGCTTCGCTTGTGTTGGCGGGATAGTCACAAATGCGTGTACACAGCTACTTTGCGCAGGCATTGTGATGGATCTGCCTGCCGCATTGTCTGTACCCAGTGCACCCCAGTTCCTGTGTTTTCGTGCATAGTTGAGTCGCTTGGCCTTGTTTCCACGTCGGAGGTATGGCTTTTTGGCCGCAAGTCTTCCATGAAGGCCACTTCTGACCAGACTTCTCCGGACAGTAGATGGGTGTACCAGGGTCCCACTGTTTTCTGCCAATTCTGAGCTGATGGCACTGCTGGACATCTTCCGATTGCGAAGGGAAGTAAGCATGATGTGTCTTTCATCTGCTGCAGTAAGTTTCCTTGGCCGACCACTGCGTCTACGGTCCTCAACGTTGCCCGTTTCTTTGTGCTTCTTCATAAGAGCTTGGACAGCACATCTGGAAACCCCTGTCTGCCTGGGACAGACCTTGCTGATGCAGTATAACTACCTTGTGTCTTGTTGCTGTGCTCAGTCTTGCCATGGTGTGTGACTTTTGACAGTAAACTGTCTTCAGCAACCTCTCCTTGTTAGCTGAGTTTGGCTGTTCCTCACCCAGTTTTATTCCTCCTACACAGCTGTTTCTGTTTCAGTTAATGATTGTGTTTCAACCTACATATTGAATTGATGATCATTAGCACCTGTTTGGTATAATTGTTTAATCATACACCTGACTATATGCCTACAAAATCCCTGAGTTTGTGCAAGTGTACCTAAAGAATTGATGCTGTTTTGAAGGCAAAGCGTGGTCACACCAAATATGGATTTGATTTAGATTTTTCTTCTGTTCACTCACTTTGCATTTAGTTAATTGATAAATATAATCTATTAACATGTCTATTTTTGAAAGCATTCTTACTTTACAGCATTTTTTCACACCTGCCTAAAACTTTTGCACAGTACTGTATATATACACACACACACACAGTTTGCTCCAGGACTTACAGACTGAGGGTCAGTGTGGTCCCCTCTCAATTTTAGGGGGACATTTTCTTCAGTGAGGGGGTCAATATGTTTGATTCCAAACCAACCACCATTTCTTATTTTTGTTTGTTTTTAAATATGCCAGCAGAGTTTACTGACCTTTTGTTTCTGAATAAAAAATAAAAAAACTGTAAAGCTGTAGATACAACCAAGGTGTCTCTACAATACTCACTGTCACTTTTGGGGACAATATTGGGAATTGTGTCACAGTGATGCTGGTGTATCACTGAGTAAAGGATATTAATTGTACCAAATCACATTAGAACAGGGGTTTTCAATCTTTTTAAGCTGCATACCCCTTTCCAAAAAATGTAGTCCACTGAGAAAGTCATAAAATGAAAACAGAAAAAAGGTCTGTACAATAACAGGATACAACAAAACGCACCAGCCTTTGAGTGTGTGATGGATACAATTATAAAAGTTACAGTATTATAAAAGAAAAATATATATGTTATATTTACTTATTTACTTTTTGGCTAAAAATAGTCCCTCAGACAGGTTTCTAGTTGTTGGAAACATTTCAAAACAGCATCAATTCTTCTAGGTACACTTGCACAAAGTCAGGGATTTTGTAGGCATATAGTCAGGTGTATGATTAAACAATTATACCAAACAGGTGCTAATGATCATCAATTCAATATGTAGGTTGAAACACAATCATTAACTGAAACAGCTGTGTAAGAGGAATAAAACTGGGTGAGGAACAGCCAAACTCCGCTAACAAGCTGAGGTTGCTGAAGACAGTTTACTGTCAAAAGTCATACACCATGGCAAGACTGAGCACAGCAACAAGACACAAGGTAGTTATACTGCACCAGCAAGGTCTCTCCCAGGCAGAAATTTCAAGGCAGACAGGGGTTTCCAGATGTGCTCTCCAAGCTCTTGAAGAAGCACAAAGAAACGGGCAACGTTGAGGACCGTGAGCGCAGTGGTCGCCAAGGAAACTTACTGCAGCAGATGAAAGACACATCATGCTTACTTCCCTTCGCAATCGGAAGATGTCCAGCAGTGCCATCAGCTCAGAACTGGCAGAAAACAGTGGGACCCTGGTACACCCATCTACTGTCCGGAGAAGTCTGGTCAGAAGTGGCCTTCATGGAAGACTTGCGGCCAAAAAGCCATACCTCCGACGTGGAAACAAGGCCAAGCGACTCAACTATGCACGAAAACACAGGAACTGGGGTGCAGAAAAATGGCAGCAGGTGCTCTGGACTGATGAGTCAAAATTTGAAATGTTTGGCTGTAGCAGAAGGCAGTTTGTTTGCCGAAGGGCTGGAGAGCGGTACACGAATGAGTGTCTGCAGGCAACAGTGAAGCATGGTGGAGGTTCCTTGCAAGTTTGGGGCTGCATTTCTCAAATGGAGTTGGGGATTTGGTCAGGATTAATGGTCTCCTCAATGCTGAGAAGTACAGGCAGATACTTATCCATCATGCAATACCATCAGGGAGGCATCTGATTGGCCCCAAATTTATTCTGCAGCATGACAACGACCCCAAACATACAGCGAAAGTCATTAAGAACTATCTTCAGCGTAAAGAAGAACAAGGAGTCCTGAAGTGATGGTATGGCCCCACAGAGCCCTGATCTCAACATCATCGAGTCTGTCTGGGATTACATGAAGAGAGAGAAGCAACTGAGGCTGCCTAAATCCACAGAAGAACTGTGGTTAGTTCTCCAAGATGTTTGGGCCAACCTACCTGCCGAGTTCCTTCAAAAACTGTGTGCAAGTGTACCTAGAAGAATTGATGCTGTTTTGAAGGTAAAGGGTGGTCGCACCAAATATTGATTTGATGTAGATTTTTCTTCTGTTCACTCACTTTGCATTTTGTTAATTGATAAATATAAACTAACTTAAGGGGAAAAATTTTTATTGAGAAAAAGATTATATATTAAATACAAAACTTAAAGATCATAATTGGATAAGTCTTCACCCCCCTGACTTTAATACTTGGTGGAAGCACCTTTGGCAGCAATTATAGCTGTGAGTCTGTTGGAATAGGCCTCTACCAACTTTGCACACCTTGATTTGGCAATATTTGACTGTTCTTCTTTACAAAACTTGAAGCTCTGTCAAGTTCCTTGGGGTGCGTTGATTGATTTAGGTTGGGGCTCTGACTGGGCCACTCAAGGACATTTACCTTTTTGTTCCTTGGCCACTCCATTGTAGATTTGGCTGTGTGCTTTTGGGTCATTGTCATGCTGAAAGGTGAACTTCTGTCCCAGTTTCAGCTTTCTTGCAGAGGGCAGCAGGTTTTCTTCAAGGACTTTTCTGTACTTTGCTCCATTCATTTTCCCTTCTATCCTGGCAAGTGCCCCAGTCCCTGCCGATGAGATACATCCCCATAACATGATTCTGCCACCACCATGCTTCACAGTAGGGATGGTGTTCTTTGGGTGATGCGCTATGTTGGGTTTGTGCCAAACATAACGCTTTGAATTTAAGAACATAAAGTTTACAAATGAGAGGAGGCCATTCAGCCCATCTTGCTCGTTTTGGTTGTTAGTAGCTTATTGATCCCAGAATCTCATCAAGCAGCTTCTTGAAGGATCCCAGGGTGTCAGCTTCAACAACATTACTGGGGAGTTGGTTCCAGACCCTTACAATACTCTGTGTAAAAAAGTGCCTCCTATTTTCTGTTCTGAATGCCCCTTTATCTAATCTCCATTTGTGACCCCTGGTCCTTGTTTCTTTTTTCAGGTCAAAGAAGTCCCCTGGGACGACATTGTCTATACCTTTTAGGAGGTTGAATGTTTGAATCAGATCGCCGCGTAGTCTTCTTTGTTCGACTGAATAGATTCAATTCTTTTAGCCTGTCTGCATATGACATGCCTTTTAAACCCAGGATAATTCTGGTTGCTCTTCTTTGCACTCTTTCTAGAGCAGCAATATCCTTTTTGTATATGGGGGAAGTTGAAATCCCCCATTGGTATGGCTTCTCCTTTTCTACACGCATTTCGAATGTCATTGTATAACAGATTATTTTGCTCAGCGTCTGAATTTGGCGGTCTATAGCATGCTCCTATTATGCCCTTTGAATTTGTGTCTATTATTCTGACCCATATTGATTCTGCATTGTTTTCTTTGTCCTGATTTAATACCTGGGCTTCAAGACTATTTCTTATGTATAGCGCTACCCCTCCGCCTCTTCTGTCCTGCCTGTCTTTCCTATATAGTGTGTACCCACTAATATTATATTCGTCTCCATCACTCTCAGACAACCAAGTTTCTGTAACACCTATCGCATCGTACTTACTTGTTAGTGCAGTAGCTTCAAGTTCTAACATTTTGTTTCTGAGACTTCGGAGATAAATACATTTAATAGTTGTCTTACCTGAGTTGTTGCCCTTGATTTGATGAGGTCTCCCTTCTGTTTTTTTGTTTTCTCCCCCCTTCCTTTCTAGTTTAAATGCTTCTGGACCTCCTCAAGGATCCTTTCTCCGAGTAGATTGGTTCCCTTTCTGTTTAAGTGCAGTCTGTCCCACCTATATAGATAGTCCTTGTTGTAGAATGTGCTCCAATGTTCAAGAAAGGTGAAGCCTTCCTGTGTGCACCACGATTTCAGCCATGCATTTTGATTTTGTATTTCCAGCTGTCCATATGGTCCTTTTTGCAAGGTGCCGGCTGTATCTCAGAAAATACCACAGATTTGGTCTTGTCTTTTAATTTCCTTCCTAGCTCTCTGAATTTGTTTTGCAGGGATCTTGGTCTGTCCCTTCCAATGTTGTTTGTACCGATGTGGACGACTACTACTGGGTCGTCTCTTGTTCGTTCTAGGAGCCTGTCCACGTTCTCAGTGATGTGTGTGACAGAGGATCCTGGAAGGCAGCACACTGTTGTAGTAAGGGGGGTCCAAACTACGAACTGAACTTGCTGTGTTTCTCAGTATGGAATCCCCAACAATCATGACCTCCCTTCTTTTTGCTGCCTGGCCAACACTGTTCATAGGGTCCTGGATGTTGTTTCTTTCATTCTCTTGATGTTGGTTTTGGTCATCTAAATGTTGAAGTGGCTCAAATTTGTTGGCTGTCTGGATTTCTGGTGGTTGTGTTTGACTAAGTTTCTTTTTTTCCCTGCTTCTGCCTATCTGAACCCAGCTGTTTCGGCTCTCTTCCATCTCCCTGGTGGCTTTCAGTCTGCTAGGGGTGCAGACTTCTATGAATTGTGGGTGTGTCAGCTCCTCAAGCTCCTGTTGCTGTCTCATTTCCTCCAGCTCCTTTTCTAGCAGGCTTAATCGCTGAAGCAAGTCCTGGATTGTGCGGCACTTTGCACAAACTTGATTGAGCTCTGTTGGGTTTTCTCGGATTTCCCACATCATGCAGTTGTCACAGATTACTGGCTTGAAGACCATTTTTTTGTGGAGTTTAGTTTAGCTTCTGCAGCTGTCAACCTGCTTTCAAACTGCTTCTAACTGCTTTGTACTTGTCCACTCGTACTTCTCACACGATGTCGCTTCCACACGCTGTCGCTGGGAAAACTGCCTGCCTTTTGTTTGTGCTGCGGGCTCTGCCCCTCTCCCGTGTCTCAGAACGCTGCAGAGTTTGAATCACCTGCTCCGAGTTTCAGCTTATCAGAAAAATACACGGCCAAAAAGCTCAATTTTAGTTTAGTCAGACCACAAAACTTTTTGCCACATTGCTACAGAATCTCCTGAGTTTTTTTCATACTTCAAACTTGATTCTAGGTGGCCTTTCTTGAGTAAAATACATGCCAGATTTGTGGAGTGCTTGGGATATTGTTGTCACATGCACACTTTGACCAGTCTTGGCTGTAAAAGTTTGTAGCTCTTGCAAAGTTGCCATTGACCTCTTGGTAGCCTCTCTGATCAGTCTCCTTCTTGCTCGGTCATCCAGTTTGGAGGGACAGCCTGATCTAGGCAGGGTCTTGGTGCCATACACCTTCCACTTCTTAATAATCGTCTTGACCGTGCTCCAAGGGATATTCGAGGCCTTTTATATTTTTTTTATACCCATCCCCTGATCTGTGCCTTTCAACAACTTTGTCCTGGAGTTCTTTTGAAAGCGCCTTGGTGCTCATGGTTGAATCTTTGCTTTTGAAATGCACTACCCAGCAGAGGGAACCTACAGGAACTGCTGAATTTATCCTGAAATCGTGTGAATCGCTACAATTTAACACCGCTGGAGGCCACTTAACTTGGTGTGTGATTTTTGAAGGCGATTTTGTTACACCTGAGCTAATTTAGGATTGCTATTACAAGAGGGGTGGACACTTATCCAACCAAGCTATTTCAGTTTTTGTTTTTATGTTCTACAAATTTCTAGAATATTTTTTTCACTTGGAAGTTGTGGGGTAGGATGTGTAGATCAATGAAAAAAAAAATATTTTATTGCATTTTAATTCCAGGCTATAAGGCAGCAAAAGGTGAATGTTGAAAGGGGGTGTAGACTTTCTATAGGCACTGTACACACACATATATATATATATATATATATATATATATATATATATATATATATATATATATATATATATATATATATATATATAAACACACACACTGGTTTGCAGAATTCACCCTCCTGCAAAGTTTTCACATTTTGTTGGCACCTCAGCGTACTCCATGATGCTTTCAAATTGGACTTTACATGTAGAATCTACACAAACTACTCTACATTGATAAAGTTAAATGCATGTAGAATGTAAATAAGTAAGATTTACAGAGAAAAACAGATTAATCTCAGTTGCATAAGTATTCAACCCCTTTCCTATTGCAGCCCTAAATCAGCTCAGGTGCAAATGATTTGTTTTGAAAGGTCACAAAATTAGTGAAATGGTTTCAGCCTGTGTGTACTCAAAGTAGTTTAACTTGTAGATAATATCGCTCATGTGTATATAAAGACTTTCAAGCTGCAACTCACATAGTGGTCCAACAAAGCAACCATGAAGACCAAGGAGCTTTCGAAACAAGTCAGGGATTAGGTGGTAGAGAGGCACAGAGCAGAAGAAGGGTACAAGAAAATTTCAAAGGCGGTGATTATCCCTCTCAGCACAGTGAAGTCCATCATTAAGAAGTGGAAGATGCATCATACCACCCGACACTGCCCAGATCAGGTCGCCCTCCCAAACTGAGCAGCCGGGCAAGCAGGAAACTGATTTGGGATATCACTCTGAAGCCAACAATGACCTTGAGAGATCTGCAAAGTTCTGTGTCTGAGATGGGAATCAGTGTACACATCTACAATAAGCCGATCCGTACACAAAGCTGGCCTGTATGGATGCGTGGCAAGAAGGAAGCCATTACTCATTACGTTACTCATTACTCATTAAGCCATTACGTTGCCTAGTTAGTATCCTCTCGTCTCCACTCCACCTTACAGGATAAGGTGTCGGGCTTGCAGTTGAATATTTCATATAGTCATACTCCAGAGAATCGCACAGGTCTCTTTCAAACGATAGGAGAGACAGCATGTTCATCAGCGACTTGTCAGCATTGAGGCTCCCAACAGCTTTATTAATCCTGCATGGTGTACAGGTGGTCATTGGGATCAAAACTCTTAAGTGAGCGTATATATAGTAATCTAAAACTTAAATTAGCGTTGGATGTTTTTTCCCACAGTCGATTTGCACTTTTATTTGTTGAACGAAAACTGAAACTTCAGCTTCATCCATATTAATGTTGTGCAAAGCACATGCCAGTTCTGTAGACTTTCTCTGTTGCCGAATATGTCTGATTTTTGGCAAGTATGCATAGGCTTTCATGAGGCCATGTGTGTCATTTTGAAAGCGGCTGTTCAATTTGCAAAATTGACAATCTAAAATATGACTCCACATCTCTCTCAAATCTTTATTAGAATGCTCCCTAATTTGTCCTAAACTTGAGCTCCTGCCTTTGGGATGCACAGTTTAAAAACATTTTTACTTAAACTTGGCATTCATAGGCGCAGATTTGAGTTGGCCTGTGTGCCAACTGGGGACACCCCTGGCCTACTCTTTTAAAAAAAAAAAATAAAGACTATCATCATCCTTAGCTTGATTCATGGGCTTGCAGCGATCCTGAATTTCTCTTGAAACCGGTGGGTTTCATTTGTTGTGTTATTGGCTGTAGCAGAAGAGCTGCTGCTAGTGTATTTTGAGAAGTGAAGGCGTGCTCAGCGCGCAGCAGACTAGATGTACTCGTGTGTGTGATACTGGAACTCACTGACCGAGCAGGAAGTACTGTGGCTGGAACCCCACCAAGGGGAGCTGCCGGCCACAAAGAAGGTGGGGGAGGTCCGGAGGCCACCAACCCCAGCAGCAGTTTCGTTGCCGGAGATCGTGGGGGAGGTCAGGAGACCTGCTCCCACTGCAGCACTTTCGCTGCAGGAAGTACTTTGGCCGGAGCCCCACAAAAGGGAGCTGCCGGCTATGAAGAAGGAGGGGGAGGTCTGGACACCACCAACCCCAGCAGCCTTTCCGCTGCCAGGGGTGCAGCGGGATGAGAAACTCGCCCTGCTGTCAGCATTGCCAGTAGCAGCCGGGCTACTGGTAACATTGCCGACCATGAACCCCTTAACGTCCCTGTTCTTGGCCCGGGACTTTGCGCGAGACTTTTGGGGCTAAGGGGAGGCCATGTGTGCTGTGCACAAGAGGGGGGGGGGGGGTTTGGGGAGTGGAAATAGGTTGCAATGTGCCCCGCCCCTGTGTGCATTTGTGTGTTTTTTATATGTTGCGTGTGGCGTGTTTTTAATGTTGGTGTATAGATATTGGTGTACGGGATATAAATTGGTCTGTGTAGCACAAGTGATTTAAAATATATGGTTGTATTAAGGCACGGGCATTTAAAGTATTTAATAGTATGTGAGCACGGGGTTGCGCAAATCAGTTCACGTGCTGGGATTCAAGTGAATAATTAATTGGTAATTGAATCCCGGCACAACAGTATATATAGATGCACATTTCACTCAGGGTTGTGTGTTCGGTGAGTGGAGAACGGGTGAGACCGGGTGTGGAGAGGAGGTAAAAACTATTTAAAAGAAACTAAATAAAATAATAACTGCTACTACGTGCTGGAGATGGTACTTTTTTGTGTTTTTAGCGTTCGCCCACCCTGTTTGTTAGTGTCTATTTGTTTTGTTTGTCTGTTTATTTTGGCATTATTTTGGCATCAAGTGCCGTGTGCTGTTTTCTGTTTTAAACCTTTTTATTTTACAATAAACGCACTGAGTGCCGCTGCGTCTCAGTTTCACCTGCCACTGCTGTCGGTCTGTGTACTCCTTTCTGACGTCACCACTAAAGCCAGCTTGTCACGCAGCCCCATACTGGCCCAGGAGAGTTTGGTTCTCCCCTCTGATACAGCTCTTGAGAGGCCAGCCATGGGAGCTGCCGATGCGCCACAACCTGCTCAGTCAGGCGTAGGGTACCCTGTGGCACCCCAACCCATCGAGCTTGCAACTCTGGGTCTGGACCCTGAACGGCTGCATTTGAGCCATCTGCTGTTATCAAACCGGGTGATTAACACCCTACAAAACGCCAGGGCAACCTCTACTCGTTCCCAGTATGGTTACAAGTGGGGCGTGTTTCAGACATGGTGTTTGGCTCGTGGGTTCGACCCCACGACATGCCCTATTGCAGTTATACTGCAATTTTTACAGGACCTTTTTTGATGAGAGGAAATCCCCCTCTACTCATAAAGGTCTATTAGGCAGACATTTCGGTGTTCCATGTAAAAATTGATAGTCTCCCAAGAGCTCATTTCCTGGCAGGGCAAGTTTTTTGAAAGGCACCCGGCGGCTTAGGTGAAGGATTTAGTCCGTCACTGGAGGTTAAATGTAGTACTTCATGTACTGACAAAACCTCCATTTGAGCCCATGCATTCAGCTGGGTTGAAATATTTGTATTTCAAGACAACTTTCTTGCTTGCAATCGCCTCCGCTAAACGGGTGAGTGAAATGCAGGCATTCTCAGTATCAAAAGCCTGTCTAATTTTTTCAGATGCCAGAACGAAGGTTACGCTTCGTACTAACCTGGCTTTTTTCTGCCGAAAACAATCTCGACTTTACACATTAACCAGTCGGTGGAATTAAAGGCTTTCCATCTAGGTATGGGATGGTATAAAATTTGCACGGTATGATAACCGTTAAATAAAACACCGTGGTAACCTTGATATCACAGTATACAGTAGGCTACATCATGCAAGTTATAAAATAAAAAATTACGAAAGACTAATGTAAATCACTTAAATTACTGTAATTCACAAAATTAAAATCAACAAATCACACTTCTTTTCATGGAATGATTTAAACATTTGGTATTTCGTATTTTACTATGCCAAATTAACTTGGTACGTTTCTTTTTTATAAAGACAATCAGAATTAAAAAAAAAAAAAAAAAAAAAAAAAAAAAAACTAAAGTTGTACACTCTCAATGTTATACTACAACAGTATTAAAACCTATTTGCTCAATGACGTGATGCTGTATTTTGTTAAAACATTAACGTACAAAATTAAATAAAATAAATTCTTTGTTTAGCTGATGGTAAATAGAATTGGAAATGATCGGTCTTATTGCTTAAAATACAAACATGTACCACAGGTTATTTAAGAGCAGAGATTAGTTGTTTATTGTTTCAACTGGATAAATAAAATATATATAGCAAAAAAGAATGTATTTTAATACTGAAACGTGTTATTGGATTTATAGCTACACGTCCCGACATTACACAAATAAGCTTCTATGATCATTACACTTGGAGTTTGTAAAAAAAAAAAAAAAGATTTCTTCACTTACCTAATAAAATTGGAATACTGTTATAACTTGTTTAAACAAAACTACGTTGATAAGTAGGCTATCCTGCTGCAGTCGCTGTTCTGTGCTAATTTTATTTGACACATTGGTTGTGTTCTTAGATTTCTGCAGTTCTGTACAGTGCTGCACAGAAATCTAGGCAGATTCTGCATAGGCGGCTGTGAACCAAAGGGACGATGCAGAGATCATGAGTGACCTGTTCATCGTAATGCAGATAACCACTAAAACTACTGCTGCCACTTTGTTAGCGGAGGCGAACGACATTTTATCATTATACAGTGAAGCCGTGAACAGCCTTGTCAACGCTATATTAAATAAATAAATAATTTAAACAAACATAATGTATCAAATCTGTGATAAGTGATGTATAATTTTACAGTAAAGTTAATGTTAATCAATTACATTAAACTGACTGTTGATGATAATCCAGACAAAATATAGCACATTGAAAATGTGTGCTGTGCTGCAAGGTTTGGAGAAGGCGTTTCTCTAAAAGCTGTGTGTGACGTCAGAAAGACACCAGCCAAGAGCAAGCCGACGCAGCAAACTCTGGGTAACAGAACACAGCAATTGAAATGTGTTTTCTGTGTTGTTGATAGTTTCCTTCAAAATCATTATCAAAATACAGTATCCGTTCACAAAAAGATCTTCCTCAGACACTTTGCTAAGGCTGCAAGTACCATCGCTTGATTTAGAAGAAGTGTTTGCAGTTGAAAAAATGTGTTAACCGGTGTATAAAGGAATTACGATAATTGCGGTGTAGAATAAAAGGAACGGTATTAATACCATAATGTACCTAAACCGAAAAACCGGTATACCGACCCATCCCTATTTCCAACCTCCTCCTTTTCATTCTGACAGGACAGAACTAAAAGCTGGAGGCATACGGAACAATTTTTTTCTGTTATGGAGCGAAGTTAAATGGTTAACGGGCACAATACAGACTGCGTATGAACTGGCCAATCTGCTGCTGCTCGAGAAGCTCACCGGCCATTCCAGCAGGGTTCAGGCGACTTAGTGGGCTTTGTTTCAAGGTGCATTGATCCAGGACATATGCAGTGCAGCAGATTGGGCTCCCCATACATTTGCCAGGTTCTGTCGACTGAATGTCGTGGACCTGCAGAATCCTGGATTTGGCACTAGAGTACTAAGGGCGGCTTCCCAGTCCACCCTCACAGCAGAATAGTAGAGGCTAGTAAGTTCTAATGTTTTTCAGTTTACTGGAATACGGTTTGTAGCACAAGCGGTTTTGCTTGGGTTTGTAGCGGTGTTGTATACCATGTCCTTGCGACAGATTGGGTATACTCACAAAATATTAGATGTGATTCCATAGTAATTTTTATTCGAGCTATGCTGGTATTTTGATTCAGGCACAAGGCAGCTTCGGCTTGTCCTTTTGTAGCTTATTGATGTATGCTCCATGTCCTTGCGACAGCTTGGGTATACTCACCCATTTTGTAATGGTTAATATTCCCTACATTTAAAAAAATAAATAAAATGAATTCAATTAATAAAAGAAACCATTTACTGTATCATAACCGCGGTTCCCTGAAATAGGAATATTAACCATCCTTGCTTGCAGTTCTCGACAGAAAATAGCGACACTGTCAGGGTGAGTAGTGGTTTTCTGCTTGTGGGGGCGGAGCAGCACTACGTCCCCCTCCTCTGGCGAGTGTCTTTGGTATAGAGTTTTCAGGTAACCAGGGTTATGATAATAACATAACGTTATACTGACACCAAAGACAGGATGAAAATAAACTGAAGAACAGACACAAGTAGCCTGCTGAATCGTTAAAGTTAAGAGCAGTATTTGCCAACATTTCTGGACATTTTACCAGGGTTGGGGTCAATTCCTGTTTTTACATTCCAATGCCCTTTTAATCAATTGCAATATATCATTCTCATAGTGGCAACAAATTATTTCAATTGAAATTGTCGCTAGTCAATTAAATTGGCTTCAAATTAAAGCAGCTAAACAATTAAATACAGCAATTATGTCTCAAATACCAATTCCAATACCTTTTTGAAGGACTTGGAATTGGTAATTTATTTAAAAAAGGAATTGGAATTGAAAAACACAAATTAGCCCCAACCCTGGAAAGATGTACTTGAATTTTGGCAAATACTTCACTGTTATTGGTTGATTTGTGATGTGCGATGTATAATATTGATATGTGCAAAATGTAGGTCCTACTATATATACTCATGTGCCAGTGTAGTATTCATGTGTGTAATCATAAATATTATACCTTTTTTTTATATAGAACTGATTCCCTATATATTGTACCTTTTTATAGAACTGATTTCCTTCCTTTTTCCTACTGGTTTTAAATATTGGAGAGGCAAACCTTATTGGTGCATTGTTAACATAGACCTGGAAGGGAATGCTTGCTACCAACCAGCTCATCTTTCAGTCTCCCAGGATGATTAGGTGTGTGAGGACCGAATTCTCCCTCACAGAACAGCAATTGCTGAACTCATCTCAGTGTGTGTTCACTTTGGTGGCACTGGCTAGCAAAGACAAACTGCACATTACAAACTGTGTGGTCTAGTGCCCCTAAGCCTGCATCCATTGTGGGTTAGCAATCTCAAAGCCAGGTGCTTTCCTATATCAAGCCTGGGTCATGGAGAGACTGGGGTGAGGAGTGCTGTTACTGACTTTCTTTTGCTCCACAGACCTATAATAATTTCAGTCCATCTGTGTGTGTCTGTCCACAGAGAAATTTCTCAATGTCTGTGAACAGTGCAGCCGTCCTGCGATTAACAGGAAGAGGCGGAGGAACAGTGGCAGGGGCGCCAAGAGGTCGCAGTTCCTCAAGGGGTCGAGGTGAGTTCAAGAGGGCAAGGGAGCAGGAAGGTGTGTCGTAGTGCTTGAGGTCTGGAGTCTGCTAGCAGCAGCACCCCATAGGGGACTGTGACACACAGTTGAGCTTCAAAGCTGGACTAGCCTGCTATATACATTCATCCATGTTTGTTTGTCTGCCTGGCTCCCTATAATTGGAACCCTAATTTATGTGTTTGAAGTTATGGATGTGCCCCTACATTTACTTGGCATTTTATTGAACTGTTATCGACAAATGTGATATCGCCAAGTTACTGAAGAAAAAACATAATTATGAATGACTTGTTCTGTGAGGAATTAAAGCAGAGTCTCCCGCTGCCGAACCATTCCCAATCAGTCAGGGAGGAATTGCACTGGTTCAGTAAGTTAGGATGTGCTCCCAATGTCCACATGATGATCCTGTACTCCTCAATACCATGTGTCTGCTTATATAATGTCAGCTACGATGTTTCTGGAAATGTGTTTATTTCAGGCTTTTGGCTGCACACTCATTTTGAAAGTATTTTTCCAGTGTACAGAATTTTATGGACAACATCAAAAGAGTTTTGATTTGAGCAACTTGTTAAGGAACTGCCTAAATGTGGTGTTCAACTAGTTGCCTGAAAGTTAGCTTGAGTTTCATGGTTTTAGAGCATCAAGAAACAAAGAATGAACCTTGAACAAAAGCAATCAGTCAAACAAGGGCACACGTGCAATGTGTTGGTGTTTTGTTTGTCTCGCATTGTATTTGAAAGCCCTGGTATGTTTGTGCCCACAGGTCGAGGGCGGGGGGAAGGTGGGTTTTACCAAAGAAGTTTTGATGAGGTGGAAGGTGGGTTTGGCCGAGGCGGGAGAGAGATGCACAGATCCCAGAGCTGGGAGGAAAGGTAAGCAGTTTAGGCACAGTGGCATCACTCGGTCATTGTAGTTTAGGCACAATGGCATCACTCACACTGGTCATTATAGTTTAGGCACAATAGCATCACTCACACTGGTCATTGCAGTTTAGGACATTGCAGATTGTTTGGACAAGAACAATTTTAAAATGTGTTTGTTATTGAAAGTATTACATTTCTTTAGTCTTTTTGTATCTCCTAATTTAGCACTGTTGAGTGTGTTTAGTTATTGATGTTGGTGGATTAATTGACATAGTTACCTATAGTGGTGCATTCGGCACCCTAATTTTGTATTGGATTTATCGTATAGGCATTTATCAACAATAATTGATGCATTGACGTTTTATTTTTTATTTTTCAAATTAAAGAACACACACATACACTACCGGTCAAAAGTTTTAGAACACCCCCATTTTTCCAGTTTTTATTGAAATTTAAGCAGTTCAAGTCCAGTGAATAACCTGAAATGGTACGAAGGTAAGCGGTAAACTGCCAGAGGTTAAAAAAAAAGTTTAGGTTACCAAAAACTGAAAAATAATGTACATTTCAGAGTTATACAAAAAGGCCTTTTTCAGGGAACAAGTAATGGGTTAACAACTTACAGCTGTTCTGCAGCAATGGAAGTAAATTAAGCCTTGAAAGTTGATGCTAACAATTCCTACAGGTGTCCCAACTTTTGTTGATTACAAACCCTCTGTCTGTATAAAAGCAGTGTTGGAACAGACTGTGTTACTACACCCTCTTAAGCATTATTTGGACAGTATTGTACTGCAGGAAGTAGTATATTGCTATCATAATGGCGAGAAAAAGGCAATTAACAAAGGAAGACAGACAGACCATTATAACCCTTAAAGTGTAGGTCTTTCCTTTAGAGAAATTGCAAAGAAAGCCAAGGTGTCAGTGAGTACAGTTTCCTACACCATCAAAAGGCACTTGGAAACTGGAGGAAACTCTGACAGGAAGAGGTCTGGCAGACCCAAAGCCACAACAGAATCAGAAGACAAGTTTCTGAGAGTCAACAGCTTGCGTGATAGGGGGCTCACAGGACAACAGCTTCAAGCACAGCTTAACACTGGTCGAAGTAAGCAAGTCTCAATTTCAACTGTGAAGAAGACTTGAGCTGCAGGTTTGACAGCTCAGTGGCAGTAAGAAAGCCATTGCTAAGATGGCAAAATAAGAAAAAGAGGCTTGCCTGGGCCATGAAGCACCACCAGTGGACCACTGAAGACTGGAAGAAGGTCTTATGGACCGATGAATCAAAATTTGAAATCTTGGTTCATCACGCGGGTTTTATGCGCCATCGAGTAGGCGAAAGGATGGTTCCTCGGTGTGTGACACCAACTGTCAAACATGGAGGAGGAAGCGTGATGGTCTGGGGCTCTTTTGCTGGATCCAGAGTGTGACTTGCACAGAGTGAGTGGCACCCTGAACCAAAGCGGCTACCACAGCACTTTGCAGCCATGCAATACCCTCTGGTATCGCCTAGTTGGTCAGGGGTTCATCCTACAGCAAGATAATGACCCAAACATACCTCCAGGCTATGTCAGAACTACCTTAGAAGAAAAGAACAAGGCGGTGAGCTTCAAATCATGGAATGGCCAGCACAGTCTCAGACTTAAACCCCATCGAGCTGGTTTGGGATGAACTGGACAGAAGGGTGAAAGCAAAGCAACCTACAAGTGCAACACATTTGTGGGAACTTCTGCAACAGTGTTGGGAAGAACTTTCGAACAATATTTGATTTCCATTGTAGAAAGAATGCCACGGTGTGTTAGGCTGTTATAGCTGCAAAAGGTGGCTACTTTGAGTCAAAATTTAGATTAAATTTTGTTAAACAAAACGATTCCATGATTTCTTTTTTATCTCCAATTGTTTATTTGTTCTATGCTTTAATTTCAGAGTACATTGAGACATTTAAACTGCGTAAATTTCAATAAAAACTGGAAGAATGGAGGTGTTCTAAAACTTTTGACCGGTGGTGTATGATATATATATATATATATATATATATATATATATATATATATATATATATATATATATATATATATATATATATATATATACACACACACTACCGGTCAAAAGTTTTAGAACACCTCCATTTTTCCAGTTTTTATTGAAATTTACGCAGTTAAATGTCTCAATGTACTCTGAAATTAAAGCATAGAACAAATAAACAATTGGAGATAAAAAAGAAATCATGGAATCGCTTTTGTTTAACAAAATTTAATCTAAATTTTGACTCAAAGTAGCCACCTTTGCAGCTATAACAGCCTAACACACTCGTGGCATTCTTTCTACAATGGAAATCAAATATTGTTCGAAAGTTCTTCCCAACACTGTTGCAGAAGTTCCCACAAATGTGTTGCACTTGTAGGTTGCTTTGCTTTCACCCTTCTGTCCAGTTCATCCCAAACCAGCTCGATGGGGTTTAAGTCTGGAGACTGTGCTGGCCATTCCATGATTTGAAGCCTACCGCCTTGTTCTTTTCTTCTAAGGTAGTTCTGACATAGCCTGGAGGTATGTTTTGGGTCATTATCTTGCTGTAGGATGAACCCTGACCAACTAGGGCGATACCAGAGGGTATTGCATGGCGCTGCAAAATGCCGTGGTAGCCGCTTTGGTTCAGGGTGCCACTCACTCTGTGCAAGTCACGACTCTGGATCCAGCAAAGAGCCCCAGACCATCACGCTTCCTCCTCCATGTTTGACAGTTGGTGTCACACACCGAGGAACCATCCTTTCACCTACTCGACGGCGCATAAAACCCCTGCGTGATGAACCGAGATTTCAAATTTTGATTCATCGGTCCATAAGACCACCTTCCAGTCTTCAGTAGTCCACTGGCGGTGCTTCATGGCCCAGGCAAGCCTCTTTTTCTTATTTTGCCATCTTAGCAATGGCTTTCTTACTGCCACTCGACCTGTCAAACCTGCAGCTCGAAGTCTTCTCTTCAGTTGAAACTGAGACTTGCTTACTTCGACCAGTGTTAAGCTGTGCTTGAAGCTGTTGTCCTGTGAGCCGCCTATCACGCAAGCTGTTGACTCTCAGAAACTTGTCTTCTGATTCTGTTGTGGCTTTGGGTCTGCCAGACCTCTTCCTGTCAGAGTTTCCTCCAGTTTCCAAGTGCCTTTTGATGGTGTAGGAAACTGTACTCACTGACACCTTGGCTTTCTTTGCAATTTCTCCAAAGGAAAGACCTACACTTTTAACCCTTATGCTCCATTGTCGGACTGGGTCCGACATTGCAATTATTCCCACCAGGTCCTTTGTCTGACCCTGTCCGACATCATTTTAAAACGCAAAAAGTCTTTTTTCAACGGAAAAGCCGAGAAAACCATTCAATGGCCGAGTGGGAACGAAAGGAGCCGAGACAAGCCGATAAAAAAAAAAAAAAAAAGGCGATCTCATGAATAGTCATAGTAGCCCCCTTCTTCAGATGGGGCGGTCAGTATGGAAACAAGCTGGGAGTACAGTATCAGCGCACAGAGACTGTCTCGGACATTTGCAGAGCTTTTTGAGATGTTATAGCAATAAAATAATGACTTGGATTGCATTATTGAGGAGTTTGGTGATAAAACGAGTCATCAGGAGACCATTGATCGGTATGTACGACTATT
This sequence comes from Acipenser oxyrinchus oxyrinchus, assembly GCA_030684275.1. Lineage (NCBI taxonomy): Eukaryota > Metazoa > Chordata > Actinopteri > Acipenseriformes > Acipenseridae > Acipenser > Acipenser oxyrinchus. The sequence continues at coordinate 18,930,888 of CM060254.1, forward strand.
ATTATTATTATTTATTTGGTAGCATATGTGAAAGCGATAGCAAACGAAAGGGTGGGGCGGGGCTGGAGATGCCTAGTGAGTGCTTTGTTGATCTGCAGGGCCATTTAAACCCGTTTGACTGTGAAAAAAATACTTTTAAACAGCACGTCTAAAATTAAATGCGCGTGTAAAAATTAATTAGACCTGGTGAGCCTGACGCAGAATTAATAAATGGACCGTTAAGGGTTATATAATGGTCTGTCTGTCTTCCTTTGTTAATTGCCTTTTTCTCGCCATTATGATAGCAATATACTACTTCCTGCAGTACAATACTGTCCAAATAATGCTTAAGAGGGTGTAGTAACACAGTCTGTTCCAACACTGCTTTTATACAGACAGAGGGTTTGTAAGTAATCAACAAAAGTTGGGACACCTGTAGGAATTGTTAGCATCAACTTTCAAGGCTTAATTTACTTCCATTGCTGCAGAACAGCTGTAAGTTGTTAACCCACTACTTGTTCCCTGAAAAAGGCCTTTTTGTATAACTCTGAAATGTACATTATTTTTCAGTGTTTGGTAACCTAAGCCTTTTTTTTTAACCTCTGGCAGTTTACCGCTTACCTTTGTACCATTTCAGGTTATTCACTGGACTTGAACTGCTTAAATTTCAATAAAAACTGGAAAAATGGGGGTGTTCTAAAACTTTTGACCGGTAGTGTATATATATATATATATATATATATATATATATATATATATATATATATATATATATATATATATATATATATATATAAACAGAAGATACAATAACTAAAAACACTGTTGTGCATAATAGTTAAACAAGCAACATGCTAATCTACCATATTAGCACTAAAAGAAGCACCCTCTCACACTCAAGGTTTTAATGCAAACAGGAGACTTTAAACTGCATTCTAATTTGATGTATCGATTCACCAATATGTAATTAAAGCTTGGAAAATTGAAGGACAGATGATCAATAATCGATTAATTGTTGCACCCCTAGTTACCTATGAAAGGCATATCTCCCAAGAAACCAATAGTGGTTGTTGAGTATGTGGGTTGGTGTGAAGAGGCACTGCATCCCTCTTATGGTGTTTTATAGGTAGTGTCTCGCTCAGCATGTAGATATTCAGGGGAGTTATTGCTCCTGAGATTTGTAGGGGTTGTTGCTTTTGCCTCAAGTTTTAGCCAAGCTGGATTGCATTGTGTAAATGAAGTATCTCATTTCTATTTTTTTACCAGGGGAGACAGACGATTTGAAAAGCCCGGCCGGAAAGATCCAGGTGAGTTTTATTTCAGTACAGTGCTATTTCCAAAGAACTCCCAGCTTTGACCTAACCTTAACGTTGAGTGGGTGCACACAGTATGTGTTTCAGATGTAAAGCTAATGCTGCTGTAGCTGCAATACCGGTTAAGGGGAACAGGTGGCAGCAGCTGTCAATTTACAGTCCGGCGCTGCAGTGTCAGATGTGGGCAGGGTGTGGCAGCACAAGATTAAGAAAAATAGCATCCTTACTGGGCTACCAAAAGCAAAATGTTTTTGCCACTGTTTTTAAATATACAGGGTGATTTAGAAAGTAGGTTTAGCACAACAATGATATGGTGCGTTGATGTAGTAAACTTACTTTCTAATCACCCTGTACTTTGATGTGCCAGTGTAATATTCAAAAGTATACCAGTGCCTTTTGGTTTGCTTTTTCTACCCATTGCATCACGCTTTGGCAAAAAAAAAAAGTCACAAGTGACAAACGACAAAAGGACAGAGAATGTTGTGCGGCTGGGGTTGCTTTGTGAAAAAAAGATTCAAACTGCAATTCCACATAAATATTAAACTGGATCTGCCTGCCCCAGAAGAAATTGGATGATTTTAATTATGTTATTATTTATTCTGTAGTTTGTTTAGGCCTTGGTCCTCCAATAGTAACTATGTAGTGATCCATTTTAGTTTTTGCAGTTGGCCGTGTTTTTAAAGACACAGGAACTGAAGGACCTTTTCTAATATTCTGGGTCCATGGCTTTACAGCCAACTGCATTGTAGCATTGCAAATAACTATTTAATAATCGCAGAAATTCGATATGGTACATAGTCTGTAGTCTTGTGAATTACACACATAATCAGTAGATCACTGGCACAGCCTGTATTTCATGGTTATATATGCATTTATCTACTTCTGTCGTCTGGTTCTGTTAGAACCAGAAACTTTGTCATTGTTTTTGTAACAATTGCGGTGGATTTGACACTGATCCTGAATGAAAATTATTTAATATCTGCATTGTCCCAAAGTATTAAACACAGCATTCGTCTTCAGTACTTGCAACTCACAACAATGGATAAGCAGGTTACCTTTTTATTTCTTGTTTTTGTTTTATTCCCATAAATATTCAGAAACAAGGTTTATAAAAGGCTGTACATATTAATATTTGGATTAAGATTGGAATATGGAGAACATATGCATCAGAAGCTAGAATACTTCATTTGAATTGTAATTAATAATGTTCCCATTGTGTGCAACAACAAAAAGGCACATAACTTTCATTAAAAACAAATGAAATCATGCTTGTTCTGAGACTGGCATGAGGAACTTCTGTAATAAATGTTGCCGTACTTCAGAAGTGGATCTTGGATTTTTCCCTGTAATGGTTTGCTTGTGGTATCATTTGGATGGTGACACAGAAGGGGTCTATTTTTAAGGAATGGAACAGCAATGAATCTAACCCCAGCTGCCCTGTAGCACCATGTCACACTGGAGTATTTTCCCCTGCCTGGGGTGATGTGTTAGCACCTTCACTAAATTAAAAAATACATTCAAAAGAGATCTATGATAGATCACTAAAAAAGTTGAGGGAGTCCTTCTTAATTGTATTCTTTTTTTTTAAACCAACTTTTTCAATAGTTATTTTGGCGTGATAACTAGTTTATTAAAGAAAAGATACATATAAGAAAAGATACATATTTTTGCTTTATTACAGACCCCGAATAGCACTAATCTTGCACAGTCAAAATAGAGTAGCAGTGAAGTGAAGGATGCCCATTTCTTTCGTTTACAAGACAGGTTGTAAAGTCTGTACATGCGGTACTTGATGAAAGCAGTAGAATTAAGAGTTTAAAGAAGCAGTAACCCAACTAATTGCCTAACTAGGTTTATTATTATTGTAAATGACATACACTGTTCCATCATGAGAATGGGTCCTTTCAAATCTAGATACACTGTTCTAACCATGATATTCACAATACAGATTTTGTTCTGTCCTCATTGATATCAATGTCACATTATTTCACTTTTAGGTGTTTACTGTGTCTACATGGCCCTGTATGTATAACAAAAATAAAATCCTAATACAAATACACTGCTCATTTGTGTCTTGGAGATTGGACATTGAAGCAAGATGCTTTTCAAGCAAAATTGGAAATGGTGTAATGTCTTAAATACAAAAAATAATAATATAAAGTGGAATAAATGTGTTAACCAAGGCTTGAACTAAAATGGTTTTACCTCTGCAATGACAGCATTAGCACTAGATTTAAAAAAAAAAACAAAAAACAAAAAAAAACTTAGTAATCTAATCTTAACTGGCTAATGCCAAGAAGAGGCAAGAGATTGGATTTTAAATCATTGGCAATCACGCTTTTAACATGAGATTTGGTATCAAGTCAGTGATACAATCTCACTGTCATCAGCAAATACAGAGGCAAAGGTCATTCTGGGCTTTCAGTAGGCCTGTTTTTGTAACCAAGCTTTTGATTTATTTAAGACCCTTTTTAGAATTGGTGTCAGCAGTTCAGTGATTATCTGCCAGACATGCATCTTCAAGGCAACTGGTTTGATAATGTGTTTTGTGTGTTTGTTTTTCATGTGGACCCTTAGATGTTGCTCCAGCGCACTTTCAACTCAATCCTGGTAAGTCTGCTCTCTCTATCTTACTTCATTTTTCTGTTGCTACTGTCCTTAAATCTTCAGCACCCCAGAAGCCCCCTCTAGCTTTCAGGATTACAAACTTGAAGGGAAACCTGCTTGGTGAGAATCGGACTGGTGGGCTTGATTGGCCTACAGGATGATCTGGAAGATCTCTATCCTCTCTCTCTCTCTCTCTCTCTTTCTCTCGCTCTCGCTCTCTCTCTCTCTCTCTCTCTCTCTCCTTAATGTCAGTTTCTGATAATGAGGGGAGTGGGGGGCAGATGGTAGGTAGGGTTGTTTTCAAAATAGCAGTTTGTGCATATATTTGAAATCCGTTCTACTTTTGTATTTTGACTGATCTTAATACTGTACTTGTTTTACAGAATGTTAGTTTGTAATACTCTGGACATATTGAACACAATCTAATTGTACAAATATTTTCATTAAACGTGTTGTGAAGGTACAAAGTTATAATACAACAGTATTAACCCTAAAAAAAATGATGCCGGTTATTCGCAACCCTGATAGACAACTTTCGGTTATTAACAAGATTTTCCCAGGAACCAATCCCGTCCTATTGACTTTAATGTTAATGGAATTCTGATATTAGCAACTGCACGCTGCTTATTGACAACTTTATTACTAATTGCTAGTGCTGCAGAGCTCACTTGCATTATTTTTGCACATACTTCATGCAGCTTTTATAACACACTGACTTTGCAACTGCGTATTTCTGGTGGACTGAGGCAGAATCATGGCTTTGAAACTGGCTACAAAGCTGCATGCAAAATTGAGATGGATTTACAGCAGGAGGTGGTACATTGTAAAAAGCAGACAATGCTGGACAATTTCTTATTTTAAAATGGGGTCCTTTAGAATTGATTAAGTACAACACATTTGTTATGTTTGCTTTACTCATTGTAAAGACAATTGTAGTACATCGTTTTGTAGTACTATTTAAGCCTACTCCCTTTTTGTTTTACACACGCGTGAACCATTACGTAAACCGTTGTAAATGTTTGGGTATTTCGTGTTTCTCGTACGTTTTTTAACACTAACATTTAAAACACATGTATTTCAGTGCCATATTTAGTATATATTGTTGTTCCATATAAATACACTTAAGCGGGTTGGGGCTTTTTACTTATTGGCAACTTTCGGTTAAGGACAACTTTGACGTGAGGTTGTTAAGCGGCATCTACTTTGTGTGTGTGTGTGTGTTTGTGTGATACATACATATACAGTACTGTGCAACAGTTTTAGGCAGGTGTGAAAAAATGCTGTAAATTAAGAATGCTTTCAAAAATAGACATGTTAATAGATTATATTTATCAATTAACTAAATGCAAAGTGAGTGAACAGAAGAAAAATCTAAATCAAATCCATATTTGGTGTGACCACCCTTTGCCTTCAAAACAGCATCAAGCATCAGTTCTTCTAGGTACACTTGCACACAGTTTTGAAGGAACTCGGCAGGTAGGTTGGCCCAAACATCTTGGAGAACTAACCACAGTTCTTCTGTGGATTTAGGCAGCCTCAGTTGCTTCTCTCTCTTCATGTAATCCCAGACAGACTCGATGATGTTGAGATCAGGGCTCTGTGGGGGCCATACCATCACTTCCAGGACTCCTTGTTCTTCTTTACGCTGAAGATAGTTCTTAATGACTTTCGCTGTATGTTTGGGGTCGTTGTCATGCTGCAGAATAAATTTGGGGCCAATCAGATGCCTCCCTGATGGTATTGCATGATGGATAAGTATCTGCCTGTACTTCTCAGCATTGAGGAGACCATTAATCCTGACCAAATCCCCAACTCCATTTGAGAAATGCAGCCCCAAACTTGCAAGGAACCTCCACCATGCTTCACTGTTGCCTGCAGACACTCATTCGTGTACCGCTCTCCAGCCCTTCGCAAACAAACTGCCTTCTGCTACAGCCAAATATTTCAAATTTTGACTCATCAGTCCAGAGCACCTGCTGCCATTTTTCTGCACCCCAGTTCCTGTGTTTTCGTGCATAGTTGAGTCACTTGGCCTTGTTTCTACGCCGGAGGTATGGCTTTTGGCCGCAAGTCTTCCATGAAGGCCACTTCTGACCAGACTTCTCCGGACAGTAGATGGGTGTACCAGGGTCCCACTGTTTTCTGCCAGTTCTGAGCTGATGGCACTGCTGGACATCTTCCGATTGCGAAGGGAAGTAAGCATGATGTGTCTTTCATCTGCTGCAGTAAGTTTCCTTGGTCGGCCACTGCGCTCACGGTCCTCAACGTTGCCCGTTTCTTTGTACTTCTTCAAAGCACATCTGGAAACCCCTGTCTGCCTTGAAATTTCTGCCTGGGAGAGACCTTGCTGATGCAATATAACTACCTTGTGTCTTGTTGCTGTGCTCAGTCTTGCCATGGTGTATGACTTTTGACAGTAAACTGTCTTCAGCAACCTCACCTTGTTAGCTGAGTTTGGCTGTTCCTCACCCAGTTTTATTCCTCCTACACAGCTGTTTCTGTTTCACTTACTTTACAGCATTTTCACACCTGCCTAAAACTTTTGCACAGTACTGTGTGTGTGTGTGTGTGTGTGTGTGTGTATATATATATATATATATATATATATATATATATATATATATATATATATATATATATATATATATTATAAAAAAAAAAAATTCGCCTACGAGACTAGCAATGAAAACTAGGGGTGGGCACCAATTTCGATATCGGTAATAATTTCCATATCATGGGATAAAAAATTCACGACGCTTTGCAGACACATACATACGTTTTATTGCTAATACGGCTAAAAATACAAACACAGTATATTCAAGTTTGTTTTATATTAATATAAAACAAACCCTATACATACCACTCATTGTTAGTCTCTAACAAGCTAGACAGGAAGCTTTGAATAAACTTAATGAAGAAACACAATTGTCATTAGCATGTGTAGGCTACAAGATTCTTTTATCTTTAGCAAAAAAATTGTATTGGGACCTAACAGAAGCTTTTAAATAATCAAGCCTGCGCTCAAACTAAAATATAAAAAGTTAAGAGGTAGATAAAAACAGACACATTGCAAACCATTTTTCACCTTTTGTGTGACCTGAAAAAAAGCTGATATTATACAGGACATGATAATAGTATGTTTTTCTTTTTCTACAAGTGAAAACAACTGCCATTTCTCATCATTCAGCCTAGAGCACGCATGCGTAACATTTTTGGTCTAAAGAAGTTTCCTACAGGTTATTTAATTTTGTATAAATTTTATCAGGGTTATCAGAAACAAAGCTATTTTTAAGGTTGACCCCACTTCCTCTCCTCTATACCCCCACTCAGTCATTACCTGCAGATGTCTCTGCATGATCTCCATTGATTTGAACAGCAAAGTCCTTCTCCCCATCTCCCTTTGAAAGCGAGCCATCTGGAAGCACCGTGTCGAAGTTGCCCATGTTTACGGTGTAGCAGCCCTGCGCACCCAGCTCCAGGAAGGGTGCAAAGCTGTGGTGCATCTTGATCTCGGCCCGCGTGTAGGAAGTCCTCTTCTGACAAGACTCGCCCGTGCCCTCCTGGGCTGCAGACAGGAAGACCACCAGCTCGAAGTGTGCCAGGCTGCCCTCCTGCAGGGCGGGGTAGAGAGGGCTGTAGCGGTTGAGGGGGTGGTAGAAGGTGAGAGGGAAGATGAAGAAGGGCACTCGCTCCCCCAGCCGGTCCAGGTGGAACTCCACCCGGTCTGGTGCAGCGTCTGCTTGTCAGCTCCTGGTATAGCACAGCGCTTGCTCGCACACCGGTCAGTGGACTCACACGCATGTTGGCCGCGCGGAACATGAGGCAGGTCTCCCCCTCGTGGTGCCCCACTACAGCTGAGGAGCTGAACTTGATGGTGCTCGCGCGCTGCTTGGGTCTGGAGATCTTGGCTACAAAGGCACCTGGAAGTCAAGAATGAAAACAGATTGTTACTATTCACCATATAAAAAATACCCTATTGATAGCCAATTTTGAAAATCATTTGCTTTTTGACTGACTAATGTCATGATACTAGTAGGAATAGAAAAAAATAATTGATTTTAGAATTGGACAAAGGTTTTGAGGTCTGAGTCTTTCGTGTTTGTTTTGTTTTTGTTTTTTTTTCTAACAAAAGTCTGTACTTACTAATTATTTTTGCTTTCATAGCCTTGATTTAAATACTGCGTAGCAAAGTAACCATGTTTTAATAAGTCAGTGTTTCATAGTGAAGTGGTGAGTTTATTTTTAAAATGAAGCTTTAGTAAAAAGGTTCAACTTCAATGCCTTTTAGCAGAAAACTAGAAATAGACAAAGTATATATAGGAGAGAACTGAACCTGCCGCTGGCTGTGTACCTGTAATGAAGGCCTCCAGCATGAGCCCCAGGAGCATCTGCACAGCCAGCAGGGCAATGGCGCTGGGGCAGTCCCCGCTGGGGAACATAGTGCCGTAGCCGATGGTGAGTTGGGTCTCCAGGGAGAAGGAGAAGGCGGCTGTGAAGCTGGTGATGTACTTGACGCACACGGTGTGGTTGGGTGGGGGGTGGTCGTGGTCCACTTCCAGGTCCCCGTTCATGTGGGCCAGCAGGTACCACAGGCAGGCGAACAGGAGCCAGTGGGCCAGGAAGGAGGTGCAGAAGGCCAGCAGAACCCAGCGCCAGCGCAGGTCCACCAGGGTACTCCAGATGTCACGCAGGTAGAGCAGTCCTTTGGCAGGGGAGCCATGCTGGCTGCCGCTCCGCAGGGTGCAGTGCCCATCTTTGGTGACCAGCCGCTGGCGCCTTGGAGTCATCAGAGGGGAAGAAGCTCTCCTGTCCGCCTCCTCATCTCGGGTGCCCGTGGCTGGCAGCTTGTGATCTGAAACCAGAGTTGAAAGGCTTTAAACGTGATAACCACACGCTCTGTCAAGACAAAATACACTTGCTGGAACATTTTGTCTATTAAAATACTATGTATCTGATGTTTTACAGTTTATAGTGGCCGGTCAATTTTCTTTGGGGAGGAAATTGTGATAGTTTTACCATTAGGAGCATGTTTTCTGTATTAGCAAAATTATGCACAAACACAGTTGTGTTTTTATTCCCCTGTTCTACAAAGAAAACAAAAAAGTTTACTGTGTCACCATAACAATAGCTGAGCTCAGGAACTGATTACACAAAGTGGTGTGATCAGTTACCAGTTATGACCCATGGAAGCCTTGGATGCCATGAAGTGCAGTGCATTGTACTCTCAAAGCACTCGTGTCAGGACAGCGTATAAAATGAGTAAAGGACATAAAGTTCAGCAGATCCCAGTATGATGAAATACACAGATAGCTTGGAATGCTTGTAATGCAGTCGGATAGCTTGTCGTATAGTAATGCAATCAGATAGCATGCTTGTTTTATTCCTAATTTGTTACACTGTTACTGTAGTGCATTTTAGTCATAAAGAGCTGTTGGCCTCCTTTCTTTGTGATGCTGACCGATACTCCTCTTTAACAATTTTTTTTGTACTTCCTATTTCTGATGAGTGATAGTAAAGATCGTTCATATTTTGATAGCAGTTGTTAAGCTGTTCTGCCTCTCCCATAAGAACTGTGTCTTACCTCCTGCTGCTGTCCTTTGCATTAAAGTATTGTGGTGGTTCACTTCTGGCACTAGTGTGAATTTCAGCAGATAGTCTGCAGCTGCTCCCAAGTCCCAATAACTTCCAACCTGCAAGGGGAAGAGAAGCCGGCTTATAAATGTGTGGTTGGTGGGGGGTTGCTGTTAATAAGTCATTCATTTACTATGAGCCTCTGAGGGATGAAGCACAACAGAGCTCTGTTTCAGTTCCTATGGAGCAGCAGCAAGCCCAATGCTGCCATTGCTTTTAAAGAACTGGCATTTTTATTATTTTTTAAACTGGACTAAATGGATGAGTGCAGATGTCATACTTATGTTTTTGCTTCTCTAGCTGTTCTTTGTATCATCTGGTTCAAAGTCCTGGGAACCTCTCGCAAGCATGTGATTAAGATTGACAGCTCAGCTGGGGTACCTTCTCAGTGCAGAAGCATTAAATTTTTTTAATTTTTTTATATAAATTTAGTCTCTGCCAATTTATTTTTATTTTCTCCCAATTTTAAAATGGCCAATTATTTAAGCTCAGCTCACCGCTACCACCCCTGCGCTGACTCGGGAGGGCGAAGACGAACACACACTGTCCTCCAGAGTGTGTGCCGTCAGCCGACCGCTTTTATCACACTGCGGACTCACCATGCAGCCACCCAAGAGCTACAGCGTCGGAGGACAACGCAGCTCTTGGGCAGCTTACAGGTAAGCCCAAAGGCGCCCGGCCAGACTACAGGGGTCGCTGGAGCGCGGCGAGCCGAGGACACCCCGGGCGACGGTCGGCCAATTGAGCGCCGCCCCCTGGGAGCTCCCGTTCACGGTCGGACTTGGAACTCGCGACGTCCAGACTATTGAGCGCATCCTGCACTCCACGTGGAGCGCCTTTACTGGATGCGCCACTCGGGAGCCCAGAAGCATTAATTTCATTTGAATGCTCCTGTCTTGTAGGTATATGTGATACGTTTCACCTTGTATTTGATTGTGTTTTTAGTAGTATATTCAGATTACTTATTTGGCGTGAGGTAAGACCTGGTTCTCGTTTTCTGTATTTTATGAGATTATTCTTAGAATTTTCTTTGAGTCAATCTTCAGATAATGTCTGCATTTATCATATTGCATTTTCTTTTTTTTCTTCTTGTTGGCCTGCCTAAAGCAAATTGGAATGAAGCCTGAATCCCATGAGAAAAAACTGCAGTTTACCTTTACAAAACCGAATTTATACTGCTATTATGGGGAGATTAATCGTTAAAAGGGTAAAGGGCTTTATTTGTGCTATTTATAAAAGGTTGCAAAGAATGACATAGCTTTCAAAATTATCCATAAAAACTCTTTGTTTGAGATCACAGGCTTCATCACATGAAGTGCATCTGCTGGTTCCTGAGGGAACAAGCCTCCAAGGGAAATTGGAAGCCTTTATGCGTGAGGTCATGAGGCAGTGAATGCAGATAGCATGGGCTTTTACTTTCTCAGGACTGTTCACACTCCAGACAGAAACTGCTTTAGCACTGCCAGGGTTCAACATTAACCATGGCCTGGCAGCCCAGGGCCGGTAGAGATCAGTTTGGCTGGTAGTTATGAAGCACCATAGGTAACCTGTATAATGTATTTAGTATAGTGCACATGGCTTCCGTTTCTTGAGCGCAGGAAAATAGGTCAGTGTGCCAAAAAGCTGAAAACCAAATTTTACAAACCAAATTTACAAACCCATTTTTAAAAACACCTCCCCAGATAACGGCATAATTGAACTTTCCCGCTGCACATTGTATTTGTTGTACAGTCAGCATCTGAGACTACGTACTGAAGTGCTGTTGGTAACACTAGTTACCTCGACATGACGGGGTTTTTTTTGTTTGTTTGAGGACCGAGTTCGTTTGTGTTCACAATGCAGTTTGCAAGTGCACTTGGATGTTTACAATATCCTGCAAGGCATATTGAAAGATGGCAGCTATTGATGTATTGCTCCTGTGTTTAATATAGCATGTTTTAGATTCTTACATACTGCTGTGGAAGAAAGCACTGGGGGAGCACTTCGCTAATTTTAATGGATGCATTTCTTTAATGCCAACTGTAGGAGAATGCAGTTCACGCAATGCTGCATGGTTCTCCTACTGTCGGCATTAAACAAAGTAATTTGAGAAAAGATTGGATATGTTTTACTATTTTGTGAGTTTGTCGAGTTCGGCAAGATTTTGGTGTCTGACCAAAATTTCTACCAGAACTTCAGTTTCTCACACTGTCCATGTAGTTTAGGATTACCAGATTTCCACAGTGAAAAATATTGAGGTTTTTTTTTTTTTCTTTTAATTTACACCATAGCAACTCTGAAGCCAAAAATAACAGTATATAAAATAACACAATAATAGTTTAAAAATTAAACATCGGGTGAATTTATTCCAGATAACTCATTTTTATTTTTATATTGTCATCATGTTAAATGTACGAAAGCCAGATTTAAAAAAAATCAGCTATTACCATTTAAACATATGGTATACACATAATCACAATGGTTAAACAAATAATCCATAAAATTGTTTATTTTATTTTTGAATGGTGCTAACACACAACCTAATACGTTACTGTGGTATTAACTTGTTAATTTAACTACTGGCCCCTTGGGCCACTGAGGTAGTTAATTTAACTACCTCAGTGGCCCGAGGGGCCAGTAGTAAAAAATCTAAATGTAGAGCCCTGGACTACTATATGTTTAGCTTGTTTCTTGCCACTGTTGCAAATTCAGCCTCTGCTCCACAGCAAGGCAGTGCATTAAAATGGTTCTGTCTCGTGAGCCCAGTTCATGTTTGATCCCAGAGATTTTCAGGCTTTGGAAACCGAATCCCTTCTCCCAGTCGAATGTGGGACTCTGCTGTTTGAGAATGTGTTCTTGTTTGTACAATTGAAGTACCACACAACAGGCTTCATTCACTAACTTGCAAACACAGAAAGCTACAAGATCAAATCAAAACTGGGCACTCTGTCAGATAGAAAATTGATCTAAACTTCTGTTCAGCTTTTGTAGTGCGAGTATCAGAATGTAGAGTTTTGTTGAAGTTCTATCATTTTTGATAGCATTGTGGAATAGATCTTCTGAACAAATTGCCTCCAATTTAATTAAACGTTACATACGGCCAAATCCTCTAACTACGTTCTAGTCGCCTGCTCTGGAGATGATGTTTGCTTCTCTTGTTCTCCTGAAACTGCATGGCCATGTCTTGTGGAATGCTATTCTGTACAAACTGCACATGTGGATCATGACATTGACAACTGAGCAGATACCTAAAAATAGTGAGCTATGTTCTACAATTAAAATCACAAGTACAGTTGGATCTGGCTCCAAAAATCTCATACCATAGAAAACATTTAAACAGTAGGAGCCAGATTTAGAATGAGTATTTTTTTAATAGTGATTTTCTACAGTTTATTTAAGGAAAACACTTTTGAAAGTATGAATGTTTCTGGCAGTGTAGCTTGAATAGGCTGATTTGGCATAGAAGTCCATCCAAAGGGGATGAGTGTTTCACCGAACTCGGGCTGTTTGCCTTTGTCTAAAGCCCTCAATTTGACAGACTGCAACTTTAGAGGTGCAGTCTATTAATTGATGCATGTGAATATACCTGATTTCCTTCCTAGGTAAGTGTAATCTTTGGAAAGTATAAGCTACAACTTTTAATTGATTTTAAAGAATAATGATGGGTACAGTAAACTACAACTTACTGAAAAAATGGTCTGTTAAGCAGGTGATCCTCTTGGCTGTCAATGTCTCCACATCCTACTACAGGCTGCACATACACTTACCTGCCCATCCCATTTGTTCTGTTGGTAACTTACCAGCCGTAGGGGTTTCGGGGAGGGAGGGGGTTTCTTCTGATTTTAAGTGGTGCAGTTTCACCCAAGTGATGACGTGTCCAGAGAGAAAGTGAGCCTAATGTTTCCTCGAGGGTGCACAGAGAGCTGCCCCTGGGTCTGCTGCTGCGTCTCTGTCCGTGCAGGTTTGATGTTTCCTCGAGGGTGCACACAGAGCGTCCCCTGGTTCTACTGCTGCGTCTCTGTCCGTGCTGGTTTGAGCTCGCCGCTGGCCTCTTCCAAACTGCAGCTTCTCTCCGAGGCTGATTGGATTGGTCATTTTTCCCTGCAGGTGGCCAATTACAGCTGCTGTACTAAGAGACCTGTCTGATTCCGTTGGAAAGCATTAGCCGCTGCTTCATTACCAGCGTTCCCGAAAACAACTGTACAGAACTCGAAAGTGTGTGAACCCTTCACCTTAACACTGAAGAAGCTGTGCACTGCTGCGCTCGAGCACAGAGTCACCAGGAGCTGTGCTTGTGGCCCCTCTCACTGGCCATCATAAGTGGATGCTGGTTGAAAGCCATCATTCAGGGCTGCTCTGTGGTAATGCGAGGACTTGTCAAGAAGGTTTTGTTTTGCGGTCTGTAGAATGTAGCTATTAGATCTTGTACATTTCAGGTTAAAACATAACTGTGATTTCTGACTTTTTTGGTTCTGCATACTTTTTTGTTTTAATATTTGCATTGTCCTCTTGCTGTTGCTCTTTGGTTTCCTGCCTCAGGGCGGGATTCTCTAGTTGTTATACAACACATTGACTGCGCATTGTGCTTTTGGATCAGTTGATTGAGATGTTGGAAGCCAGTTTACCCCAAGTTGTCTTGGTGCTTTTCAAGACCCTGCTTTCTTGTCTTTTGAAGACATTAACGTAAAACGGAGTGACCAATGTCAATCTTTTGTCATTTAATTACATTTTTCCAAATTAGCATTATTGATGTTACTTTCATCTTTTGTATCTCTGCACTATTTCTAGAAGAAGTTTCTTAACCCCTCATATAAACCGGTTTCTCTGATGATTGAAACCATGCCAGTGTTTTGCAGAACAGCCACTCCTTGACGATCTTGCTCAAAAGTAAGCCACGTTGGGAGCACACTGCTGCGGTTCTCATTACTCTCATCACACTAGTATATAATCTATATATAGCACCCGAGACAAGGGGTTAATGTGTGTATGTGGTGGCCATGAGGGTCTAATAGAATAGCCTGAGTTGTTGCACTGCTGTTTGATTGCACCAATCTTTGCAGTCAGTGTGGTACACTCACACATTCCGATTCTGTATTTAAGCGATTGTGCTAGTTGAAGGTTCTTCCATGTGGTAATTGACCGTGATTGGAGTTATGCGTCCCGAGCCGAAGGCAATAATGAAAAGTCAACTACCATGGGGTAGAGCCTTCATCAAGAGGGCACTATCTCTATTAGAAAACAATTTCTCAAAAAAAAAAAACACTTTAAAACCTTGACCACTTTGTTTACCTTGAACCTGTGATGATTTGTCATTACGGGTACAGTACCGGTACAGATTGGTTTCTTTCATCTGTGCAAAGTATTGATTAGCTGGTTTTGGTGGATAATAAAATAAATTTGGACCAATTGTGTCTTTTTGGTTAGTATTTGCTCCAAATCAAAATGAAAAAGCCAGCACTTGAGCAGATTGATTTTTAAATTTGATTCACAGGTGATGCCGTGACATTCCAGTGGGCATCTATTGTCCATTTAAAGAAAGCTAGAGCTGGAAGCTGATTGGCTGCTGATACTGAAATAATTCAGATACATTCTAAAGCATTTTTATTTTAACATTGAATTTATCTATTTCGGATTAATTGCATAAAACTGTTTCACTTAACCGTACTTAATTATAGATTTATGGTACTAAAAAGCCAGTTCAGAATTAAAAAAAAAAGGAACTTGTTTAAAATGAAGTGGAAAAGCACGTTGAGTTTTTTTTTTTTTTTTATAAACCACCACTTGTCCTGAAGACATTGAGAGACCTGTAGTTATGTTTGTCATTGAACTTAAGTTCTTTTAGTTTTTCTAATTTTAGCACTATTAAATGTGTATTGGTAGTAGATAATGCAAAGTTTTTATTTATTTTTTGTTTGTTTTTCAGTTAGATCAAATTACTTAAGAGGGCGGTCGGGCGGCGGTGGCCCGGAAGCACGAGTTCACACGCTCGGAGAGTGAGAACTGGAGAACGTCTCGGGAGGAGCAGAGCGGTGAGTGAAAGCTGGAGGAGCAAAGCGGTGAGTGAGAACTGGAGAACGACTGGAGGAGCAGAGCGGTGAGTGAGAAATGGAGAATGTGTCTGGAGGAGTAGAGCGGTATGAGAACTGGAGGAGCAGAGCGGTGAGAACTGGAGAATGACTCTGGAGGAGCATAGCGGCGAGTGAGAACTGGAGGAGCAGAGTGGCGAGTGAGAACTGGAGGAGCAGAGCTGCGAGCGTGAGGAGGCCTGCTAAGAACATAAAGTTTACAAACGGGAGGAGGCCATTCGGCCCATCTTGC
This sequence comes from Acipenser oxyrinchus oxyrinchus, assembly GCA_030684275.1. Lineage (NCBI taxonomy): Eukaryota > Metazoa > Chordata > Actinopteri > Acipenseriformes > Acipenseridae > Acipenser > Acipenser oxyrinchus. The sequence goes on from CM060254.1 coordinate 18,946,715, forward strand.
TCGTTTGGTTGTTAGTAGCTTATTGATCCCAGAATCTCATCAAGCAGCTTCTTGAAGGATCCCAGGGTGTCAGCTTCAATAACATTACATTTTCATTTTCATCTGTGTACACATCGTTCGGTAATATATTTAGGGCTCTTGATTTTTGGTTTTTGTTTTTGATCATGTGATATCCCTTTATTTTTATTTTATTTTGAGGCGACTCTGTTAATTAAACTCTTAGAAAAGTGTTGATTGTGGAACAAGATCCTTTTTGTTTTTTCTCACGTAACTTGAATGAGATTCTGTTTCATTGAAGGCAGCTCCTTATTTCATTCAAACCGAACAGGAAGAGAATTAAGTTAAATGGATTTAATTAAATCGTAATTAAGAGAACTATTTACAAAACAGGTTATAACATTTTTGCAACAACTCGTTAGGATTTTAAATCTCAGGGTGGGGCGTCAATTTACGTCACTTGCCTTTTGTGTTCGATTTGAATTAAAAACAGAATCATCTCATTCAAGTTACAGGAGAAAACACTTTCCCGAAGAGTTTAATTAAGTAAAAATGAGCACAACACATTTGGGTACAGATTTTATATGTTCAGTTTAAGGCAGAGCCTTATTGTACTGCACACAGGACAGTGCTCACTTGACCAAAGTGTATGAAGTTTGTGGTGGTCCCTGTGGATTCCCTCTTGCAGTCCAGCAGCCCCTCTCTCCCCTTTAACCCCCGACTCCCTCTCCCCAGACGGGCCGCGGTCAGCGGGCTGGAGAGAGCTCCCGGAGCAGCGGCGGCGCTTCGGCTTGGATCCGCGAGGAGAGGAGGAGCAGCGCGGGTACCGCCGGGCGCGCTCCACCAGTGGCAGCCTGGAGGATGAGAAGGACAGCCTGCCCGAGTGGTGCCTGGAGGATGCTGATGAGGAGATGGGGACCTTCGACTCGTCCGGGGCCTTCCTGTCTCTCAAGGTGAGGGGCTATGAGCTCTCAACCTTCCCCTCGCTCAAGGTAAGAGAGCTGTCGGCTTCTGATCTTCCCATCTCTGAGGGTCAGGGGGTGCCACCTGTACTGACCAACAAACAAATTATTGAATAAGTTATCCACTAATCTTTACACGCAGGGTGATCGTGGACATGGCTTCATGTTGATGGTGGGAACCAATACTTATACTTGTGCCCCTTTCCAGATCCATTTTCCCCACATACCTTTGCTTTGAGCTTGGAGGTCCAAAGTTAACACTAAAAACAGCTTCTTTGTCCTCCTACAGCAGTGCAATATTAAACACCTCTGAAGTACTGTACTATTCAAATGTAATAGTTACAAAATGTACTTCGAGTGCAACTACATTTTCAAGAAACGGATGCCACGGTGTAGGTTTAATCTGGGTTGTTTTAACTTTTTAGGTAAGACGTATTTGCATGTCCCATGAGGAGGCCAAGTTGCTTTTTTGCAAAAATCTATGAGGTCCGTGAAGTTGGCCCCTCTACAAACAGCACAAACGTTGAGTTATAAATCATTTGTTTGTGCTATGTTTGTGCCGCTATAGTTTAAGATATATTAACGATTTATTGTTTTAGGGGAGTGACGTCACTCAGCCCCGCTACAATACCGGAACTGAACCAATCTTGCCTCATTCATTTGTGCCGTTGAAACGAGCGTTTTTGCTATTGTTTCTGAGACAATATTTTTTTAGGGGAGTGACGTCACTCAGCCCTCCTACAATAACGGAATTGAACCAAATGTCTCATTCGTTTTGTGCTGTTGAAGCCAACGTTAGTGTAGCTATGGTATTTAAGATATTAACGATTTTGTAGGGGAGTTATGTTGTCATGGTTGTGTGGTGGGTTTTTTTTTTTTTTTGAGTAATCAACAACACAAGAAATACATATGTGTGTGTTTGTACAGATGTTGGTATGTGTTTGTTTGTACAGATGTTGGTATGTATATATTTCATAATACAGAATTATCCCAAAATGCAACAAAACAAGCTTTGTGGTGAAATGTATTCTAAAATGATTCGCTAATTTGGAAACACGTCAGAATGTGATATGTGGGGTTTAAGTATTTCACTACTGCATCCCATCTAGCCTACCTCTCGTTTTACCTGCCTTTTAGTTTGCAGTTGTGTTAAGTTAAACGTTTATTTTTTTCTTTTAATAGAATTGATGATATCATCATCATCCATCATCATCATCATCATCATGGGGAACATTTATTTATTATTATTGTAGAAAAAAGTATTTGAATACAAACGTTTTGGCACTTAACTCTCAGCCACAGGCAACTGTTTATTTTTGCCAATCTAAATACTCTTATATTTTCAGTTATCTGTTTCCTTTTGCATTTTATAAACTTGTCCCTTTTCAATAAATAAGATTTATTTTCTGCTATATGCATACATTCAATTAAACCTTGAAAATGGCCTAAAACATTCCTTTTTTTTTTATTACGCACTGTTCAATAATATGCATTTTCAATTGGCATTTAATTTTCAATGTGACATGGTTCCATTAATTGGCTGCCTTTTATACTATTATCGATGCAATAAAGAAAGAACTCCCAGAACGGGCAGACGTTTGAGTAAAGCATTTTAAATGCGTGTGCAAACGTGGTGCAGAGGCAGCCGAGGCAATCGACCTGCACATATTGAAAGTTAATTAAACTGTCCACCCTAACTAGTGAATACTGGGAGTTATAATATAGTGTATATGTTACATTTTATCATTTAATAAAAATGGCTTCTGTTTTTAATATTTTGTCTAGTGTCTTCTAGCCAAAAACTGCGAGTGAAAGTAATGTTTATTAGTCCTGTAGGTGTTCAACAGTTACAAAAGTAACTGAAATAGTACATTTTCTTACAGAATAAAACACATTGTAAAATTGAGTTTTCAGCTTCATGTCCTTGGGCCATGTGGTTGTGCTGCTACTTGGTTACTGCAGTAATTCAGATGAAAAGTACCAAGTATTAAACAACACTTTATACAGAATACAATGATTCATTTTAAGAAATACAAAAACAGTCACAGAACCAGCACCTTCTGTAGTAGGACCAGCATTGCAAAGGTTTATAAAGGCATACTAAAAAAAGTACTACAGTACCTCAAAAGTACAGACCTCTACGCATTTTGCGTATCCGCTACGCATTTTGAGTTGGTAATACGCGGGTACGCTTTTATCAGAGATGATACGCAATAATACGTAATCCATGTTTCACTCATCGTCTATGATGTTGCCTATAGTTAGAGAAAGTGTTGCATCTAACGTCAGGGCCGGCCTTAGGGCAAGCCAAGCAAGATGGATTAACCAATCAGGTTTTGAGTTTAGTTATGTGATAGAATAACCAATCCGCTTTTGAGTTTAGTTGACGATCCAACCTCCGTTTTTAAAAAAAAAAAAGTTATCGTGGGTTGACTGACAGAAGTTCCTACCACCCAGTTTCTTTGTATAATCACTGACATTCTACTGTCGCCTATAAGGCTTTGTTGATCTGACTCACTTCTGTTTCAACTGAAAAGTTTCGGGCACACTGGAGGGAGTGTGAAGTACTGTGACTTGTGAGGAAATTATTTATTTCAAACTGGCTACGGTACCTTTTGTTTTTTAATTAATGCATTAGTTATGCATTCATTTTTGTCTGGGGGAAAAAACCTTTTTAAAAAAAAAAAAAAAAAAAAAAAAAAACGTGTTCGGTTTAGATAACTGCATCGCATGAAAAGAAAACACAGCTGAATGAGGATTTTATGAGAATGGCGAGGGAGTAAGTTCAAACATTTCTTTATAATATCGTACAATATTTAAGTTTTAATATTCTGTTTTTGGCTTGTCCCGTTTTTCACAAACACCTGTTACCATACAGGGATGTCAATAAAATTTGATTTTATAAAAATGAGCACAGCATATTGGTAATGTGGTTAAGGTACGTAAGGCTTCTGTTTCTTTGCAAGTAGCGTACAATTACATTGTAAATAAATGCTGTTACATTGTGCTTTAAACAAGTCATAAACGGCTGGTTTGTGATTTTATATTGAAGTTCAGTAAGATCATTAATGTAGCATTATGGATTTTGTTAGCGGTAAAATATTTTCTTATGTAAGCACTGGGAATCAACGACCCGCATATGTGTAATCCTGTTTAATTGTATAGCAAAATATTTATGAAAAAAACGGCCATACAAGTAAGCGTGTTAAAGTGGGACTTACTACTACTACTAATAATAATAACTTAATATCAGAACAACCAGTATATGCTTACTGGCATTAACTTTTTATGAAGCGCTCACTACAAACGAATGGGTCCAGTCTTCATTTTTTTAATTCTCTTTTAATCACTGAAATCCATTTTACCCTCCTGTCTGGATCCGCAGGATTCCTGTAGAAGGAAACTGTATATTTCTGCCCAGAACAAAAGAATCGGGCATTACTGTAATGTTACCGCGCTATGCATTTTGGTCATCTTCCACAGTAATGCTGACTGTGAAAGAGTGTTCAGCTTGGTGACCAAAAACAAAACCCAACACAGAGCCAGCCTGAGCACAGACATGCTAAGTTCACTGGTAACACACAGTCATGATGTCAACGAAGCAAGTGTCACACACAAACTTTTAGTGACACCTTGCTCAGGAAAGCCAAGTCAGCCACCTATGAAGCTAAACATTCAAGATCTAAAAGTGCAGTTTGACCTGTTGGATTCCTTTTCTGTTCCAAACAACTCACTTTGTGGATAGCTATTACATTTGGTGCTGACTCAGTGACTATTTACAAGTTGTTTTTTTTTTCCTTTTTTGAAAGTGCTTTGTTTCTCTGTTTTAGAAGCTTATACATTTCAATTTGTTATGTTTTGCCAGTAAATAAAATAAAAACATACTCAAAAAATGGCTATTTTCTGTACTTGAAATAATTTAATTGGTATAAATTAAAAAGGTTTCATCTATACTAAGGTAAACAAAATTAAATTTAAACTGAAACTAATACTAACATAGCTAATGTCATTATTTTTTTACTGAAAAATTCATACTTGAAACTCACCAGAGTGTAGCATTTAGCTTTTAATACCCTAAAACAATTCTGGGAGAAGTCCCTGGACCCCCGAGATGTCTGTGTGAAAGAGTGATACTCAAAACAAACAAAAAAAAAAAAAGTCAAGGCTGGCAGGTCTGAAAGTACAAAACAAGTACCACAAGTATTTTATTTTTCTATAGAATCTGTCAAAAATCATTTTAAATCTTACTTTTGAGCAAGTACCCACTTTTGCTCGTGCCTTTAATCAGTTTGACAAAGATAAGAAAATATCGGGGACATTGTTTACCATTATTGTATTTTGTTTATTTACTATAATACCAAAGGTAAACTTACTGTCTTAATTGTCTTTATAATAGTTTCCACTTCACTTTAGTGTTATTTAAAAGCATTTAGACATCAGAGGCACAGCAGGCTAAGAGATCCAGGACATAAAGCACTCAGTCAGAAAATCATGGAGACAATGGAAACAGTGTGCAAACAAACGTTTCAACTTTAACAGTCTTCTTTGTGTTACAATGATAAGATGATGGCTTTAACAGTTATCACCCCTGTTTCTTTTAGTTTATCTATAGTATTTTGGTAAGACCGTATAAAGGCTAATAATTAATCCGCATAATAGAGCAACATTTCATAAGGAATGTGTCGGGGGGGGGGGGCTGTATTTCATAGGACTAAGAAAATTCTGGCTGGTGGGACCATTTGTTCGGTGTGAGGAGATGGACATTTTCATCACGATAACCCATGATATCCTATGTAAAATGTCGGCCCTTCGCACTATTTTCATAAAATAATCTATGAAAAAATATGCGGGGACCATTTCAGAGGGGACGATTTTTCGCATGACAATGTCAGAGCAGAGCCCCTTTACAATAACAGAATCGTCCCACCTGTATTTGCCTTTTTTTTTTTTTTTTTTATTGACTTACCTCCTATATTAGCTCATTGAAAATATGTAAGTCAATATGTTCTGAAAAACTTCTGAATATTTTAATTTCTACACTTTTACTTGAACTGATTTGTTTAAAAAAAAAAAAAATATATAAATATATATATATATATATATATATATATATATATATATATATATATATATATATATATATATATATATATGATCTATTAAACCATTTTGGCCATTTTGTTTGATTTAGATTTGTCTACTTTTGGGATGTAATTGTTTTGAGCCTCTAGTACTACGTTTTAAAAATCACTTCATATGAGACCATGTGGTCTGAGTTTGCCAATGGTTCTCTGACCTCTGTTTTAGTTATTCGCTCTTAGTTATTTGAAAAGACTAAATCAACAATAAGATGCCTTATTGTTTTGTACATACTCAATAATAATAATACCATTCGTTAGTGCTAGGTCAGCTGGTTAGTGCTGTGTTACCAAAGTATCCCTTTAAGACAGTGCATGTTGGGAAGGGGGGTGTAAACAGTACAAGGGAAGTAATTGTACATATTGTTTTTTTTCACGGAATATCAGTGTTCATAATGTACATACACTTAAGGCAAGAGGACTGAATAATAAGTAGAACTTGAAAAATTTGAGATGCACAAAAAAGCAAAAAAAAAATCACAATATTGATTATGCATCCTCAGTGTACACTTGTTTTAGATTCATTACACTATGAAACAGTAAGTGAATACACTTTTTCTATACTTTCCTAAAAATTGTGTTAGGATCTCGCTCTGACCAGAATAAAGCTATGCTAGTGATAAAAGAAAGATTGGACTTTCTTCCATTGCTATTCATGTTTATTTTGTTATTGTTCACTTGTGTTAGCAGCGTTGCTTACCAAGTGACATTCTTATCAAAGAAGTGTCAATACCTATTGAATGAAAGCAGCAGTAACGTTAATTTTGTAGCACTAATGCAGCACAAATGAATGACTCATATTTGGTTTAAACCCGTTATTGTAGGGGGACTGTGATGTCACTCGTCCTAAAAGAATCGTGAATAAATCTTGAAGGAAAACAGCACTAACATTCACAAACGAAGCACAAACGAGTTTGGTTCAATTCTGTTACTTTAGGGGGGCTGAGTGACGTCACTCCCCTAAAAAAAAGTGTTTATCTCAGAAATCATAATAGCAAAAACGTTCGTTTCAACGGCACAAATGAATGATATATGACTCAACCTTTGTGCTGTTTGTAGGGAGGCCAACTTCACGGAGCTTTCCCTATGATGTTTTGATTATTTGTATATATCAATAAAATAACAATATTCATTTGTCTCTAAATAACCCCTGCAATTTTCTGCAAAATGTCAAATATCCTCTCAAACTCTGTAGACATATTACCAAAATTAATAAGCAGACAGTAATAGCAGATCACCTATACTGATAATAATATTGGAATTCCATTTTTTTATATATATATATATATATAATATATATATATATATATATATATATATATATATATATATATATATATATATATAGTACTGTGCAAAAGTTTTAGGCAGGTGTGGAAAAATGCTGTAAAGTAAGAATGCTTTCAAAAATAGACATGTTAATAGATTATATTTATCAATTAACTAAATGCAAAGTGAGTGAACAGAAGAAAACTCTAAATCAAATCCATATTTGGTGTGACCACCCTTTGCCTTCAAAACAGCATCAAGCATCAATTCTTCTAGGTACACTTGCACACAGTTTTTGAAGGAACTCGGCAGGTAGGTTGGCCCAAACATCTTGGAAAACTAACCACAGTTCTTCTGTGGATTTAGGCAGCCTCAGTTGCTTCTCTCTCTTCATGTAATCCCAGACAGACTCGATGATGTTGAGATCAGGGCTCTGTGGGGGCCATACCATCACTTCCAGGACTCCTTGTTCTTCTTTACGCTGAAGATAGTTCTCAATGACTTTCGCTGTATGTTTGGGGTCGCTGTCATGCTGCAGAATAAATTTGGGGCCTCAGATGCCTCCCTGATGGTATTGCATGATGGATAAGGATCTGCCTGTACTTCTCAGCATTGAGGAGACCATTAATTCTGACCAAATCCCCAACTCCATTTGCAGAAATGCAGCCCCAAACTTGCAAGGAACCTCCACCATGCTTCACTATTGCCTGCAGACACTCATTAGGTATACGCTCTCAGCCCTTGGCGAACAAACTGCCTTCTGCTACAGCCAAATATTTCAAATTTTGACTCATCAGTCCAGAACACCTGCTACCATTTTTCTGCACCCCAGTTCCTGTGTTTTCGTGCATAGTTGAGTCGCTTGGCCTTGTTTCCACGTCGGAGGTATGGCTTTTTGGCGCTTAAGTCTTCCATGAAGGCCACTTCTGACCAGACTTCTCCGGACAGTAGATGGGTGTACCAGGGTCCCACTGTTTACTGCCAGTTCTGAGCTGATGGCACTGCTGGACATCTTCCGATTGTGAAGGGAAGTAAGCATGATGTGTCTTTCATCTGCTGCAGTAAGTTTCCTTGGCCGACCACTGCGTCTCACGGTCCTCAAGCGTTGCCCGTTTCTTTATGCTTCTTCAAAGAGCTTGGACAGCACATCTGGAAACCCTTGTCTGCCTTGAAATTTCTGCCTGGGAGAGACCTTGCTGATGCAGTATAACTACCTTGTGTCTTGTTGCTGTGCTCAGTCTTGCCATGGTGTATGACTTTTGACAGTAAACTGTCTTCAGCAACCTCACCTTGTTAGCTGAGTTTGGCTGTTCCTCACCCAGTTTTATTCCTCCTACACAGCTGTTTCTGTTTCAGTTAATGATTGTGTTTCAACCTACATATTGAATTGATGATCATTAGCACCTGTTTGGTATAATTGTTTAATCATACACCTGACTATATGCCTACAAAATCCCTGACTTTGTGCAAGTGTACCTAGAAGAATTGATGCTGTTTTGAAGGCAAAGGGTGGTCACACCAAATATGGATTTGATTTAGATTTTCTTCTGTTCACTCACTTTGCATTTAGTTAATTGATAAATATAATCTATTAACATGTCTATTTTTGAAAGCATTCTTACTTTACAGCATTTTTTCACACCTGCCTAAATCTTTTGCACAGTACTGTATATATATATATATATATATATATATATATATATATATATATATATATATATATATATATATATATATATATATATTTTTTTTTTTATAAATGTATTGCATCAGAATATGGTTTGATTGTTTTCTGAGACCTGTCTGATGTACTTTGCATTATTATTGCAGTAACGTGAATGTATTATACATCCGTAACTTCAAAAACACATTTAAATCTTCAGTAATACTAAAGAAACTAAATTAATTTTAACATATGTTTAGACAAAACTGAAGAAAACTTCTGTATTACTGTTTTGGTTCCCCGGCTGCTTTTTATGGGTGTTATATTCACGCAGTACAAGTTCATTTTTAGTTTCTTTTGTAGTGAGTTTTTAGAGGGTTACCGCTTTTGTTTTTGTACCGCTAAGTATTAATTGTGCACAGTGATGTTCAAACAGAGCACCTGGAGCAAGTAAGGCTGGTTTATGAGCTTATTAACTAGTTAGCTTGTTTAGCTGTGTGTGTTCGGGTAAATACCTGTATCGGGTAAACCTCTAGTACCCTATAATTAGGGCCCTACCCATTTCAAAGCCGTGAATGTGACAAAGACCATGAAATTTATTCTGCAGTGTGATATCTGTCTGTTTTTAGTATGCTTTTATCCTGCACTAAAAACCAATGCAGTTATATGTACCGTTACAGGTTCCTGATGCAATTTGTTAGCTTGTTTCAATTTAAAAAAAGAAAGCTCATCATGAACTGGACAGGATTTATTGATTGACGCTTGACAACAGCCAATAACTGGGCTCTACTGACTGACTGACTGACTGACTGACTGACTGACTGACTGACTGACTGACTGGTAGACACAGGTACCCGGGGCGGGTTTAGTATGACCTAAGGATCTCAACTGGTAGTACCATCAGACGAGTCAAATTTTAAAATGAGTGTCCAAAAAAAATCAAAAAGTGCTACAATCATCATTACTGCAGCGGATCATGTAAAAGAATTTAGAAACCAAATATATACAAAGTAGTAATATGAGCAGAAAAATACATTAAAAGCACTTCAGGACAAAATGAATAAATTTTAAATATGTCTAATTTCAGAGACTTCATGTTTTATATTTTGTAGCCTCTGGATATATTATCCAGTTTTTAACAACAGTAACAGAACTGCAACAATCATAGAGCGCCTCTGGATTTCAGTTTCATTTTCTTTTAGCGTTTCTACTTTTGTTAGTCATATCCTCTTGTTAAATTTGGGGCTTTTTAAATGTTTATTTTGCAGTTTCTAACTACGTGCTAATACTTTTACACCACCATGAAATTAAGATTTAAATTGCTGAAACTGTGAAATTTAAGATTTTTTAAATGTTATGACTGAAATTTTATGAAAATGTACCCTGAATTTGGTAGGGCCCTGCATATAATACATGCTTTAGCCCAGCTGGTGACATCATTTAGGTTTTATGGAATACAGTTTGAGACTAATGGTGACAAACTACTATTTTAAGTAGGGTGTGTGTTGAGAACCGCTTGTATTGCAGTGAAACTTATATAGATATGCTTGGGGTGCTCTGAATCGAGTGCATTGTGACTGGCTTGAGTCAGTTTTATAACGGGTTCTTTATGTTCTGCAAGGAGGCTGTTGATTTTTTTTTTTTTAAATGTATGTACGTATGTACATACATACAGAAATACAGTTTTTTCTTTGATCGGCATGACATCAGATTATAAAAAGGATTGTTGAGTAACTTGAATGTTTCTCATTTGAAGTTTTAAATATAGCGGACATTAGTTAAGTTTGCAAGAGCTAGGGATTGTCTAGTTTTATTTTTTTTTTTGGGAGGGGTTTAAAGTGACAATTTCCTTTTTTAGATGGTATGATGGTAGATGGTTACCATAGCCCCTCTCACACTGGCGCTCCTACCCAGGTCACAGTCCCGTGTAGTGTTGCTGGACAAGCTTTGACCCGGATCGAGTGACATGAAATGCATGATGGGGTTCGTAAGCAGACGACATAACAAACAGGCACGCCTTTTGTGAAGGTTCAGTTCCGCAAGGAACATTTCATTTTATTCTGTTTAGCCATATTTCTGTTGATTTGAGACCCACCATGAGTCAGATTAGAGCACAGGTTTCTTCATCCATGCTGCAATCAACATTTGGGCAGACAATTGGATGGAAGGGTCTGTATCAACCTTCCAGAAATACACCAGAAGGCGATCCTCCACATATTCAACTCCATTTATACAAAGTCTTCCAGCTTCCTTGAAAAGATCAGCGTTTCCCTCGTTTTTCTTTTGTGTTTGTTATGCTCTCATTAGTGTCCAACCTAGTAGATTCAGCATCCGTCGATTCTGGCAGATTCTTCTATACTTGCTGAAGCGGTTTTCTCCCATTGCTAATAATAAAAAAAAAAAGTGAAACGTACTGTCTTTTAAATTGGAACTTTGTGAAGACTGCGTGTGTACGTGAGTACATTAATTATTGTAGGTAGTAATTCATAGTTATTCAATCATGCTGTAACCCCCAACTCCACAAACCAGCCAGCATTTTTGGAAATAGCAACACATGTAATGAACAATAAAACAAACCTTTTATTTGTGTCATCCATGTCAATTTCAGACGGAGCTTCATGGTCGGCAAGGTGACACGGCTGAATTTTTTTCCTCTGTCAGTTTTTCCGCATACAGTAGGGTAGTCGCTCAGCAACGAGGTGATCAATCTGTAGGATTGTTTACTAAGGTGTCTGATAAAAAATAAATAAAGTAAATAATTATTATTTTATTTAGTGTTTATTTTTTGGGAAAATAAAATTTAAGCCTAATATTTTTATGGACCCCAACTGTTGTTGATGCCAACTCAGGAACTTCACATAGTGCGTTTACATCAGGACTAGCACGTTTCACAAGCTACTAGTCCGTTGGACTAGTACCACAATTTTGTTAATTTCTAACCCTGTGTTCAGTGTCTGAGTCTCTGGCGCTCTGATGAATATGTGGGGTTAAATCACTCCATGGATCAGCTCATAACCAAAGATGGAATGTGTCCTTTGTGTGTTATTACGAATAAGATGTGAAATCTCTTGGTAAATCAAAGCTGAGCTACAGCTAGAGTATGTATGTGTGGGCAGGTATTACTATCAATGTGCAGACAAAATTTGAGACTGTCCCCACAAAGATAGTAACTCCTGAAAAAACGAAGTTACGGGGACATCCCCACTTTTATAAAAAAAAGTTTAAGAACTAAATATGCCTTCAAAAAAAAAAGTGCCAAAATATTTAGTTTGTTGTTGAGTTTTGTCTGACTGGAGTTATAGTAAATAAAAATATAGTGAGAGTCAACGAGAAGTCCTCACAAATATAGGAATGCAAACGTGTGTGTAGCGGTAGTTTCCTGCTCCCACTGTAGATGCTCTCTGTTTCCTCAGAAAGCTTCCAAGGAGCCAATCCCAGAGGAGCAGGAACTGGACTTCAGGCCGTCCGAGGAGGGTGAGGATCAATCAGAGCAGGAAGAGAGCGACCCAGAAGAGGGCAAGGAGCTTGACCGGACTGCCAGGAAGGAGACTGAGAGAAGGGAAGGTGAGTTACTGAGCAGGGGAGTGACCCTGCTTCTAGACCCTGATCACAACCCTTTGACTCCTGATTCATATAAGTGTATGCTTGTGTGTCTGTACAATGTGATCTGACAGATGCAGAGAAGTCGGACAATGCCGATGTGCCTGCCCCCTCTCTCCCCGTTGAGCCCAAGGCTTCTGAATCGTCACCCCCCAGCCTGCCAGAGCGACCAACAGAGAGCCCTCCCGAGAGAGAGGAGAGACTGCCCGGCCCTGAGCTCAATCCAGCACGCACCACCCCTGTCTCCAACAACATCAGCCAAGGTACAGCATGGGGAGACGCGTGCCGTCTGCTCTGTGCTGTGGGAGTGTGAACACTGGGGCCCAAAATGGGGGGACATTTTAGAAGCTGTGCTAAATGTAGAGAATTTTTTTTTTTGTATCCCTTTTTTAAGAATGTATATCCCTGACGGGTGTAGGTATGTCCTACAAAAAACCCACCGAAGCGGTTATCCAGTTGTGATTATTTAAAATTTGTAAGGACATTCTTTAGCACCAGATTTGGAAAGTATCAAGCAGGATATAGAGAAGCTTTGTCTGTGCGTTACACTTGCTTTTTTACACGCGATGCTAGGTTTACAGTCTTCTATTTTTATTACCAACATACTTTTATTTCCTCCTCCTTCCTTTATTTGATTTGTTTACAGTGACAAAGATTCATCCAGAAATGTTACCCTCTGTCCCGACAACTCAACAGAAACAACTAGCTCCTGCTGCTTTCACCCCAATCCCATTCCCTGCAGGGATGGCCCTGCCCCCCACAAACATGGGGCTGCTCCCTGACATTGATGACGATGAAGGGATGAAGCACCTGGAGCAGGTAAGGCTGGTTTATGAGCTCATTAACTAGTTAGCTTGTTTAGCTGTGTGTGTGTGTTTGGATAAATACACATCACCTCCTCCTCGCTGTTCTTCAGCCCTTACGGTTGAACTTTTTGAAGGAAGTTCTGTATCATCATTCTGTGGGTTTTGTTGTTTTGATGCTGATGGTCGAATTAAAAATGTATCTGGTATTGTGAATGCTACAACGATTTTTCCTGTTTGTCATCCATCGTGCTCCCGCTGAAATAGCTGTATTAAACCATAACCCAAGAATGTGTTATGTAACCTGAGAACGGTTGAGAATCCCTGCCCTTTAATTAGGGCGTCTGATTTTTCAGGTGAAATTTTTTTCCAAATTCGGGTGAATGCTTTTTTAAAAATAGGGTAGAATTATTTCATGAGAAAAATCGGGTGAAATTGGGCAGATTTTTTTTTTTACATATAATCTTGAAAGAAATATTCAGGTAGAAATCTGGATTTTATTTAGAAAGAAATGCTTATTAGGAAAGAAATGCTTAAGCACAAAGTGTTGACAGCAATGTTGTCATCAACATCCCCACCGTTTGTATATTTCCAAACATTGGGGTTATGCAAACTTTTCTTTCTTTCTTTCTTTCTTTCTTTCTTTCTTTCTTTCTTTCTTTCTATGGAGGCATTTCTCGATTTTGTAGGAGTTGCAAGTATAATTGCACACACAACATGAAAAACTAAACAACTTTTACTCCATGCTGTTTTACAAAGAGAAACGATCAACTGTTACATCTAAATGCTCTTGTCTTAAACACACACTCATAAAACAAATAACTGAAGTGTGAAAAAAAAATCAAAAACCTTAGCTATATTGCTGTAATTTAGAAAAAAAAAAAAAAATATATACAGTACTGTGCAAAAGTTTTAGGCAGGTGTGAAAAAATGCTGTAAAGTAAGAATGCTTTCAAAAATAGACATGTTAATAGATTATATTTATCAATTAACTAAATGCAAAGTGAGTGAACAGAAGAAAAATCTAAATCAAATCAATATTTGGTGTGACCACCCTTTGCCTTCAAAACAGCATCAATTCTTCTAGGTACACTTGCACACAGTTTTTGAAGGAACTCGGCAGGTAGGTTGGCCCAAACATCTTGGAGAACTAACCACAGTTCTTCTGTGGATTTAGGCAGCCTCAGTTGCTTCTCTCTCTTCATGTAATCCCAGACAGACTTCGATGGCGTTGAGATCAGGGCTCTGTGGGGGCCATACCATCACTTCCAGGACTCCTTGTTCTTCTTTACGCTGAAGATAGTTCTTAATGACTTTCGCTGTATGTTTGGGGTCGTTGTCATGCTGCAGAATAAATTTGGGGCCAATCAGATGCGTCCCTAATGGTATTGCATGATGGATAAGTATCTGCCTGTACTTCTCAGCATTGAGGAGACCATTAATTCTGACCAAATCCCCAACTCCATTTGCAGAAATGCATCCCCAAACTTGCAAGGAACCTCCACCATGCTTCACTGTTGCCTGCAGACACTCATTCGTGTACCGCTCTCCAGCCCTTCGGCGAACAAACTGCCTTCTGCTACAGCCAAATATTTCAACTTTTGACTCATCAGTCCAGAGCACCTGCTGCCATTTTTCTGCACCCCAGTTCCTGTGTTTTCGTGCATAGTTGAGTCGCTTGGCCTTGTTTCCACGTCGGAGGTATGGCTTTTTGGCCGCAAAGTCTTCCATGAAGGCCACTTCTGACCAGACTTCTCCGGACAGTAGATGGGTGTACCAGGGTCCCACTGTTTTCTGCCAGTTCTGAGCTGATGGCACTGCTGGACATCTTCCGATTGAAAGGAAGTAAGCATGATGTGTCTTTCATCTGCTGCAGTAAGTTTCCTTGGCCGACCACTGCGTCTCACGGTCCTCAACGTTGCCTGTTTCTTTGTGCTTCTTCAAAGAGCTTGGGCAGCACATCTGGAAACCCCTGTCTGCCTTGAAATTTCTGCCTGGGAGAGACCTTGCTGATGCAGTATAACTACCTTGTGTCTTGTTGCTGTGCTCAGTCTTGCCATGGTGTATGACTTTTGACAGTAAACTGTCTTCAGCAACCTCACCTTGTTAGCTGAGTTTGGCTGTTCCTCACCCAGTTTTATTCCTCCTACACAGCTGTTTCTGTTTCAGTTAATGATTGTGTTTCAACCTACATAATGAATTGATGATCATTAGCACCTGTTTGGTATAATTGTTTAATCATACACCTGACTATATGCCTACAAAATCCCTGACTTTGTGCAAGTGTACCTAGAAGAATTGATGCTGTTTTGAAGGCAAAGGGTGGTCACACCAAATATGGATTTGATTTAGATTTTTCTTCTGTTCACTCACTTTGCATTTAGTTAATTGATAAATATAATCTATTAACATGTCTATTTTTGAAAGCATTCTTACTTTACAGCATTTTTTCACACCTGCCTAAAACTTTTGCACAGTACTGTATATATATATATATATTACACTAAGAAGCCACATTTTTCTAATAGGTAAATCAGCTTACCATCATCGGAGCCAGTTCTGCTGTGTTGCATTTGAATCAGACAACCGCATGCGTTTATTCATATACAGTATGTGACTATTCGGGGAGTTTTCGGGTTTAACCTGAATGCAGAAAAAAATCATTTGGGGGGTAAAACCTGGAAATCAGACCCTACGATACATTCTTTATCTAAAGAACCATTCAGCCAGCTGTGATGAAGCTTGGTAGAGACATTTTTAGCTGTTAGTTATTGAGAGTATCAACATATATGGAGACATCTGTGTCCATCCGTGTGTTACTACATCTTTACATACATTTATTCTAGAGACTACATTCCCGCTAGCCACTTGCCACAAGCGAAATGTTTTCCTGTGTGGCTCAATTAATTTTCATTAAGTTTGCCACAGTGGCGAAGGCTTTAAAAAAATGTAAGACTGTTCCATGTTTGAACGTGTGCTGGTAGATGAATCAATACAGACTCTTTTTGTTTCATTTTGCCCAATGAAAGCCATTTAGCTTGATTACGTAAAATACGCACCATTGTTGTGTTTGGCGGGACAGAGGTTCTGATTAGAAACAATAGGAGCGTGATAGTCACAGTCGCTGTTTGCTATCTCTTTAAAATATGCTGAAAGATGGTTTGGAAATAGTAACAGAATGGTTCCAAGAAGATTCAGGAGGAACAATTAATAAAAGAATAAATTACATTTATTATTTTATAGAGAAGGATTCGTCTCACTATGATTTATTGAGTTTTAATGTCGGAATCGGTGCAATATTACTACCAGAAGTCCCAGGTGAAAAAACACGGCAAAAGAAACAGTTTTTTAAACAAACGAGAGGAGGCCATTCAGCCCATCTTGCTCGTTTGGTTGTTAGTAGCTTATTGATCCCAGAATCTCATCAAGCAGCTTCTTGAAGGATCCCAGGGTGTCAGCTTCAACAACATTACTGGGGAGTTGGTTCCAGACACTCACAATTCTCTGTGTAAAAAAAGTGCCTCCTGTTCCATTCTGCATCAGTAAGACCTCACCTAGAATATTGTGTTCCGTTCTGGTCACCTCGTTACAAAAAGGATATTGCTGCTCTAGAAAGAGTGCAAAGAAGAGCAACCAGAATTATCCCGGGTTTAAAAGGCATGTTGTATGCAGACAGGCTAAAAGAATTGAATCTATTCAGTCTTGAACAAAAAAGACTACACGGCGATCTGATTCAAGCATTGAGAATCCTAAAAGATATAGACAATGTCGACCCAGGAGACTTTTTTGACCTGAAAAAAGAAACAAGGACCAGGGGTCACAAATGGAGATTAGATAAAGGGGCATTCAGAGCAGAAAATAGGAAACACTTTTTTACACAGAGAATTGTGAGGGTCTGGAACCAACTCCCCAGTAATGTTGTTGAAGCTGACACCCTGGGATCCTTCAAGAAGCTGCTTGATGAGATTCTGGGTCAATAAGCTACTAACAACCAAACGAACAAGATGGGCTGAATGGCCTCCTCTCGTTTGTAAACTTTCTTATGTTCTTATGAATGCCCCTTTATCTAATCTCCATTTGCGACCCCTGGTCCTTGTTTCTTTTTTCAGGTTGAAAAAGTCCCCTGGGTTGACGTTGTCAGTTCCTTGTAGGTGTTTAGCAGCAGTCAACAGCTAGTAGCATGTCTATTGTTATGGCCACCAATGATAGTTTTAATATCACATTCACTGTGCCGTCACTCCGTTTTTGTTACTGCAGTTAATTGAGGTACATTTCAGGAATGGGAATAAGTCTTTCATTGCATAGCAATTTAATCTATTCTTGGTTTTACTATGAGTTTAATAAAACACACCTGAGCTTATTACCTATGCACTGTGGATAATCGTAGTAAAACCTGGAGTAGGTAAGATAGTTGGATAGAACCAAAATCAAGTTGGAAGTAGGTCAAAAACATAGTGGCCATCATTTGTGGAGCTGATGGCATGGATGGGTTATGTATACTAATCACCATAAAATCTGCTCTTGTGTTTTTGACTGCTGCTAAATAGTTTTCCTTTGCATGTATGCTCAGGAAGCCGAGAAGATGGTGGCGTACCTGCAGGATAATGCTCTTGACGACAACAGGCTATCGGCCAAGAGTCTGGAACAGCGAGGAAAGTGTGCGGCTCTGCCCGGAACCCACGAGGCTGCACTCAAGTGGTTTTACAAGGACCCCCAGGGGGAGATACAAGGTACGAGATCGCAACCTGCAGACCAGCATGGAAGAGCAGCTGGTTCAAATCGGGCCACAGTCGGTCATGTGTTTCACAATGTGGAGCTACAGTGTCTAACAATATACAGTTCACTTTGTATATTGCTCTTCCTAAACAGAAAAATACCATATTGTGATTGTATATAGTTTTAGTGAATCATTGGGGAGCAGAGTTGTTATAAACCATGTAGCTGGAAATCTAGTCTGAAATTGTGCAGCGGGGTGTTTTTTTGCAGAGTATTTATAATTCTAGTCCGGTCATGTGGTCAGTTATAAATGTTATGCAGCTACCCCACCCAATGAGAGGTACTGTAAATCTTCCTTTCTTAGTCTCTTGTGCTCTCCCTTTTTCCAAGTCGACAAAAAAAAAAAATACTGATTTTGCGCTAATGCAAATAAAGCAACAATAATATTGCATTCCTTGTTGATCACCTTGCTATAGCAATATAAAGCATCCAGACTTCAAATGCAGAATATTACATTTATTGTATAGATTTACCTCCCAAAAATGCAGTTGACAGATAGGTAAATTGGTAGGTTAAATTGAGGGGGACCAAGACGGCATGGGGAAATCCTAAGGCTCAAGAATCCAGTTGCTTCTTCACCAGTCCACGCACTGCAAGTGAGTGGAAACCTGGACTTACTGGTAACGTGTTTCTGGCATTCCCAGGCAGGCTACAATTAGCTCTTGCAACATTTCTGTGATTCATTCTCTAGCTACCGCATGCAGTATATTCACCAATTGGCCATTGAGAAGCCTGAACCAACGAAGTACAAGAAGCTTGATTTAACATGCAAACTCAAGCTGTGCAGCCAAATTGCTATGCATATTTTTTATGCATTACATTTTAAATATTGTGCATAATTCACACCAAGTATGCATCTTATCTGGAGCACTGACCCCACCCCTTATCCACAGAGAGGAGAAAAACTTTAGGTGAACAATGTTTTCTTTTGCTGCTGTGTAAAAGTGTATCTTGCTAACCCAACTGTGCCAGCTCCAGCAGCTTGATGGTGAGGGTGCTATCTGTGTTGCAGGTCCCTTCACCAACCAGGAGATGGCGGAGTGGTTTCAGGCAGGGTATTTCACCATGACTCTTCTGGTAAAGCGGGGCTGTGACGAGGTATTCCAGCCCCTCGGGGAGATCATCAAGATGTGGGGGCGGGTCCCTTCGCACCGGCCCTCCCCACCCCCTACTGGTGAGGACTGTGGTACTTGGGTCACGCTTCTGTTTTTACATGTACATTCTGTGGGTGTAGGGTTTTAAAGTCTACGCCTCTGAAGGCGTCCACTGTTGTGATCACTGTCCGATCTTTACACACCTTCAAGGAGTTGAGGTATAATGTGCAATCGGAACAAAAGTGAACCAAGACTTGCATCACTTTGTAGTACTTTGCAAATAAAATTAATACAATTTGTAAGACAAGAAAGCAGTCAATCACAACCCTCAAAGTAAAGCAAATGAGGGTAATGGCAAAGACGGGTTGTGTGTTCTTCACAATTCCATATTTGAACCCATCTTGTAGATAAACTGCAAGATTACATTCATCCGTACCTCCTTATGTGCATCTGTATGCAGTGACAGTCAGCAGCACTGCCCTCACTCCCTTGTATAAAAGTTGACCATGGTAAAAGCATAACAAAGTGTAATAAAGCATAGTGAAAGCATGGTCAAGTCCAGAGAGATATGGTAAAGCATATTAAGAAGCATATGAAACCAGGGTAAGCTATGGTAAATGCATTGTGTGTGTTTTCAGGGTGACCTGGATCAGGAGCGCGTGAAGAGGCAGCAGGAGCTCACAGCCCTCAACCTGTACCAGATGCAGCAGCTGCAGTACCAGTACCTGCTCAGGTAGAGGCCGTTCCATTCACAGGCATCCGAGGCTCCAGGGTGTCTCAATCCTCGAAATAGCCACAGATCTTAATACCGTCGCCCTGAATCTCTATTCTGGGGACCTAATTTAGCTGTCATTTTATGAAGTAATGTTAACACATGGGCCAGTAAATAATACTGAATTAATACAGGGTTAAGAAAGAACATAAGAACGTTTACAAACGAGAGGAGGCCATTCGGCCCATCTTGCTCGTTTGGTTGATTGTAGTTGTAATATATAAGGACTGCCATGACCTGTGCTGGGAGTCCTTATGTATTCTTGCTCTGCTGTGAACATGCATTATGGGACAGAATCTGTAAACCCCCCCATTCCCCTGTACTGTGAGACTTTCCTGCCCCTATGCACTTTACATTTTAGATCTTTCAACAGAGATGTCAGAAACCCAGGTACGCCAAATTCTCAGCACTTTCAGAGGTGTTTTGTTGGTTTGTACGTCCCCACCTTATTGTGCAAACATACAGTGGTAGCCACAGCCAGCTATACAAATTTCAAAATAATGCGCGGTAAAACTGAAGTCAATGCGATATGCCAGTTTATTTACAGTATTTTTTTTATTTTATTTTTTTTCTTTATTTAGTCGTCGCCAATGGTTTTTTAACCCGGTTTTCTCTCCAATTTGGAATGGCCAATTTATTTTTTTATCGGTTCACTGCTGCAACCTGAATTGGTGATTCCAATTCAGACGCCCAAGCCTGACCTGAATGTGTGAAAGTTCACATTCAGACCCGAATCCGACCCGCTTTTGCAGGTCACCTGCGGGTACCCGACCCGATGCAGGACTCCAACGTATATTGAAAGGCTTCGCTTAGCCTCTTTCTTTTTGAGACATGGGCTCTCTTCGGTTACCGTACACAGTTAGAAACATACTGATAATAAAAACCATCACGAAAAAATATATAAATATATTGGGCTAGATTAATTACACCCAGGACATTTTAAAAACACTAGCTCAGTGTCAGTAGTTATAAATCTAAACGTAGAGCCCTGATGGGGAATAAGAATTTTAGCAAATATGCAACCCGACACCTAATAAGTAACTCTCTTGTTCCCCATCAAGTATGAAATGCAACCATTAACTCATTGTCATTTATCTCCTAAAGACCCTATAACCTCAATAGATGTAACAAAGACTGCTCATTAGAACCTGTGATCCAGTAGTGCTCGCCCCCGAGGGCATAATTGGACTACACACAGACATCGTCATCAATTTTACTTTCATCTGAACCTAACGGAGTTACTTGTCTTACTTATCTGCTTATTTTTTCTTGTGCAATTACACTAATTAAGGCGATTTTTAATTGTGAGTTTAGTAATTGCTATTTACACATTGTGCACTCTGTCCGTTTTGTTAAGTCCCGCAGCGGCCTTGTTTCCTGCGTGAAGCCAGCAGCTCCTGTCGATCCTTCTGTGTGATCAAACAACCTTAAGTCAGCAGCATCATGCTCCCTCTCAGGCTGCTAGCTTCGCTTTTGAAGTTTAAAAATTAAGTTTCGTTTTTTTGTTAGGAAAAATGTAATTTTAAACTGTAATCATCGTATTACTGTTTTGCGTGGTGGTGTTTTTTTTTTTTGTTTTGTTTTGTTTTGTTTTTTTTGTGTCCGTCCATAAACACGAAAGAAGTTGCTGGGCTCAGCAGGCTTGCGTTGACTGAGCGTGTGCTTCAGGTCAGACTGCTTGCAGTCCCTCCCAAACGTCTCGTTGCTGCACTTGTTCTGCTTGCAGTCCCTCCCACAGCGCCTCGTTGCTACACTAGTTCTGCTTGCAGAAACATTGTGAAGGCTGTTAGGGTTTGTGGCAAAGTGGTGAGTGAAGTGCAGAGCGGATACAAAACAGACAGACAATGATTTCCAGGTGCAAGGGTGTTTATTGATATAATTAACAATGTCCAGAGCTTTATGGCAAACACCTGTAAATAATAATGTTGGAGTGATACAGCGGCGTGCATCACTCGGTATTTGTAATTCCCCGGGTTTGACCCGTAACCAAAAGTCCAGTTTTACACACCAACACTAAACACAAAACACAGTTCTTAATGATAGTGAGTATGTGCAAATGGTGTAATACAGTTCTCCGGGAAATGCAGGGATGAAAGTGATGTCCGGGTTTATGCTGGCTTTCGCTACAGCTCCGGATCGTGCAACTGGTAGTTTATTAAAAAACAGACGACAGTTAACAAAACACTGACAGGCACAAGACAAAACTCACGGTTCACGATACAGCACACAGACTCCTTGTACGCTTTTAGCACTAACCATTTACCAAGGAACAGATCACGTATGCTAAGTCCCCTATTTATATCCTCGCTCATGACCCCTAGGTTAACGAGCGCATCATCCTCAATCTCGGATGCCACACAGTTTACCGTCTGGGTCATTGAGTTTGGATACCATAGCTGCGTCCCTTTCCTAAATGACCAACTTCCACCTACCCTAGACTGCTTCCGTGGCAACTGTATGTGCAGACTTGCTTCCGTTCCTGCAGTACACATACTGTACAACGAACGAGGTTACCATTCCGATTCACTAGCAGTTGCTGGGCTTGCAGTCCCTCCAGCAGTGTTTCTTTGCCGCCTTGGTCTCTGCTTGCAGTACCATTGCGAAGGCTGCTGGGCTCTGACAGCAGGCTTCCCTCAGTCTTAGGACTGTGTCGGTTTACCTGAAGCTATATAGGTGGGCATCCCTATATATTGCTTCTGAGGTAACTATGTCACAGACCTACGCCGTTCCCAACCCGGTACACATGCCTAACAGCGAGCGAGGTTTCTGCACCGGTACCATACCATATACCGTGTATACAGTTACTATACTAGTGCTCAGGCACTGTACAGCTACTCAAACGAGTGGTTCAAGTCACCCTAATAGGGTTCTATACCATACCGAAGGAACTAAGGCCCCAAAACGGTACTTAATCGTTCCGGTTCTACTCGGTTCAACTTAGGTGCATCACCGTTCAATCGGGTTAAAAAGTAACCTATGTGCTTTTAAACAGTGGTACCATCCTTGGTCCAGTACCAGTGGACTTGGTCTGTCTTGACTCTCCCTGTTTAAGTCTTTCTACAGTGCTATTGCCTGTAACATAAGCGCCATTGCTGCTTGCGCTGTCTGAGACAGCAGATTTTTTTGGTTGCAAGTACTATATGCTGCACTTGTTACAGTAAGTACTATATGGTAGCTGCAGCTGAGCGGTCATTTCAGTGTGCACACTTCTGAAGCCGGGGTTTTACTCTTGCTATCTGTGCAAAACCAGTCTCCCAGTGGAAGACAAGCATGGCAGCTGTGCTGCCTGTTTGGGTCCAGAGCAAGCAACAGACACTTGCAGACCGCAGCCCCTGCGAGTTATGTGCTACTTTCTCAAAGCGCACACTTGAGAAATGGGTGCCTTGCAGCTCCACGTCCATCCCGCTTGGACAAGGCTGCCCGCCATCATCTCAAAAAGAGATGACTGCATCCTCCCCTCATGGCTCTGCTAAGGGAGAGCAGGAGAGCTACCCGGGGGCCACGTAAGAGACCTCCCTCACTCACGGTCCTCATCATTCTCTGCTGCCTTCCCCTCCTCCTTCTTCAGCCCAAAGAAGACGAGGAGGAGAAAGAGCCACTGGTCTAATAGATCGACGCTCTGAGCAGTTGGATAAGTTCTGGGCGGTGGTCTCCCAGCAGGGCACATTGTTGGCTGTGCTACTGCGTGAGCGCACTGTGTAGCCTACCACCTCTGTCCCCATGGAGCAGCATGGAGTAATAAACACAGACTGGCAGTTAGAGGATCTGCTGTCTATTGCCTCCTCTGAGTAGATGGGTGATCTGGTGTTCCCCTTTGAGGAGGTAGACTCGGACAGCGCAGTACCACATCTGCGCATCTTTCCTTGTCAGCAAGCTTATGCCGCTGATTTAAGAGGACCACTGATACTTTTACAAGTTCCATGGCCTGCAGATGAGATGTGAAAGCAATCCATCTTTCAGGATGAACCTGCTCCCTCTCAGACGTCAGCCCCCCCAGTGCACCCAGATTTTCTTTTTGAGGTTTATTCATCCAGGTGTGACCCAGCTAGAGCTCCTGTTGTTTCTTGGTCCATGGGGACTTTGTACAGCCTGTATAATGCAGAGAAACTGAATTTCCTCTAGTAGATGCCGCTATTGCCTTGCTAGTGCAAGCGCCAAAACTAGCGCTTTTGGACGAAGGACGCTACCTGCCTGAGTAAACAGTGGAGTGTTGCCAGAGGGCATTCTTAAAAGTCTTTTTCAGCTGGTGCGTTTACCGCAAATTTGGCCAGTGTCTTGTGAAAAGTAATCATTTAATATATTTGCTATTTCACTTGTTAGAAGGTTTTTATTCCAGGTACTTCCTGGTGCCCAAATGGGATGGTGGCCTCAGACCAATCCTCGATCTCAGACAGGTTAATCCATATCTGAGTCGACAGAGGTTCAAAATGTTAACCATGCAGCAGTTGTTGCAGTCAATAAGGCCAGGCGACTGGTTCACTACGGTGGATTTAAAAGACGTTTACTTTCACATCCCGATAAAATCAGGGCACAGGGTTCGATTTTACCGTTCAGCCTCTCTTTAGCCCCCTGTGCATTTTCAAAGTGAATGGAAGCTATTCTGGCCCCATTGAGACTCAGGGGCATCAAAGTGCTCAATTACCTGGATGATTGGCTCATTTGTGCTCAATCTCCAGTGTAGGCAGGGGCTCACACGAAACTCGTCACAGACCACCTGCTTCGGTTAGGTCTGTGAAAAAGCCAGCTCACACCTTCTCAGACAGCCTCCTATTTAGGAGTGCGTCTGGATTCCAAGACCATGTTATCCACTCTGTCGGAGGAAAGTGCAGAGAATAGCCACTTTGAATCTTTTTCAGCCCAACATAAGTTTCACAATAGTGACATTTCAGCGGCTCCTGGGCTTGATGGCAGCAGCAGCTTCCCAGACCCTCCCTTTGGGTCATCTGCACATGCGCCCTCTCTGGTTCAACAGCAGGGTTTTTCAGCCTGCGGCCGTCTGCTAACAGTGTCTTGGTCTTCATATAAAAAATATTCTGGAACTGCAGGCAGTGTTTGTAGCCTTGCAAAAATTTTTTACAGGAGGTTCAGGGCAGACGTGCTTGTCCGGACGGACAACACTACTGTGGTGGTATGCATAAACCACCAGGGCGGCCTCAAGTCCCCCAGTCTCCACCGGGTTGCCTGCAAGCTGCTGCTTTGGGCGCACCATCACCTCCTTTCACTGCGGGCAGTACATCTTCCCGGGGTGACGAATTTGGTAGCGGACCTCCTTTCAAGGACAGTCCCCAGTGCCTCAGAATGGGCAGGATGATTATTATTATTATTATTATTATTATTATTATTATTATTATTATTTATTTCTTAGCAGACGCCCCTACGTAGGGCAAAGCGGCTATGTTTCCGCTGTGCTTAGAAAAGATCAGACAGGACCGGGCCATGGTGTTATTAGTAGCCCTTTATTGGCCCAGGAGACTGGTTTTCAACCCTGATACAGCTCCTAAAAGGCCAGTTGTGGAGCCTACTGAAACACCGCGACCTGCTTGGTCAGGTGCGGGGGACGTTGTGGCATCCCAACCCATCAAGCCTGCAGCTGTATTTCTGGCCCCTGAAATGCCACCATTTGAGCTGTCTGGGGCTTTCTAATAGAGTCATTGACACTCTACAGAATGCCAGAGCGCAATCCACACATTCCCAGTATGGGTACAAGTGGGGCGTTTTTCAAATGTCGTGCCTGCCTAAGGGGTTAGACCCTACAACCTGTTCTATAGCAGTTTATACTGCAAATTTTACAGGAATCCCCCCTCTACATTTAAAGGTCAGTTTTGGCAGCTATTTCGGCTTGTCATGTTAAAATTGATTCAGTCTCCCCAGGAGCTCATTTCCTGGTGGGGCAATTTTTAAAGGACTATGACTATGAAGGACATTGTCCCTCGTTGGAGGCTTAATGTGGTGCTGGAAGTGCTTATGAAGCCTCCTTTTGAGCACTTGCATTCAGCAATATTTATCAATGAAAGCAACTTTCTTGCTTGCTATTACATCTGCTAAGTGGGTGAGTGAGATGCAAGCTTTTTCAGTTGCAAAAGCCTGCTTAATTTTTGCAGAAGCCAGGGCGAAAGTCACACTTTGCACTATCCTGCTTTTTTGCCAAAAACCATCTCAGCATTCCACACGAACCAGACGATGGAGCTTGAGGCTACTTGAGGTTCTGCCGTTATATTGGTTTGGAACAAGAGTGCTAAGGGCGGCCTTGAGCGCGACCCTCACAGTATAAAATTTGGAGGCGCGTTCCCCCTCAATTTTTTTTTAACCCTGTTACTTGTACTGGGTTCCTCATGGTAACACGCAAGGTGGCCTTGGCCGAGCTTGTGCATTCCAGTTGTCTGCAATATTCCTTGTGACAGCTTTGGTATGTCTACCCATGAGGTAATGGTTATATTTTGTACTTGAAAGGGAACGTTAAGTTATTATCATAACCATGATTCCCTGAAGTAGAAATGTAACCATTAACCTTCAAGATCACTGCGTCCATGATTGCAGGAGTCTTGAAGGGAAAGTGATGATGTCTGTGTGTGCAGTCCAGTTATGCCCTCTGGGGCGGGCACCACTGCGCCACAGGCTCTGACGAGCGGTCTTTGTTGTATGTATTCAGGTTACAGGGCCTTTTAGGAGATAAATACCCATGAGTTAATGGTTACATTTCTATTTCGGGGGACCAGGGTTATGATAATAATCTTACCTTTTTTTCCCCCCCCCGATGTCTATGGTCTCAATACTGTAAATTATCTTCTATTTGAAGATTGGCCTCTTATTGTGGTAGAGAGGCTGTGAAGTCCTCCCCTTCTGTAGCACGAGTAAGACGCACAATAACACTTTGGTGTTATGCAAACGGCGTGTTTGCGTTAATTTGCACTTCTAAAAATATATTTAAAGTAACATTTCTCTAATCATACTTTATTGGTTCAGAAGCTAAGTTGTTTGAAAGAGGTTTACTCTCAGTTAATAATAATTGTATATGTAAATATGTAATTAATGTTATAATCTAACTATAGTTGCAATTTGGGCATACATCTTTACAAAATGCCTGTTTGAACAGCTTTTGAAGAGGTCAGGGGCAGTGTTAACTCCAACTGTAAAAATGGCCCTTATTTAAAACATGCAAAGAATCACTTGCCGCTTCCGATTCTTGTAGTCAATACTAATGTGTGGTTTCGGATTGTTAAAAAAAAAACAAAAAAAAAACAGTAGCTTTTTTTAATGAAACAATGTCACAACAATCTTTTGTAAGACGTTATAGAACCAACACTGATTTAATGCCTTTGTCTCGGATTATAATTAGACATGCTAGTTGAAATACAATGTTTCCATTCAAATCAGATGCAACATTTTAATGATAATGTTGCAATATACAAGAATAAAGTTGTAAACAACTGAAACTCTCCCCCACCCCAGCCTGCCAGGTAAAATAGTCATTTCACCTCCCCACTTTCTTTGAAGACTGGTGTTACGGAACTAATTTGTGTCCCTCCCCTTTCTTGCGGTTCCATTGTGCTTTCCCAATAAAATGCAAATAGGGCAAAATTGTAAAACTCTAAATTGTGGCCTGTGTAGTTGGACTATTACACAGCGTAGTGGTGGTGTTTTAGTTTGAGCATAGTTGCCGCCGCCCCCCCCCCCCCCTTTTATATTTTGAAAAGCAAAATACAATTGTTACTTTTTACAAAACCAGTAACAAAAGGAATAGAAATCGCCTTTTTTTTTTGGTTTGACAAATTTTGTAACGCTAACGGTGTATGATGCATAACACACCTAAATTTAGCTGCAATAGAATGTAAAATTTTGCTCGGGATAGAAACTCAAAGTAGCCATAACAGTTTAATGATAAAGGGTTCACAGAGATTTTATTATTTTTGTATTTGTACTTTTTCATATTATTAATAATAATGTGCATATTCGTAGTAAGTAGTATGCTACAACATAGCGCTGACCTCCAGCTGTGGTTTTCAACCTTTTTTTGAAACTGTCCCCTTCTGTCAGGAGGGAGGGTTTAGCTAAACTACCCTTTACAATTTCTGCTCTACTGAATGGTACCACAGTTGCAATAAAAAGCAGAATAATCTACCTTTACATTTCTAAAACACTAACCCATACAAAGGACTGTACAACATTTCTTAATATTTTGTATTTACTTAAAATTTACAACGGCAGATAGTCAGCTTTTTGGATACCCTGATTTACATTGGAAGAGTTAGTCTTTACAAAAAGGAAAAGCTCCAGGTCTTGATGGTCTTCCCACAGAGTTATTCTTGGTTGTTTGGGATATTGTTGGCCCATTGATTTCTTAGATTCTGTTAATCACGCTATTCAGTGTGGTACATTTTCATAGAGATCAGAAAACTGCATTAATTTCTCTTGTTATAAAAAGGGAACGATCCTCTTGAGGGTTCTAGTTTTCATCCTCCTCCCTCATTAATAGTGATTTGAAACTGTACTAGCGGCTAGACTGGAGCCTTTTATAGGGAATTTAATCAGTTTTGATCAAACAGAATTCATTAGGGGGTGGTTAGCTTCAGATAATATGTGCAGATTATTACACAATTAATACCGCGGACACTCGTCCTGAAGCCTGTGCAGTTTTTTCACTTGACACCGGAAAGGCTTTTGATAGATTGGAATGGGATTATGTATGGTTAGTACCCAGCGACAGCGTGTGAAAGCGACATCGTGTGAGAAGTACGAGTGGACAAGTACAACGCAGTTAGAAGCAGTAAGGAGGAATTACATCTTTAAATTGAATCTGGAGTTGCTTTAATCAGAAAACATTGCAGCTTAAAGCCTTACAGCTGCGTGTATTTTTCTGATAAGCTGAAACTCGGAGCAGCTGATTTCAAATTCCGTGGCGTTCTGAAACACGGGAGAGGGGCGAAGCCCGCAGCACAAACAAACAAAAGGCAGGCAGCATTCCCAGCGACAGCGTGTGGAAGCGACATCGTGTGAGAAGTACGAGTGGACAAGTACAACGCAATTAGTAGCAGTTTGAAAAGCAGGTTGACAGCTGCAGAAGCTAAACTAAACTTCCACAAAAAAAAAAAGGTCTTCAAGCCAGTAATCTGTGACAACTGCATGACGTGGGAAATCCGAGAAAACCTAACAGAGCTCAATCAAGTTTGTGTAAAGTGCCGCACGGTCCAGGTCTTGCTTCAGCGATTAAGCCTGCTAGAAAAAGAGCTGGAGGAAATGAGACAGCAACAGGAGCTTGAGGAGCTGGCACACCCACAATTCATGGAAGTCTGCACCCCTAGCAGACTGAAAGCCACCAGGGAGATGGAAGATAGTCGAAACAGCTGGGTTCAGATAAGCAGGGGAAAAAAAGAAACTTCGTCAAACACAACCACCAGAAATCCAGACATCCAACAAATTTGAGCCACTTCAACATTTAGATGACCAAAACCAACATCAAGAGAATGAAAGAAACATCCAGGACCCTATGAACAGTGCTGGCCAGGCAGCAAAAAGAAGGGAGGTCATGATTGTTGGGGACTCCATATTGAGAAACACAGCAAGTTCAGTTCGCAGTTTGGACCCCCTTACTACAACAGTGTGTTGCCTTCCAGGAGCCTCTGTCAAGCACATCACTGAGAATGTGGACAGGCTCCTAGAACGAACAGGAGACAACCCGGTAGTAGTCATCCACATTGGTACAAACAACATTGGAAGAGACATACCAAGATCCCTGCAAAACAAATTCAGAGAGCTAGGAAGGAAATTAAAAGACAAGACCAAAACTGGTATGTTCTGGGATACTGCCGGCACCTTGCAAAGGACCATATGGACAGAAAGAAAACAAAGGGAATCAATCTACTCGGAGAAAGGATCCTTGAAGAGGTCCAGAAGCATTTAAACTAGAAAGGAAGGGGGGAGAAAATAAAAAAACAGAAGGGAGACCACATCAAAACAAGGGCAACAACTCGGGTAAGACAACTATTAAATGTATTTATCTTAGAAGTCTCAGAAACAAAATGTTAGAACTTGATGCTACTGCACTAACAAGTAAGTACGATGTGATAGGTGTTACAGAAACTTGGTTGTCTGAGAGTGATGGAGATGAATATACTATTAGTGGGTACACACTATATAGGAAAGACAGGCAGGACAGAAGAGGCGGAGGGGTAGCGCTATACATAAATAGTCTTGAAGCCCAGGTGTTAAATCAGGACAAAGAAAACAACGCAGAATCAATATGGGTCAGAATAATGGACACAAATTCAAAGGGCATAATAATAGGAGCATGCTATAGACCGCCAAATTCAGACGCTGAGCAAAATAATCTGTTATACAATGACATTCGAAAAGCGTGTAGAAAAGGAGAAGCCATACTAATGGGGGATTTCAACTTCCTCCATATAAAATGGGAAAACCTGATGGGGGGCACGACGGATGAAATTGAAATAGTGGAAATGACAAATGACTGCTTCCTAACGCAATTTGTTAAGGCATCGATTAGAGGGGAAGCATGCCTTGATTTAGTCTTTTCAAATAATGAAGACAGAATAACTAAAACAGAGGTCAGAGAGCCATTGGCAAACTCAGACCACAACATGGTCTCATTTGAAGTATTTTTTAAAACCCCTATTCGGCAAAGTTATTGTAAATAATACAAAATAGCCTGCACTGTAAATGTTTGTCACATTGCCATTTACTTCCCATCTCAGCATAATTCTGTATGCCATTTAATAATTTTACAACATCAAAAACATTAACCTCAAGATAAAACTATAATAACTAACATTGATAAACTTTTTTTATATTAAAGCCACATGGGAAATGTCCAAAGGGACTGTGTATAACTTTGTGTCTTTGTACTTTTGTGTAGACTTGTGTTTTTTTTTTTTTTTCCTTCGTTTTTCTTTTGCAAGTTACAAATGTATCCATTTCAAACACCGAAACCAAATTCAACCAGACGCTGTTGCTAAATGCAGCCGCGGCTAATAAATAAAACAAAAACCGTCATAGGAGTATTGTGATTTATTATTGAGCATTTATACTTTTAACCCTTCGCGGTCCATTTATTCAGTGCGTCTCAGGAGCGTCGGGTCCAATTTATTTTCACGCGCAGTTTATTTTAGACGAGCTGTTTTTAAGTGTGTTTTTTTTTTTTTTTCACAGTAAAACAGGTTTAAAAGGCACTGCATATCAACAGGACACTCAGTATTGCATCTCCAGCCCCGCCCCACCCCTTGTTCGTTGTATTTTTCACATACCTCTTCATAGTAGTGCATACCGATAAATCATCTCGTTTGATCACCAAACTCCTCAATAATGCGATCCAAGTCATTATTTTATTACTATAACATCTAAAAAAAGCTCTGCAAATGTCTGAGTCTTTGAGCGCTGGATGCAGAAGCAGCTATGTTTGTTTTATGCGTGTGTTATCTATTTGGTGCTGAGGCAAATTCATGAGATACGCCCCCTTTTTTTTCGGCTCCTATTGGTCTCGGCCATTGAATGGTTTTCTCGGCTTTTTCCAGAGAGAAACGACTGGAGACCTGTTTTTTACGTCCTTTTGATGTCGGACAGGGTTCAACATTGGACCGGAAAGGGAAAATTGCAATGTCGGACCAGGTCCGACATAGGACCGCAAAGGGTTAAAAAACAGCAAAGATCATGAGCAGCAGAGCGCGCTCTCCATAGGCACAATCGCCAGACGCCGCCTGCACAAACCAGTAATAATATCATCAGAGTGGAATCCGCTTAATCAAGCAGGTTTACTGTAACTATAATGCCTCTCGTTTTGAACAAGCGTGAAAACTCAACTGAAGTACGAGCAGAACTACAAACCACGTGCCTTTTTAGCACCGCTCTGGAAATGCACTTGATTGGCCACAGCACTTCCTACTGGGTTGTTTAATGCATTTTCTGCTCCCATGTTCCACTTAGTCATAAAAACAAGATTGCAAAGCTGTGATGTTTTTGCATGGTCACACCGAGACAGTATCGAAACATTTAAACAAGATTGCAAAGCTGTGATGTTTTTGCATGGTCACACCGAGACAGTATCGAAACATTTAAATAGCTGTCTGTGGCTGCCACTGTGCAGGTTTGTTTCCAGCACCTTGTGTAAACTCGAGAGCTGTTCTAGTGACTTCATGAAGGATTTGAATGCGAAGTTGTGCAGTTCTGAGTGCACTGGTGTTTTGGGAGCGTGTTATGAATGATGAGTAGCAAATCAGTTTGTGCCCTCTTTTCAGACAACAGTATGCCCAGGCTCTGGCGCAACAGCAGAAGGCAGCCCTGAGCAATCCCCAGCAGCAGCCCCAACTCCGCCTCCTCCTGCAGCAGTACCAGGCCCTAAAGATGAGGTGAGTGAAGGAGGGAGAGAGCGTCGAGACCCACAAATGTTTCATCTGTAGCCTTTCAATAGTTTGGGGAAGGTGCTTCTGTTACTTTTCAAGTAGGGAATATTAACCATTATATAATGGGTGTTTCCCTCTGACACCCAAACTGAAAAACTCTACACTAAAGATTCTTGCTAGAGCAGGGTGTTGTCAAATATATACAGTACTGTGCAAAAGTTTTAGGCAGGTGTGAAAAAATGCTGTAAAGTAAGAATGCTTTCAAAAATAGACATGTTAATAGTTTATATTTATAAATTAACTAAATGCAAAGTGAGTGAACAGAAGAAAAATCTACATCAAATCAATATTTGGTGTGACCACCCTTTGCCTTCAAAACAGCATCAATTCTTCTAGGTACACTTGCACACAGTTTTTGAAGGAACTCGGCAGGTAGGTTGGCCCAAACATCTTGGAGAACTAACCACAGTTCTTCTGTGGATTTAGGCAGCCTCAGTTGCTTCTCTCTCTTCATGTAATCCCAGACAGACTCGATGATGACATCAGGGCTCTGTGGGGGCCATACCATCACTTCCAGGACTCCTTGTTCTTTACGCTGAAGATAGTTCTTAATGACTTTTGCTGTATGTTTGGGGTCGTTGTCATGCTGCAGAATAAATTTGGGGCCAATCAGATGCCTCCCTGATGGTATTGCATGATGGATAAGTATCTGCCTGTACTTCTCAGCATTGAGGAGACCATTAATTCTGACCAAATCCCCAACTCCATTTGTAGAAATGCAGCCCCAAGCTTGCAAGGCACCTCCACCATGCTTCACTGTTGCCTGCAGACTCTCATTCGTGTACCGCTCTCCAGCCCTTCGGCGAACAAACTGCCTTCTGCTACAGCCAAATATTTCAAATTTTGACTCATCAGTCCAGAGCACCTGCTGCCATTTTTCTGCACCCCAGTTCCTGTGTTTTCGTGCATAGTTGAGTCGCTTGGCCTTGTTTCCACGTCGGAGGTACGGCTTTTTGGCCGCAAGTCTTCCATAAAGGCCACTTCTGACCAGACTTCTCCGGACAGTAGATGGGTGTACCAGGGTCCCACTGTTTTCTGCCAATTCTGAACTGATGGCACTGGTGGACATCTTCTGATTGCGAAGGGAAGTAAGCATGATGTGTCTTTCATCTGCTGCAGTAAGTTTCCTTGGCCGACCACTGCGTCTACGGTCCTCAATGTTGCCTGTTTCTTTGTGCTTCTTCAAAAGAGCTTGGACATCACATCTGGAAACCCCTGTCTGCCTTGAAATTTCTGCCTGGGAGAGACCTTGCTGATGCAGTATAACTACCTTGTGTCTTGTTGCTGTGCTCAGTCTTGCCATGGTGTATGACTTTTGACAGTAAACTGTCTTCAGCAACCTCACCTTGTTAGCTGAGTTTGGCTGTTCCTCACCCAGTTTTATTCCTCCTACACAGCTGTTTCTGTTTCAGTTAATGATTGTTTTACAACCTACATATTGAATTGATGATCATTAGCACCTGTTTGGTATAATTGTTTAATCATACACCTGACTATATGCCTACAAAATCCCTGACTTTGTGCAAGTGTACCTAGAAGAATTGATGCTGTTTTGAAGGCAAAGGGTGGTCACACCAAATATTGATTTGATTTAGATTTTTCTTCTGTTCACTCACTTTGCATTTAGTTAATTGATAAATATAAACTATTAACATGTCTATTTTTGAAAGCATTCTTACTTTACAGCATTTTTTCACACCTGCCTAAAACTTTTGGGGCAGAAGTGTGGAGTAGTGGTTAGGGCTCTGGACTCTTGACCGGAGGGTCGTGGGTTCAATCCCAGGTGGAGGACACTGCTGCTGAACCCTTGAGCAAGGTGCTTTACCTAGATTGCTCCAGTAAAAACCCAACTGTGTAAATGGGTAATTGTATGTAAAAAATAATGTGATATCTTGTAACAATTGTAAGTCGCCCTGGATAAGGGCGTCTGCTAAGAAATTAATAATAATAATAATAATAATAATAATAATAATAATAACTTTTGCACAGTACTGTGTACCCCTTTTTTTTTTTTTTTTTTTTTTTTTAACAGAATTGCTTAAGAAATTATTTCAAGCTGTTTTTCTGTTATTTGTGCTGGTTACGTCCTACCTTGGCCTTTTGTTCCGTGGGAAGCCTGCGGCTCGATTTTAGCTGTTCCTTCCTGGGATCCTAGTACATTAGACTGATTCGCGCCAGTTGGAGTATATAAAAAATTATTTTTCTGTAAATTATCATGGATTTATTACATGTAAATAAATAAGTCTGATTCTCCTCCCTGATGCAACTGCTGAACGGCCTGCTGTGGGAACTGCCGATGCGACGTGACCTGCTCAGTCAGGCGCAGGGCACTCTGTGGCACTCCAACCCATTGAGCCTGCAGCTCTGGGTTTGGCCCCTGAACGGCTACATTTGAGCCATGTGAGGTTGTCGAACAGGGTGATTGACACCCTGCAAAATGCCAGGGCAGCCTCCACCCGTTCCCAATATGGGTACAAGTGGGATGTGTTCCAGACGCGGTGCTTGTCTCGTTGAACCTACGACATGCACTATGGCAGTTATACTGCAGTGTTAACAAGACCTTTTTGATGAAGGGAAATCTCCTTCTACTCTAAAGGTCTATGTGGCAGCTATTTCGGTATGCCATGTAAAAATCGTGCTTAATGCACTAACAAAACCTCAGTTTGAGCCCATGCCTTCAGCTGAGCTCAAATTCCTATCTTTCAACACAGCTTTCTGCTAAGCGTGTGAGTGAAATGCAAGCATTTTCAACCTCAAAAGCTTCTCTAATTTTTTCAGAGGCCAGAACGAAGGTCACTCTTCGTACTAACCCAGCTTTCCTGCCGAAGACCATCTCGGTTTTCCACATTAATCAGTCTCTGGAATTGGAGGCTTTTCATCCCCGTCCTTTCCAGTCTGACAAGGAGCGCCAGCTCCATATGCTTTGCCCAGTGCGGGCATTAGCATGCTATGTGGAGAGGACTAAAAGCTGGAGGCAGTCGGAGCAGCTGTTTGTTTGCTACAGGGCTCAGTACCAGGGACAGGCTCGGTCTAAGCAGCGTCTGTCCAAATGGTTAACAGGCACAGTGCAGACTGCGTATGAACTGGCCAATCTGCCCCCACATGTGAAGCTCACCGGCCATTCCACCAGAGGTAAGGCGACTTCATTGGTGTTGTTCCACGGTGCAGCTATCCAGGACATACGCAGGGCAGTGGTGTGGGCTTCCTCCCATACGTTTGCCAGGTTCTATCGGCTGAATGTTGTGGACCAGCAGAATCCTGGTTTTGGCACAAGAGTACTGAGGGCGGCTTCCCGGTCCCCCCCTCACGGCACAACATTAGAGGGAGTCCATTTTAATGTTATGTTGGAACATTACTGTCGCACAAGCGGTTACTAGCTTGTAAATTGGGTTGTATGCTATGTCTTTAACCGTTAACTTCAGGGTCACAGCGTTCATGGTCGTAATCTTGAAGAAAATGACGACGATTGTAGGGGTCGCTGCTGTTTTTATGTTTGCGGGGCAGAGCCTCAGCAGCGCCACCCTGCTCTAGCAAGACTCTTTGGTATAGAGTTTTTCAGTTCGGGTGTCTTAAGGGAAACACCCATTTTGTAATTGTTAATATTCCTATTTCAAGGAACCAGGGTTATGATAATAACTTAATGTTCCCTTTCAAGTAGGGAATATTATCCATTACAAAAATGGGTGTGTGTACTCATTTTTTGTGAGAATTGTGTGGATTGATGAATATGTTCCTACACTGTATAGTAAATGGTGCGTTTCTTCTGTGGGTGTGTCACTTTGAAAAGCAGGGGACGATAGAAGCATGACCTATAATTGGATAAAGAGAAGGTTGGGGAAAAAAAACCACCTGCTTCAAGCCTTGTCTCAAGCCTTGTGCCGTTCCAGATTCTGTATCTCAAGCAGCTTCGTTCAGCTGTTTTGAAACTCTCTAACACTGCTGCAGTCTGTCCAGTGGTAGGGGCATTTATCTCAGTGCTGTGGATTGTAACCTTGAGTTTCACTTGCTGTCTTGCAGAGCATCGGATCAGAACCTGGTTCCTCCTGTAACCAGGTCCATGTCTGTACCCGATACAGGTTCGGTATGGGAACTGCAGACTCCCTCTCAGCCTTCAGGTAATGTTGGTCACATGGACTATGCAAGTATAAAACTGCGTACAGTATCTGTATAGCTTTGTGGTGTGTACCATACAAAATCCTGTATTTTCCATGAAACCACCCAACCACCAAGTGCAGCACAATCACAACCTACAGTTAAAAAGCAATATTGATCAAGTGGGTCTTCACAAATGAGTGTGCTGCAACTAGTTGCACAGTTTTGTCATTATTATTATTTATTTATTTATTTATTTATTTATTTATTTTTATTTATTTATTTATTTCTTGGCAGACGCCCTTATCCAGGGCAACTTACAATTGTTACAAGATATCACTTTTTTTTTTTTACATACAATTACATTATTTTTTACACATTATTTTTACATACAATTACCAATTTATACAGTTGGGTTTTTACTGGAGCAATCTAGGTAAAGTACCTTGCTCAAGGGTACAGCAGCAGTGTCCCCCCTGGGATTGAACCCACGACCCTCCGGTCAAGAGTCCACAGCCCTAACCACTACTCAACACTTCTGCCCTTGTCTACTTCTGCTGAGATTGGCGGGGTGGGGGGGAAATGTAGACAGGACTTTATCCTCTGAAAAACTTGGACTTTAAGCCCTGAATTGCAAACCAGGTTTTGAAAACGGATTGATGGTGTGTAATAAATAGACTCTAGAAACCCAAAAGGTGTGTGTTTTATGTGCCCGTATGAATATGTCAGAATGTGTTGGAATAGCTTGATTCATGCAGGGGCCTGTTATGAGGTTTATTACCTAGTGTTTTGGTTTATTACATTGTGTTTCTGTTATGAGGTTTATTACCTGTGTTTCGGTTTATTACCTTGTGTTTTTGTTATGAGGTTTGTTTCTGTTATGAGCTTTATTTCCTTGTGTTTCTGTTATGAGGTTTGTTACCTTGTGTTTCTGTTATGAGGTTTATCACCTGTGTTTCGGGTTTATTTCCTTGTGTTTCTGAATAATAATAATAATAATAATAATAATAATAATAATAATAATAATAATAATAATAATAAAAAATAATACATCTATTTTATATAGCGCAATTCATGTGCAATACAGCTCAAAGTGCTTTACAAGCAGAATAAAACACAAACAAAAGTACAACTATTAAAAGCAGAAGTTAAAAGGTTTATTACCTGTGAGGTTTGTTGGCTTGTGTTTCTGTCGTGAGGTTTGTTGGATTGTGTTTCTGTCGTGAGGTTTGTTGGCTTGTGTTTCTGTCGTGAGGTTTGTTGGCTTGTGTTTCTGTCGTGAGGTTTGTTGGCTTGTGTTTCTGTTGTGAGGTTTCTTGGCTTGTGTTTCTAGCCTGGGAAGGCAGCAGCGTCTGGGATTTACCGGTTGATTCAACGACACAGGCGTCTGCTCCAGAACAACTACAACAACTGGAAAAAGTGAAGGCAGCTAAGGTAAGACCTTTCAGTCGCGCACACAATCTTCTAGTACAACCAGATTCTGAGTGTCTAGTCCTGTTAACCTTTCAGGTCTTGCACGCAAGCAGATTTCTTGGTCCATGAAAATGTGAATGCGTGTGTTAGTCCCTGGACTCAATCTGTGGTGTATTGCAGTCGGGCACACAGTTACGGGTTACCCCTTGTTCTAGCTGGAGCAGGAGAGGAGAGAAGTTGAGCTGAGAGTAAAAAGGGAGGAAGAGGAGAGGAAGAGACAGCAGCAGGAGGAGGTGCTGCGGAGACAGCAGCAGCAGCAGCAGGAGGAGGAGAGAAGGCACAGAGAAGAGGAGCTCATACGGAGAAAACAAGTAAGCAGCTCACAGAGAGAGAACACAATGGTTCCTTTATCAATCTTGTTATCTGTCAGGGATTGTGCCATTCATAACCTTGTACACTGAAAAAACATAAGTTAATTGAAACTCCTACTTGCATAGCCATGTTGGCAACATCTGCAACATTCTGCAAACATAACCTTGATCCATTCCTAATTTTCTAGCACACACCATGTACTGTTGTGGTGGAAATGGGAGGTAACAGGATTTGAGGAATTCCAGATGTCTTGCCGATTTTGTTGGAGGAAGAACAAAAGTTGATCATAAAGTTCTGTTGGTGGTTCAAGGATGGAAATAAGACTCCTATTGTATAGCAGTTTCACCCATTCCAGGTTTTAATACAAGCTTGACTAGCAACAGTGTGTATGACAAGATCAGGTATGTCTGATTTTAAACTCATAGTAAGGCCAGGAATGGATCACACTGTTGTGGAAGGGGAGTCTCATTCCCATCCTTGCCGTTAGAGACAGTAGTATAAGGGGT
The DNA here is from genome assembly GCA_030684275.1 of Acipenser oxyrinchus oxyrinchus. NCBI lineage: Eukaryota > Metazoa > Chordata > Actinopteri > Acipenseriformes > Acipenseridae > Acipenser > Acipenser oxyrinchus. The sequence goes on from CM060254.1 coordinate 18,985,582, forward strand.
GTGCAGTGAGTGATGGCACGGTTCCCGGGTTCCCCAGCTAAAACATGCAGTCTCTCCACAGGAGGAGGCTCTCCAGAGGCAGAGGGAGCAGGAGGCGGCCCTGCAGAGGCAGCGTGAGGAAGAGGCAGCCCTGAGGAGACAGAGGGAGGAGGAGGAGAGGCAGCAACAAGAGGAGGCCCGGAGGAGGCAGGAGGAGGAGGAGGAGAGGAGGCAGAGGGAAGAACAGCTACGGAAACAGGTGGGGCATGGACATGTGTCCCTGCTTACTGCACCGGGGTTCGGCCCTGCGCCTGGTGGGAACTGGCAAAGGGAGGTAGTAGAGCGGGTGGGGGTGTCTGGTACTGAGGGGTGTGTGAGGTACAGGGGGAGCTGGGTGACAGTGTGTCCCTCTCTGTGTAGCAGGAGGAGGAGCGGAGGCAGCAGCAGGAGGAAGCTGCCCGCTGGCAGAGGGAGGAGATGGACGCTCTGCAGCGGATGGAAGAGGAGAAGCAGCGGCTGGAGGAGCAGGAGCACAAACGCAAAGAGCTTGAGCTGCAGAAGGAGGCCCAGAGACAGCAGGAGCTTGCGCGTCAGAGGCAGCAGCAGCAAGAGGCTCTGCGCAGACTCCAGCAGCAGCAGCAGCAGCAGCAGCTGGCACAGATGAAGGTACCTGCAACAGACAGCGCAGGACTTGGTGCATTTAGTCCTGATTTGTTGAGGACAGGTTCTGATCACAAACCACTTTTCTTTGATTCCCTATAGCTTCCGTCATCTTCAAAATGGGGCCAGCAGTCGAGTGCTGCAGCTCTGCCTCAGTCTCAGAACACTCTCTCACTGGCTGAGATCCAGAAACTGGAGGAGGAGAGGGAGCGGGAGTCCCGGGAGGAGGTGAGAGGCTGGCTGCCACAGAGCAAAGCAGCGTCACTCTTATCCTGAGAATTGCCCATACTTCATAAGTCATGCAAACCTGAGAAATTTCTTTAGTCGTGTGTAGTACTGCATATCATGTTTTTAACATGAAAATACATGTTTGCTGTAAAACTAAACGTTTTGAGACCTATATAGCAAAAGGAAGCCTATTAGTAACTGGTTTAAAAAAATTAAAAAAAAAACATAAAGCCCTCCATTAGAGTGCTGTTACTTTAACCCTTTGCTGTCCATTGTCGGACTGGGTCCGACATTGCAATTATTCCCGTCAGGTCCTTTGTCGGACCCTGTCCGACATCATTTTAAAACGAAAAACAAAAAGTCGGTTTTTCAACGGAAAAAGCCGAGAAAACCATTCAATGGCTGAGTGGGAACGAAAGGAGCCGAGACAAGCCGATTTAAAAAAAAAAAAAAAGGCGTATCTCATGAATAGTCATACTAGCCCCTGGCATCAGATGGGGCGGTCGATGGAAACAAGCTGGGAGTACAGTATCAGCGCACAGAGACTATCACGACATTTGCAGAGCTTTTTGAGATGTTATAGCAATAAAATAATGACTGGATTGCATTATTGAGGAGTTTGGTGATAAAACGAGTCATCAGGAGATGATTGATCGGTATGTACAACTATTATTATTATTTTTATTTGGTAGCATATGTGAAAGCGATAGCAAACGAAAGGGTGGGGCGGGCTGGAGATCCCTAGTGAGTGCTTTGTTGATATGGGGCCATTTAAACCCGTTTGACTGTGAAAAAAATACTTTTAAACAGCTGCCTAAAATTAACTGCGCGTGAAAAAATGAATTAGACCTGGCGAGCCTGACGCAGAATTAATAAATGGACCGCAAAGGGCTAAGATTCACAGCCGCAGGTGTACAACATTGACACAATAAACTCACACTGCACACATCCTACTGCATAAACACTACAGCTAACCACTAAATATTGACATGCATATTTTTTGACAATGGTTAAACATTTAGGAAATATTAGAATAGCTGTTTTCACAAACCCTGGTTAGCACTAGTCCTTAACTTTAGGTTGACTAAGATTAGTGCTAATCGGGGTCTGTGAAACCAGCCAATGTTTAACACTTAACACATGAAAACGTGTAAACTATAAATGTTGACAGCCCTAGCTGCAGCCACTGTGTATGACTCCTGAAGAGCTTGTTCAGTGAGGGGCTCCTCTCTCTCTCTGTGCCCTTCAGCAGCGGCGGCAGCAGCAAGAGTTGATGAAGGCTCTCCAGCAGCAGTCTCAGCAGCAGCAGGCTGCTAAGCTGTCGGGTTGGGGGGGCGTTGCCAAGCAGCCAGCCACCACCAAGTCCCTGCTGGAGATCCAGCAAGAGGAGGCACGCCAGGTACAGAAGCAGCACAAGCAGAAACCGGAGCAGCAGCAGAACCCACCACAGAACCGGGCCCAGAACAAAGCTGTGAGTACACACTAGTGCTGCACAAATCCATTATTCAGACTCAACTCTCCAAAAGCAGGTGTTGACAATCAGGTGAGGGTAATTGGGGTTGATTGGGCTAATTTACCATTGCAAGTGAAACAAGTGATGAGCAGCTACTTGGATGTTTAATTTTTTTTTTGAGTTTGTGGTACACAGCAAGCCACACAAATCCAAGCAGCTGTTTCTTCATTTGTTTCACTTGGAATGGTAAATAATCAGATAATGGGTTCATGCAGCTCGAGTACACACACAACCAGACAGACATTACAGTACAGTGTGAGCCCAACACACTCCTCGTATTTCTGTTTTACTCATCTTTTAATATGTTTTCAGGAAAAACTATTGCAAGTAATAAAGAATAATTTCCTTGAAGACATACTTTAGAGATGCCGGATGTAGATACCCACAGGGGTAAAACCTGTTTTTGATTTGCCGTATCTTATATCGGGAACCATAAGGATTTCCTTTACTTTAGCCTTTTCTGGACCAAGCATTTTTCAGTGGGATGCTCCCCCAGGACCGGGCACTTTTTGGCCTATAAAAATTCACTAAAAATCAATTTTTTACATGTATAAAAACATGTTATTCTGTGACACGCGGGACCTTAAAATACTTCCTGCAAGATTTCTTGAAAAATATTGATGTTTGGGCAGATTACAAGACATTGTTTCACCTGAGTGATTGCAATGTTTATTCTTGGGGTCTTTATAAGCAATAATGGACACTACTTTTTTATTTTTTTATTTATTTTCTCAAAATAAATATTTCTAAATAAAATTGTTACTCATTTCATTATTATCAGTAATAAGGAAATAACTAAATATCAGGTACGTTTTTATTTAAATAGTATATGGTTATATCCACTTGTTTCTTGATATTCATAGATGTTGTAAAAACATATTAAAACACATGAGACAGAATAAATGTTCTAATATAAGTCAAGTGTTTCCCCTTTTTTGCTCTCTTTTGCTTTTGTCTCGGCGACTGCTGTAAACTGTCTCCGCCCTTTAGACACAAAAAACCGGTGGCCCTGTAAGTCTAAAAAATGAAGTGCTTTTTTATCGTGCTATTTCACACGATCACAGGCCTAGCAGCCCAGAATGATCCCGGTCCTTAAAGGGTTAATTCCAAGTTTTAAATAGTTTTATCGCTTTGTGTTTTTTTTTTCTTTAACCCAGAAACCTGACCCTAAACTGATGTGATTCTGCAACCACTTTGTTTATCAGGAATTCATATTTGTAAACCCCCCCCCCCCCCCCCCAAGGTATAAGTGAATAGATTTGGACCCAATGAGTAAGTCTGAGTGAAGAAATTCATTGATCTCAGCTAGACATTGGGAGATGTACTATTCAAATTCTCTAACATATTTTAAAACAGAAAGACTACAAGCATGCAGGTGAGTGAGAATAAAAACAACCCCACATGCTTCAATATCACTCATCCGAACTCAGTCACCTGTCTGAGCAATCACAAATGTCTAGAGGCCCCACAGCCCTCTGTCTTTGATGTGAGCCCTTGTGTGCTTGATGATTTTCTTCATGTTTTAACAAACATCCAGTTTCCCCAGAAGGGGGTAAATGCATTGTGTGTGTTTGAGAGGAGTTCAGGTTGACCTTGCTGCATTGAGAGAGTTTGACCTCATTCTCTCCAATTAAGGCTGAAGAGGGACTTGAAAGCTGTTCCTGTTCCTGCTGTTCTCAAGCAGCAGGACAGCCTGGGCTGGAGATTTGGGGGGTGGGGGAATACAACATAATGAACCCTAAAAATAACCGTTTCGTTTTCCTGACCTATTTGTCCTCAGTTGGAGGGCCAGCTGTCTAACCTGAATTCCTCCAGTGGAGCCGGTGCAGTTCTGCAGGTCAGACATGCCCGTCTTGCTTTGTGTTGCAATGTCAGTGTTCACAGGAACTGCTATACAGACTAGTCTCCCAAGTGCTGCAGAACAGAACATCACAAACGTGGTCACCCAAAGCACCTCTATTTAGTGTATTTGTACATCACTTGGGAGTAATGAAATAAAAAAACAAATATCTGTAGAAATGTATATAGAGCTGCTCAGTGCTTAGAACCAGTTCCAATAGCTAGTACCCTGTTTGGTGGCTTTGTATTGTAATGCCACTCCTCAGCCCTGTCCTCTCCCCCTTTGTACACACTGCACTGTGCAGAAGCGTTTTGTGACTCCTTCCCTTACTCTCCAACCTTCTTCCTTACAGAGCAGCATCAGTAACTCTGTGTGGGGCTCCGTCGGCACCAGCCACAGCAGCCCTCAGTGGAGTGTTGACGTAGGCAGCAGCATCTGGGGCAGCGCTCCCAACAGCAAGAACTCCAACATGGGCTTCTGGGACGAGGCTGCAAAGGAGGTGGTGCCACCGGCGCGCAACTCCACGGCTAAGAGCAACAAGAGCAACGCCAACTTGAGGTACAGACCATGCACCGCCACTTAAGAACATAAAGTTTACAAACGAGAGGAGGCCATTCAGCCCATCTTGCTCGTTTGGTTGTTAGTAGCTTATTGATCCCAGAATCTCATCAAGCAGCTTCTTGAATGATCCCAGGGTGTCAGCTTCAACAACATTACTGGGGAGTTGGTTCCAGACCCTCACAATTCTCTGTGTAAAAAAGTGCCTCCTATTTTCTGTTCTGAATTCCCCTTTATCTAATCTCCATTTGTGACCCCTAGTTCTTGTTTCTTTTTTCAGGTCAAAAAAGTCCCTTGGGTCGACATTGTCAATACCTTTTAGAATTTTGTTCAAGACTAAATATATTAAAAATGTTTTAGCCTGTCTGCATATGAGATGCCTTTTAAACCAGGAATAATTGTGGTCGCTCTTTGCACTCTTTCTAGAGCAGCAATATCCAATTCAAATTTTCTCCTGCCAGTCAGAGGGCGCCAACTCATTAGTACTGGTATTTTAAACCCTGTTTTTTAGAAACTCGGGGGCCTGATTTAAGATGAGAGGGAGATAGAGATATGCTAGTTTTTTTTTTTTAAACTTCCCTTTGTGGCAGTTTTTCAAGCAGGACTTAAGCCTTTTTCATTTTTAATATGTTTTGCAAACGTTAAGTCTATGTTTGTTTAAACCCAGCAAAACTTTTGTAAGTTTGGAGGCAAGATCTGTGCTTTTTGTTTTTTGTTATGTTCAGATTTACTGTCTTAATGTTTATTTGAACAGTCTTCATATTGAACATAAGAACGTTTACAAACGAGAGGAGGCCATTCGGCCCATCTTGCTCGTTTGGTTGTTATTAGCTTATTGATCCCAGAATCTCATCAAGCAGCTTCTTGAAGGATCCCAGGGTGTCGGCTTCAACATTACTAGGGAGTTCCAGACCCTCACAATTCTGTGTAAAAAAAAAAAAAAAAAAAGTGCCTCCTATTTTCTGTTCTGAATGCCCCTTTTTCTAATCTCTATTTGTGACCCTTGGTCCTTGTTTCTTTTTTCAGGTCGAAAAAGTCCCCTGGGTCGAAATTGTCAGTACCTTTTAGAATTTTGAATTGAATCAGATCACCGCGTAGTCTTCTTTGTTCAAAACTGAACAGATTCAATTATTTTAGCCTGTCTGCATACAGCATGCCTTTTAAACCCGGGATAATTCTGGTTGCTGCTCTTTGCACTCTTTCTAGAGCAGCAATATCCTTTTTGTAACGAGGTGACCAGAACTGAACACAATATTCTAGATGAGGTCTTACTAATGCATTGTAAAGTTTTAACATTACTTCCCTTAACTTAAATTCAACACTTCACAATATATCCGAGCATCTTGTTGGCTTTTTTTATTGTCTAGATGAAGACAATAAAAATGAAAACATTGTGAAGATGAAGACATTGTCTAGATGAAGACATTTCCGAGTCAACATAAACTCCTAGGTCTTTTTCATAGAGTCCTTCAATTTCAGTATCTCCCGTATTATATTTAATATGGGAGATACTGAAATTTACACTTTTCTCTGTTAAATGTCATTTGCCATGTCTGCCCAGTTCTGAATGCTGTCTAGATAATTTTGAATGACCTTTGCTGCTGCAACAAACAAATGTAGCCACCCATTGTCCCCACAGGTATTCCCTAATTGACAGCGGTCACCCACTGGCCCACAGATAGCCCAAGACTCTAGTGCTTTATGCTTTTTCACCATTGCCATTGCTTCCACTGTGCTTGGAGAAGATTAGGCAAGACCGGGCTCGGGTGCTCTTAGTAGCTCCAAAATGGCCCAGGAGGACCTGGTTCTCAGCACTGGCACAAGCTCCTGTTCTGCTGATTTAGACGCGGAGCACTCTGTGGCATCCAAACCCAACAGTTTGCTGCAGCTCTGGGTCCTGCCCCTGAGCGGAGACATTTTTAAGTTACCTTGAGTTATCCAACAGGGTCATTGTCATCCTTCAGAATGCCAGGGCAGCGTCTGCCTGCTCCCAGTATGGGTACAAATAGGGTGTATTCCTGACTTGGTGTCAGTCATGTACACTGGACTCCATGACTTGCCCCATGGCAGATATACTGCAGTTTTACAGAACTTGTTTGATGAAGGGAAGTCTCTCTTCACACTTAAGGTCTACTGGACAGCTATTTTGGCTTGACATATTAAAACTGACACAATCTCCCCAGGAGCACACTTCCTGGTGGAACAGTTTTTGAGGTTAAGACCCCCTGGAAAGTACCTTTCCCCTCGCTGGCAGCTCAATGTAGTGCTGGATGCGCTTACAAGACCGCCATTCGAGCCCTACATTCAGCAGAGGTAAAATTCCTGACCTTAGACAACTTTACTGCTTGCTATTACCTCCGCCAAGCGGAAAAGTGAAATGCAAGCATTTTCAATGCCGACTCTCATTCATTCAACTTAGGTGACACTCCACCCCAATCCTGCTTTTCTCCCTAAAAGCATTTCTGTTTTCCAGATCAACCAGTCAGTAGAATTGGAGGCCTTCCATCCACCTACTTTCCAGTGACAGGTAGAGAAAGCTCCATACACTCTGTCCAGTTAGGACACTGGCATATTCTGTTGACCGCACCTGGAGTTGGAAGCAATCAGAACAATTGTTTGTCTGCTTCAGGTCTAAGTTCCATGGACAAGCCCTGTCTAAACAGCGGCTGTCGAGGTGGATTGTAGACGCGGTCAGGATTGCATACGATCTAGCCAACCTGACCCCAACAGAGAAGGTCACTGGTCACACCACAAGAGGCTTTGCAACCTCTTGGGTGTTCAGAGTGTTAGTCAGCCTCTCACTCTTGTGTTCCTGGGGTAGTTAGCCACAAACCTTATTTGAACTTCTGGTGTTACATCCTGAGGTTACTCAGTGTAACCTTGCAGCACATATACTGCATGAGGGCCCTACCTCACTGTACTGTGGACCATATGTGTAGACTCTTAATCGGTCTTCGGCCACAATGTTAAAAGCTGTTTCATCTTCCTTTTTAGCCAGTACTGCAAGTCCTGTACTTGCGACTGCTTGGGTATTGTCGCCCTGGATAAGGGCGTCTGCTAAGAAATAAATAATAATAATAATAATTGTATCTCATTCGGTAATGGTTACATTTCATACTTGAAAGGGAACGTTAGGTTATTCTCATAACCCTGGTTCCCTGAAATAGAAATCTAACCATTACCCTTCAAGGTCACAGCATTCTCTCCAACACAGCAGGCCTGAAGAGAAAATGACGCAGAGTCTTATGCGTCAGTCATCTTATCTCCTGGGGGCGGGGGCGCCACCCTATACACATACGGGGCTCTTAAAGGAGCAGCTTTGATATAAGTGCTCGGGTAATTCTGGTTATAAGAGATATATCCCATTCAGTAGTGGTTACATTTCTAGTTCAGGGAACCAGGGTTATGGTAATAACCTAATGTTCTAAATAGGGCTGTCCAATTAATCGCACTTCTGCAATATAGCGTGTTAATTTCTTTAACAAGCGTTAATTGCGCATTTGTCTGTTTCTTGATGTTTTACTTTTTTTTTTTAAACTTATTTTTGTATTAATACACTGTGCTTTTTATCAGCATCTAGTTTGTTTGTGCTCTTCGCTGATTGCTTCCAGATCGTGACTTCCCTGTTAACGAAGGGGCAGGGATTGGGGAAGTGCGTGCACAAAAAAAACTAAAAAAAACTCCCGCTTTATAGAGGTTGTCTGTCACAGCTGATGAGAGGCAGTGATATGTTGTGTAACAAAAGAATCATACCGAACTTAGCATTGCCTGTTTTTCACAGAATATTCCTACTGCAGGAACTTGTTTTTTTTTTTTTTTTTTAAATACATGCTTATATATTTACATATCATATATACATACATATCAAATGTTTTTGGTATATTAATGCTGACAGTCTATACATTACTGGTGCAGTACGCTCAAAACACATTAAAAACACACTACGTACTTTCAAAACACTCTACCGTACAATTAAGTTCAAAGCATTTATGTTAATTTACAGTTATGGCATTACATTTGTATATTCCACAAACGTTTTTTCAGCTAAAGCTAACTGAATTAACCAACATAACAATCTACTAATCGAAACTGCAACTGTACAAACGTACTTTATCAAAATACTGAGAGTTGAAATACAAAGCAAAAAAATACTAGAATTAACTATATACACATAAATACGTGATCCAGTAACACACACACGCACAGTACATTGGAATCGATGGGTAACGGATGACCTTCTTTCAAGCGTATTGGTTAAGTTATTTTGCTCCAAAAACAACAATCATTATTGAGGGATTACAAATGTGTGGGTTTTTTTTTTAATTCAAATTTTATTTATTTATTTATTTTTTTAGTCGTTGCCAATTTAGTTTTTTATTATTTTCTCCCCAATTTGAAATGCCCAATTATTTTTAGGTTCAGCTCACCGCTACCACCCCTGCGCTGGCTCGGGAGGGGTGAAGACGAACACACGCTGTCCTCCGAAGCGTGTGCCGCCAGGCGCCCGCTTCTTTACACTCTGCAGACTCACCGTGCAGCCGCCTCAGAGCTACAGCGTCGAGGACAACGCAGCTCTGGGCAGCTACAGGCAAGCCCGCAGGCGCCCGGCAAGACTATAGGGGTCGCTGGTGCGCGGTGAGCCGAGAGCACCCTGGCCGACCTAACCCTCCCTCCCCCCGAGCGACGCTCGGCCAATTGAGCGCTGCCCCCTGGGAGCTCCCGTCCACGGTCGGCTGTGGAATAGCCTGGATTCGAACTTGCGACATCCAGGCTATAGAGTGCATCCTGCACTCTAGCGAGTGCTTTTTACTGGATGCGCCACTCGCGAGCCCCACAAATGTTTGCTACACAAACCATTGTTTAATATAACAAATACTGCAGTACTTGTTATTGACCTTCCAAAAACGTAACTCTTGTACATACTGAGGGTTAGGGTTAGGGCATTAGTGCATTAGTTGGCCATCTGTAATGGAAAAATGCTGGCATTGTCTCAGAAATATTAGCCTTTCCTCCACTGTTCCCTTCACATTGACGAAATAAAACTTATAGGCTAAATGTATTAAATGTAGCTGTCTTTATTTATTTAAGCAGTTTTTAGAAAATGTGTTATTTGGGCGTCCTACACCAGGACCTGAAAACGTATCCATTCATCTCAATCTGACAAATACTGTGTAGCCAAAATAAATATGTCATGTATAATAATGTTCGTGTGTGTTTATATATACAGTTTAACATGGTTTAAATTACATTAAAACACTGAATGTTCATACCTGCAGATTGATATAAAACATTAATGGATTTGTCAAAGAAAGTTTTCTGTAATATGCCAGCAAGCCAGCACAACAAAATGAAACTGAGAGCAATGCCTATGATCTGTCTAATGAGTATTTATATATATTTTTTATAAAATGTATTATATATATTAAAAGAAACTGATAAGAAAATAATGTGTACAAATACACAGACCTAAAAATATATGTTTTCAAACAGGATTTAAACGATGCAATTGAGCTGGCATTCCTGATATGAATTGGGAGCAAGTTCCAAAGACGAGAGGCATTATAACTAAATGTCTTGGCTCTGACAGAGTTCAAACGAATTTTAGGGACTGTCGGAAGACTAGCATTTTCCTATCTTAGGGAACGACCACAGGTCAGCAGATCTTGAAGATAAGGTCAAAGACCATGTAAGGCCTTCTAGGTAATAAGAACATTTTAAAATAATAGCATCAGTAATAAAACAAATGAATGAGGTGGATGCAGTAATTGTATCAATTTAAACATGATTAAAGCCACGATTTAAGATTTTATTATTATTTTTTTTTAGTAGCTTGACATCCCTAGTTCTAAACTTTTAAATATTTTAATTGAAGATAAAAAGCTGTTTAGTTTGAAAATACATTTTCCTTTGTGAATGTTTGTCTGCTGACCCCTCTGTTCTCTGTAGCAACTCGTTGGGAGTGAGTGCCCGAGCCAGTAAGAAGGTGGAGGAGGAGGAGGAAAAGCTGGTGAAGCTGTTCCAGGGGCTGAACAAGACACAGGATGGCTTCACGCAGTGGTGTGAGCAGAGTCTGCATACTCTCAACACAGCCAATAACCTGGACGGTGAGGGCTACCTTTATACTGAACTTTATCAAACACAAAGGCATCTTGCTCATAGATTACCTACCTTTACTTAGTAATAGCAGCTAACCAATTCATTGTTAATAAATATTGTATACAATTAAATGACCTAAGACTATCAGGATGTGAAAGAACTTCTAGTGGCCGAAGGAACGGGGGGATTGCTAGAGAATGTGTGGTTTCTGTATTTTGGAGCTCTCCATCTTTAATCCCAATAGTAATAACTTCCACCTTCTCCCCTCTGCAGTTCCTACATTTGTTTCTTTCCTGAAAGAGGTGGAATCTTCCTACGAGGTCCATGATTACATGAGAGCCTACCTGGGAGACACGCCTGAGGCCAAGGAGTTTGCCAAGCACTTCCTGGAGCGCCGTGCCAAACAGAAAGCCAACCAGCAGCAGAAACAGCAGAAACAGCAACAGCAGCAGGCGAGTCCCAGAGGGGCCCTGACTGTTCACTTCAGAGAATGGAGAAGCATGTCAGAAAAGCTGCTATCAAGGACAGAGCTAGACACTTCCACTTACAGTGAATGGTTACAATATGTGCTAAATATGTAGTCAAACATGCTTATGACAACTACATTGAAATTAATATAATGGGAGTCGATGGGGCACAAGCTTCTGATGGTATCAATTTGGTTATCATTTAGACATATCCGTCATATGACTTGATTTCCACACCACATATATCATTTGGGGAAATAGGAGAGTAGGATTTTTACAGGTTTGCTGTATTTTCCAAACCTCTAGTAAATCTAAGCAAACTTACCTTGGCTAGACCATCCACACACATAGTAAAAAAGGGCAATTTCTTGAAAGTCTAAATACGCTTAGAAAAACAAGGCAGTGACATGGGCTTCCCCGGCCAGTTAAACTCATCTAAAGCAAGTCTGGCAAGCTGCTTCCATTCTACAAATAGGTGATGTCCATTAACTACATGTTTCCCTTACTGATCACCAGAAAGTCTAAAATATAAGACAATTTACATTTTATGAGGGAGAGACACTTGCAAGCATGCAGTATTGTAATCCAGTGTGGATTCAGTAACATTGAGTTGTTGTTTTTATCATAAAAATACTGATGTTTGAGGAGGAAGGAAAGAAATGCCTGAAGTGTAAAAAATGATTTGCAACAAAAACATTTACCATATAGAAAGTTTAATTGAACAATGAAATGATTGAACTGCCAATGTTTTATTTGCACAGTAGCGGACCTCTGTCTGTGTGGGTGTGTGAGTGCTAGTAGCAGTGTATTAGGGTTCATTTCATTTATACGCATAGGTCATGTATGTAATTATCAGCATAGTTTAATAATGTGCATATTTTAACAGGGGCACAACTGTTGGCTACACTGCTTGCATTGTGTCTCCTAAAAGGCTGAAGAAATTGGTGAAATAATGAACATGTTTATAAGACTAATTACAGCAAAATCAGTCTGAAATATCCAAAAAAAAGAATCATGTAGCCTAATTGTTTTTGAGAGAATAATTGTGTGGGGAAATTGGGTGGCCCCAACCAGCTACTTCAGACTTGGTAGCTTAGGCTGGTTAGACATACAAACTAGACTTAAACAGCAGTAGACTTGGACAGTGTGGTAAAATCAAAAGGTTTTAAACCAAAGCACTGCCGAACCCTCAGACAGTTATCAGTTGACCTAAATAGTTGTACTGTTTTGTCGTAACCGATAATTTGTGTCTTCTGTTTAAGGATTCGGTTTGGGGAGTGAACCGAAGTGAGATGCAGACGATCTTTCAATCAAATCACAGCTCCATACAGCAGTCCAGCTTTGAGACGGTGCACTCGGGGAAGAAAAAGAAAAAACAGAAGATGGTACGAGCAGACCCCAGCCTGCTAGGTAAGGGATCACCTTAAGCAGGATTGATGTAATCTTCTGTCTTGCTCAGTCTTTGACCATTTCCCCCTCCTTTCTCCATCCAGGATTTTCTGTAAATGCATCGTCGGATAGATTGAATATGGGCGAGATTGAGACCGTGGAGGATTGTTGAGGAACCACAGGCTGCTGCCGACTCGCTGCCTATTTCTGTTCTGAACAGCTGCCATTTCAAAAGCATCCTTGTAAAGTGGCAACACTTGTTTGTTTTTTTGTTTTTTTTTCCCTCATTTATTTAGTTCTTCAAAAACCTTGTTGCCCAATCTCCTGTCATCCATCACAGCTAAGTGGCTACAATACAAAACCCTGCTGTAAGCACAATGGGGCCCGTGGTGGTGGTTAGAGCTGAGGACTGGGAGCCAGAGGTTGCTGGTTTTGATTTCCAGCTCTCTCACTGTGCATCCCCTGTGAGACTGCTACTGCAGTCCCAGCAGTTTCATGAAACCACTCGGGAAAAGAAAACATTTCCTGAAACTACGTCCAGAATTACCCTTGCATTATATTTATTGAATTCTTTGTCTGGTCTGTTATTATTTTGTTGTTTTTTCTGTTTTTTATTCCGTTTGTTGCCTCCCTGTTCCACCAGTTGTTCATAGGATACAAGGATCTTGACTGTTAACATGACAGAAGATGTCCTGTTTTAAGGGCGTGTTCAACAGTTCCAAGTAGTTGTTCATTTCTTGTAAAATACTAGTCGGTTTAAAGAATAAACTTTGAATTCTGCAACTGTAATATAAAATTACAACAAACTGATTTGAGTCATGTATTTTTTTCTTAGACTGTTCTGACTTTGTCTTTGTTTTTGTTTTGTTATTTTTCTGTCCTCCTAGCAGTCTGTTTAACAGCAGCTCTTTGCCTTTGTGTACATGATACACCCCCAGTGGAGGAATGGTGTGTGCAATTGGAAAAGGTATTGTTCATTTTCTGTCTGCAAATTAGATTGACTTTCCAAGATTTCATTTGGAAGGACACTTGGGAAATGATGTCTGTTGACCTGGCAAGCATCTCTTGAGTCTTGGTAAATGTGTTTTCTTCACAAAGATTGAGGCTGGTGTAATGCAGTCGAGGTTCGCAATGTCACACAAATAAAGGAATGGAAATAGCAGAGTTTACAAAATATTGATCAGACAAAATAAAGATCTTGGTTGTGTGGTAGAAAGAAGCAGTGACGTGTTTGAAATGCAAAATACCATTACCACACAAAATAATAGTAGTAAATATAGCTGCAAGCAGCAATGACCAGGGGCCAAGTGCCAGACCATGTGACCTATGACTATTTCTCCTGTGGCATAGCGCCCCATTGGCCTCTACTAGTCATTCAGGGCCATGTAAGTTAACCGCAAAATCTTAAAATCAATTCTATAGTGCACAAGGATTATGGTTTTGAAATACCTTTCAATCCTTGTTTTATTATGAACAAAAAAAAAGTAGCAGGTTACTCCCCAGAAATTTGTTCTGCTCAGCTTTGCAGTGGCAATTCAAGCCGGCTCTCCCGGGCCACGTGTGCAGTGGCAATTCAAGCAGGCTAGCCAGGACCATGTGTGCAGTGGAAACAAGGTATCAGCTATACACATTTGAGGCTAGGATTGTACAGCAGGCATACCTGTAGTTACTGTAGTTAGACTACTCGCAAACACTTTGTTCTGTTCCCTGCCCCTCGCTCATTGTTCTCCAGAGTCCGTGTTAATGATTGTCTGACATCTCACATTGAAAACCAAAGGGAGCGCTGGAAATAGCCTCATTTCAGCAAACTTTTTTGAGCAAATACACCTTTTGTAGTGTCCACATGAACTTGTGCTGTTTTTGGAGAAATGCAACAGCGGAGATATGCAGCCATGGCAGCAGTCTCTTGTAATTCTGTGTGATGCATGTTTTATAGGGCACAACATTTTGATGCAAGGACCCACTGTCTTCTGTAAAGAAGTAATGAGCAGGAACCGCTTTTTCAGTATTATTATTTATTTTATTTTTTTTAACAATTTTTAAATTATGTATTGAATACATAAATATGTAAAAATACATACCATATATAAAAACAAAGTGTAAAATAAAAATACATAAAAAATCATAAACTATAATACAAAACAAATTTTATATATATATATATATATATATATATATATATATATATATATATATATATATATATATATACAGTACTGTGCAAAAGTTTTAGACAGGTGTGAAAAAATGCTGTAAAGTAAGAATGCTTTCAAAAATAGACATGTTAATAGATTATATTTATCAATTAACTAAATGCAAAGTGAGTGAACAGAAGAAAAATCCATATCAAATCCATATTTGGTGTGACCACCCTTTGCCTTCAAAACAGCATCAAGCATCAATTCTTCTAGGTACACTTGCACACAGTTTTTGAAGGAACTCTGCAGGTAGGTTGGCCCAAACATCTTGGAGAACTAACCACAGTTCTTCTGTGGATTTAGGCAGCCTCAGTTGCTTCTCTCTCTTCATGTAATCCCAGACAGACTCGATGATGTTGAGATCAGGGCTCTGTGGGGCCATACCATCACTTCCAGGACTCCTTGTTGTTCTTTATGCTGAAGATAGTTCTTAATGACTTTCGCTGTATGTTTGGGGTCGTTGTCATGCTGCAGAATACATTTGGGGCCAATCAGATGCCTCCCTGATGGTATTGCATGATGGATAAGTATCTGCCTGTACTTCTCAGCATTGAGGAGACCATTAATTCTGACCAAATCCCCAACTCCATTTGCAGAAATGCAGCCCCAAACTTGCAAGGAACCTCCACCATGCTTCACTGTTGCCTGCAGACACTCATTCGTGTACCGCTCTCCAGCCCTTCGCGAACAAACTGCCTTCTGCTACAGCCAAATATTTCAAATTTTGACTCATCAGTCCAGAGCACCTGCTGCCATTTTTCTACACCCCAGTTCCTGTGTTTTCGTGCATAGTTGAGTCGCTTGGCCTTGTTTCCACGCCGAGGTATGGCTTTTTGGCGCAAGTCTTCCATGAAGGCCACTTCTGACCAGACTTCTCCGGACAGTAGATGGGTGTACCAGGGTCCCACTGTTTTCTGCCAGTTCTGAGCTGATGGCACTGCTGGACATCTTCCGATTGCGAAGGGAAGTAAGCATGATGTGTCTTTCATCTGCTGCAGTAAGTTTCCTTGGCGACCACTCGCCTCACGGTCCTCAGCGTTGCCCGTTTCTTTGTGCTTCTTCAAAAGAGCTTGGAGAGCACATCTGGAAACCCCTGTCTGCCTTGAAATTTTTGCCTGGGAGAGACCTTGCTGATGCAGTATAACTACCTTGTGTCTTGTTGCTGTGCTCAGTCTTGCCATGGTGTATGACTTTTGACAGTAAACTGTCTTCAGCAAACTCACCTTGTTAGCTGAGTTTGGCTGTTCCTCACCCAGTTTTATTCCTCCTACACAGCTGTTTCTGTTTCAGTTAATGATTGTGTTTCAACCTACATATTGAATTGATGATCATTAGCACCTGTTTGGTATAATTGTTTAATCATACACCTGACTATATGCCTACAAAATCCCTGACTGTGTGCAAGTGTACCTAGAAGAATTGATGCTGTTTTGAAGGCAAAGGGTGGTCACACCAAATATGGATTTGATTTAGATTTTTCTTCTGTTCACTCACTTTGCATTTAGTTAATTGATAAATATAATCTATTAACATGTCTATTTTTGAAAGCATTCTTACTTTACAGCATTTTTTCACACCTGCCTAAAACTTTTGCATAGTACTGTATATAGTGAGTTGTTGGTCCCAAACTTAAATGAAGTTCTTTAATAAGAGTGATAGCAGTAGACCATGTAGTTAAGGTATTAGCACTGGCCTGGTGCAGTCTTGCTGTCGACCTCTCCATAAGTGAGATATCTAAGAGAAAGTGTAACCATGCGCAGTTACAGACTATACCAGGTTCCAACCAGCCCTTCAAAATAACCTTCTTCGCTGCTGTCCGCCCCGCAAGAAAGAGTCGTCTTGTCTGTAAATTAAGGACAACTTGAGAATCATCTCCAAGCAGGAGCAGACCAGGACACAGAGGCACCTCTATATTAATAAGTTTAGAGAGAGCTGTAGCTACAAACATCCAGAAACTTTGTATACGTGGACATTCCCAAAACATATGGAGATAAGTGCGAACTGCCCCTAGAGTGCACCCATGGCACAGATTATCAGTAGAGACATTTATTTGAAATCAATGATATGGGGTAGCATAAAATCTATGTACAAGTTTAAAATGAATCAATTGGTGTGCTAAGTTTTTAGAAGATGTAAAGATATTTTCCCAAATTCTATCCCAGACAGGGCTAATACCCAGCTTGTTGAGTTCCCTATCCCTAACAAAAATTACAGCAAGAGAACTGATATTGTGAGTTACAAAGTTATTATAAAGAGATGATACAAGACCTCTTGTGGCAGGAGTTGAACTAAGTAATTGAGTTAAAAGGTGAGTGGACAATGCCACATTCCATGGAACTCCTTAAGCATGAAGGACAGAGCGAAGCCTAAGATACATAAAATAAGAGAACCCAGGGAGTGAGTAAGTCCCCTTGAGATCTTGGAATGTGCGTAAGCCTGTATCATCAAAAATACCATTCAAAATGTGAACATTTCTAGTGGAGCCTGTCAACAAAAAGAGATTATTCCAGATGTGGGAGAATTTATAAAAATTAAAAGAAATACCAAGATATTTATTAGCTTTCTTCCAGATGTCTAATGAATTAGCAATAATGGGGCCCATTCGTCGAGAGATAGCCCTATTTTTAAGGCCAGAGAATGGGAGATCTTGAATCCTAATAGGTTTAATTATAGCCTCTTCTATTGCACACCATGAAACTGGGGGACTTGGGTCCAGCCAAGTCTTAAAAACTCAACTGAACGGACCAATAATAGAATTTAAAGTTTGGCATGGCTAGACCAGCAAGTGTTTTGGGACGTTGCAAAGTAGCCAATCGAATTCTAGCGTGTTTGCTATTCCACAAAAAAACGTTGCACGTAGAATTCATTTCTTCCAAATATTTGTGAGGGAGTGATAAAGGTAGCATTGAGAATAGAAAATGAATGCGAGGATGAACATTCATTTTTCTATTAATAGAAATTATACCATGCAGCGTAAGTTGCAAAGGAGACCATCTCGCCAAATCAGCTTTTATTTTAATCAAGGCACCTGTAAAATTGTGTATGCAAATCTGTTGAAAATTAGGGTGTATTTTAATGCCCAGATACGTAAAACGTGAAGTTTGTATTTGAACAGGGATGTCAGGAGAGACAGGGGCAGTATTAGCTACTGGGTTCAGGGGCATTAGGACAGACTTAGACCAGTTTATTTTGTACCTAGAAAGAGAGACAAATTCATCAAATAATTTCAGAGTCTGTGGAATTGATTTGGTAGTGTCAGAGAGAAAAAGTAGTATGTCATCAGCATAAAGAGATATGTGATGTTTGGATCCCTTTATGTCAATGGGGGTGATGCCAGGGTTTTGCCTAACAGCCTGAGCCAGGGGTTCCAAGGAAAGGGCAAAAAGCAAGGGAGAAAGCGGGCCTTTCTCAGTATTATGAAGTTTTTGAGATTCTCCGACTCAGACAAAGTTCAAAAGGACTGTCTGCTTTCTTTCTATGATGAAAGACGTCAATACAGTTGTTCGACCTGGGGAAGCCCATCACCACTGATGAGGCATTTGTACTGTGAAAGGACGACTTCATTTAGGCAAGACAGAAAAACTAAAAGATCTCGATTTGGAATCAAACTGTTCTGCATGTGTCCCATTGATCAAACTGTTCTATATGTGTCCCATTGATCAAAAGCTGAAGGGTTACACCTGGAATTTCCAAATATATATCGGGAAGGATAAATTTGACATCTGGCATTATCCAGAAGCATGTGAGCTCAGCATATCTGAAAGGATTGTTGTGTATTTGGCAGATCATGTACTAAATTAAAGGCGACATATTGTGGTTGACAATTGGTACATGTCTATGAGGCTTGCGACATTCTTAGTGACTCAAAATTGAACATCACTGGGACTATTCGATCTAACAGAGGGGTACCAAAGGAGGTTGTACAAGAACAATTGAAAAAAGGACAGGCATGTTTTGTTAGAAACGGTGATTTGTTGTTGGTTAGATGGCAGGATAAAGAATATATAAATGTACTGACTACCAAGTATGCAGCAGGATTTGTACAAAAGACCCATGTAATTACTGGAGGATCAAAGTTATTTTATAACAAGCCATTCCACATTGAAAAGTAAAATTAACTGATGGGAGCGGTGGAGGACTGGGATCAAGATTTCGAGCCATATGACCCCTGCAGGAAAACTCATGCCTGGTTCAAAACACTAGGCATCCACTGCATTGCATGAATGATGTTGAACAGTCAAGTGCTGGACCAGCTTCGTGTGGGGAGGTGTAAGATGCCCTACTTGGGGTATCTTTTACAGTGCTGTGACAAAATACTTACAAAGTACAGCACTGGATGTGAGTCTGTGAGGCTACTTTTTAAGGTAAGCAGATCACTTGCAATGCCGGTGCCTGTAGTGCTGTACATTGCTTTGTTACAATCCCTCCCACACGAGGTAAGAGGAGACCACAGAAAAAGTGCAGGGTCTGCTATGAAAAACCATTCCGAAATGATACCAGAAAAATGTACAGTGGTTGCCATGGCAATCCCGGGTCCTGCTGCCTCGGTCACTTCAAGTGACAATATTGCACAATATAACTTGTCATAAAAATTACATTACATATGTATGTTTGTTTTACTGTTTACAAAAATAATATTTATTTTATAGATTGTGTGCGTAACTGTGTACATATTTTACATAAAGAAACTTTTTTGTATATGTAAAACGAAAATCGGCTATTGACAGGCATTTAGATTCAAGTATTCACCAAAACAGAAAGGCAGAAATCCAGAGCAAAGAAAAAAAACGGTGATTTCCATTTTCCAAAAGTCCACAGAAAACCGTGAAGCACAAAACACATCTGGACCTGACAGAGGTGTTTCGATAGATGATTTTAAAATCAAACTCTTGCAACCGGATTGTCCAACACATCAACCGAGAATTGGATTTTGGAGAATTAAAAGCCCAAACCAGCGCATAATGATCCGAGACAGACTACCTCAAATTATTTGCCTTCTAGATAAGCACTATTTCTCTACAGCCCAGACCCCTGCCAAACACTCTCTCTCAGGAGTGGAATAGTTAATCTCCGCAGAATTTAACAATCGGGAGGGATACGCAATCACATGTTCATTTGCTGAACCAGGATGGCTCCCAAACCGACATTGCTAGCATCAGTGCAAAACCCAAATGGCAGCAGGAAATCTGGGTGTTTAAGAACTGGAACTGATGTAAGGGCTTGTTTTAATTCTTCAAAGGCAGATTGGCATTCATGATTCCATTTCCTTGCTCTTTAGGTGGTTTAACCCTTTGCGGTCCATTGTCGGACTGGGTCCGACATTGCAATTATTCCCACCAGGTCCTTTGTCGGACCCTGTCCGACATCATTTTAAAACGCATAAAAATGCAAAAAGTCGGTTTTTCAACGGAAAAAGCCGAGAAAACCATTCAATCGCCGAGTGGGAGCGAAAGGAGCGAGACAAGCCGATTAAAAAAAAGTATCTCATGAATAGTCATAGTACCCTATTGGCATCAGATGGGCGGTCGTATGGAAACAAGCTGGGAGTACAGTATCAGCGCACAGAGACTATCACGGACATTTGCAGAGCTTTTGAGATGTTATAGCAATAAAATAATGACTTGGATTGCATTATTGAGGAGTTTGGTGATAAACGAGTCATCAGGAGACGATTGATCGGTATGTACAACTATTATTATTATTATTTTTTATTTGGTAGCATATGTGAAAGCGATAGCAAACGAAAGGGTGGGGCGGGGCTGGAGATCCCTAGTGAGTGCTTTGTTGATATGCAGGGCCGTTTAAACCCGTTTGACTGTGAAAAAAAATACTTTTAAACAGCGCGTCTAAAATTAACTGCGCGTGAAAAAATGAATTAGACCTGGCGAGCCTGACGCAGAATTAATAAATGGACCGCAAAGGGTTAAAGGAGCAGATAATTCAGCAAAATTGGGAATGAATTTATGATACCATCCGATCATCCCGAGGAATCGTTGGATTTCTTTTATATTCATTGGATGTGAAGGCTTCCACTTTGATATCCCCTCGCTAGAGACCACATGACCCAGGAACTTCAGACAATTCTGAAAAAAATGGCATTTTTCAAGATTGAGGGTGAGGTTTGCCTTTCGAAGCTTCTGAAACACAGCCTCCGGATCACAAAGATACTGCTCTGCCGATTGAGAATGAACAATGACATCGCCAATGCACACAAAGCACACGCTCCCTGTGCTTTCTGCCAGTGTTAACTGGGTTTTAGCTACACTGTGCTGTCGAATTGGCAGATTTGTTCTAGTTAGTTGGTGATCTGCAGCGCCTGTCTGTTTAACAGTGCCCTTCAAGATCTGCCCTTTCACTCCAACGCAGCAGGCCTGAAGAAAAAATGGCGCTGATCCTATTGCGACAGTGGTGTTTATGTCCTGGGGGCGGAGACGACATAACATAGACGGCGCTCTTAAAGGAGCAACTTTGATATACGTGCTCAGGTAATTCTGGCTATGATATATATATCCATTCGGTAATGGTTGTATTTCTATTTCAGGGAACCAAGGTTATGACAATAACCTAATGCGTCTTCATTTGGTCCCATAACTGCTTTCTAATGAGGGTATAGGTGCACCCAGTATCCAACGTTGCCCGACACTTCAGGAAATGGATTTTCACTGGTACCAGAAGCTGTGTTCAGGGTTCAACAGGATGGTTGCATTTTGCAAAAGGCATCGCTATACTCATATTGTCTTCGAAAATTCCTTATAACTGCACCAGCCTGCTTGGATCTAACTGCAGACTCCACCTGCTTAGAACTACCACCTGGGTCACATTTGGGGTTTGCATTGGCCCAACCATATTCTAGGAGGGATCCTACATGCACCAACTCATCTACAGTATGTACACGACCCCTGAAATTTACAGCCAGCTTGGGATTCATGTGAACAAGTTCCTTTTCAGAGGAGGCTAGTTTCCATCTCCAGCTCCAGCTTTGTAATGAAAAGCAAAATCTGGAATACTTTCCTGCACTCTGTCCTTGAGCCATCTCTCACGCTCAGCCTCATAATCCTCAGACAAAAAGGCCTCAAAGAAGGAGGCTTTAAATTGAGGCCCAGAAGAAACACTAGAACTCACAGCAACCCACCAATCCCTGGCTGTACCCCTCATAACTGACTGTAGAGTGGCTATTACCTCCCTGTCAGAAAGGGGGCACAATCCTCACAGCTCTCTATATATAGAAGAGGAACCTTTTCATCCCCATTACCTCCAAAAGTAGGAACATCTGCTTTTATCAGTAATTTTCCTTGAATGGTTGCATTTGAGCACTAAAGGGTGTTAAAGTTTGGCCGGGAGCAGTCTGCCTGACAGGCGAAAGAGTGAGGTTAGGAGCTGGAACTGTTCCAGGACTGCTGCTTTTACCAGGCAAAGAGACTCCTGCGTGCCTTCCTAAAGACCTTTAACTTCTTATCTCGGTGAAGTAAGTCAAGAGCAGTCTGTTCAAACTCTTCTAAAGATAATTGAACACCTCGCTCTAACTCTTCTAAAGATAATTGAACACCTCGCTCTGACTCTTCTAAAGATAATCGAACACCTCGCTCTAACTCTTCTAAAGATAATTGAAGACCTCGCTCTGACTCTTCTAAAGATAATTGAACACCTCGCTCTAACTCTTCTAAAGATAATCGAACACCTCGCTCGAACTCTTCTAAAGATAATCGAACACCTCGCTCTAACTCTTCTAAAGATAATCGAACACCTCGCTCTAACTCTTCTAAAGATAATTGAACACCAAGCTCTAACTCTTCTAAAGATAATTGAACACCTCGCTCTGACTCTTCTAAAGATAATTGAACACCTCGCTCTAACTCTTCTAAAGATAATCGAACACCTCGCTCTAAGTCTTCTAAAGATAATTGAACACCTCGCTCTAACTCTTCTAAAGATAATTGAACAGTCTGCTCTAACTCTTCTAAAGATAATTGAACACGTTGCTCTAACTCTTCTAAAGATAATCGAACACCTCGCTCTAACTCTTCTAAAGATAATCGAACACCTCGCTCTAAGTCTTCTAAAGATAATTGAACACCTCGCTCTAAGTCTTCTAAAGATAATTGAACACCTCGCTCTAACTCTTCTAAAGATAATCGAACACCTCGCTCTAAGTCTTCTAAAAATAATTGAACACCTCGCTCTAACTCTTCTAAAGATAATTGAACAGTCTGCTCTAACTCTTCTAAAGATAATTAAACACCTCGCTCTAACTCTTCTAAAGATAATTGAACAGTCTGCTCTAACTCTTCTAAAGATAATTGAACACCTCGCTCTAACTCTTCTAAAGATAATTGAACACGTTGCTCTAACTCTTCTAAAGATAATTGAACAGTCTGCTCTAACTCTTCTAAAGATAATTGAACACCTCACTCTAACTCTTCTAAAGATAATTGAACACCTCGCTCTAACTCTTCTAAAGATAATTGAACAGTCTGCTCTAACTCTTCTAAAGATAATTGAACAGTCTGCTCTAACTCTTCTAAAGATAATTGAACACCTCGCTCTAACTCTTCTAAAGATAATTGAACACCACGCTCTAACTCTTCTAAAGATAATTGAAGAGTCTGCTCTAACTCTTCTAAAGATAATTGAACACGTTGCTCTAACTCTTCTAAAGATAATTGAACACCTCGCTCTAAGTCTTCTAAAGATAATTGAACACCTCGCTCTGACTCTTCTAAAGATAATCGAACACCTCGCTCTAACTCTTCTAAAGATAATTGAACACCTCGCTCTAACTCTTCTAAAGATAATTGAACACCACGCTCTAACTCTTCTAAAGATAATTGAAGAGTCTGCTCTAACTCTTCTAAAGATAATTGAACACGTTGCTCTAACTCTTCTAAAGATAATTGAACACCTCGCTCTGACTCTTCTAAAGATAATCGAACACCTCGCTCGAACTCTTCTAAAGATAATCGAACACCTCGCTCGAACTCTTCTAAAGATAATCGAACACCTCGCTCTAACTCTTCTAAAGATAATTGAACACCTCGCTCTAACTCTTCTAAAGATAATTGAACACCAAGCTCTAACTCTTCTAAAGATAATTGAACACCTCGCTCTAACTCTTCTAAAGATAATTGAACACCAAGCTCTAACTCTTCTAAAGATAATTGAACAGTCTGCTATAACTCTTCTAAAGATAATTGAACAGTCTGCTCTAACTCTTCTAAAGATAATTGAACAGTCTGCTCTAACTCTTCTAAAGATAATTGAACAGTCCGCTCTAAACTGGCACACCAACTTTATCAATTAAACAGATGATTACTTAACTATGTCTTATTGCTAATGAATTTGTATTACATGATTTAACGTAAAATATGAAAATAACAATTTCATAAGGCCCGTTTCAAAGAAACGTAATGTGAGGAAATACCCATTCACAAGCTATTTTGTGTTTAGATGTTTTTATACTGTTTTGAAATCTAAAGTGTTCACAGTAAACCACAGCGATTAATAAATGAATAGCTTCAACAAAACAATGCCGCATGCGCATATCTCAAAGTAATTCAAAATTCAGAATTCATCACGAGAAGCGGACCAGGGGAGGGGACTGAGGCTGGTAACAGTGGAGACGTGGAAGATTAGAGTCTTGTGCTGCACTGAGACAACTATAGGTCAAGCTAATCGTTACTCCAAAATTGTGTTTTACATCACTGATGTTTTTTTTTTAACGTTATTGAATATTGTTAAATATTCATTATATAACAGTTCATTTTGAAACTCCAAAGAAGTGCAAACTATATACAGTCAGTTTTCTTCCATGTGCACAATTTATTTACAGGCTGTTGTCATGCTTTTTTGTTTGTTTACATCAAATACACAGATGGGCGTACTTACAAAGCATTTTCAAAACTGATTCTCTGGTAGGATGGGACCAGCAAATCAGATGCTGATTATCACGAGCAGGAACAGCACGCCCACTGCTTGTCTGGCAGAAATACTGTAAATAACAAGGCAGGGCATTTGATGCAGTTTCGTTGATAAACTTAAATAATGTTATTAAGTGCGCGTGTTACAAAAACGTAATTATTGAATCGATTATCCAGTATTTATATCGATGTATATAATGAGCAATGGAATCGATGGAAAAATCGATTTTTGATTTAATCGTAGCAGCCCTAGCGGAACATATCACCCTCTTAAAGCTACAGAAATCAGTAACACAACTATAACACAAACTGTATTACACCGTAATTACATTTTGAATCTAGCTTTTGTATTATATCTAGTGTTCCATTTTTTCGGTCTTTATCTTTAAAAAAAATGTCACAGGAATTTATTTTATAAATATTAAAATAGGGACCAAAAAAAAAAGTTTTAATTGAAACATCGGTACAAAATCGGGGGGAAAAATTCTCAGATGTACACTTTACATGTGGAATATGATGTGGCTCAGCATGTACACTTTACATGTGGAATATGATGTGGCTCAGCATGCACACTTTACATGTGGAATATGATGCGGCTCAGCATGCACACTTTACATGTGGAATATGATGCGGCTCAGCATGCACACTTTACATGTGGAATATGATGCGGCTCAGCATGTACACTTTACATGTGGAATATGATGCGGCTCAGCATACACACTTTACATGTGGAATATGATGTGGCTCAGCAAGTACACTTTACATGTGGAATATGATGCCTATCAGTTCTGGTTTCCAATTAAGTTTAATGTCCCGGGCATGTATGATGAAGCAGAACCTGTGCAAGTCGAAGCCATGTTTTCCCATGTAGCTGGTACTTTGCAAACATTTGGGTGAGCACTGTGCTGACGGAAATAGTATCTACAGAAGGTATGAACATGACATCAGCACAAAACAAGCCAGGTTTATTCACCTTGAAATATAAAAAGAAAAGAAAATTGACAGAGCTGAATGGTCCACCGTTCAAGCCATTAAGAGACACGTCCAAAATCACACTGGACATTTCCATCAATGCGTTCCATAAGTTTACCAACTAAAGCATCACCATTTTCTGTCAAATATGTACAATTAAGATTGCTGGCGTTAGGCAGTGTCTTAGCTGATAGACAGTAGCTACTGTCGCACAAAGTCACCAATACATACCTCTCTGTGCAATAAACAGTGGCTGTCCAGCAAAGCACAGTGCTCTGACAAACTCATTAACACAGTCATTCTGCGCTCTCTTTTATTAAAGTGTGTGTAAAAGCAGTATAAATGGATTGCTTGTCTCTCAGTTCACTTTCTTGTTTTAGTTTAATGTGTCACTTACATGTACCTCAATGCAATATTTGCAGAGCTATGCATGCGCTGCATCATCTGAACCAGGTGTAAAAATGATCCAATTAAAAGTCGTCTTACATCTGCCATTCCCTTCCAGTTCAGTTCGGTTTCAGAGCCTTAGAAACTGCTTTAATTCAGTGGTAACCCCACTGGAACTAATATGTATTATTAATAGCATTTTAATTTAATTATATTAAATTATCACCTTTTTATTTAAAATGAAGGGAAACATAATACATGTTTTCATTATAAGCTTTTGGGCAACACAGTGTATGTTCCCGTCATTGTAACGTGATTTTGTATAATTTAATTAAAATGCTAATAATAATAAATGAATCATGGCTGTAGCAGGAGATGAAGAATTCTGTAAATATTCCGTCTGTTAAAAAGTTCAATGTGGGGCTGTCTTGTTTTCAAAAGATATTGGCACAGACACTGTATACAAACCAATGAAATGCCTTGTGTGTGTTATATACTGTGTATATATATATATATATATATATATATATATATATATATATATATATCAATCAAAGAAAAAGGTAATGTAGGTACACAACAATATGAATAATTGATGAAAAAAATCAAGCTAGAAGGATGTAGTCAAACGTCCTGATATAATTTTTTTTATCAATTATTCACATTTTTGTGTACCTACATTACCTTTTTCGTTTTGGTTTTGCAGGTACACAGCAGTTTTCCTTTTTAAATATTTGGGTTGAGCTATTTTGTCTAATTACAGTTTGATTAATAAATTATCAATACACAACATATTAAACTCGCAACGGAGAGCCTGAGTGTAGTTTTTTATTACTACTCTATTGTGTCTTATTACTTATTTTTCTCGATAATTTTTGCTAAAAGCAGTATATTTACAGTCGCTAAGTTTTTAGCCGTGTTTTAATGTTATTTTAGCCATTTTGGCTCGTTGTCCCCCATCACTGCCTAGCGCATTGCAAAGCCTGCAAATAAATTTCGCCTTTCCCCCAGGTCTAGCACGTTCTCGGCTGCGTGTACTCTCGTTTTAACTAGCTTCAGGCATTGGAGGGAAGTACTGGACAGGGCTACAATTAATTATTTTGATCCCGCTTCGTGTCTCCAACCCACCCACAGCCATATGTTAATCCAACACAACCAACGCTCTGTCGTGTGTTATCCCTTACTTACTGTATGAGAGAGTTTTGTTGAGTTATTGCAATTGTTGTTCAGTTTAATGTACAATATAGAAATAACATAGGGTACTTACGTCATGTAAAGTGGTGATGTATTAAAGTCCTTCGAAATGCATGTCCTACCCTTTCCTCTGGTCGAGGTCCAATAACAAGGTGTCGAAATCCTCAGGGTTTGGTTGGTATCTTCCTGGGCAAGGCATTCCCAGTCGATTGACAAGTTATGAAGTACCACACATGCAATGATTATTTGGCTTGCTCTCATGGGTGTGGTACGCAAACCAAATGAAATCAAATGAAACACTGTTTTAATGTTCCAAATGTTCTCTCAATACACGCTCTTGCCTTATGACTCCTATTGTATTTCAGCTCTTCGGGCGATGTGAGATTTAGCACTGGTGTGAGTAGATACCTCCTGGAAGGGTAGCCTTTGTCAGTCAAGAGGACACCGTGATAAAAGCCTTCTGGAAACTGTAGTCGCAGTCGGCTGTTCTTGAAAATCCACGCATCATGTGTGCTGCCTGCCCATCGTGGACCACGTTACATATTCGAAGATGAAGGTCCACGCCATCTGGCAGTTGATAAACGTGTAGCTATGCCTGTTGATGAAGCTTGGATCCTTATATTGCCTATGAAATCAAATACGGACGTGTGTGCAGTCTATGGCCACACAATAGAATAGTAAAATAGGGAGCAGATAAGTGCAAGTTAAAGTGCATTAAAGGCAGAGTGCTATATAGTCCAGAAGAGAAGAGCTGAGTTTTACAGGTGTTATCTGAAGAGGTGTGTCTTGAGGAGGTGCCGGAAGGTGGTCAGGGACTGGGCAGTCCTGACATCCATAGGAAGGTCATTCCACCACTGCGGGGCGAGGGTGGAGAAGGAGCGGGCTCTGGCGGCAGGGGAGTGTAGAGGAGGTACAGCCACTCTTCTAGTGCAGGAGGAGCAGAGAGGTCGGGTGGGGGTATAGGGAGAGATGAGGGTCTGGAGGTAGCTGGGTGCATTCTGGTCAAGGCATCGGTAGGCGAGTTCAAGAGTCTTGAAACAGATGTGAGCAGTGATCGGAAGCCAGTGGAGTGAGCGGAGCAGTGGAGTAGCGTGGGAGAAGCGAGGCAGAGAGAACACCAGACGAGCAGCGGAGTTTTGGATGAACTGGAGCAGACGGGTGGATAGGCACAACTGTCAAAGCTAACTTGGCTGGTGTTTTTTAGGCACAATAAAAGCAGATCAAACACATGAAAAACAACAAGTTAGTCAAAACAACTGGGGCAAACTTGGTCCCCATTGGTTTTACAGTTGTGCCTATTTGCTTTGTTCTGGGCAAGGTTGCCCCAATGGTTTCTTGAAACTTGGTGCTTTTGATATCTGTTGTACCGACAGACTGGAAAATAGCAAACGTAATACCGATCCACAAAAAGGGAGACAAAACCGAACCAGGTAACTACAGACCAATAAGCCTGACTTCTATTATATGTAAACTTATGGAAACTATAATAAGATCCAAAATGGAAAATTAGCTATATGGTAACAATATCCTGGGAGACAGTCAGCATGGTTTTAAGAAAGGGAGATCGTGTCTAACTAACCTGCTTGACTTTTTTGAGGATGCAACATTGAAAATGGATAATTGCAAAGCATACGACATGGTTTATTTAGATTTCCAGAAAGCTTTTGACAAAGTACCGCATAAAAAGATTAATTCTCAAACTGAACGCAGTAGGGATGCAAGGAAATGCATGCACATGGATTAGGGAGTGGTTAACATCTAGAAAACTGAAAGTACTGATTTGAGGAGAAACCTCAAATTGGAGTGAGGTAACCAGTGGTGTACCACAGGGATCAGTATTAGGTCCTCTGCTATTCCTAATCTGCATTTATGATTTAGATTCTGGTATAGTAAGCAAACTCGTTAAATTTGCAGACAACACAAAAATAGGAGGAGTGGCAAACACTGTTGCAGCAGCAAAGGTCATTCAAAATGATCTAGACAGCATTCAGAACTGGGCGGACACATGGCAAATGAAATTTAAAAGAGAAAAGTGTAAAGTATTGCATGCAGGCAATAAAAATGTGCATTATAAATATCAGATGGGAGATACTGAAATTAAAGAAGGGAACTATGAAAAAGGAAAACTATGAAAAAACCTAAGAGTTTATGTTGACTCAGAAATGTCTTCCTCTAGACAATGTGGGGAAGCTATAAAAAAGGTCAACAAGATGCTCAGATATATTGTGAGGAGTGTTGAATTTAAATTAAGGGAAGTAATGTTAAAACTTTACAATGCATTAGTAAGACCTCACCTAGAATATTGTGTTCAGTTCTGGTCACCTCGTTACAAAAAGGATATTGCTGCTCTAGAAAGAGTGCAAGTTACAGACACTTGCAAAGTTCTTGCAATTTGTCTTAAAGATTGACCTTCATTTCTTAAACTAATTTCAGACTGTCTTTTTTCTTTGCTTAACTGAGCGTATTTTGCCATTTTCTGCTCCCTTACATTCAGGAATGACAAACTTGTGTCTATGCTACCTATATTTATAGTAATCACGGACCCTCACCTGTTAACAATAATTGGTGACAAAAGGTTAATTAGGTAACATGCTAGTTAACTCGGAGAACATCTAACAAAGACACTTTTATACTGAGGCCAGTGTTCTAACACCGTGTTATACACATTTCAGACTTTTAACTGACTTGGGCTTCAGACTGAAATCACCTTGCTTTGGGTGACTATTTCATTGAACTTGACAAGATTTACATTTTCATTTGAAAATAAAATTTTTGAATGCGATTCACTTATGATTCTCAGCTTATATAAGTACACGTATCATAAAATTTAAATATTAAGTGTTTATTGACAAGTTTATACAGTTAAAAGCATATATAATCATGAAAAACCTGAAGCCCAAGTCAGTTAAAAGTCTGAAATGTGCATCTATAATTATATTTATATATAAATATAATTATAGATGCACAATGAAAACACAACAGTCTAAGTTTTACATTAATAGCTCATTGGACACATACATTATGTTATTTACATTTCAAATAGTAAGCAGATAGGTTTATTGGTTGTTTCAGTAATATTGTTCCTTGGGATAACAAAATACTGAGCTCAAGTTATGTGATTTTCATAAAAATGCCAGGTGCTCAGTGTTTGTTATTTGAGTTGAGTTAAAATTGCCAAAATGAGTTGATTAAGAATCTGTATAAATAGCCATTAGAAAGACATGATTTTAATTAACGCAAAAACAGTGAAAGATACGACTGCGCCCCGCTTGAGTAATGAAGATCGCCTGGTTGCTATCGGCATAATTGAAGGTGGCCTGTCTATGAGAGAAGTTGTGCGGAACAGGCCACGTCCTGGAAGGCAGAGGGTTACCACACCGGCCCAGGACCGTTATGCTGCGTTGTTCAAGCCAACCGCTGGGGCAACCGAGACCAGCTGCACCTGCACAAGAAGAGCGGCAGAACATCCCACAGCAGTCTATCCAGAGGCTGATCAGGTCTATGCGTCAACGCTGCCAGGATTGTGTTAATGCGCAGAGAGGTCATACTCAATACTAACTTTTTAATGTTTTCATTTTGACAGTGTGTCACGTTTTATACTGAAAACTTATCCTGATTTTTTTAATCTGTATTTTTGTTCACATTTTCTGTGATTTTGTTTGATATCTGTTTAAAATATTTGATTAAATCCATTAGACCTGAGTGTTGCATTTCTTTTGTGCATCAGTATGTACAGTGCGGTGAAAAAGTATTTGCCCCCTGTCTGATTTTCTGCATTTTTGCACATTTTTCACATTGTATTTGGTCAGAGTGTTTTGTGGGTTGTAGTAGTATATAGAGGAAGTGACACCAAAGAGAAAAAATGACACCAAAGTTTGGTGCTTCTTTCATTTGTTTGGTGTGCAAGTAATCAAACATACACTCTTCAGGTGTGAAAAAGTTATTGCCCCCTAGTTAACTCAACCCAATTAAAGAAATAATTAGGGTCAGCTGTTTGAGTACTTTGGTTAACAACCAGGCCTGATTTGGGCCAGCCCTGCCCAATATAAATCTGACTAACTTTGGCCCTTACCATCAGAGTGAAGTTGTCAGCACACAGGTTCTAGAGGCACATCATGCCAGGAACAAAAGAAATTCCTGAAGACATCCGGAAAAAAGTTGTTGATGCCTATCAGTCTGGAAAGGGTTACAAAGCCATTTCTAAGGCCGAACCACAGCCTGCGGGCTTGCCTGTAAGCTGCCCAAGAGCTGCGTTGTCCTCCAGCCTGTAGCTCTTGGGTGGCTGCATGGTGAGTCCGTGAGTGAGAAAAAGCGGTCGGCTGACGCACACGCTTGAGGGCAGCGTGTGTTGTCTTGCCCTCCCAAGTCAGCGCAGGGGTGGTAGCGGTGAGCTGAGCCTAAAACTAATTGGCCATTCCAAATTGGGAGAAAATAATAAAAAATTATTTGCAACGACTAAATAAAAAAATAAAAAAATAAAAAAAACCTGTTTTTCTGTCCCCAGAGATTTCTTTTGATCGTGGCATGACGTGTTTCCAAACACCTGTATGGTGAAGACCAAACTCACAAAGTTTCTGATCTTTATATAGGGTGGGGCCTCCCAAACTCACCCCTGAAGATCTACCTAATTATTTAAACACCTGATTCTAATTATCCCCTTAATTGAGCTGATAAAACCAGAGGTTCACTTACTTTTTCACATACCCTGAATCTTAATTACTCATTATTTGTCTAATTCATACATCATTTAGTTTCAAAAGACATGGAATTGGTTAATATAAACCCTATTGAATATTTAAGAAAAGACTGGTTTTGATTCAAGAAGGCTATCATGGTAAAACTATGGAATTTCCATAATTATCATAATTATCATTGGGGTTCACAAAATTCTTTTTCTCTGCACTATATATATATATATATATATATATATATATATATATATATATATATATATATATATATATACACAGTGCCTTGCCTAAGTATTCACCCCCCTTGGACTTTTCTACATGTTGTAGTGTTACAACCTGGAATTAGAATGGATTTAATTGGGATTTTTACCATTTGATTCACACAACATAATTAACACTTTGAAGGTGCAAAATATTTTTTTATTGTGACACAAAAGTTAATTAAACAAAAAAAAGACATTTGTTGGCTGCATAAGAATTCACCCCCCCTGAGTCAATACTTGGTAGAAGCACCTTTGGCAGCAATTACAGCTGTGAGTCTTTTTGGGTAAGTATCTACCAGCTTCCACCATCTGAATCCTGCAATTTTTGCCCATTCTTATTGGCAAAATTGCTCAAGCTCTGTCAAGTTGGATGGGGACCGTTGGTGAACAGCAATTTTCAAGTCTTGCCACAGATTCTCAATCAGTTTGAGGTCTGGGCTTTGACTGGGCCATTCTAAGACATTCAGGTTCTTGTTTTTAAACCACTCCAGTGTAGCTTTGCCTGTGTGTTTAGGGTCATTGTCCTGCTGGAAGGTGAACCTCCGCCCCAGTCTCAGGTCTCTTGCAGATTGAAACAGGTTTTCCTCGAGAATTTCCCTGTATTTGGCTCCATCCATCTTGCCCTCAATCCTGACCAGTTTCCCAGTCCCTGCCGATGAAAAGCATCCCCATAACATGATGCTGCCACCACCATGCTTCACCGTGGGGATGGTGTTCTCAGGGTGATGAGCAGTGTTGGCTTTTTGCCACACATAGCATTTTGTGCTAAGGCCAAAAAGTTCAATTTTGGTCTCATCGGACCAGAGAACCTTTTTCCACATGTTTGCTGTGTCTCCAACATGCCTTTTGGCAAAATCCAAACAGAATTTGATTTGGGTTTTTTTCAGCAATGGCTTTCTTCTCGCCATTCTTCCATTAAGCCCAGCTTTCTGGAGCGTCCGGGTTATAGTTGTCCCACGGACGGTTTCTCCCATCTCAGCTGTGGACCTTTCCAGACCCTTCAGAGTTACCATTGGCCTCTTGGTTGCTTCTCTGACTAATGCCCTCCTTACCTGGTAACTGAGTTTTGGTGGATGGCCTTCTCTAGGCAGAGTCGCGGTTGTGCCATATTCTTTCCATTTTCTAATAATGGATTTAACGGTGCTCTGGGGGATGTTCAAAGTTTGGGATATTTTTTTATAACCCAACCGTGATTGGTGCTTCTCCAGAACTTTATCCCGGACTTGTTTTGATAGCTCCTTGGTCTTCATGATGCTGTTTGTTTAGATATGCTCTCTAACAAACTCTGGGGCCTTTCAGAAACAAGTGTATTTAATCTGAGATCATGTGACACTTTAATTGCACACAGATGGACTCCATTCAACTAATTATGTGACTTCTGAAGGCAATTGATTGCACCAGAGCTTATTTAGGGGTGTCACAGCAAAGGGGGTGAATACTTATGCAATCAAGACTTTTCAGTTTTTTATTTGTAAATAATTTTGAAAAATATGTAGATTTTTTTCCCCACTTCGACATTATGGACTATTTTGTGTAGATCAGTGACAAAAAATCCTTATTAAATCCATTTTAATTCCAGGTTGTAGCACTATAAAATGTGGAAAAGTCTAAGGGGGGTGAATACTTATGCAAGGCACTGTATATATATATATATATATATATATATATATATATGACAATTTTACAACTGAAATGTGATTCAGATATGTATAAAATTCATTTTTTAGATTTGGAAATATACAAACACAACAATAAGCTACATTCTACTCTTTTTAATAAACCAACAGATCGAAATTCGTTGCTAATTGCTAATTGCCAATTGCCAACATCCACGTTCCTTAATAAATAATATACCGAGAGTACAATTAGTACGTGTGAAATGAAATTGCAGTACAGAGGATCAAGTTGTTGTTAAAACTGCGGAAATGCGTTCCAAATTTAGAATACAAGGTTATAAAAAACGTCTTCACTATAGAAGAAATTAAACATATAGATAGGGAATAATTACTTCAAAAGATTGTGATAATCCCAATATGATTTGTTTTTCAACTGAATTTAATTACATAGCAAATTACATTAAAAGGATAATTTACAAACATTGGCACATCTTAAAATGCGATCACTTCAAGAAA
Source organism: Acipenser oxyrinchus oxyrinchus (assembly GCA_030684275.1). Taxonomy (NCBI): domain Eukaryota; kingdom Metazoa; phylum Chordata; class Actinopteri; order Acipenseriformes; family Acipenseridae; genus Acipenser; species Acipenser oxyrinchus. Next base: position 19,020,063 of record CM060254.1, read on the forward strand.
ATCCACCTTGTGTCACATTTAAACGTGCTAAGAATTTAAGAGATTTCTTGGTACATTCCTTTAGCCCTAAAGTAGAACATCCTCTAACTTGGCTTTCAAATAAACCTCCTAATGGTAATTACAAATGTGGACACTGCGTACATTGTTCGAACACCACAAATACAAAATATTTTCCCCATTCAAGATCAGGTAAAAGATTAAAGGGTTTATAAATTGTAACACTACTGGGGTTATTTATATGTTAACTTGTCCGTGTGGTCTGGTCTATATTGGACAAACTAAGAGAAATTTGAAAACACGGATTGCAGAACATAAAGCAGCTATTCGAAATCAGAATAAAGACTATGCTATGGCAAAGCATTACATAAAAGCTGGACATGGATCTTCTCCACACTCATTGAGATTTGTGGGTGTGGAGACGATCAACATACCAGCTAGAGGGGGAAATGAGGTTAACATTCTGTTACGAAGAGAAGCACATTGGATTCTTACTTTGAATACATTGGAACCTTTGGGTCTCAATGACGATATCAATTTATGTCCGTTAATCTAACATGTATTTAGTAGTTAATCAGATTGATTTATAGTTTTTATAAGATGTGAAGTGCCTCTAATCATGATGTAATTATAATCACTTGTTGAAAATAATGATCTATTAACTAACTATTGACTAAATGACTCGATTGGGTACTAATTGTTAAACTATTGATATAAGGTGTGGTCTCGGCTTTGAAGTCTTTAAAATGTTGGAAATACAGGTCTTTAACAATGTTCTGATGAAGACAAACTGTCGAAACGCGTTAACATTGTAGCTTGCTGACCTTTGTAATATGAAAATAAAAATACTTTTATCGACAAATCGAGTGCCGATCTGGATCAATCCAAGAGAGTTGCTGTTTCCCTCTTTCTGTGGTTTTCTACAGTTAGATTTTCTTCTATATTTAATTCCCGGGACAAGGCACCCCAGTTTGGAAAGGAGTGGACAAATATATTTTTTAGCACTGGTATAAACTCTTGTTGATATATATATAGTAGAAAATATAGATGCCGGCACTACCGAGATGTTTCAGTCCATTTTATCAGACACGAGGTGCTTCGTCCCAGGAAACGCTAAATAGGAAACACTTCCTTGATGTTGCCACCGCCAAAGAGAAAAAAGTGTCCAAAAAGTGTGTAGGGAAAAATTGATGAAACTTGAAAAACAATATTAGTGAAGCCAAAAATATGTTTTTTGGTGTAATACAAGAATATAACTATTTGAAGAAAGCAGAGACAAATGCTCTGGGTCACAGCGGATGGAATCTGTGCAACAGACTATGGCTGCAATCACTTTTTAATAGTCCCCACTTTTTAACACTCCCCTATATTGACATCACTTTAGACCCTCCCCACCTAAACCTGTGTACGTGGCCAGTCCCCAAGCCTCACAAACATTCCTGCATCTCTTATCTCTGAGATTCTCCCATCCCGCATGCAAACAAAACAGAGCAGAACAGAGACCCTTTCCACACACGCCCATAAATGGTCATATTTGCTGTCTCTCTAGCCGAACTAAACTCTGTGCTCAATATCTCTCGATTGAAAGTACCATACATCCCAAATATTAATATGGACTATCAAATTTCCTTACAAGTGTATCAGTTATTCATACTTTATTCGTAAAAACAGGTACGCTGACATATTTCAACATGTCTTCATCAGAGCGTATTGAAAGTAGGACTCATTAGATCTATTAAATGCACCCGGTACTCATTGTCATTTAACACCTTATCCGATTACTAGAATTAGTAATCTAGCAATCAATGCATTCAATTCACATCCCAGATACTTAACAATCTGCTATATATTGTAGCGGTCGCATATCTGGTCCACAGCAGGAAGAAATGGAGACGGCACAGGATGCAGTTTAAAGCAGTGAAAACTGCTATTTTTATTGAAGCGTTGGAACAGCAGGCAAACGGACGCTGTCTTATTAAATGGTTTCGCTCAGATAGACAGCTCCAGGACACACAGCTCCTAAATAGTGATCCCCCCTGAGCACTATTGGCTCACACACACACGGGTAAATTTACATACACACTCGACCCTCGGTCCCGTGCAAACAGCTGGTTGGCGGAACCGAGCACAAATCAGGCAGCGCACCAGCACTGCCTAGACACAAAACGTGCCTCCACTCACAGCAATATGCTGACACTAACACTCCCACACCCCCTCCTCCAGCGTCCAGTCCCAAGCAGTCCCACACTGACCCGCCGTTACACTGACCGGGTCCCAGTGTGGCAGTGTGACAGGCTAGATCTAATGATGACGTCAGACCAGAAAGGAGTACACAGACAGACAGTAGTGGTGAGTGAATCTGAGATGCTGTTGCGCTCAGTGTTTCAATAACACAGAAAATAAAATGCTGAACAAAAACAGAATATGGCACTTGCGGCCAAAATAAATAGACAAACAAAACAAACAGACACTAACACACAGGGACGAACACTAAACAAACAAGGTCCTCCAGCACGACGTAGCAATTCATTATTATTTATTTATTTTACCTCCTCTCTCTCTCCCATTCCTTCGCCCTGAACACACAACCCGGAGTGAGTGCTTTGTGCATCTATATATACTGTTGTGCCGGGATTCAATTACTAATTAATTATTCACTTGAATCCCAGCACGTGAACTAATTCTGTTCAACTCCGTGCTCACATATTACATACTTTAAATGCATGTGAAGTGCAATCCCCGTGCCTAAATACAATTATACATTTTAAACACTCGTGCTCATTACCCACATTATATCCCGTGTACCAACTACAATACACCAACATTAACACACGCAGCATACAACATATAACACACAAATGCACACAGGGGCGGGGCACATTGCCACAGGCAGCCTGTGTGGTTGCCAGGGTGGAGGACAGCAACAGATGGATCCTGGCAGCACGTTTGAGGGCAACGCAATATGACAACCATTTCAGGGGCTGGTCCGCATCACAGGGCTCCAGGGCAGCCACCAATCTCAGACCCCCGAGCCAGTTCTAGATGGAGGTCCCTCCTGGGTCTGGGCTTCCTGGGACTGCTGACCCCCCCAACACAGCGGAGCAGAGGCTAGCTAGCACAGCCCCAACAGCAACCTTGGAACCCAGCTGCTGTTTGATAAGGGCAGGGTGCTGCAGCCACGGCGTGGGGCACTCTCTCTAGGGCGGCGATCCTGGGCTTTCTCTGGGGCTCTGGTGCTGTGGGGCTTGCTCTCTGGGGCTCTGTCGATGCTGGGCTCCCTCTCTGGGCCTCTGGAGGCACGGGGCTCTCTCTCTGGGGCTCTGGCAGCACAGGGCTCTCTCTCTGGGGCTCTGGTGATGCTGGGCTCCATTTCTGGGTCTGGCGGTGCAGGGCTCTCTCTCTGGTAGTGCAGGACAGTCTCTTCCAGGCGACGGGAGGTTCTCTTTCCCTGGTGTCGTTGTGCAGTCTCTCACTGTTGCTCACCCCTCGGTCAGTCCAGGCCAAATCCGAAGCAGTTGTCCGAAACAGCAGACATGGAAAGAAGAACACCACGTTGCGTGTTGCACACCCACACAGCCAGGGCTTTTTCTTGTACCATGTTCTGGAGAATGTCCGGTTGTATAATTTCCCCCTGTCGCTGCTTTGCTGATTTACTGTAATATTTGGCTGATCCGGGCCCAACTCCTTGATCTGTAATTTCTCTGGCAGAGTTCTCCGCTCAAACGGACTTTGCTGTAGAGACAGCACGGCGTTCATTGGCCTTTCTTGTTCTGTCATCGTTCACTTTCTAACAAAAATGGCTGCAAGCTACAAACTACTTTTTCCTTGTTTAATGTTCTTATTCTGAGGCTGCTATTTGGCTACAACATTAATCGTCTTGATAAATATAGCAATATTTTATAAACCGCCATCTAGTGTGTCTAGGTGGTAACTGCCTAGACTCCCTATTGGGCGTTAAATTTGCCGCCCCAAATGGGATTAATAGGAGCAGCGAAAAGCTAGGCTACAATTTTGGTCGAAAATCATAACTACGCATGCTCATAAACGGTCATCCTCTGGGCACGACCCCCGGAACCAGGAGAAGAGGCATACGATAAGCATAACCAGCGATTTGGCATAAATACTTTTTTTCCATAAAATGCACATTTGCTGTGGATAATAACAACTAAGAGCGTGAGTAAATGTCAGAATTAAGCACTTAAATGTTCACAGTCGTTTTTATGCTTTTTATTTTTTTTCTTGTGTTCTGCTATTGTGGGGTGGCACCCTAGCGCCCCTAGTGGATGATCCGCCCCTGTACACAGCACATGTCTTAAAGCCAGCAGGGTTGGAGAGCACAGTGTGAATTGTGGCCAGTGTTGGGTGTGGGGGCTGGGCTGGGTCTGCTGCTGGGGCAGAGCGACACCACCTAGCTAAGTGGTTCAGTTTCGGCAGGATTGACCCTGTGCTGGGCAGTCTGGGGCTCTGGGCTCATGTCTGGTGGAACCACAGTCCCCACAGCACTGTCTAAAGCGAGCAGGGTGTTGCTACGCTTGCTGAACAGGGAGACAATGGTCAGTGTCCAGTTGAGGTGAGGTAAGCTGAATTTTCTGATCTGCAGGTTCTGTAACAGTAGCGAGTGAGTGAGCTCCAGTAAGTTTAGCAGCACATTTAGCAGCAGACTCCACTTGGCATGCTATTTGAATGGCCAGAGTTAAATCGTGAGATTCGAGCAACAGTCTCTCACGCACTTGCACACTAGAGGTTTTTTCAATAATTAAGTCCCAGATCATTTTGTCATGAAGCCCTCCAAATTTACACGGCAGCACCAATTTCCGCAATGCATCCGCATACTGCAGAATAGACTCATCCACCAGCTGGCCCCGCTGTTGGAAAGTGAACCACCGGAGAAGTGTGCCTGGAGTGCAGTGACAGCCTCAGCGTATGTGGTAGCCGGGCTCAGTGTGTGGAAGACGTGCTGTACCTCAGTTCACAGGCAGTGCAGCAGCATTGCACGTTTGCAGGCATCACTCACATCATCCAGGCCAAGGGCAAGCAGGTATTTTTGAAAAGACGAAAGCCAGTGAGCCCAGGGAATGGGGAGCTCGCCAGGCAGAGCCAGAAAGGGAGGCAGGGATGAAAACGAAAGATCCGCCATCCTCGGCGCCAATGTTATGGTGCAATAATTGATTCTCACAACTTCTGTAAGGTGAACTAAACAGGATGTTTATTGTGTATTTTTTTACTTTTCAAGGAACATGGCGTCTCACTGACATAACGTACAACTCACACTGCCTTACGGCATCATAGCACTACACACACTTACAACTCAAAACACAAACAGGGTGCTGCTGAGCGCTTAACAACCGAACATAACAATAATGTAATAGAGTTTAACACAATTAAGCAGGTTGGTAATTCTCAGTCCTTACATAAATATGCCTTTACCGTTAACAGAATGCATTATGCTCCATTTATTTTACTGAAATCACATGAAATCACGGAAACATCATCATTTATAACATATTTAAAAGCACAATAATTGCAAACAGCCTCCATCTACCTGTAATTTTAGGCAACTTGAAAACTGAACAGAAATCGTTATGCACGTACCTTACATATTGTTAATGCTGTGCTGCTTTTTGCACAGCACAGTCCCTTTAGTAGTTTCCTTAGCTTAACCGTTTAGTTGTCACTGCTGAATATTTATTTTCGTTTCATACAGTATTAAATGTCATTGTTTATATGATAGTGAAAAATAAATAAATAAATATCAAGATAAATAAATAAATACATAAATGTCTATATATTCATTTATTTCAATATTTCTATTAATGTATTTATGTATTTATGTAGTGGTTAGGGCTCTGGACTCTTTACCAGAGGGTCGTGGGTTCAGTCCCAGGTGGGGGACACTGCTGCTGTACCCTTGAGCAAGGTACTTTACCTAGATGGCTCCAGTAAAAACCCAACTGTATAAATGGGTAATTGTATGTAAAAATAAAATAATGTGATATTGTAAGTCACCCCAATAAGGGTGTCTGCTAAGAAATAAATAATAATAATAGCTAATTCTCAGAAGTTATGTTCCTTTTTGTCCAGCGGGGACCACAAATGGTGTTACTCTCATCAACCAGTATAGAGAGAGGAAACCGTACTTCTTTGTGCCAATAGGGACCACAATGAGCGTTACACTGACAGGAAACCAAAAACTTTCACATTCGTGTGACTAGTCGCTTTTAAAATATCAATAAATCATTTAATATAAATGTTACAGACAGTCAAAATAAATGCCTTCTCCAGTGTATTTCCATGTTGACAAAATAAGTTAATTGTCAAAGTAATTACAGACCTATAAATAACTCACCTGGAATTAGAGTCCTGGGTCGGGTACGGGTCAAAACATTTCATTTTCAGGTCAGGCTTGGGCCCTGTCCATTCAGCGTACTTGTCTGTAGCCTTTTCCCAAATAACGTATTAGAAGGTAAATGTACCGGTATTTCCTGAACTAAAGCAGGAAGCAATTAGGGAGGAGTCAGCTGACAAAGCAGTGTTCTCTTTGTATGTCGCTTGTTTGATACATCGCAAGATCCTTTTATGTCTGATTGGTAATATAAAAAATGTCTGTGGACGAGGTGAAACAAAAGAGTTTAGATAATGTAGTGGATAATAGTGCGAGAGGTAAATCAGAAGTGTGGAATTCTTTTGGAATCATAGCAAATGAAAATAATGAACATGTGACTGGATTCGTTGCTTGTAAAACTTGTCATCATGTTTTTTTGTACGACAGCCACAAAACTGGTACATCACTCTTCGAAAGTGGCACAAAAGGAATAGGCTGGTATTTTATAGTAAAGTAAGTAGAGATAGTTATTATGTTACAATGTTAAAATATATCCAGACCACTAGAGAAAGCTACCATGCTGTATAGCCTATTATAAAGTCAGTCTGGAGAATGGTAGATATATCTGTGTGTGAATGTGACAGCATGAGAGAGTGAGTCAACGCAGGCAGAAGGTAAAAGACCAACACATGCGGGTTTGGGTCAGGTTGCAGGTCTTATTAAAGCGGGTCGGGGCGGGTTGCGGGTAAGAAGATGGTGCTGCATTGGGTTGCGGGGTCGGGTCAGGTCCGGGTTGGAAGTGGGACCTGCGCAGGACTTTGCTGGGAATGTCCATCTCCGAAGCGATGAATCTCCAGACATCTTCTCTGTTTTCTGTATCCTTGTAGCTGGCACATGGTGGCTTGTATAACACAGGTCATTTTATGTACTTTTGAAATGAATTTTGCCTCCAGTTGTTTGGGCAGTTTTTAATTTCTGGTGACATCACTCAGTAGTTCTCTGCTATTGGTCAAGTGCAGACATGTTGGACGGGCAGCGCAAAAAAAATTGGTATGGTAGAAATCTGGATGCGCCACTCCTAGACACGAGATGACAAGACGTCCGAGTGTGTGAGGGGACATAGAAATCCGTTATATCAGAAAGTGACGCTCAGTGACGTGACGCGACGTGCTGGTGTGTGAGGGTACATAGAAATCCGTTATATCAGAGTGACGCTCGGTGACGTGACGCGACGCGCTGGTGTGTGAGGTACATAGAAATCCGTTATATCAGAGTGACGCTCGGTGACGTGACGCAACGCGCTGGTGCAAAACAGCTTTGTAATCAAAATATTGTGTATTTCCTAGAAAATAGTACCAGGAAAATATTGAATAATAGACAAAAAATCTGATATCAGTTCACTGGTTGCCTACGAGGGCTTGAGAGGAGGCGAAACTAGGAGTGAGATAATGAGAGTTAGACAAGTTGAGAGGATTTCTCTGATTGCTTACAAGACTTGAGAAGGGGCGAGATTTGAGAGTTTAAGAGTGAGACAAATTTGAGAGGGATGGCGAGATTGAGGGATGGAGTTTGGGAATGGTGCTTAGTAACATTGAGGTTAGATACTGATAGCAGGACGAGATAGGGTGGACGAAGAGTTTTCCCTTCTCGTCGGGTCAGGCAGCATCCTCTGACTGCTGGGAGACGTTGAGAGGGAGACACGAGAGGAGCAAAGAATTAGATATAAACACTTTCCGCAGGGTCAGGCAGCATCCTCTGACTGCTGGGCGACGTAAAAATGAGAGAGAAAGAGCAAAGTTTAGACACATAGCATACAACAAATCTGGCTCTCGCTCCCGACGGGTCAGGCAGCATTCTCTGGCTGCTGGGCGTTTAGTGGCGCGAGAGACAGGAAGGGACGAACAGGACAAAAGGAGATCCTTCCAACTCAGTGCAGCATCCTCAGGCAGCTAAGCTGGCAGCTGGGCGGCGTGGAGAGCTTAGGAAAAGTGTCTTGGGTCCGTTTAGGAGAGACGAAAACAGAGAACCCCCTCGGTCGGGGCCTGCTCGGCAGGTGGAGGCACGGCCTACTGCATGAGGGGCTGAAATGGTCCTGGACCTGAAACGGAAGAGGAGATGGGACAGCAAGGTTGAGGCCTGAAAGGCTTCGGCGCATAAGCAGCAGAAGAATAGGATGTGGCGGGGTCCCCTCAGGCGGTGAGGAACAGCCGGTCGGCAGTGGTTGAGACGAGAGGCCGACCCGGACAGTCGGGAGTGAAACTCACATCCCCCTGAGGAGCCTGTGCGGACAGTGCGATATAGAAAGGAGCAGAGGAGGGGAGGATGAGGAACAAAAAACAAACACAGACAAGTGAGTGAAAATAGTGCTGGGTTAAAATAGAATGAGAGAGAGATAGACAGGAGGGGCAGCCAATAACATACGTGGAGCAGCGCTGGCCATGCCCTAATAATCGACGTGGCCAGCGCTGCATTGTGATTGGCTGGAAAAGCTAAATGAGGCTGAACTGGGATCAGCTTCCGCCTGGAAGAGAACTGCGGACGCTTACGGGGCAGAATGCTACGGAGGGAAGGTAAGACTAGCTAAAGAAAAGAACTTAGGATGAGAAAGAAGCAGCGCGAAGCGGGAGAGAGCCCTCACGGCATCCCAATTACGCCTAAAGGCTAACATTAAAAATCGACAGCCAGTAAATTTTCGGTAAAATTCTGTATAAACCATAAATGCGGAACACTAATTATATGTAGCTTACAGTAGTAAAAGCGACTAATCTTTCTTAAAGTTATAATGAAAAACATAATATATGCTGGACACACTTTATTATAATCACTATTGGTAATTGTACCAACATTAATAAAGACTTGTCACTTATTAAAATGTTACGCTCTTGTTTTCTCATTCTTCATTCTGCTTTTAAATGAAGGACTTAAATTCCCAGTACATTCAACTGATTTTATTACTATTACTATTGTTTTATAATACCTTTTATATCCCAGTCTGGTCTCAATAGTAACACTTTATAAAAGTGCTTGTAATCTGCGATCATATTAGTCTGTTACATGTATTGATAGAGCAGACGGCCCCATGTTCACCGGGACAGTTAGAGCCATTTCAGATTTCACAGACTCCCATCACCCCAATGCGTTTAAAAACACAGGCTTGTTACCCTAATGTATTGTGATGATGGGAGTGTGTAAAACCTGAACTGTCTCAGCCTGTCCGAGTGAAAATGGAGCCACCGGGTCACCCTGTTTTTGAAACGCAGTTATATTTGTTTAGAAGCACTTTTACATTACTGTAGTAAATAACATGTTGCTAGCTAGTGTTGCTTATAAAATGTAGATAAACTGGCCAGAGTCAAATTAACACACTGCAAGTTCAGTCTGTTTAGACCAAGACAGCAAACAGACCGTAGGGACAGGATTCTCTATTATTAATCACTAAAAAAAAAAACAATCCCATTGGTGGATACTTGGCAGGGCTGGGGGAGGCGACTGTGTCTGTGGTCTTACTCGGATTCTGATCTGATGTGTTATTGTGTCAATCATGACAGAGATCCTCTATTATTTGGCAAAATACTGTTTCTTTATGTTAAAAAAAATAATAATTAAAAAATGCAGCGTTTTGGTAAAACCTCCCAAAAATCCCACAATTGTTTCTTTTTCATTGTTTTGAATTCTCTGGCTGCCAGACTTGCCTTGCAGGCTCATTGAATACAGTGCATGACTGCTGCATGGCCACAGTGTTTTATTCCACTCAAATTCAACACTGTAGGGTGTAGGGTCACCATGGGCAGCCAGGACAGCACTGGTCCGGTGTAGAGAGGGAGCGCGTCTGAAAAGTGTTTCAATTGTTCTGGAGGGATACATGACCATTCCTCAATGATGACCAGCCTCTGATTCCTTGGGATGAAAATCTGCTGTGAAGTCAGTTCTCCAGATTGTCCATGTCTCTGTTCTATCAGGGAGATGCAGCTTGTAATACCACATAACACATTCCTGTTCTGTCAGGGAGATGCAGCTTGTATATATCTGTGGCAGAGTGTCCCGCCCCTATATATATTTGTATTATTATTTGTATTTTTGTTTGCGGTGCAGGTCAAAGCGCTGCGTATTTGTTATTATTTTTATAATTTAAAAACCTTGTGAGGATGCGTGACTGATCAGCTAGTGATTTATTTAGCTAGCTGACAGTCACGCATTCTTATTAAACTCATGCAGATGGAGACCATCTCCCGAGTTAATTAATTGATTAATTGTTGCTAATCGGGAGATGGTCACTGTATATAAACCTGCAGCTCTCTACCCTCGGGGAGAGTGAGTTAGGAGTGAGAGTAGAGAGAGCGAGGAGAGAGAAAACGAAACTTATAAATAACTGCTAAGCGTGCTGTTTTACAACAGCACGATCATTATTTGTTTATTTGTTTGGCCCATGTGCCTTTTAGTTTGTTTAAATCTTTTGTTTATTTTATTATTTAATAAAACACTGAGCGCCGTTGCGTTCAGCTTCACCCACCCATTCATTGTTTGGTTTCCGTTTACTTCCTGGTCCGTGATGTCATCAGTCACACGCCACTCAACAGCTGCTCGACCATATATGGTGTCCTGTGTGGGACAAACAACGCCTCCAGGAGCCAGACCAGGAAAGAAAAGGACATTTTTTTTTTTTTTTTTAGAATAGTGTTTTTGTGATTGGGAAGAAAGAAAGAAAAGAAAAAAAAGAAAATGGGATGGAAGGAAGACCGAGAGGTGAGGGACAGGGAGGAGGAGTGTCGCCTAATGGCCAGAAATCCAGGGCGATATAGCCAGCCATCGGAGGTGTGCCCCCTCTGTGACCAAAAACATTGATTTGCCAACTGTCCCTTCCGCTATTATGAAGAGGAGGAACTAGTGCTCAGAGGGGGGAAACACGTGCATCCAGCGCCCAGAAGGGGGGAGCCCATAGGTCCAGAACCTAGGCCACCAGCAGCAGAGGAAGAATACCTGCTGCCTCTGCCTCCGCCACCTCCACCGCTTCCACCGCTTCCACCACCAGGAGCAGAGCAGCGGGAGCTGTCTCTACCTCCACCACCTCCACCGCTTCAACCAGCAGAGGGTGAATACCTGCTGGTTCCGCCTCAACCGCCGTGGGAGAACTGCTTGCCCCTCCCACCTCCACCAGCAGAAGGTGAATACCTGCTGGTTCCATCTCCACCTCCACCAGCAGAGGGTGAATACCTGCTGGTTCCATCTCCACCTCCACCAGCAGAGGGTGAATACCTGCTGGTTCCGTCGCAACCGCCGTGGGAGGACAGCTTACCACTCCCACCTCCACCAGCAGAGGGTGAATACCTGCTGGTTCCATCTCCACCACCGTGGGAGGATTGCTTGCCCCTTCCACCTCCACCAGGAGAGGGTGAATACCTGCTGGTTCCATCTTCACCTCCACCAGCAGAGGGTGAATACCTGCTGGTTCCATCTCCACCACCGTGGGAGGACTGCTTGCCCCTTCCACCTCCACCAGGAGAGGGTGAATACCTGCTGGTTCCATCTTCACCTCCACCAGCAGAGGGTGAATACCTGCTGGTTCCACCTCCACTGCCCAAGGATGCCTGCCTCGCACCGCCCAAGGATGCCTGCCTCACTCCGCCCAAGGATGCCTGCCCCACACCGCCCAAGGATGCCTGCTTCACACCGCCCAAGGATGCCAACCTCGCACGGCCCAAGGATGCCTGCATCGCACCGCCCAAGGATGCCTGCCATGCATTGCCCTGGGCTGCCTGCTGCTCCGCATCGCCTGGGGCTGCCTGTTGCTCCACATCGCCTGAGGAGCCACCAGTTACAGGGTACGAGGGGGAAGTGGATCTCCCGCTGCCGCCTCCATGGCCAGGGGCTCCCCTCCCAAGTTCGCCTCCCGAGGGTCCGCTGCTGTTGCTGTCGCCTCCCGAGGGTCCGCTGCTGCTGCCGTCGCCTCCCGAGGGTCCGCTGCTGCTACCGTCGCCTCTCGAGGGTCCTGCTTTGCCTGGGGTCATCGAGGGTTCTGCTTCGCCTGGGGTCGCTACCAGTCATGCCATGCGGCAGGAAATACTGTGGCTGGAGCCCCATGAAGGGGAGCTGCCGGCCACGAAGAAGGGGGGTGAGGTCAGGAGACCAGCTCCCCCAGCCGCACTTTCAGGCAGGAGAACGGGTGGCCGGAGCCCCACGGAGGAGCTGCCGGCCATGAAGAAGGGGAGGTCTGGAGACCACCCCAAAATTTCCTTGCCTGGAGGAGCCGGCCTGTGCTTGCGGTCCACCGGGACGCTTACAGCTGTTTGGATGGGAAGAGGACATCCCGCCGTGGCCGCCCCGGAGACACCTTGCTTCCCCTGTTTCTGGGCCAGGACTGCTAACCTGGACTTTGGGAACTAAGGGGGGAGGTGGCCGAAAAGGCCATGTGTGCTGCGCACAAGGCGGGGCATGTGTGGCGGAGTGTCCCGCCTCTATATATATTTGTATTATTATTTGTATTTTTGTTTACGGCGCAGGTCAAAGCGCCGCGTATTTGTTATTGTTTTCATAATTTAAAAGCCTTGTGAGGATGCGTGACTGATCAGCTAGTGATTTATTTAGCTAGCTGACAGTCACACATTCCTTATTAAACTTGTGCAGATGGTGACCATCTCCCGAGTTAATTCATTGATTAATTGTTGCTAATCGGGAGATGGTCACTGTATATAAACCTGCAGCTCTCTACCCTCGGGGAGAGTGAGTGAGAGCGGAGAGAGCGAGGAGAGAGAAAACGAAACTTATAAATAACTGCTAAGCGTGCTGTTTTACACCAGCACAATCATTATTTGTTTATTTGTTTGGCCCTTGTGCCTTTTAGTTTGTTTAAATCTTTTGTTTATTTTATTATTTAATAAAACACTGAGCGCCGTTGTGTTCAGCTTCACCCACCCACTCATTGTTTGGTTTCCATTTACTTCCTGGTCCATGACGTCACCAGTCACACACCACTCAACAGCTGCTCGGCCACAATATCACAGAACACATTCCTGTTCTATCAGGGAGATTCAGCTTGTAATATTACAGAACACATTCCTGTTCTATCAGGGAGATTCAGATTGTAATATTACAGAACACATTCCTGTTCTATCAGGGAGATTCAGATTGTAATATCACAGAACACATTCCTGTTCTATCAGGGAGATTCAGCTTGTAATATTACAGAACACATTCCTGTTCTGTCAGGGAGATTCAGATTGTAATATCACAGAACACATTCCTGTTCTATCAGGGAGATTCAGATTGTAATATCACAGAACACATTCCTGTTCTATCAGGGAGATTCAGCTTGTATATATCACAGAACTCATTCCTGTTCTATCAGGGAGATTCAGCTTGTATATAACACAGAACACATTCCTGTTCTATCAGAGAGATGCAGCTTGTAATATCACATAACACATTCCTGTTCTATCAGGGAGATAAGAACGTAACATAAGAAAGTTGAGAGGAGGCCATTTAGGCCATCTTGCTCGTTTGGTTGTTATTATTATTAGTTTATTTAGCAGACGCCTTTATCCAAGGCAACTTACAGAGACTAGGGTGTGTGAACTATGCATCAGCTGCAGAGTCAGCTACGTCTCACCCGAAAGACGCTCAGTCCACTGGCTCCCGATCACCGCTCGCATCGAGTTCAAGACTCTTGTACTCGCCTACAGATGCCTTGACCAGACTGCACCCAGCTATCTCCAGACCCTCATCTCTCCCTACACCCCCATTCAACCTCTCCGCTTCTCCTGCACTAGAAGTCTTCTTTGTTCAAGACTGAATAGATTCAATTCTTTTAGCCTGTCTGCATACGACATGCCTTTTAAACCCGGGATAATTCTGGTTGCTCTTCTTTGCACTCTTTCAAGAGCAGCAATATCCTTTTTGTAACGAGGTGACCAGAACTGAACACAAGGTCTTACTAATGCATTGTAAAGTTTTAACATTACTTCCCTTGATTTAAATTCAACACTTCTCACAATATATCCGAGCATCTTGTTGGCCTTTTTTATAGTTTCCCCACATTGTCTAGATGAAGACATTTCTGAGTCAATATAAACTCCTAGGTCTTTTTCATAGATTCCTTCTTCAATTTCAGTATCTCCCATATGATATTTATAATACACATTTTTATTGCCTGTGTGCAGTACACTTTAATCTATTAAATGTAATTTGCCATGTGTCTGCCCAGTTCTGAATGCTGTCTAGATCATTTTGAATGACCTTTGCTGCTGCAACAGTGTTTGCCACTCCTCCTATTTTTGTGTCGTCTGCAAAATTAACAAGTTTGCTTACTATACCAGAATCTAAATCATTAATGTAGATTAGGAATAGCAGAGGACCTAATACTGATCCCTGTAGTACACCACTGGTTACCTCGCTCCATTTTGAGGTTTCTCCTCTAATCAGTAATTTCTGTTTTCTACATGTTAACCACTCCCTAATCCATGTGCATGCATTTCTTTGGATCCCTACTGCGTTCAGTTTGAGAATTAATCTTTTATGCGGTACTTTGTCAAAAGCTTTCTGGAAATCTAAATAAACCATGTAGTATGCTTTGCAATTATCCATTGTCGATGTTGCATCCTCAAAAAAATCAAGCAGGTTAGTCAGACACGATCTCCCTTTCCTAAAACCATGCTGACTGTCTCCCAGGATATTGTTACCATATAGGTCATTTTCCAATTTGGATCTTATTATAGTTTCCATAAGTTTACATATAATAGAAGTCAGGCTTATTGGTCTGTAGTTACCTGGTTCGGTTTTCTCTTCCTTTTTGTGGATCAGTATTACGTTTGCAATTTTCCAGTCCGTCGGTACAACCCCTGTGTCAAGAGACCGTTGCATGATCTTGGTTAGCGGTTTGTAAATAACTTCTTTCATTTATTTGAGTACTATTGGGAGGATCTCATCCGGCCCAGGGGATTTGTTTATTTTAAGAGCTCCTAGCCCCTTTAACACTTCTGCCTCTGTTATGCTAAAGTTATTTAAAATTGGATAGGAACAGGTCGACATGTGGGGCATGTTGTCCGTATCCTCCTTTGTAAAAATCTGTGAAAAGTAATCATTTAATATATTTGCTATTTTTTTCTTCATATTTGATTTGCCATTTGTGACTATTAGACATTTAACCTCGTCTTTGAATGTTCTCTTGCTGTTATAATATTGGAAAAACATTTTGGAATTGGCTTTAGCCCCCTTAACAATATTGATTTCTATCTCTCTCTTGGCCTTTCTAACTTCCTTTTTGACTTGTGTTTGCAGTTCCAAGTACTCTTTCTGTGTACTTTTTTTTGGGTCCCTTTTAAAGGCTCTGTAAGTACCTTTTTTCACTGAATATTTTTTTTTTAATTGATCTAGTAAACCATTTTGGCATTTTGATTTAGATTTAGATTTGTCTACTTTTGGGATGTAATTGTTTTGCGCCTCTAGTACTACATTTTTAAAAAACAGCCATCCTTTTTCTGTGGATGTTTTCTCTATTTTACTCCAATCTACTTCTGTTAGTCTCTGTTTCATACCTTCATAGTTTGCTTTTCTAAAATTGTATACCTTAGCTTTAGATGCAGCTTGTATATATCACAGAACACATTCCTGTTCTATCAGGGAGATGCAGCTTGTATATATCACAGAACACATTCCTGTTCTATCAGGGAGATGCAGCTTGTATATATCACAGAACCCATTCCTGTTCTATCAGGGAGATGCAGCTTGTATATATCACAGAAGACATGTCTGCCATTTACACAGAACTGTGTTACAGAAGTGTTTATATGTTTTATATTCAGTCTAACCCGTGTGCCATATCTTGTGCTCTGATGTACAGGTTTATTTGAACTCTCCAGAGAGTTTGTGTTGGGAGTCTGCGCGGTGCTGCTGGGTTGTGTCCCTGTGTGACCTGTGGAATATTCCAGTGTGCTGATAAAAGTCTGCTCATCATCCACCAGGAGCAAAGGCAAACTTTCTCAGGGCAGTGACAAAATACTTAGTGAGCGCCAAGCTGGTGAGAGAGCTGGAGATCCTGCACGGCACTGCTCCACTTCACTAAGGATTATACTTGGTATTTTGGAACTGAGTTCTTCAGTTATGTAGCCTAATAACTAACTTACCTAATAACTTTTATTAGGCAGGTTGATAAACGACTTAGAACTTTATAAATCAAGCCAAGTAGATTTTAGTTAATGCCTTCATCTGAGACTAAGGGCCTCATTCACTAAAGGCTCCTATGCTTTAACGTGTCTTATCCTAGGATAAGGTGCACTATTGAAATCCTTACTCATCAACCAAGACAAGGTGCACCATAAAGCATAAGAGCACGTTAACACACAGGCCTTGTAAATAAGGTGTTGGGTTGATTCGCATCTGATGAATATACCTGTACCTTGTAATGTATTCAAATGATGTGGAATGATAGCACTAATGAGGGATGGTATGCACATGGTGTTCACTAAACCGTGCTGACAATAAGGTGCACCTTAAGTCACGTGCTAGTAGCACTGATGGAGAGTAGGAGTTATGAGCTGAGACCCGTCTCATGATGGAGAGCAGGTGCTATGAGCTGAGACCCGTCTAATAATGGAGAGCAGGATTTATAAGCTGAGACCCCTCTCATGATGGAGAGCAGGTGTTTTGAGCTGAGTCCCATCTCATGATGGAGAGCAGGTGTTATGAGCTGAGACCCATCTCATGATGGAGAGAAGGTGTTATGAGCTGAGACCCATCTCATGATGGAGAGCAGGTGTTATGAACTGAGACCCGTCTCATGATGGAGTAGCACTGATGGTGAGCAGGTGTTATGAGCTGAGACCCGTCTCATGATGGAGAGCACGAGTTATGAACTGAGACCCGTCTCATGATGGAGAGCAGGTGTTGTGAGCTGAGACCCGTCTCATGATGGAGAGCAGGCGTTATGAACTGAGACCCGTCTCATGATGGAGAGCAGGTGTTGTGAGCTTAGACCCGTCTCATGATGGAGAGCAGGCGTTGTGAGCTGAGACCCGTCTCATGATGGAGAGCAGGTGTTGTGAGCTGAGGCCTGTCTCATGATGGAGAGCAGGTGTTATGAGCTGAGACCCGTCTCAGAGCAGGTGTTATGAACTGAGATCCGTCTCATGATGGAGTAGCACTGATGGTGAGCAGGTGTTATGAGCTGAGACCCGTCTCATGATGGAGAGCAGGTGTTGTGAGCTGAGACCCGTCTCATGATGGAGAGCAGGACTTATGAGCTGAGACCCGTCTTATTAGCTGAGACCCGTCTCATGATGGAAAGCAGGTGTTATGAGCTGAGACCCGTCTCATGATGGAGAACAGATGTTCTGAGCTGAGACCCGTCTCATGATGGAGACCAGGTGTAATGAACTGAGACCCGTCTCATGATGGAGAGCAGGTGTTGTGAGCTGAGACCAGTCTCATGATGGAGAGCAGGTGTTATGAGCTGAGACCCGTCTCAGAGCAGGTGTTATGAACTGAGATCCGTCTCATGATGGAGTGGCACTGATGGTGAGCAGGTGTTATGAGCTGAGACCTGTCTCATGATGGAGAGCAGGTGTTATGAGCTGAGACCCGTCTCATGATGGAGAACAGGTGTTCTGAGCTGAGACCCGGCTCATGATGGAGAGCAGGTGTAATGAACTGAGACCCGTCTCATGATGGAGAGCAGATGTTGTGAGCTGAGACCAGTCTCATGATGGAGAGCAGGTGTTATGAGCTGAGACCCGTCTCAGAGCAGGTGTTATGAACTGAGATCCGTCTCAAGATGGAGTAGCACTGATGGTGAGCATGTGTTATGAGCTGAGACCTGGCTCATGATGGAGAGCAGGTGTTATGAGCTGAGACCCGTCTTATTAGCAGAGACCCGTCTCATGATGGAGAATAGGTGTTCTGACCTGAGACCCGTCTCATGATGGAGAGCAGGTGTTATGAACTCAGACCTGTCTCATGATGGAGAGCAGGTGTTGTGAGCTGAGTCCAGTCTCATGAAGGAGAGCAAGTGTTGTGAGCTGAGACCAGAGAACCGTCTCTTGATGGAGAGCAGGTGTTGTGAGTTGAGACCCGTCTCATGATGGAGAGCAGGTGTTGTGAGTTGAGACCCGTCTCATAATGGAGAGCAGGTGTTATGAGCTGAGACCCGTCTCATTATGGAGAGCAGGTGATATGAGCTGAGACCCGTCTCATGATGGAGAGCAGGTGATATGAGCTGAGACCCTGCTCATGATGGTGAGCAGGTGTTTTGAGCTGAGACTTGTGTCATGAAGGAGAGCAGTGTTGTGTTCTGACCTGAGACACGTCTCATGATGGAGAGGACGTGTTATGATCTGACCCGTCTCATGATGGAGAGCAGGTGTTATGAGTTGAGAGCCGTCTCATGATGGAGAGCAGGTGTTGTGAGCTGAGACGCGTCTCATGATGGAGAGGAGGTGTTGTGAGCTGTGAACCGTCTCATAATGGAGGGGAGGTGTTGTGAGCTGAGTCCCGTCTCATGATGGAGAGCAGGTGTTGTGAGCTGAGACAATAGACTCGTCTCATGATGGAGAGCAGGCGTTATGAACTGAGACCCGTCTCATGATGGAGAGCAGGTGTTGTGAGCTTAGACCCGTCTCATGATGGAGAGCAGGCGTTGTGAGCTGAGACCCGTCTCATGATGGAGAGCAGGTGTTGTGAGCTGAGGCCTGTCTCATGATGGAGAGCAGGTGTTATGAGCTGAGACCCGTCTCAGAGCAGGTGTTATGAACTGAGATCCGTCTCATGATGGAGTAGCACTGATGGTGAGCAGGTGTTATGAGCTGAGACCCGTCTCATGATGGAGAGCAGGTGTTGTGAGCTGAGACCCGTCTCATGATGGAGAGCAGGACTTATGAGCTGAGACCCGTCTTATTAGCTGAGACCCGTCTCATGATGGAAAGCAGGTGTTATGAGCTGAGACCCGTCTCATGATGGAGAACAGATGTTCTGAGCTGAGACCCGTCTCATGATGGAGACCAGGTGTAATGAACTGAGACCCGTCTCATGATGGAGAGCAGGTGTTGTGAGCTGAGACCAGTCTCATGATGGAGAGCAGGTGTTATGAGCTGAGACCCGTCTCAGAGCAGGTGTTATGAACTGAGATCCGTCTCATGATGGAGTGGCACTGATGGTGAGCAGGTGTTATGAGCAGAGACCCGTCTCATGATGGAGAGCAGGTGTTGTGAGCTGAGACCTGTCTCATGATGGAGAGCAGGTGTTATGAGCTGAGACCCGTCTCATGATGGAGAACAGGTGTTCTGAGCTGAGACCCGGCTCATGATGGAGAGCAGGTGTAATGAACTGAGACCCGTCTCATGATGGAGAGCAGATGTTGTGAGCTGAGACCAGTCTCATGATGGAGAGCAGGTGTTATGAGCTGAGACCCGTCTCAGAGCAGGTGTTATGAACTGAGATCCGTCTCAAGATGGAGTAGCACTGATGGTGAGCATGTGTTATGAGCTGAGACCTGGCTCATGATGGAGAGCAGGTGTTATGAGCTGAGACCCGTCTTATTAGCAGAGACCCGTCTCATGATGGAGAATAGGTGTTCTGACCTGAGACCCGTCTCATGATGGAGAGCAGGTGTTATGAACTCAGACCTGTCTCATGATGGAGAGCAGGTGTTGTGAGCTGAGTCCAGTCTCATGAAGGAGAGCAGGTGTTGTGAGCTGAGACCAGAGAACCGTCTCTTGATGGAGAGCAGGTGTTGTGAGTTGAGACCCGTCTCATGATGGAGGGCAGGTGTTGTGAGTTGAGACCCGTCTCATAATGGAGAGCAGGTGTTATGAGCTGAGACCCGTCTCATTATGGAGAGCAGGTGATATGAGCTGAGACCCGTCTCATGATGGAGAGCAGGTGATATGAGCTGAGACCCTGCTCATGATGGTGAGCAGGTGTTTTGAGCTGAGACTTGTGTCATGAAGGAGAGCAGTGTTGTGTTCTGACCTGAGACATGTCTCATGATGGAGAGGACGTGTTATGATCTGACCCGTCTCATGATGGAGAGCAGGTGTTATGAGTTGAGAGCCGTCTCACTATGTAGAGCAGGTGTTGTGAGCTGAGACGCGTCTCATGATGGAGAGGAGGTGTTGTGAGCTGTGAACCGTCTCATAATGGAGAGGAGGTGTTGTGAGCTGAGTCCCGTCTCATGATGGAGAGCAGGTGTTGTGAGCTGAGACCATAGACCCGTCTCATGATGGAGAGCAGGTGTTGTGAGCTGAGTCCCGTCTCATGATGGAGAGCAGGTGTTGTGAGCTGAGACCATAGACCCGTCTCATGATGGAGAGCAGGTGTTGTGAGCTGAGTCCCGTCTCATGATGGAGAGCAGGTGTTGTGAGCTGAGACCATAGACCCGTCTCATGATGGAGAGCAGGTGTTGTGAGCTGAGTCCCGTCTCATGATGGAGAGCAGGTGTTGTGAGCTGAGACCATAGACCCATCTCATGATGGAGAGCAGGTGTTGTGAGCTGAGTCCCGTCTCATGATGGAGAGCAGGTGTTGTGAGCTGAGACCCGTCTCATGATGGAGAGCAGGTGTTGTGAGCTGAGACCAGAGACCCGTCTCATGATGGAGAGCAGGTGTTGTGAGCTGAGACCCGTCTCATGATGGAGAGCAGGTGTTGTGAGCTGAGACCCGTCTCATGATGGAGAGCAGGTGTTGTGAGCTGAGACCCGTCTCATGATGGAGAGCAGGTGTTGTGAGCTGAGACCATAGACCCGTCTCATGATGGAGAGCAGGTGTTGTGAGCTGAGTCCCGTCTCATGATGGAGAGCAGGTGTTGTGAGCTGAGACCAGAGACCCATCTCATGATGGAGAGCAGGTGTTGTGAGCTGAGACCCGTCTC
Organism: Acipenser oxyrinchus oxyrinchus; assembly: GCA_030684275.1. Lineage (NCBI taxonomy): Eukaryota > Metazoa > Chordata > Actinopteri > Acipenseriformes > Acipenseridae > Acipenser > Acipenser oxyrinchus. The sequence goes on from CM060254.1 coordinate 19,041,232, forward strand.
ATGATGGAGAGCAGGTGTTGTGAGCTGAGTCCCGTCTCATGAAGGAGAGCAGGTGTTGTGAGCTGAGACCAGAGAACCGTCTCCTGATGGTGAGCAGGTGTTGTGAGCTGAGACCCGTCTCATGATGGAGAGCAGGTGTTATGAGCTGAGACCCGTCTCATGATGGAGAGCAGGTGTTGTGAGCTGAGACCCGTCTCATGATGGAGAGCAGGTGTTGTGAGCTGAGACCATAGACCCGTCTCATGATGGAGAGCAGGTGTTGTGAGCTGAGACCCGTCTCATGATGGAGAGCAGGTGTTGTTAGCTGAGACCAGAGACCCGTCTCATGATGGAGAGCAGGTGTTGTGAGCTGAGACCCGTCTCATGATGGAGAGCAGGTGTTGTGAGCTGAGACCAGAGAACCGTCTCTTGATGGAGAGCAGGTGTTGTGAGTTGAGACCCGTCTCATGATGGAGAGCAGGTGTTGTGAGCTGAGACCCGTCTCATGATGGAGAGCAGGTGTTATGAGCTGAGACCCGTCTCATGATGGAGAGCAGGTGTTATGAGCTGAGACCCGTCTCATGATGGAGAGCAGGTGTTATGAGCTGAGACCCTGTCTCATGATGGAGAGCAGGTGTTGTGAGCTGAGACCCGTCTCATGAAGGAGAGCAGGTGTTGTGAGCTGAGACCAGAGAACCGTCTCATGATGGTGAGCAGGTGTTGTGAGCTGAGACCCGTCTCATGATGGAGAACTGGTGTTGTGAGCTGAGTCCCGTCTTATGATGGAGAGCAGGTGTTATGAGCTGAGACCCGTCTCATGATGGAGAGCAGGTGTTATGAGCTGACCCGTCTCATGATGGAGAGCAGGTGTTATGAGCTGAGACCCGTCTCATGATGGAGAGCAGGTGTTGTGAGCTGAGACCCGTCTCATGATGGAGAGCAGGTGTTGTGAGCTGAGACCCGTCTCATGATGGAGAGCAGGTGTTGTGAGCTGAGTCCCGTCTCATGATGGAGAGCAGGTGTTGTGAGCTGAGACCATAGACCCGTCTCATGATGGAGAGCAGGTGTTGTGAGCTGAGTCCCGTCTCATGATGGAGAGCAGGTGTTGTGAGCTGAGACCATAGACCCGTCTCATGATGGAGAGCAGGTGTTGTGAGCTGAGTCCCGTCTCATGATGGAGAGCAGGTGTTGTGAGCTGAGACCATAGACCTGTCTCATGATGGAGAGCAGGTGTTGTGAGCTGAGTCCCGTCTCATGATGGAGAGCAGGTGTTGTGAGCTGAGACCATAGACCTGTCTCATGATGGAGAGAAAGTGTTGTGAGCTGAGTCCCGTGTCATGATGGAGAGCAGGTGTTGTGAGCTCAGTCCCGTCTCATGAAGGAGAGCAGGTGTTGTGAGCTGAGACCCGTCTCCTTATGATGAGCAGGTGTTGTGAGCTGAGAACCGTCTCATGATGGAGAGCAGGTGTTGTGAGCTGAGACCCGTCTCATGATGGAGAGCAGGTGTTGTGAGCTGAGACCCGTCTCATGATGGAGAGCAGGTGTTGTGAGCTGAGACCCGTCTCATGATGGAGAGCAGGTGTTGTGAGCTGAGACCCGTCTCATGATGGAGAGCAGGTGTTGTGAGCTGAGACCCGTCTCATGATGGAGAGCAGGTGTTGTGAGCTGAGACCCGTCTCATGATGGAGAGCAGGTGTTGTGAGCTGAGACCCGTCTCATGATGGAGAGCAGGTGTTATGAGCTGAGACCCGTCTCATGATGGAGAGCAGGTGTTATGAGCTGAGACCCGTCTCATGATGGAGAGCAGGTGTTATGAGCTGAGACCCGTCTCATGATGGAGAGCAGGTGTTGTGAGCTGAGACCCGTCTCATGATGGAGAGCAGGTGTTGTGAGCTGAGACCCGTCTCATGATGGAGAGCAGGTGTTATGAGCTGAGACCCGTCTCATGATGGAGAGCAGGTGTTGTGAGCTGAGACCCGTCTCATGATGGAGAGCAGGTGTTATGAGCTGAGACCCGTCTCATGATGGAGAGCAGGTGTTATGAGCTGAGACCCGTCTCATGATGGAGAGCAGGTGTTATGAGCTGAGACCCGTCTCATGATGGAGAGCAGGTGTTATGAGCTGAGACCCGTCTCATGATGGAGAGCAGGTGTTATGAGCTGAGACCCGTCTCATGATGGAGAGCAGGTGTTATGAGCTGAGACCCGTCTCATGATGGAGAGCAGGTGTTATGAGCTGAGACCCGTCTCATGATGGAGAGCAGGTGTTGTGAGCTGAGACCCGTCTCATGATGGAGAGCAGGTGTTATGAGCTGAGACCCGTCTCATGATGGAGAGCAGGTGTTATGAGCTGAGACCCGTCTCATGATGGAGAGCAGGTGTTATGAGCTGAGACCCGTCTCATGATGGAGAGCAGGTGTTGTGAGCTGAGACCCGTCTCATGATGGAGAGCAGGTGTTATGAGCTGAGACCCGTCTCATGATGGAGAGCAGGTGTTGTGAGCTGAGACCCGTCTCATGATGGAGAGCAGGTGTTGTGAGCTGAGCGACCCGTCTCATGATGGAGAGCAGGTGTTATGAGCTGAGACCCGTCTCATGATGGAGAGCAGGTGTTGTGAGCTGAGACCCCCGTCTCATGATGGAGAGCAGGTGTTATGAGCTGAGACCCGTCTCATGATGGAGAGCAGGTGTTGTGAGCTGAGACCTAGACCCGTCTCATGATGGAGAGCAGGTGTTGTGAGCTGAGACCCGTCTCATGATGGAGAGCAGGTGTTGTGAGCTGAGACCAGAGACCCGTCTCATGATGGAGAGCAGGTGTTGTGAGCTGAGACCCGTCTCATGATGGAGAGCAGGTGTTGTGAGCTGAGACCCGTCTCATGATGGAGAGCAGGTGTTATGAGCTGAGACCCGTCTCATGATGGAGAGCAGGTGTTATGAGCTGAGACCCGTCTCATGATGGAGAGCAGGTGTTGTGAGCTGAGACCCGTCTCATGATGGAGAGCAGGTGTTGTGAGCTGAGACCCGTCTCATGATGGAGAGCAGGTGTTGTGAGCTGAGACCCGTCTCATGATGGAGAGCAGGTGTTGTGAGCTGAGACCCGTCTCATGATGGAGAGCAGGTGTTGTGAGCTGAGACCCGTCTCATGATGGAGAGCAGGTGTTGTGAGCTGAGACCCGTCTCATGATGGAGAGCAGGTGTTGTGAGCTGAGACCCGTCTCATGATGGAGAGCAGGTGTTGTGAGCTGAGACCCGTCTCATGATGGAGAGCAGGTGTTATGAGCTGAGACCCGTCTCATGATGGAGAGCAGGTGTTGTGAGCTGAGACCCGTCTCATGATGGAGAGCAGGTGTTATGAGCTGAGACCCGTCTCATGATGGAGAGCAGGTGATATGAGCTGAGACCCGTCTCATGATGGAGAGCAGGTGTTATGAGCTGAGACCCGTCTCATGATGGAGAGCAGGTGTTATGAGCTGAGACCCGTCTCATGATGGAGAGCAGGTGTTATGAGCTGAGACCCGTCTCATGATGGAGAGCAGGTGTTGTGAGCTGAGACCCGTCTCATGATGGAGAGCAGGTGTTGTGAGCTGAGACCCGTCTCATGATGGAGAGCAGGTGTTGTGAGCTGAGACCCGTCTCATGATGGAGAGCAGGTGTTATGAGCTGAGACCCGTCTCATGATGGAGAGCAGGTGTTATGAGCTGAGACCCGTCTCATGATGGAGAGCAGGTGTTATGAGCTGAGACCCGTCTCATGATGGAGAGCAGGTGTTGTGAGCTGAGACCCGTCTCATGATGGAGAGCAGGTGTTGTGAGCTGAGACCCGTCTCATGATGGAGAGCAGGTGTTATGAGCTGAGACCCGTCTCATGATGGAGAGCAGGTGTTATGAGCTGAGACCCGTCTCATGATGGAGAGCAGGTGTTATGAGCTGAGACCCGTCTCATGATGGAGAGCAGGTGTTATGAGCTGAGACCCGTCTCATGATGGAGAGCAGGTGTTGTGAGCTGAGACCCGTCTCATGATGGAGAGCAGGTGTTATGAGCTGAGACCCGTCTCATGATGGAGAGCAGGTGTTATGAGCTGAGACCCGTCTCATGATGGAGAGCAGGTGTTATGAGCTGAGACCCGTCTCATGATGGAGAGCAGGTGTTATGAGCTGAGACCCGTCTCATGATGGAGAGCAGGTGTTATGAGCTGAGACCCGTCTCATGATGGAGAGCAGGTGTTATGAGCTGAGACCCGTCTCATGATGGAGAGCAGGTGTTATGAGCTGAGACCCGTCTCATGATGGAGAGCAGGTGTTGTGAGCTGAGACCCGTCTCATGATGGAGAGCAGGTGTTATGAGCTGAGACCCGTCTCATGATGGAGAGCAGGTGTTATGAGCTGAGACCCGTCTCATGATGGAGAGCAGGTGTTATGAGCTGAGACCCGTCTCATGATGGAGAGCAGGTGTTATGAGCTGAGACCCGTCTCATGATGGAGAGCAGGTGTTATGAGCTGAGACCCGTCTCATGATGGAGAGCAGGTGTTATGAGCTGAGACCCGTCTCATGATGGAGAGCAGGTGTTATGAGCTGAGACCCGTCTCATGATGGAGAGCAGGTGTTATGAGCTGAGACCCGTCTCATGATGGAGAGCAGGTGTTATGAGCTGAGACCCGTCTCATGATGGAGAGCAGGTGTTGTGAGCTGAGACCCGTCTCATGATGGAGAGCAGGTGTTATGAGCTGAGACCCGTCTCATGATGGAGAGCAGGTGTTATGAGCTGAGACCCGTCTCATGATGGAGAGCAGGTGTTATGAGCTGAGACCCGTCTCATGATGGAGAGCAGGTGTTATGAGCTGAGACCCGTCTCATGATGGAGAGCAGGTGTTATGAGCTGAGACCCGTCTCATGATGGAGAGCAGGTGTTATGAGCTGAGACCCGTCTCATGATGGAGAGCAGGTGTTATGAGCTGAGACCCGTCTCATGATGGAGAGCAGGTGTTGTGAGCTGAGACCCGTCTCATGATGGAGAGCAGGTGTTATGAGCTGAGACCCGTCTCATGATGGAGAGCAGGTGTTGTGAGCTGAGACCCGTCTCATGATGGAGAGCAGGTGTTATGAGCTGAGACCCGTCTCATGATGGAGAGCAGGTGTTATGAGCTGAGACCCGTCTCATGATGGAGAGCAGGTGTTATGAGCTGAGACCCGTCTCATGATGGAGAGCAGGTGTTATGAGCTGAGACCCGTCTCATGATGGAGAGCAGGTGTTATGAGCTGAGACCCGTCTCATGATGGAGAGCAGGTGTTATGAGCTGAGACCCGTCTCATGATGGAGAGCAGGTGTTATGAGCTGAGACCCGTCTCATGATGGAGAGCAGGTGTTATGAGCTGAGACCCGTCTCATGATGGAGAGCAGGTGTTGTGAGCTGAGACCCGTCTCATGATGGAGAGCAGGTGTTATGAGCTGAGACCCGTCTCATGATGGAGAGCAGGTGTTGTGAGCTGAGACCCGTCTCATGATGGAGAGCAGGTGTTATGAGCTGAGACCCGTCTCATGATGGAGAGCAGGTGTTATGAGCTGAGACCCGTCTCATGATGGAGAGCAGGTGTTATGAGCTGAGACCCGTCTCATGATGGAGAGCAGGTGTTATGAGCTGAGACCCGTCTCATGATGGAGAGCAGGTGTTATGAGCTGAGACCCGTCTCATGATGGAGAGCAGGTGTTATGAGCTGAGACCCGTCTCATGATGGAGAGCAGGTGTTATGAGCTGAGACCCGTCTCATGATGGAGAGCAGGTGTTATGAGCTGAGACCCGTCTCATGATGGAGAGCAGGTGTTATGAGCTGAGACCCGTCTCATGATGGAGAGCAGGTGTTATGAGCTGAGACCCGTCTCATGATGGAGAGCAGGTGTTATGAGCTGAGACCCGTCTCATGATGGAGAGCAGGTGTTATGAGCTGAGACCCGTCTCATGATGGAGAGCAGGTGTTATGAGCTGAGACCCGTCTCATGATGGAGAGCAGGTGTTATGAGCTGAGACCCGTCTCATGATGGAGAGCAGGTGTTATGAGCTGAGACCCGTCTCATGATGGAGAGCAGGTGTTATGAGCTGAGACCCGTCTCATGATGGAGAGCAGGTGTTGTGAGCTGAGACCCGTCTCATGATGGAGAGCAGGTGTTGTGAGCTGAGACCCGTCTCATGATGGAGAGCAGGTGTTATGAGCTGAGACCCGTCTCATGATGGAGAGCAGGTGTTATGAGCTGAGACCCGTCTCATGATGGAGAGCAGGTGTTATGAGCTGAGACCCGTCTCATGATGGAGAGCAGGTGTTATGAGCTGAGACCCGTCTCATGATGGAGAGCAGGTGTTATGAGCTGAGACCCGTCTCATGATGGAGAGCAGGTGTTATGAGCTGAGACCCGTCTCATGATGGAGAGCAGGTGTTATGAGCTGAGACCCGTCTCATGATGGAGAGCAGGTGTTATGAGCTGAGACCCGTCTCATGATGGAGAGCAGGTGTTATGAGCTGAGACCCGTCTCATGATGGAGAGCAGGTGTTATGAGCTGAGACCCGTCTCATGATGGAGAGCAGGTGTTGTGAGCTGAGACCCGTCTCATGATGGAGAGCAGGTGTTATGAGCTGAGACCCGTCTCATGATGGAGAGCAGGTGTTATGAGCTGAGACCCGTCTCATGATGGAGAGCAGGTGTTATGAGCTGAGACCCGTCTCATGATGGAGAGCAGGTGTTATGAGCTGAGACCCGTCTCATGATGGAGAGCAGGTGTTATGAGCTGAGACCCGTCTCATGATGGAGAGCAGGTGTTATGAGCTGAGACCCGTCTCATGATGGAGAGCAGGTGTTATGAGCTGAGACCCGTCTCATGATGGAGAGCAGGTGTTATGAGCTGAGACCCGTCTCATGATGGAGAGCAGGTGTTATGAGCTGAGACCCGTCTCATGATGGAGAGCAGGTGTTATGAGCTGAGACCCGTCTCATGATGGAGAGCAGGTGTTATGAGCTGAGACCCGTCTCATGATGGAGAGCAGGTGTTATGAGCTGAGACCCGTCTCATGATGGAGAGCAGGTGTTATGAGCTGAGACCCGTCTCATGATGGAGAGCAGGTGTTATGAGCTGAGACCCGTCTCATGATGGAGAGCAGGTGTTATGAGCTGAGACCCGTCTCATGATGGAGAGCAGGTGTTATGAGCTGAGACCCGTCTCATGATGGAGAGCAGGTGTTATGAGCTGAGACCCGTCTCATGATGGAGAGCAGGTGTTATGAGCTGAGACCCGTCTCATGATGGAGAGCAGGTGTTATGAGCTGAGACCCGTCTCATGATGGAGAGCAGGTGTTATGAGCTGAGACCCGTCTCATGATGGAGAGCAGGTGTTATGAGCTGAGACCCGTCTCATGATGGAGAGCAGGTGTTATGAGCTGAGACCCGTCTCATGATGGAGAGCAGGTGTTATGAGCTGAGACCCGTCTCATGATGGAGAGCAGGTGTTATGAGCTGAGACCCGTCTCATGATGGAGAGCAGGTGTTATGAGCTGAGACCCGTCTCATGATGGAGAGCAGGTGTTATGAGCTGAGACCCGTCTCATGATGGAGAGCAGGTGTTATGAGCTGAGACCCGTCTCATGATGGAGAGCAGGTGTTATGAGCTGAGACCCGTCTCATGATGGAGAGCAGGTGTTATGAGCTGAGACCCGTCTCATGATGGAGAGCAGGTGTTATGAGCTGAGACCCGTCTCATGATGGAGAGCAGGTGTTATGAGCTGAGACCCGTCTCATGATGGAGAGCAGGTGTTATGAGCTGAGACCCGTCTCATGATGGAGAGCAGGTGTTATGAGCTGAGACCCGTCTCATGATGGAGAGCAGGTGTTATGAGCTGAGACCCGTCTCATGATGGAGAGCAGGTGTTATGAGCTGAGACCCGTCTCATGATGGAGAGCAGGTGTTATGAGCTGAGACCCGTCTCATGATGGAGAGCAGGTGTTGTGAGCTGAGACCCGTCTCATGATGGAGAGCAGGTGTTATGAGCTGAGACCCGTCTCATGATGGAGAGCAGGTGTTATGAGCTGAGACCCGTCTCATGATGGAGAGCAGGTGTTATGAGCTGAGACCCGTCTCATGATGGAGAGCAGGTGTTATGAGCTGAGACCCGTCTCATGATGGAGAGCAGGTGTTATGAGCTGAGACCCGTCTCATGATGGAGAGCAGGTGTTATGAGCTGAGACCCGTCTCATGATGGAGAGCAGGTGTTATGAGCTGAGACCCGTCTCATGATGGAGAGCAGGTGTTATGAGCTGAGACCCGTCTCATGATGGAGAGCAGGTGTTATGAGCTGAGACCCGTCTCATGATGGAGAGCAGGTGTTATGAGCTGAGACCCGTCTCATGATGGAGAGCAGGTGTTATGAGCTGAGACCCGTCTCATGATGGAGAGCAGGTGTTATGAGCTGAGACCCGTCTCATGATGGAGAGCAGGTGTTATGAGCTGAGACCCGTCTCATGATGGAGAGCAGGTGTTATGAGCTGAGACCCGTCTCATGATGGAGAGCAGGTGTTATGAGCTGAGACCCGTCTCATGATGGAGAGCAGGTGTTATGAGCTGAGACCCGTCTCATGATGGAGAGCAGGTGTTATGAGCTGAGACCCGTCTCATGATGGAGAGCAGGTGTTATGAGCTGAGACCCGTCTCATGATGGAGAGCAGGTGTTATGAGCTGAGACCCGTCTCATGATGGAGAGCAGGTGTTATGAGCTGAGACCCGTCTCATGATGGAGAGCAGGTGTTATGAGCTGAGACCCGTCTCATGATGGAGAGCAGGTGTTGTGAGCTGAGACCCGTCTCATGATGGAGAGCAGGTGTTATGAGCTGAGACCCGTCTCATGATGGAGAGCAGGTGTTATGAGCTGAGACCCGTCTCATGATGGAGAGCAGGTGTTATGAGCTGAGACCCGTCTCATGATGGAGAGCAGGTGTTATGAGCTGAGACCCGTCTCATGATGGAGAGCAGGTGTTATGAGCTGAGACCCGTCTCATGATGGAGAGCAGGTGTTATGAGCTGAGACCCGTCTCATGATGGAGAGCAGGTGTTATGAGCTGAGACCCGTCTCATGATGGAGAGCAGGTGTTATGAGCTGAGACCCGTCTCATGATGGAGAGCAGGTGTTATGAGCTGAGACCCGTCTCATGATGGAGAGCAGGTGTTATGAGCTGAGACCCGTCTCATGATGGAGAGCAGGTGTTATGAGCTGAGACCCGTCTCATGATGGAGAGCAGGTGTTATGAGCTGAGACCCGTCTCATGATGGAGAGCAGGTGTTATGAGCTGAGACCCGTCTCATGATGGAGAGCAGGTGTTATGAGCTGAGACCCGTCTCATGATGGAGAGCAGGTGTTGTGAGCTGAGACCCGTCTCATGATGGAGAGCAGGTGTTATGAGCTGAGACCCGTCTCATGATGGAGAGCAGGTGTTATGAGCTGAGACCCGTCTCATGATGGAGAGCAGGTGTTATGAGCTGAGACCCGTCTCATGATGGAGAGCAGGTGTTATGAGCTGAGACCCGTCTCATGATGGAGAGCAGGTGTTGTGAGCTGAGACCCGTCTCATGATGGAGAGCAGGTGTTATGAGCTGAGACCCGTCTCATGATGGAGAGCAGGTGTTATGAGCTGAGACCCGTCTCATGATGGAGAGCAGGTGTTATGAGCTGAGACCCGTCTCATGATGGAGAGCAGGTGTTATGAGCTGAGACCCGTCTCATGATGGAGAGCAGGTGTTATGAGCTGAGACCCGTCTCATGATGGAGAGCAGGTGTTGTGAGCTGAGACCCGTCTCATGATGGAGAGCAGGTGTTATGAGCTGAGACCCGTCTCATGATGGAGAGCAGGTGTTATGAGCTGAGACCCGTCTCATGATGGAGAGCAGGTGTTATGAGCTGAGACCCGTCTCATGATGGAGAGCAGGTGTTATGAGCTGAGACCCGTCTCATGATGGAGAGCAGGTGTTATGAGCTGAGACCCGTCTCATGATGGAGAGCAGGTGTTATGAGCTGAGACCCGTCTCATGATGGAGAGCAGGTGTTATGAGCTGAGACCCGTCTCATGATGGAGAGCAGGTGTTATGAGCTGAGACCCGTCTCATGATGGAGAGCAGGTGTTATGAGCTGAGACCCGTCTCATGATGGAGAGCAGGTGTTATGAGCTGAGACCCGTCTCATGATGGAGAGCAGGTGTTATGAGCTGAGACCCGTCTCATGATGGAGAGCAGGTGTTATGAGCTGAGACCCGTCTCATGATGGAGAGCAGGTGTTATGAGCTGAGACCCGTCTCATGATGGAGAGCAGGTGTTATGAGCTGAGACCCGTCTCATGATGGAGAGCAGGTGTTATGAGCTGAGACCCGTCTCATGATGGAGAGCAGGTGTTATGAGCTGAGACCCGTCTCATGATGGAGAGCAGGTGTTATGAGCTGAGACCCGTCTCATGATGGAGAGCAGGTGTTATGAGCTGAGACCCGTCTCATGATGGAGAGCAGGTGTTATGAGCTGAGACCCGTCTCATGATGGAGAGCAGGTGTTGTGAGCTGAGACCCGTCTCATGATGGAGAGCAGGTGTTATGAGCTGAGACCCGTCTCATGATGGAGAGCAGGTGTTATGAGCTGAGACCCGTCTCATGATGGAGAGCAGGTGTTATGAGCTGAGACCCGTCTCATGATGGAGAGCAGGTGTTATGAGCTGAGACCCGTCTCATGATGGAGAGCAGGTGTTATGAGCTGAGACCCGTCTCATGATGGAGAGCAGGTGTTATGAGCTGAGACCCGTCTCATGATGGAGAGCAGGTGTTATGAGCTGAGACCCGTCTCATGATGGAGAGCAGGTGTTATGAGCTGAGACCCGTCTCATGATGGAGAGCAGGTGTTATGAGCTGAGACCCGTCTCATGATGGAGAGCAGGTGTTATGAGCTGAGACCCGTCTCATGATGGAGAGCAGGTGTTATGAGCTGAGACCCGTCTCATGATGGAGAGCAGGTGTTATGAGCTGAGACCCGTCTCATGATGGAGAGCAGGTGTTATGAGCTGAGACCCGTCTCATGATGGAGAGCAGGTGTTATGAGCTGAGACCCGTCTCATGATGGAGAGCAGGTGTTATGAGCTGAGACCCGTCTCATGATGGAGAGCAGGTGTTATGAGCTGAGACCCGTCTCATGATGGAGAGCAGGTGTTATGAGCTGAGACCCGTCTCATGATGGAGAGCAGGTGTTATGAGCTGAGACCCGTCTCATGATGGAGAGCAGGTGTTATGAGCTGAGACCCGTCTCATGATGGAGAGCAGGTGTTATGAGCTGAGACCCGTCTCATGATGGAGAGCAGGTGTTATGAGCTGAGACCCGTCTCATGATGGAGAGCAGGTGTTATGAGCTGAGACCCGTCTCATGATGGAGAGCAGGTGTTATGAGCTGAGACCCGTCTCATGATGGAGAGCAGGTGTTATGAGCTGAGACCCGTCTCATGATGGAGAGCAGGTGTTATGAGCTGAGACCCGTCTCATGATGGAGAGCAGGTGTTATGAGCTGAGACCCGTCTCATGATGGAGAGCAGGTGTTATGAGCTGAGACCCGTCTCATGATGGAGAGCAGGTGTTATGAGCTGAGACCCGTCTCATGATGGAGAGCAGGTGTTATGAGCTGAGACCCGTCTCATGATGGAGAGCAGGTGTTATGAGCTGAGACCCGTCTCATGATGGAGAGCAGGTGTTATGAGCTGAGACCCGTCTCATGATGGAGAGCAGGTGTTGTGAGCTGAGACCCGTCTCATGATGGAGAGCAGGTGTTATGAGCTGAGACCCGTCTCATGATGGAGAGCAGGTGTTGTGAGCTGAGACCCGTCTCATGATGGAGAGCAGGTGTTATGAGCTGAGACCCGTCTCATGATGGAGAGCAGGTGTTATGAGCTGAGACCCGTCTCATGATGGAGAGCAGGTGTTATGAGCTGAGACCCGTCTCATGATGGAGAGCAGGTGTTATGAGCTGAGACCCGTCTCATGATGGAGAGCAGGTGTTATGAGCTGAGACCCGTCTCATGATGGAGAGCAGGTGTTATGAGCTGAGACCCGTCTCATGATGGAGAGCAGGTGTTATGAGCTGAGACCCGTCTCATGATGGAGAGCAGGTGTTGTGAGCTGAGACCCGTCTCATGATGGAGAGCAGGTGTTATGAGCTGAGACCCGTCTCATGATGGAGAGCAGGTGTTATGAGCTGAGACCCGTCTCATGATGGAGAGCAGGTGTTATGAGCTGAGACCCGTCTCATGATGGAGAGCAGGTGTTATGAGCTGAGACCCGTCTCATGATGGAGAGCAGGTGTTATGAGCTGAGACCCGTCTCATGATGGAGAGCAGGTGTTATGAGCTGAGACCCGTCTCATGATGGAGAGCAGGTGTTATGAGCTGAGACCCGTCTCATGATGGAGAGCAGGTGTTATGAGCTGAGACCCGTCTCATGATGGAGAGCAGGTGTTATGAGCTGAGACCCGTCTCATGATGGAGAGCAGGTGTTGTGAGCTGAGACCCGTCTCATGATGGAGAGCAGGTGTTATGAGCTGAGACCCGTCTCATGATGGAGAGCAGGTGTTATGAGCTGAGACCCGTCTCATGATGGAGAGCAGGTGTTATGAGCTGAGACCCGTCTCATGATGGAGAGCAGGTGTTGTGAGCTGAGACCCGTCTCATGATGGAGAGCAGGTGTTATGAGCTGAGACCCGTCTCATGATGGAGAGCAGGTGTTATGAGCTGAGACCCGTCTCATGATGGAGAGCAGGTGTTATGAGCTGAGACCCGTCTCATGATGGAGAGCAGGTGTTATGAGCTGAGACCCGTCTCATGATGGAGAGCAGGTGTTATGAGCTGAGACCCGTCTCATGATGGAGAGCAGGTGTTATGAGCTGAGACCCGTCTCATGATGGAGAGCAGGTGTTATGAGCTGAGACCCGTCTCATGATGGAGAGCAGGTGTTATGAGCTGAGACCCGTCTCATGATGGAGAGCAGGTGTTGTGAGCTGAGACCCGTCTCATGATGGAGAGCAGGTGTTATGAGCTGAGACCCGTCTCATGATGGAGAGCAGGTGTTATGAGCTGAGACCCGTCTCATGATGGAGAGCAGGTGTTATGAGCTGAGACCCGTCTCATGATGGAGAGCAGGTGTTATGAGCTGAGACCCGTCTCATGATGGAGAGCAGGTGTTATGAGCTGAGACCCGTCTCATGATGGAGAGCAGGTGTTATGAGCTGAGACCCGTCTCATGATGGAGAGCAGGTGTTATGAGCTGAGACCCGTCTCATGATGGAGAGCAGGTGTTATGAGCTGAGACCCGTCTCATGATGGAGAGCAGGTGTTATGAGCTGAGACCCGTCTCATGATGGAGAGCAGGTGTTATGAGCTGAGACCCGTCTCATGATGGAGAGCAGGTGTTATGAGCTGAGACCCGTCTCATGATGGAGAGCAGGTGTTGTGAGCTGAGACCCGTCTCATGATGGAGAGCAGGTGTTATGAGCTGAGACCCGTCTCATGATGGAGAGCAGGTGTTATGAGCTGAGACCCGTCTCATGATGGAGAGCAGGTGTTATGAGCTGAGACCCGTCTCATGATGGAGAGCAGGTGTTATGAGCTGAGACCCGTCTCATGATGGAGAGCAGGTGTTATGAGCTGAGACCCGTCTCATGATGGAGAGCAGGTGTTATGAGCTGAGACCCGTCTCATGATGGAGAGCAGGTGTTATGAGCTGAGACCCGTCTCATGATGGAGAGCAGGTGTTATGAGCTGAGACCCGTCTCATGATGGAGAGCAGGTGTTATGAGCTGAGACCCGTCTCATGATGGAGAGCAGGTGTTATGAGCTGAGACCCGTCTCATGATGGAGAGCAGGTGTTATGAGCTGAGACCCGTCTCATGATGGAGAGCAGGTGTTATGAGCTGAGACCCGTCTCATGATGGAGAGCAGGTGTTGTGAGCTGAGACCCGTCTCATGATGGAGAGCAGGTGTTATGAGCTGAGACCCGTCTCATGATGGAGAGCAGGTGTTATGAGCTGAGACCCGTCTCATGATGGAGAGCAGGTGTTATGAGCTGAGACCCGTCTCATGATGGAGAGCAGGTGTTATGAGCTGAGACCCGTCTCATGATGGAGAGCAGGTGTTATGAGCTGAGACCCGTCTCATGATGGAGAGCAGGTGTTATGAGCTGAGACCCGTCTCATGATGGAGAGCAGGTGTTATGAGCTGAGACCCGTCTCATGATGGAGAGCAGGTGTTATGAGCTGAGACCCGTCTCATGATGGAGAGCAGGTGTTGTGAGCTGAGACCCGTCTCATGATGGAGAGCAGGTGTTGTGAGCTGAGACCCGTCTCATGATGGAGAGCAGGTGTTGTGAGCTGAGACCCGTCTCATGATGGAGAGCAGGTGTTATGAGCTGAGACCCGTCTCATGATGGAGAGCAGGTGTTATGAGCTGAGACCCGTCTCATGATGGAGAGCAGGTGTTATGAGCTGAGACCCGTCTCATGATGGAGAGCAGGTGTTATGAGCTGAGACCCGTCTCATGATGGAGAGCAGGTGTTATGAGCTGAGACCCGTCTCATGATGGAGAGCAGGTGTTATGAGCTGAGACCCGTCTCATGATGGAGAGCAGGTGTTATGAGCTGAGACCCGTCTCATGATGGAGAGCAGGTGTTATGAGCTGAGACCCGTCTCATGATGGAGAGCAGGTGTTATGAGCTGAGACCCGTCTCATGATGGAGAGCAGGTGTTGTGAGCTGAGACCCGTCTCATGATGGAGAGCAGGTGTTATGAGCTGAGACCCGTCTCATGATGGAGAGCAGGTGTTATGAGCTGAGACCCGTCTCATGATGGAGAGCAGGTGTTATGAGCTGAGACCCGTCTCATGATGGAGAGCAGGTGTTATGAGCTGAGACCCGTCTCATGATGGAGAGCAGGTGTTGTGAGCTGAGACCCGTCTCATGATGGAGAGCAGGTGTTATGAGCTGAGACCCGTCTCATGATGGAGAGCAGGTGTTATGAGCTGAGACCCGTCTCATGATGGAGAGCAGGTGTTATGAGCTGAGACCCGTCTCATGATGGAGAGCAGGTGTTATGAGCTGAGACCCGTCTCATGATGGAGAGCAGGTGTTATGAGCTGAGACCCGTCTCATGATGGAGAGCAGGTGTTATGAGCTGAGACCCGTCTCATGATGGAGAGCAGGTGTTATGAGCTGAGACCCGTCTCATGATGGAGAGCAGGTGTTATGAGCTGAGACCCGTCTCATGATGGAGAGCAGGTGTTATGAGCTGAGACCCGTCTCATGATGGAGAGCAGGTGTTATGAGCTGAGACCCGTCTCATGATGGAGAGCAGGTGTTATGAGCTGAGACCCGTCTCATGATGGAGAGCAGGTGTTATGAGCTGAGACCCGTCTCATGATGGAGAGCAGGTGTTATGAGCTGAGACCCGTCTCATGATGGAGAGCAGGTGTTGTGAGCTGAGACCCGTCTCATGATGGAGAGCAGGTGTTATGAGCTGAGACCCGTCTCATGATGGAGAGCAGGTGTTATGAGCTGAGACCCGTCTCATGATGGAGAGCAGGTGTTATGAGCTGAGACCCGTCTCATGATGGAGAGCAGGTGTTATGAGCTGAGACCCGTCTCATGATGGAGAGCAGGTGTTATGAGCTGAGACCCGTCTCATGATGGAGAGCAGGTGTTATGAGCTGAGACCCGTCTCATGATGGAGAGCAGGTGTTATGAGCTGAGACCCGTCTCATGATGGAGAGCAGGTGTTATGAGCTGAGACCCGTCTCATGATGGAGAGCAGGTGTTGTGAGCTGAGACCCGTCTCATGATGGAGAGCAGGTGTTATGAGCTGAGACCCGTCTCATGATGGAGAGCAGGTGTTGTGAGCTGAGACCCGTCTCATGATGGAGAGCAGGTGTTATGAGCTGAGACCCGTCTCATGATGGAGAGCAGGTGTTATGAGCTGAGACCCGTCTCATGATGGAGAGCAGGTGTTATGAGCTGAGACCCGTCTCATGATGGAGAGCAGGTGTTGTGAGCTGAGACCCGT